>BLKR01000217.1:0-695204 GCA_011170035.1 Teleogryllus occipitalis | reverse complement strand
AACACCAGGCGAATGTCGAAGCAGGACCCTAACAAACGGGCCACGAACCGCGTGCAATCATTCCTTCCGCCTCCTTGTTCTATTCTCACCTCAAACGTACACACTCACACCCACTACGCTATCACACATCTTCGGAGACCAGTCGGGAGTTTAGAGCTTGTCCCGGCTGACGCTGTGCTCCGCTGGAGGGAGGCACTTCAGAGGAAAATCACCCGCTAGCCGATGTGCAGGTCGGCGCCGAATCTCGCAATCCAGTGGAGGAAGATCACCGCCACCCAGGGGAGTAATGACCTTAGCAGTGGATGTGCCGCGAAATATCAAACGATGACGTCCGCAGCCACCGGGATTGATTGATTGATTTTTTCCTGTTTCCGGGCGCGTCAACTGCTTTGGTCATTAGTCCCGTTAGTGTAGTGCATGTTTTTCCTCGGGAGATGGCGGTGATCTTACCCCGCTGGATGGCGAGATCCGGCGCCGACCTTCTGTCGGCAGTGGGGTTTCCCTCTAACCAGGACTCTCCCACCAGCGGGGCACCGCCCCAGCTAAGGTCCCGACCGGTCTCCCGGAATATGTGATAGTGTAGTGCATGTTAGTGTAAGTGTGTGTGTAAAGGGAGAGGATAGGACAAGGAAGAGGAAGGAAAGATCGCACGCGGTCCGTGGCCCGTTCGATAGGGTACTGCTGCGGCATTCGCCTGGTGTTGATCGGAGAAACCACGGAAAACTACCAATCAGAGCAGCCGACCGCTAGAATTCTCCTCCAGACAGCGACTGAATTCGACCTAGCTGAAAAGCTCGTGTCTAAAATCCCGCCGCCGTGGGGAGTGGGAACCTAGGACCTCCCGGTCAGAGGCGCTGCAGTGACATCAGTTGATGCACTGAGCTACCGCTCCCGGTGCCGCCACCGGGACGGAGCGGCGACGGCGGTGAGCACTCTTTGGACGATCGCGAGACGGGAAAAACAGATGAAAGAAGAAGCAAGACACGGTGATTAAGGAGGAGATACTTCACTTAGCATTGAATGCGGTAAAATAATCTATAAATCAGTAATCAGACCCTCGCTAACCTACGCAAGCCCCGTTTGGATAAAAGCAGTCCATAGCCACATTAACAAACTTCAAATAATACAAAATAAATGCCTTAGAAAAATTACTGAAGCTCCATGGTTTGTAAGCAATAAACAATTACGTAGATAATTAAAAATAGAATCAATTCAGGACTTCATTATCGAAATTTCAAGAAGCTTTTATGATACACTACCAGAATTCCCAGCTACAGCAACTTGCAATCTAGGGAAGAAGTACAGTCAACCACAGGGAATCCACTCACGCTATACTGAGGACATTTTCAAGCCTCCTTAAGTATCAGAAATATAATATTCTCTCTCTCTCTCTCTCTCTCTCTCTCTCTCTCTCTCTCTCTCTCTCTCTCTCTCTCTCTCTCTCTCTCTCTCTATCTCTCTCTCTCACACACACACACACACACACACACACACACACACAAAAACATAACTTGCCAAGCTCTTTTTATTATATTGACATTTAGACTTGAGGATGGTTAATCCTATAGTTAATGAAATCATGTATAAACATCCTTGAAAAGCAGAAATGCCGAACAAGAAGCAATAAAATTTTTAAAAAAAGGAGGAGATACAAAAGATCAAAAGTCGGATGGCAAGGAACAATAAGGACTGATAAAAGGGAGAGAGAAAGGGAGTTGCGAAAAGTTAGAGAGAAGGAAAGACGAAGAGTGAGGTGAGAGTGATTGAGGTTGGTGAAGGAAAGTAGGTGATTTGATACTATTGTATTGGGAGACGTTAATTCAGAATGGAATTAAATTTGTTTTGTCATGATGCTTACTAAATGTTAAAGAGTGTACTACGACACTTACGTACTACGATTACTTTCCAAGGCAACAATGCACAAATGAGGCAGTTTCTCTCGAGAGTTCTTTTGGAATGAAGGAAGAATTTGGGGACCTGACGTCGGTCACTCCCTTTCAGAAGGGTGAGAAAAAAATAGTAGGCAAATATTTATTTGCTTAATATATTTATTTATGACATTCATTTATGCATTTATCGTAAACGACCACTGAAGTGCAATATTATTAACTCTCGCTAAAAGTACGAACAAATAAACAACACTGGTGTCGACAACACACGTTTAAGAACTCTCGGGAGAGTAAATTTTGTACTCGAACATCCCAAAAACAAACATTTCTCACCAACGTTTATTTTTTTAGTTTAGTCTGAAAATAAAATGCGGAAGTGGAGCAAAATTGAACAGGCCACTCCAACAGTCATTGTGGACCGCTTCACAAAGCTGGAGAGAGAGAGAGAGGGGGGAGCGGGAAAGGGAATAAGGGAGAGAGACTAGAGCCAAGAAAGGTAGTAACGGTGTATAGGCACATAATGATATTCATTAATTTTGCAAGTAGTTTCTTTAAAACCTGGCGGAAGAACGCTTTAATTCACATACTGTATATATAATGTAATTTTCTCTCTATTAAATAAGAATACTACACTATTCATAAAATACAATATAACTACACAATAAGAAAAACAATAACAAAATATTAATAACAACAATGATGGATGTTTATGTCCACCGTTCATATATAATTAAACTCATTCATTAATACACCAGCTAGTCCCCTTCAAATCCTTATATAAATGCATTTCCCCCAAAATGTTATTCTTCCCTACTCTCCTTTATCCCTTGGCTTAACCCGGTTATTATAAAGAGGATAAGTGCTGTGGTTGAAACTACGTACCACGACAGTGGCATTATCGGGAACTGTCTCCCTACGACATGCTAAACTGTGCAAGCACCGACCAGCTCCATTGGCACCACGAGCCTTGTGGCAGGTGCGAGTGGTCCAAGGGTACCTCAAGTGTGAGATCGGGAGCAGTAGCTCAGTGCATCAACTGATGTCACTGCAGCGCCTCTGACCGGGAGATCCTAGGTTCCCACTCCCCACGGCGGCAGGATTTTCGACACTGCCTTTTAAGTTAGATCGAATTCAGTGGCTGTCTGGAGGAGAATTCTAGCGGCCGGCTGCTCTGATCGATAGTTTTCCGTGTTTTTTCAGATCAACACCAGGCGAATGCCGGAGCAGCACCCTAGCAAGTACCCTAACCCCGCGCGCGATCTTTCCTTCCTCTTCCTTGTCCTATTCTCTTCCACTACACACACACACACACACATTAGCATACACACTAGCACACTTACATACTAGCATGCACTACACTACCACATATTCCGGGAGACCGGTCGGGAGCTTAAAGCTTGTCCCAGCTGTGGCGGTGCCCCGCTGGTGGGAGAGTCCTGGTTAGGGGGAAACCCCGCTAGCCGACGGTAGGTCGGCGCCAGGTCTCGCCATCCGGCTGGGGAAGATCACTTCTACATACCGAGGAAAAACATGAACTACACTTACGGGACTACTGACCTAAGCTGTTGACGAGTCCGGAATCACTAACCAACCAACCAATTGAGTGTAAGGTTTGAATGGAGCCTTGTTTGCCGCTTGGTCGTTGGTGATTGCTACGCAGACGTGCATGGTAGCCGGTAGTTAAAGAAGACTCGACCATGAATTAAAATGAAAACAGGAAGAGTTCAGAAGTATAAAAGAACAAGAAGTCGTATACAAATTTCTTCAAAGATATCGCCTTATATTTGGTCTCGTTTTGAAGTAATTTGTATTAGAAGAATACAAAGAAGTGTAAATTTCTTAATACTTAAAGAGTATCGAAACCATCACATAATACATGAAAACTTTCAAAAATGAATATTCTTGAGCTTAGAATTACTTTGGTATAAATTGATGGGAACTGATTTAAACGTTCGGGAAGTTTGTTTTTTGAAAGCACTTTTTACACATGTGAATTAGTGGCATCTTTAAAACGTAAAAGAATTGACGATAGCAAAGAACTCAGGTTTGGTATCAAACCACATGCTAGAAGGATCCGTTCTTGAATATGGGCAGAAACAATAATGTTTACCCTTCCTAAACTACTACGAGTATTACGACTCCCATATCCACTCAGCCTATCGCCTTGTTGCTAGGTGAACTCCACAAATGAAGAAATGACTACATTAAAGAAGCCATGAGAATAATTATGAGAATAAGAAGGATAAAACAAGAAGTTCAGGGGACCTGCAACAAATCACGATGGGCAAGGTTTCTCACTAGATAAGCGTCAGATTTATTTAGAGCTGTTGGCGTTAGAATTACCTCCGAGTCGATTTGATTTTACGAAATACCAGGCTGCTGAGAGGATATGACTAGCTGGTGTCAAAACTCCTGCCACCGTCGGGACCCGAACACTCAGACCTCCCAGTCAGAGGCAGTTCAGTGACCTCAGTTGATGCCCTGAGCCACCTTTGCCTGTCGCTCGTGTGCCATTTGCGGTTGTAGCGACCTTGCGGAAGAGCATCTCTTTAAAGCCAATTGAAATGCGAAAGCGGCGACCGCCTCTTTCGATCAGTCGAACAGACACCCTCCCCCTCCCCCGAGGACGCAGCCGGGGGAAATCACTGGCGCCTCGCGTTGCGCGGCTGAGGAGCCGACGCGACGGAGCGAGGGGGCGGGGCAGGCACGGCTGCTGCTCCCCAAGGACGCGCTTCGTTCAGGCCAGGGGACGATTATGGTCACAGGTTCTAAAACAGTTGACCGGGAGCGGTAGCTCAGCTCATCAACTGATGTCACTGCAGCGCCTCTGACCGGGAGGTCTTAGGTTCTCACTCCCCACGGTGGCAGGATTTTCGACACTAGTTTTTCAGCTGGAGGAGAATTCTAGCGGCCGGCTTCTTTCATCAGTAGTTTTTCGTGGTTTCTCCGATCAACACCATGTGAATGCCGGAGCAGTACCCTATCAAACGGGCCACGGACCGAACGTGATCTGTCCTTCCTCTTCCTTGTCCTATCCTCTCCCTTTACACACACACACACACTAACATGCACTACACTACCACATATTCCGGGAGACCGGTCGGGAGCTTAAAGCTTGTCCCAGCTGTGGCGGTGCCCCGCTGGTGGGAGAGTCCTGGTTAGGGGGAAACCCCACTAGCCGACGGTAGGTCGGCGCCGGATCTCGCCATCCAGCGGGGGAAGGTCACCGCCATCTCCCGAGAAAAAACATGCACTACACTAATGGGACTAATGACCGAAGTAGTTGACGCGCCCGGAAACACGAAAAAATCAATCAATCAATACCTTAATTTTTGTCCTCATATAAACGTTTCTACAAATTCTAAAAAAAATGGTGAGTATATATTTGATAAGTGGTACAATTACTCATTAAATATCAACTTTGTATCGTATTATTCTTTGCTTACAACAATAAAAAACTTCTTTAAAACGCAATTACTCCCAAGACAACTTTTGTAAATTTATGAAAATCTGCTATGATATTGTATTCAGAATTTTCTAGAAGCTATTCAATTTTCTTGATGATATCTTAACAGTTCGTCGAGAGAAGCGGTAGCGTTCACATCGCGCTCCGCAGCTCAAGTTCACATCGCAGTGGTCACTTTGCTAGTGCTAAGAGTGGCGAGTGCAGTGAAACGACTAACGAATAGTCACTTAGTTTCTTACAAAGTGCTAAACACAAAATTTAATCAGTGCGACCAGTACGTGTTCAAAAGTATATGCTCTGGTCTCGGCCAGAGCATTTCCCAGTGGACTACCAAGTGATTAACGCGCATAGGCTAGTGTCCTCCACGTTATCACAATGTACATGGATCCAAGTTCAGACTCTACAGCGGAAGCAATTAAAAATGCTCTAGACGCGTTAAACAATCCAAACGGTGATGTAAACTCAAATATGAAAATGACCGAGGGCACTCCATCCGCTCAGCAACAATCAGGAGATCTTCAAATACAACAAAACCGCCAACTTCAGGCAGAGCAACAATGGAAAATGATGCAAGACCAACAAAAGCAGTTTCTACAATACATTCATGAGCAACGCATAATTATTCCGCAGTTGCAACAATATCAAAATTTTCAACATGTTCCGCAGATCCAGCATTCTTCACTATTGCAGCTAAGTAGCCAACCCCCTCAACAAAATGTAAGTAGTGAATCAAATATTATGGAAAAGAACCCTGCTAAAAGACCAAGAACTTACGATTCTCGTGATATGTATGGCGTGCCAGTTGCTAACAGATATGAAATATTAACGGAAGATGAAACTCCAAATGAACCAGTTAATGTTACCCCAGTAGTGAAAATCCCTCCCATACATGTGTTAGGTAAAAACTATAAAATAATATTAGATGATATCAAGGCAATAGCAAAAAACGACTTTTCTACTAGATCACACCAGAATGGAATCAAGGTTTTCTTCACCGATATAGACGACTTTAGAAACTATAAGAAATTTTGTGAAGATAAATCAGTGTCATTTTATACATACAGGGACCCTTCGACGAAAATCTTTACAGTTATGCTTAAGGGAGTACCAGAATCTCTTAAAGAAAGTGAAATATATGAAGAATTCAAAAGGCTCAATTACCCAGTAATTAAAGTATGTAGGTTATATAATAAACAAAGACAACCACTACAAACTTGTGCTATGGACTTATCAGAGACTGAAGAAGCAAAATCTATCTACAATGTAAACAAATTCATGAATTGTATCATTCAAATTCAACCTAGGATCAAACGTAATTCACCTGTACAATGTAAAAATTGTCAGTCATTCGGACATTCTCAAGCTAATTGTCACGTAACTTCCAGGTGTGTTCGTTGTGATGGAGAGCATCACTATTCTAAATGTACCGTTCCCAAAAATTCCAAACCGATTTGTGCTAACTGTGGCGAGGGGCACACAGCAAATTATCGTGGCTGCCGTGTGTACCAAGAAGTTCGTAGGTCACGGGCAGCATTCCTTTCAGAGAAAAATCTCGGTAAATCGCACCAAGCAACTGAAACACGTGAGCAACCTCCTATTCTTTTAAATAACGAAAACTTTCCCGGTCTCCCCCAACGCAAACTAACAGCTTGGCAAACAGCACGGCCACCTACAAGCCCACAACCTCAAATTGACGTAATTCAACTTGTTAATACAATAGTAAACCAAGTAATTTCAGCTATAATACCCCAAATTCAAAACTTAGTGCAGTCGTTAATGCCAATCCTTCAAAATGGCAAATAAAATCCAAGAACTAAAAATATTAAACTGGAACGCTAACGGTATCAAAAGGCAGCAGATAATATTTGAACAATTCATGCATCACTATAAAATTCATATTGCGTGTGTTACAGAAACACATTTAGTGCTAAATGAAAAATTTAAAATACCAGGATACAAAATATACAGAAACGATAGAACCTCAGAAGTGGCTTCAGGAGGTGTAGCCATACTAGTTTCGAACAAATTAAAGCATCAAGCGATTCATAGCCCAAATTCCCCAGAACTCGAAACAACAGCCGTAACAATAAATATAGGTAACAATAATTGCGAAATAATTGCAGCATATAAACCACCAAATAAAAAATTCCCATTAAAAGCTTATAATGAAATCTTTAAAAACAATACCAATAGTATATTATTAGCTGGCGATTTAAACAGTAAAAATCAAATATGGGGATGCAATACCACTTCCAGCCACGGTACAAAATTATTTACCTACGCAGTATCCAAGGATATTCATATTTTGGCCCCCCAATATCCAACACACTATTCTTATAACAGCAATGTTATTCCGGATATACTAGATATAGTATTGACAAAAAATCTCAATTTGCCCTTAACTCAAACAGTGTTGCCCGAACTAGACTCGGATCACTCCCCAGTAATTATCAAAATAAACTGCTCCAATTCGCCACTGGCCCAATTAATACAATGTAATGAAAGCTTGGGACGAATTAATTGGAATAAATTCAAGGAGCTAATTGACACCAATATAATATACCCTAGCCACATCCAAACTAATGATGACTTAGATAAGCAAGTACTGGATATAACTCAATCGATACAGAAAACTATTGAACAATCAACAACAAAATGTCCCGCAAATGTTAAAACACGAAAACCAATACCATTGAAAATAGTAAATCTAATCAAAACTAAACATAATCTTAGGCGATATTGGCAAACAACCAGGAGACCAGACCTGAAGGTAAAATTAAATAAAATTTCCAGAATAATAAAATGCAGACTAGAACAATTTCGTTATTCCGAATACCAGAACATAATAAAACAAATTCATCCTAACAGCAGACCAATGTGGTCTACAATCAAACGAATCACCAAAGAGAAAGTAGAAATCTCAATTCTAAAAAGCGATTCAGAAATCGCATATTCAGATAAAGACAAAGCCAATTTGTTAGCCAAACACTTTCAGAAAACTTTCACTCCAAATCCAATTTACAACAACCAGTACAACAATTACATTCTATCCGAATCAGCGAAACAAGTTGCAACTGTTCCAGAAAAAATCAAGTTTATTTCACCTTCCGAAGTCAGAAAAACAATCAATCAATTAAAATCTAGAAAGTCAACAGGATATGATAACATTAGTAATAAAGCCCTCAAAGCACTAACCAAGAAGGCTCTCGCGGCTCTAACTGCCATTTTCAATTCGGCATTTAGACTAGGCCATTTTCCTAAAAATTGGAAAACTGCTATTATCCTCCCGTTCAATAAACCAGGAAAAGACCCACAAAATCCATCCAATTATAGACCGATAAGTTTACTTCCAACTCTTGGCAAATTATTCGAGAAACTTATATATACGCGTTTAAACAAATATGTATCAGAAATAAATGCTATACCTAATACTCAATTCGGTTTTAGAAACAGACACTCGACAACGCACCAACTCCTGAGACTTTCAGAATTCATAGCCAATGCATTTCATCAACACAAACACACATTAGCAATATTTCTAGACATCGAAAAGGCATTTGACAAAATGTGGCACCCCGGACTACTATTTAAACTTCAACGCCTAGGTACACCAAACTACCTCTATAAAATTATTGACAGCTTTCTAGTAGATCGCCATTTCCTCGTAAGAATAAATTCTACGTATTCTTGTCAATGTCAAACTAGTGCCGGTGTCCCTCAAGGATCATGCTTATCACCTTTACTTTTCAGCATATTCTTATCGGATATCCCAAAGCCAGCTGATTCAGAAATCGCTCTATTCGCAGACGATACCGCTTTATTTACAGCCCACGAGGATATACTTTGCGGTTACGACAACCTTCAGAATGACTTAACAACTTACATCACCTGGTCTGAACAGTGGAGAATCAAAATAAACTCGCATAAATCCCAAGCAAAAGTCTTCACACTTCGAAGACCACCGACTCCGCCCCCCCCCCTTAAAATTCAAAATTCAATAATAAAATGGCTCCCCAAACAAACTCCAGTTAAATATTTAGGACTAATGCTCGATTCGAAATTAACCTGGAAAGATCACATCAAAACAATTACAAATAAAACTTACGCAAAATTTGCTAAACTGTATCCTCTACTAAACTCTAAATCAGCTCTAAGTATTGAATGTGGAACTTCAATTTATAAATCGATATTACGACCAACAATCACGTATGCTTGCCCAATTTGGTGTAACGCAGCTAAAACACATATTGAAAAACTGCAAATCATCCAAAATAAATGCTTAAGAAAAATAACTAAGGCTCCCTGGTTTATTAGTAACAAGCAACTTCACAGAGAATTACGAATAGAGTCAATACAAGAATACATACTAAAATCCTGTCAAAAGTTTTTCGATATTCTTTCAGGATCTCCAGCCACGCCCATTTTCAAACTTGGCAAAAACTACCCAAAACCAAACAGAATATGCTCACGATTTCCCAAGGATAAATTCAGACCTCCATAAATACTCAGCGGCATTAATTCCCAACATCTATTAATTTTACATATTAAATCACAAATATTGTATTTAAAGACGATTACGAGTATAAATTCCCTATCAGTATACTCTATTTTCAAAATTATACACTGAAAAACAGCCTGTAACAATCAGGACAAGTAGCGTGAGAAGGAATGACAAATCATTATATTGTAAAAGTTAACATCCCTGAAAGGCAGAAATGCCGAACAGGTGGAAATAAATAAAAAAAAAGATGATGATATCTTAAAAGGACCAACAATTATCAATAAAAATACTCAACTAAGCTGAAATGGGCAGTATGCAACCCGCCACAACCATTAATTGTTGCAGCTCTGCTCGCGTGGCGGCTGATGGACTAACCAGTTATAGGTGCCTTCTGGAGAACACCTTCCCCAAGCACTTCAGTTGAATTTGATGCAGGTTTTACTGAAAGTTTGTTCTCACCGACTGGAATGACACAGATTTTATGAAAATTGAAAAAGCTCAAAATTTTTGTGGCGTCTTCCTACAACTATAATATTGATGAGAGATTTTTTCCTTAATGAAATGTGTTTCTTAAAGACGGATCTTAAATAAGTGCAATATTCTAGCCATACCTAATAACCTAAAAATATTTTGACAAAATGCAGAAATAATTGTAATGTCTTGCTAAATACATGTGTTATTAGTTCTTAAATATTGTAACGTCACAGCATTTCACTAGTCGTCGGATCGCACAAGGTGCGGGCCGGGGCGTGGGGGGGGGGGGTCCAGGCGTCGGGCTGGCGGTGCAACCGGAGCGGTCGTTTCGAGGGTGCAAGCCGGCGGGGGCGTGTCTGGGAACATTTGGGGGTCAGCTAGCGCAGAATGATGTGTGAGGACTAATCGTCTGCAGCTGGTCGGCAGGCCCCATTGTGCGCCTGGCCCAAAACTCTGTAATGAGGTGACGCGGTCAACGGGTCTTCAGCGTGGGAGGTCTGTCACGTGACTCCTCGCTGTAGACGACGGTGGAGTATTGGCAATTGGCATTCGAGTTTGGGCCGAATCGTGGTGCGGAGGCATTTGCTGATCCGTGAGGGGTGGTCGCAGGTTTACGAGGGTGGCTACAGCAGATGCCGGGAGCGGTGCTACAGGTTAGCACGCTGGGGTACGCTGGGTCAGGCTGAGGCGGCTTGCCTCAGGAATGGTAGTGCTGTGGAGTGCAGCGGTAGTTTCCGGAGGAGGTTGTAAATATTGTAATATGCAGTAATATTAAATAAATCTGTACAAAGAACTCCGAGTCTGTGTTGTTCTTCACATCACGACGACGTCACAATATATAAACAGTTTCCATCAAATATACTTCAATTTATTCTGGTGTCCACCGTTGACATTCCTCCATCCCAGATGTTCACCAGTTACCAGAATGACATTAATATGCGACTTTGAAATATAAGTTTCATGTTTCTTGGAGTTCCCCTCCAGCCGAAAATCATGAAGCGCCAGCTGATACCACCTTTGAAGTGTCAGTTCACCGAGTGCAGCTGGTGGTTAGGAATACTTTTCACAGGAGGTTTCGTTTACTCCGATAGCGTTACACAATAATATTTAAAGATTTGTTTGAAATCATGTCAATTAGCATGTAATATTATTAAGATAAAATACCTGATAGAGAGAATCATTGTGATGCAAGGAAAACGAACAGTCCACAATCACCTAATATTGATTCACTGATTCGTAAATCCGGGCGCATCAACTACTAAGGTCATTAGTCCCGTAAATGTATAGCATAATTTTATCGCGGTAAGTTGGGGTGCCTCTTCTAGATGTCGAGATCCGGCGCCGACACGTCGACAAACGGAATTTAATCCAACCAGGTATCTCCCACCAGAGGAGCGCCACCCCAGCCGGGACAAGCTCTAAGATCCTGAAGGTCTCCCGACGTGTGATAGTGTGGTGCATGTTAGTGTGTGTGTGTGTGTGTGTGTGTGTGTGTGTGTCTGTGTGTCTGTGTAAGGGGTGAGAATAGGACAAGAGAGAAATGAAAGTTCGCGCGCGGTCCGTGGCCCGTTTGTGAGGGTACTGCTCCGGCATTTATTTGGTTGATTGAATAAACCACGGAAAACTACCGATCAGAGCAGCCGGGCGCTGGAATTCGCCTCGAAACATAGTCTGAATTCGACCAAGCTGTTTTACTAACGTCGAAAATCCTGCTACCTTAGGTCAGAGGCACGGCAATCTCCTAATATCAAAGAGCCCTCTATGTTAACTTTCATCAAGATTACAACAGAAGTCGCCAATTTTAATGCAAGAATTATTCTCTTAAATAATATTTCCTTAAATATATGTTTTCGTGTACAGTCTTTCTGAAATCTATCAGCATAAATAATTCGCTTTCGTGCGAACATTCTCCAGTTTGCGGAATAATAAGGATGAATAGTAGGGAGTATCAGAGACCTACCAGGTTTTAGACAACATTTGTGAAATTAATTCAAATCATATCTACGTCATGATCATCGACTACACCTCTCCCCAAATGATTTGGCAGGAATTATCGTCTAAATTATCACTCACGTGAATGTACAGAGCACATATTTTTAATGTCAAGGTCGTTTCAAGTAGTGGAACTTGTTAGCACGAGGACGGGGATGAAATCCTCTCCACACAATGGATCCACAGGAGAGCGGTAGTGAAAGTAACTTCCACATTACAAACTTTTAGACAGGCCTCACAAAAGTTCTGTTGTTGTTATACGTATTTTTACTTTAATTTTCTCTTGGACATTCAACAACAGGCGAACACAGGATGAGTATCTTAACGAACGGGCCGTGGACCGCGAGCAAACTTTTCTTTCTCTTCTTTGTTCGATCCTCTTCCCTTCCTCGTTTTATGACCACCTCGTGCATATAAATGTAAGTGTACACTTACACTTATATACACTTATAGCTTTTAGCTACGTCGAATTCAGCTGCTGTCTGGAGGAGAATTCTAGCGACCGGCTGCTCTGATCGGTAGTTTTCCGTGGTTTCTCCGATCAACACCACGCGAATGCCGGAGCAGTACCCTACCAAACGGGCCACGGACCGCGCGCGATCTGTCCTTCCGCTTCCTTGTCCTATCCTCTCCCCTTACACACACACTTACACTAATATGCACTACACTACCACATCTTCCGGAAGACCGGTCGGGAGCTTAGAGCTTGTCCCGGCTGGGGTGTTGCCCCGCTGATGGGAGAGTCCTGGTTAGGGGGAAACCCCACTAGTCGACGGTAGGTCGGCGCCGGGTCTCGCCATTCAGCGGGGGAAGATCACAGCCATCGCCCGAGAAAAAACATGCACTACACTAACGGAACTAATGACCACAGTAGTTGACGCGCCCGGAAACACGAAAAAATCAATCAATCAATCACCTGTATCAGGTTATTAGTACCCGTTAGATCAAGAGTCAACTTTAAGTGGCTCACACACGGTTGAGATTCGTGGTAGTTTTAGCCGTTTTTTATCCTTTCGGAGAAACTTGACCCAAAGGGTCAGTAAAACTGCTGCTGACCGTGATCTGATTTTCCTTTAAAATGTGTTCGTAGGAGACGAACCATAACTTCGATGGTGTAATAGCATGTCGGTCGGTCATACCCAATTTAGCGGATACAAATCCGGTTGAAACCGTAGATTTTTAAAGTCACTTCTAAAAATCCTTCGAAGGGAAGTAAAGCCGGGTGTCCCAAGCTGTCTGGCCCCTACCCAACGACCTTTGGAGTAGTATCGGGTGAGGGACTAGTCCCAAACCCACATAAAGAAATCCGACGAGGAATCATGAATTCTCTCGTCAGCTTGCTCTACTTTCCGAAGTTATTCACGTCGATAGTACTAATTGGCAGTGCAGTGAGGAGTCGGGTTAGGGGCCACGAACCGCCTGGACTTCGGTCAGGGAGACCCCAGATGGGTACTTGGTTTCGTCGTGGCAGTGCCCGATTCTCATGGGTTTTTGATTAGGGATTCGCCCCGTCGCACTGTGAATGGTGCTGAATTAGACTCCGGTACTAGTCCGGACAGCTAGTAGTTTTTAACCAGGGTGGACTTAACCAGGTTTAAATGGCGCCCGAGTGGGGGATTGCGTGCCGGCTCTTCCGATTGCCAGCTCGAAATGCACTTGAACGCCCGAGGAGGGTGGGGATAAAGGCTGAAGGGCCAAGGAGCCCACTCTGGGGAGCAATCCCTCTGGTATTACAAGAAAGAGTTGAGTAGTAGCCCACGCTGGGAACCCACTGTCCCGTGTTGTAGATTCACAACATGAAAATATCCCCAAGTCTAAAAGAAACTTCCGAGGTAAATTCCACTCACTTCTTTTCTTCGGTCGTGTGATACATTTGGTGCTAGATTGAGAAAAGTGGGTAGTAAAACTTGTGAAACCAGGCGGAAGAGCGGGTCCGATGGCCTAAGCAACGCCACGTAATATGTCATAACTAATTGAATGGAAAAAACGTCTGCGCGGCTTAAGTCTATAAGGGATTAAGTTCTGCGAAACATGTGAAAATAAAAGTGATCCTGTTTACCACGAGTCTATAGTAAATCTGGAAAACTTCGAACTGTTTCGGGGCACACATACTAACTAAATGTGCTAAACTGAACGGGTAAAATTCACTACTAGTAATTATCTCTTTAGAACATAGTGCTCCTCACTTTGGGCACGATCCCCTTGATTATGGAAATAATAATATTGCTCTTAAAGAAGTGCAAAGTTTTCAGGTTACTCGCATGTCTTCCTTATGTATTATATTACAATTGCGAAGGGGGCCCATTAGCATTTGTTCTATGAAATCAGGATATGTATAAACATTTCGTAACATGAGTAATAGAAATTTCGAGAAATATCAAAACAATCGACCCTGCCAGGATTCGAACCTGGAATCTTCTGATCCGTAGTCAGACGCGTTATCCGTTGCGCCACAGGGCCACAGTAATGGTGGGAAATTTCTAAAATTTATTTCACAATTACAGTAGTCTTATTTTTAAGTGACATAATTGAGATCGTTTTAAAATTATGAATTGTCGATTTCCATTTAAGGTAACGTGCGCGGAGTTCTACAATTCACCTCTTACCTGTCCGTCATACGAGAGCGCCTGTACCGAAAATCGGACGCGGAGTGTAAAAATGCCACCCATGATATGTGTCCTAATTTTCTTCAGGATACGTATTGACGGCTAACAATGACCTGAACGTCAGTGCTCGTACCCGGTTTTGATAAGTTTCCCCTTCAGAGAAGGTAAGAAAGAGTCCTCTTCCAAGAACAAACGCACCCCATACGTAAGACTATTTGGGTGTTCTAACAAGGCATCTGAGGGTAGTGTCTCTAAGATGGAATGTGGCACGGCTTTTCGCGTCTTTCTCGGCCGTGCCGCTAGAGTCGCTTGATCTGTAGCATTGCTTGATACGGCCGCGATCATGCGACATCTTCAAACGCTCTTGTCTACGAAGATTCATAAAAAGAAAAAAATCAGAATTAACTAGAAATGCCTATAAAATGTTGACGAATCTTGTAAATAAGTTCATAATGTGACTGAGATATTACAATTTACCAATAAGCTACATGAAGACCTAGCATACCTTTAAAATAAAACAAAATTTATCGTCTGAACAAAAACTTGACGGAACAATTAGTTTGAAAATTTTCAAAAATATGATTAGTTATCAAATATAGGCAATTTTCAAACAATTTTTTTCTCAAATGCAAGCTAGCAAACGATGCTAAAAATCACTCAGATCTAGTTTTCCGCGAACTCTCTAAATTTCTTAAAATTGCAAAAAGTTAACATTACAATTGTACAATATTATTGATATTATAAATTGAATTCAGTACCACATAGGGCAAATCAATTACGACACCAGATGTGTTCTAAGAAATAAATCTTTAAACAAGGTCACATACAGTATATTTTGTTTTAATGAAAAATGAGTACCTACTTTTGGTGTAATGTTTGTCTGATGTAATGACTTTCAAAAAACTTCATTTTACTTTCTCGCCTTACGTCGCAAGAAGAGAAAGTATTATAATCGTGCGCCGGAAAACGTTTCGACAGAAAAACTCTTATTGTCAGACCCTGGTAACAAAATAAAACGATAAATCTTGTTCCTGTACGTAGTAAATTAGTTCCGTCTATTACGTTATGAAGTCAGAATGCATGTTTTGTGGGTCCTTGATATGAGACATTTCATGCAATTTTGTATGAAATATTTAAACAATTATTTTTCCATAACGGTTCAATTTTTTTCTTTAAATTTTCATCTCGCATGTATCAAAGGAGGAAAAAATTCAAGTGCTGGTCCCTTTTCCGGCAAAAACCCTGTAACTGATAGTAAAATAATAAAACAGCTCATGAATTGCTCCAAATTACTTTAAATGGGCCTCAAGTCTACTTCTATACGACAGGTTTCAAGATCTCTAAAGCCAAATCTGAATGTGTAGTTTTCTGTAAAACGGGTAACTTAAACTGATCAGCTAAAACGTACAATTACAACCACAACACTTTCAACCACAATTAAAATATTCTAAACGAATCAAAGTCATAGAAATTCTATTTGATAGAAAACTAACATGGAAGCAACATATTAAAAAATTCAAAAGCTGCCTTCGAAGAAAGAATATAATAAAATCCATTATATCAGCATCGTGGGGAACGGGTAGAAATGTAATGCTTTCAATCTATAACGCTCTCATTCACTCTAGATAGATTATGAAGCAATTGCTTACCAGTCAGCTACGTCAACAATATTAAATAGCCTTAATCCCATCCACACAGGCGGATTAAGATTAGTCATTAGTGCATATCGAATGAGTTCTGTTTCGAGCATCCTTGTGATATCCAATGACGAACCTCTTCATATCAGAAGAAGAATGCCAGCCAAATATCAGAGACCTTTAACAATAGTGTTTATAAGATGTTTTCTACTGTCCAGTTTGGATCTCCGCTGCAAGAACAAACCTAAACAAGCTCCAAATAGTCCAAAACCAGTTTTTTAGAACTATCACAAATGCTCCTTGGTTTGTCTCAAACTCACAGCTCCACAAAGAATTTCAAATTGATTCCATAACACACCATATATCTCTCAACCCAGTTCTATCACTCCATACCTCAAATTCCACACCTAGACAGCTTCAGACTCCGGAAAACTCCTCATAGAACCCGATTAAAAAATAGATATCCATACCAGGCATTCCTAACCAAATTTGCCGAAATAGATTGTATTTAGAGGTGTCTGGAAAAGATTTCCTCACCCGAATTAGTTTTTAGTTTAATTTTAAGGTAATTTAGAATGTAAGCCTTCAATGCATATGTAAAGTGTTCTATGTACTGAACTATGTATGATCTGTAAAAATAAAATAAATAAATAAAAAATAAAAAAGAAGATTTTTTCTGAGGACAATGTTACGATAAATACAAAAAAGTAGGCTCCGATACCAGTTTATTATCTCCTGAACCAATTTCTCTAAAAATCCACTTTACATTCCGTACTGTTAAAACTACCTTGATTATCGAACTACCTTGATTGCAATATTATGACTTATTACAAATCAACAACGAAATAATTCTTATTTAAACTCCTATTGCGGCGGCAATATATTAGTTCATTAACCAGCGAACAACTCTATTAATTCACATGTTGTAGAAAGTGCAGTTTTCCACAATAACATAAAAAAAGAAAGCTTTTTGGAATACTGGATTAACCAAATCACCAAACCAATGATCTCAGATCAGAAAAAGTATAGTTGACCACCAGCTTCCTTACCTTTGCAATAGAGAAGATCAAACTATACTCACCCGTTTAAGAATTGGCCACTTCAAACTTTCACATCAACATTTACTAAGAAGAGAAATTCAAAAATATTATGACCACAGCACATCTATCCTCTCTTTACCACACATATTACTCTTATGTCCCATTTACATAGATATTCGTAAAATTTGGACTTTACCTCTCATTCTTCTAGAAATATATAAACACAAACATCAAAAAGAAAAGTCTTCAAATATTTAAAGAAAATTAAACGTATTAATAAACTGTAAGAGACTTATAAGCACCAATATTGTCCCACGATTATGTCAAATCTTGTATTAGTAATGTACGGTTTGTATTACGATACTTGATTTTTGTTTCGTTTCAATTTGCTTGAGGGAGTTAATGACCTTATAGATCATAGATTATTTCGTTGGAATAGTTTTAAAAATCTGTCAGTGCTTTATTTGAATATACAGAATGTAACGAAACGACAGCAAAATCTCAATTTCTGATATCAATTATATACCCCCTTGTAATAAAAGGCATTGACAACACTCAATACATCGCTTTTTATTTATTCATTGTTGTGTATTAATGAATATTATTTTAAAAAAGGGAATACATAAATTTTCAAGGACAGTTCATTCCTTTTTTAAATTCAGTGCACTTTGATACAAGCGTTTCAGTCAGTAGCATTTTGTGAGCGTGAATCATCTCTGTGGATGATAGACGAGCATCTGCGCATAAACACAGTATGTTATCAATCTTTATTCGCGCGGACAAGGTCACAGACTCGCGTGTCCACTTTCGCAGTAAGAACACTCTGGGAGGGACGACCTCACGCACGACCAAGGGTAGATTTATATCGTAGGGCCCCCTAATTAAATTGGAATACTGAACATCAGAAATCAAACTTAATGTGAAATTACCTTTTCTGTTTCAAAAATAAATTTATTTATTTATTTATTTATTTTACGTCAAAAAAACAGTTCAAACTGCGTATGACGTGCTATGGGGAAAATGAATTGTGTGCACATTTTCAAAATTCTGTGATCCCTACACTAAGTCATATACTACTTAAATTTAAAAAAACAAAACAAAAAAAAACAACCCTCCCATGTAATAAAATCTATTTTCAAGGATAAATAAGCAATAAATTTTGGCTCTTATCCATGTTGTCCTTCGGAATAATACTTCCTGCCGCGACAACATGGAAACGATAATTTGAATAATTGTATTTCCCACTGAATTCTAGAAGACGTGCACAGAAAATGAAGTTACATTTATGTCCAGAAGCAAAACAAGGGGCCATCTCAGCATTTGTTTAATGGATCAGGGAAACTGGACGAAAAACCTGATCGAAATGGGGGTCATTGACCCGGTGGCTGTAGTACAATACTTGTTACAGGTTGTTTATACACATTTATACAGTCCAAATGGTAAATAATGCATTATGTATCATTGTTAAAATTAATGTTACTTTTCTTGTGATGCTCAGTATAATCTATAATTGTATAGAAACAGTTATGCAGCAGAAACGATTTCACTTGGGATTTAAACTTTTCTATCGAATTTAATCGTTTAATGTCGTCTGGCAAAGTGTTGTAAAATAATGTACATGTATTGTATGTGAATTTTTTGTATTGAGCTGTTGATGCTGTCACCTGATGAATATGATTTCTACGTCGAGTGTTATAGTAATAGACATCGGCATTTTCTGAAAATATATTCCCGCCCTTAAATAAAAAGTACGTTTAATATATTAGTTAATAAAAAATGTTAAAAACTATCAGATACCAATATTCAGAAAGAGCCCTAAGCTCAGCATATTAATCCGCCTTTGGGCAAAGGATCTAAAGCGAATGAGACTACGTTAATGTGACATAATGCAAGTTGTTTTCATATTTATAAATAACAATCCATAAGTGTTTGTAAAAGAATCCCTGTGTTTATTTACACATTCCAGAAGTTTTGTCCATGGTTTGCACTTTGTTTAAGGATTTGTGGCAACATTGTGGTAATTCTGAATCATAGAAACGCCGGAATATAAAACGATTGCATGACAACTTAAGATTTTCTTACATTTTTAAAATCACTTCATCTAAAATAATAAAACAAATACATTCTAATAGTCGATCACTAAAAATAATTAATTATGGTGAAACAAGCATATAAATCTGACACTATGTAAACGTAAATGTAAAAAAATCTGTATGATAAAACCAGGAAGAGAAAGAACTGTAATTACGCATGTAAACACGAGATTTGTTGTCAAAACGGAAGTGTTGTTATTTCTGTTAATAAAAATTGAAGGTAATTGAGAAAATTAATTTAATTATTTATTATTGTCAATATACGGCTCTGTGAATAAATATCTAAAGTCGTCGTTCGAACCCATTTAACTGAAGTAACGTTTGGGGTGGTCAAAAAATGTTTAATTTGGGTTTTCTCAGAACAATTCGAAGTATTTTGAAGTTCCTTTAAGTGTACCCAACTCATTTTCAAAAATGTCCACATAAAGATGATTTGTTTTTTTACATAAATCTACAGTTTTATTTCGAATTTTTATTCCTAATTAAATATCTTCAAAACACGAGAATAGTTCATGTCTGTATGAGACTCGGAAAAAATTACTCCTGCACCCCTATTATCTCTTAGAGCAAAATATAAGCACGCACTCTTTCCCTTTTTTCTCCTGTATATCGTAAACGAAGAGTGAATTCACGAAAGTAAATCAAACGTTTCTGGATGCCCATTAAATTTCCTATTAAGTGCGTTTTGATTCTCTTCCGGAACGCACTTACGCCCAAAGTAATTGAATGTCAAAATTGATAAAGGAAGTTTCCCGGGAGTATGCAACAATACATCTGTTTACAGCTGTCCTTCACGAAGGTGGTAGCAGCGATGATCGCAGACCGGTGGGGCAGGGGGAAGTGAGGCAGGATGAAGCGGAGGGGTTGGTTGGTGATTCCGGGCGCGTCAACAGCTTAGGTCATTAGTCCCGTAAGTGTAGTGCATGTTTGTTGTTTTTTGGGGGGGGTGATGGGGAGATCCGGCACCAACCTACTGTCGGCTAGCGGGGTTTCCCCCTAACTAGGACTCTCCCACCAGCGGGGCACCGCCCCAGCTGGGACAAGCTCTAAGCTCCCGACCGCTCTCCCGGAATATGTGATAGTGTGGTGCATGTTAGTGTAAGTGTGTGTGCGTGTAAGAGGAGAGGATACGACAAGGAAGAGGAAGGAAAGATTGCGCGCGGTCTGTGGCCCGTTTGTTAGGGTACTGCTCCGGCATTCGCCTGGTGTTGATCGGAGAAACCACGGAAAACTACCGATCAGAGCAGCCGGCCGCTAGAATTCTGCTCCAGACAGCGACTGAATTCGACCTAGCTGGAAAGCTAGTGACGAAAATCCTGCCACCGTCAGAACTCGATCCTAGGACCTCCCGGGCAGAGGTGCTGCAGTGACATCAGTTGATGGACTGAGCTACCGCTCCCGGTATGAAGTTGGGCGGGGCAGTGTTAGGAAGGGAAAGAACGGAACTGTGCGGGTGGGACAGGGGAAAACAAGCCACGGTCAGTCAGAATGGGACAGGGAGGGATACACCAAACACAATTCATTCCTTTTTATGTCTGAAATATTACTCAGATTGATACATGCCCGGACAACGCAGTGCATCTCAGCTAGTTTTAACAATATAAAGCAATTCTCTTACTGTGTCCACTCTCTTGATCGCAGCGCACTCTGGTTGTTGAAGAAAGGTACGGGAGTCCAGCGCCACCCACGTTTGAAAAGACAGAGGCATGTTCACAACGAAGAGTATAAAATGAGATAACAACACATGCTCGAAGCAACGGGTAACTCCCTTGCGTGCAGACGAGAAGACTGCCAACGATTGATCTGATAGGGAAACATTTAATTTACGGCCACGAGAAACATTTTATAGCCTCTTGCATCGCAAACAACGACTTAACCTTTCCCTGCATTGCAACCCTTGTGTTTATTAGTCCAATAATAAAACTCGCCAAAGCTCAAAAGTAAAGTGTTATTTGTAAGCTTTACATAGGTAAAGTAACACTTCACAAAGTAAAGTGTTTTTCACCATTCACTTAGAACATTGTATGCGTAAAACAAACTATTCCTGAAAAATACAGATTAAGGTCAAGCAGTACAGGGGTCATTGCATCTCTATTTGCGTATTTTAAGGCACATTATGTAAAAATATATGTAAAGCACATAATGCAGTTGAATTATATGTAAAGCATTATATGCTTTATATGTATTACTAGTGGTTCTACAACAGCATATTCTTTCTCGCATTATTGGTAACTTTTGCAATTTAAAAAAATTCAGAGTGCGACGAAAATCGGACGTGCGTAATTTGTGTCATCTTTCTTTACTATATCTCAGAAAAAAACTAGTGGTGCTACAACGGCATGTACTTTTCCACCTCAGTAATGGTTACGTAAAATTATGGTACTGCCATTTCAGACCATATTTACACATCAGACATCACTTGTAACACTCATTACCAACCGTCGTGCATTAGGCGCAAAAATTTAATTCATTTTAAGCTGTACATGAGCAATAAACATGTTTATTCAACAATCCGAAACTCAGTTCCATTCACACAGAAATACCGCCCAACAATAACAATACATTTTGTAAATTTCAAACTGCCGTGCCGTGGCTATCCAATTGTTGTATTCGTACGTTATATATCCTTAAAGATTCTTTCAAAAGAAGTGCGGGAAATTCGAAATTACTCTTATTGTAAAAAAATTCTGCATCACCTTTTTAAAGAACTGAATTGACAGAACAGATTTCATTTAATAAAAATTCTTTATCATCAGCATTGTACTTTTGCGATTATCGACAATAGAGAGTTTGCTGAAATTGTGGTCACCACCATTTCCTATGCTACATAGCAGAAAAAATTAAAGAAATTATTTGGGGACTTTTCTTTGAGAACTTATTTTTAAACAGTATATTGCATACCTTTAAGCAAAAATTGAGCAAAAGTACTCTTTTTCCAAAACTCTGTAAAAACAAATTTTATAGAATAAATTTCATTTATGCCAAAAACCTCTATCTTCAATATTATACTTCTACCTTGCTAATTTTCGGCAATTATCGAAAATACAGGGTTCACCGAAAATAGTACCAAAACTATTTTTGTTCCGTTCTTTAATACATACGAGGAGGAAACTGAAAGAAAAATCTAGAGGCATTTTTCAAAAAAAATATTATTTAAACAATTTAATGTATTTCGGGCAAAATTACGAAACATGACTCGTATTTTTTTAAATTGTACAGGCAGATATTTTCTCAAGATCTGTCTTTGAAAATAACAGATTTCATTTCGGAAATAATTATATATTCAATATTGTAGTTGTAGAAAACGCCAAACAAATTTGACACACGCTGAAAAACACTGATCCTTATTTCTCAAGGATAAATTTGATAAAAATCAATATTGATGAATAAATAAATTTGATAAATTTGATGAACAGAAAAACTAATTTTCCGCGTACTTAGTGATCGTAAGATAAGGTTTGATACTAGAAAAAGCTTGTGATAATTCCAGTGCCAATTAACCAAGATATTAATTAGGAGAAGCACAAGAATAATTAATTTCAAAACGGTCGATGCCGTTAGTGATTTTAGGATTATTCGGCCTCTCCTCAATTCCGTAATAATTGGATCCCTCCGTCAAACATTGATTGTGTTGTTCGTCATTGACACTCTCAGTTTTATTTGCCACTCCATGTGCGTGGTAAACAGGAATATTCCATTTATTTTCCCATATTTGTACTCGTACATTGTTCTTTGTAATTTATTTGTTGACAGTGCACACAATCCTTCACTAAATGTTTGTATTTGATCCCTATGAAATAATCTATGGATTACCACTTTTCTTGGACCCAAGGAGGTAATCTTAGACCCAATCACCTCAGATATTTGCAAGTTTGTGTAAATAAAAATTTAATAAGATGTGAAAAGTTCGCATTTTGGGGCAATATATGCAAAATCACATTGTTGATAAAAGTTGAACGAAAATAAAATTAATTCCGTGTATCGAACATATCATAACCCTTTTATAAGGGAGATACGTAAAAAAAGAGCCTTGTCGTAAATCAAAACCAAATCTTTGAGACTATAACTTGAAAAGGGTTAATTTTAATACAAAGTTTTATAAGGACTCTTTTGTAGGAAATTTTGTCTTCTTTAATTTTATGTGAAGTATAATTTCCGGTAGTTTTGATTTTGGATATACATGCAAAAATGTACAAAAAAAGCACCTTTAAACGACCCCCTCCCCCAAATCCCGGCTCACCCACCACACTTCGGGATTTTTAGTATAATGTGCGGTAGGGACCACCAACAAACAATAGTACTAAGATTCAAAACTCCAGGATTTTTTTCACTTGATTTGTCTAATTTAACTGGGCTAATATGTACACATGAAAATACATATGTCTCCTGTAATAATAATAATAATAATAATAATAATAATAATAATAATAATAATAATAATAATAATAATAATAATAATAATAATTGCCCAAATGACATCTGGTACATGAATTTCTTCATTTCTTAATACATTATTTTAGCCTTAACAACTCCTTTGTGGCTCCAATTATTCACGAGGTCGTAGGTTCGAGCCCCAACGGTGTGGCAGGATTCTCGATTCTAGCTGGACAGCGAGGTCGAATTCAGTCGCTGTCTGGAGGAGAATTCTAGCGGCCAGCTGTTCTGATAGGTATTTTTCTGTGGTTTCTCTGATCAACAGGAGGCGAATGCCGGAGCAGTGCCCTAACAAACGGGCCACGGACCGCGCGCGAAGAAACTACCTAGAAACTACACTACCACACTGCCGGGAGACCGGTCGGGGGTTTAGAGCTTGTCGCTACTGGGGTGGTGGGAGATACCTAATTGGGCGGGGGCTGGTGGGAGATACCTGATTGGGAAAACCTCACGAGTCGACGGTAGGTCGGCGCAGGATCTCGCCATCCAACGGTGGAAGATCACCGTCACCGCCTGATGAAAAAACATGCACTACACTTACGGGACTAATGCCCTCCGTAATTGACGCGCCCGGAATCACTAACAGTCAATCAATCAATCCAATTATGCACACTAGTCGATCAATTCAATCATTCATACGAGTTCGGATACCGCAACGTCAGTCATTTTCAAATGATTCATTAACTACAAAACTATATTACTTGAGCAGAATTACAAACTCTTTATATCCATATTGAACAAAATTTCATACTGAGATTTTGAATCATTTTTATTTAAAAATTATAAACATTAAATGACAACAAATATATTCAAATAACATTTTTTATTCAGTGTATGTACTTTCGCTATCTATAATATCAAAATGATTGATTGATTAGCAATTCCGGGCGCGTCAACGGCTAAGGTCATTGGTCTCGTAAGTGTAGTGGATGTTTTTTTTCCTCGGGAGGTGTCGGTGAGCTTTCCGCGCTGGATGGTGAGATCGCCGACCTAATTGTCGGGTAGCGGGCAAGTATCTCCCACCAGCGGGGCACCGCCCCAAACGGGATAAGCTTTGAGGTTCCGATCGGTCTCCCGGCATGTGTGGTACTGTAGTGTGTGTTGTGGAGATATATGGGGCGAGGGACAACAACGAAGGGGAATGAGAGATTACACGCGGTCCGTTTGTTAGGGTTACCGACGTTCGTCTGGTGTTGATCGGAGAAACCACGGAATTCTACCGATCAGAGCAGCCGGTCACTAGAATTCTCCTGCAGTCAGTGACTGAATTCGACCTAGCTCTCAAGCTACTTTCGAAAATCGTCCCACCGTCGGGACTCAAACGTAGGACCTCCCGGTCAGGGGCACTTCATTGACATCAGTTGGTTCCCTGAACCACCTCTCCCGGTAATATTATTTATAATTAAGTTAAAAATACACTACAATAGATTTCTTGACAAAACCATTTTTTATTGTACAAGAGTACTCTACGGAAATAAACGACTAGAAACATAAAGTCAACCAGAAATAATGAAATTAGAATAGCAGTCGTAACAATAGGAGCGTGTTACTGCGTAAAAAAGCACCAATAGCGTTCGCAGGCGGGTCGATAGCGCTGCAGCTGTTCCCACGCCCAAAGCCCCTGGAGACTATTAAGAGGCGTTTAGGTCTTGCTGCCGGTAAAAGATTAAAGCGAAGGATCTCTTTCCCCATGCCTGCCTCATCCACCCTCTCACTCACACATCGCGGGGGGGAGGACTAACAGGAAGGGCAAAAGGTCACGACCTCCTGAAACAATTGAAGAAAGAAAGACCCAAGGGGTGCAGCGTCACGAGTAGTACTTCCTATTTGTCGAGAAAATATTTTTGTATTTATTATTTTAGGCCCTCCTTGTAAAAGTAGTAGTATGACATTTCGAAACGATTAAATAAAATAAATATTTAATGTACAAACAGTAAAAACTATGTGTTCTTTTGGTGGAGAAAATATGCAGGTGTACGAATGAGAACAGATGTAATCTAATATTTACACATTCAGTAAAAGCTCATCTAATTTAAGTTAGATGTAGTTGATATAATTAAGGTAATTTCACGGATGTTCCTTGCTATAATTACAGCTAAATTAACATGGCTTTCCTTTTTAATAAAGTTCCACACTCTTATAGGCAATGTGAAGTTGAAATAGCTTCTACAGTACATTTTTGTCACTTTTGGCGCAAAGTTCAAATTTCTTCCTTTTTTACATCCTGTCTCTCGTGTCTTACTATCAATAACCTCATCACACCGACCAAGTAACTTCTCTTACTCTACTATATTTTGATCATCATATTTATTGTTTAAAATGTATACTTTCCTTATTCATAAAACATTCAATTTAGAGAAAAGAGATAGTTAAAGGCAAAGTTAGGTAATGACTGATTTAAGTATCATAAACAGGGTCGGATTCACATATGGGCTGAACAGGCTATAGTCCGAGGCGACACGTTTTGAGAGGCGGCAAATTTTCCAAAAATTATAATATTTTGAATTTTAATGTCACGTTCGCTTGAAACAAAAACTGAAATAACCCACATTTTATCTTTTTCTTTCTTAGACATATGCCATTTATGAAAGAGTGAGAAATCAGTTTTGGTATTAGTTTTTGCTTTAAAAGAAACATTATTAGCCATGGCATTAATCACTATGGAAATTTTTTATTATATAAAATATATTAACATAATATTTATTCCCAATCAGTATAGGGGTAATAAATCTACAATATACTTATTTCTCCGTGTTCATTTATTCCAGATAAATTACTGTATAAACACGAGAATAAGCTTCGCTAAAATTCAAAATTTGTCTATTGTAATTTTAATAAAATCCGTCAATATGTTAAATATAAACCATTTCAAGAAATATAAACAAATATGCGTTCGGTTTAATTTTTTTACACATTTCGTTTCAACCGAAAGCATCATCATCAAAGATTACATAAAATCAGGTGACTCTATCGAAAAGAGAGAAAAAAGAAGCTTGAATATTTCAATTGGCCCACGTCGTAAGTTATGCATTGACTGCTAATATTCATTTATATTATTGATTTTTTATAAATAATATAAATTCTCAAGAGGTGGCAAAGTTAATGGAACTCAGAACGGCGTCGTGTATAAATCCGCCTCTGATCGTAAACGAGTGTTAATTATAGGTTGCTTAGTGTATGTAGTTGCGATTGATGGCAAGTTGTTGACGTAGTTTAAGTTATATAAAGTACAGTAAGTAAGAAATTGCGAGGCGAGACGATCACTGCTTATGTGAGAATTCTCGAGCCAGTCTTCTCTGACTGACCGGTTTCGTGGTTTCACCTGAACAATTTAAACATGATGCTGAAGTATTAGAATATCGGCTAAAATGGCTCAGGGACCACAGCCGACACCGCTGCAGCGTCATTGTCTAGAACGTTCTAGAGTTTGATTTCCGACGCTGGCGTATAGAAAAATTGAATTCAGCCACTGTCTGGAGAATTCTAGCAGTCGTCTGCTCCAATCAGTAGTTTTCGCTGATTTCTTTTAGCGGAACCTAGCGAATGAAGAGGTATCTTAACAAACGGGCCACGTGACTGCGTAATATTCCCTTCTTCATCACTGTCTTCACCACCATCCTTACATTCAAACACAACTTACATGTTCTACACCACCAACCACACATGCCGACAGGTAGAACACCGCCACTTATCGGTTATAAGATTCACTACACTCGCGGGACTAATGTCCAAAGTATTTCACGCGCCCCCAAACGAAATACTCTCACCCGAACTATTACCTTAAACAGCGGACCAGCACTGGGCAGAATCCTCATTTACCAAGCCAATAGATTGTGAGGACACTCCTTCCCCACATGGCTCACCTCAATTATCTAAAAAAATAAAAACAACTTCAACGGTGTAACGATTAGCGCATGGGATTGTTATACCCAAGTTCACAGGTTCGAACGACAAACGCTGCCGTACGTCTTTCAGCAGAGGGGAAATAAAGCCGGCTGTCACATGTTACCGGGAGCGGTAGCTCAGTGCATCAACTGATGCACTGCTGCTGATACAACTGATGCACTTCACTGATGTCATTGCAGCGCCTCTGACTGTGAGACCCTAGGTTCGAGTCCTGACGGCGGAAGGATTTTCGACACTAGCCTTTCAGCTAGGCCGAATTCAGTCGCTGTCTGAAGGAGAATTCTAGCGGCCAGCTTCTCTGATCGATAGTTTTCCGTGGTTTCTCCGATCAATACCAGGTGAATGTCGGAACAGTACCCTAACAAACGGGCCACAGACCGCGCGCGGTCGTTCCTTCTTCTTCCTTGTCCTATCCTCTCCCCTTTCGCACACACACTTACACTAACATGCACTACACTACCACATATTCCGGGAGACCGGTCGGGAGCTTAGAGCTTGTCCCGGCTGGGGCGGTGCCCCGCTGGTGGGAGAGTCCTGGTTAGGGGGAAGCCCCACTAGCCGACGGTAGGTCGGCGCCGGATCTCGCCATCCAGCGGGGGAAGATCACCGCCAACTCCTGAGCATAAACATGCACTATACGTTCGGGAATAATGACCTACGCTGTTGACGCGCCCGGAATCTCTAACCAACCTGTCACATGTTGTAGATTACTGCATGTAAAATATACTCAAGCCTTAAAGAAGCGTATGAGCTAAATTCATATCGCCTGTTTCGTCGCCCGAGTAATACCTTATTTCTCCGCTAGATGGTGAAAGGAGCGTAGCTGAATTCAAATCGCCTGTTTCGTCCCCCGACTAATACCTTCTTTCTCCGCTAGATGGTGAAAGGAGCGTAGCGACATTTGCGTGGTCAGATGAATGATCAGGTCTGATGACCTGAGTCTCGCCACTTAAAATAAGGCAACATTGAATTGAATTGAACTGAATTAAGAAATGTAAACGTTTCAACAGGAAACCGTACGTAAACGAAATAAGATTCAATTCGTTGCTCTCGATGCTCCCACCGATGTAAAACCCCGCAGCTGGTTTCGGCGCACAAGAGCTGCTCGGTAAGGCTCAGCCGCTACCTCATCAGACTGCTCGCAGTCGCCTGCGGCCACGATCTGCCACCTGCCAACAAAATTAAACTCCGTGTCGTGTCGAGCGCGCCTGAGGTAATCCAGATTTAACTTGACGTCATACTTTTTACTAGCTCAAGTAGCGCCTCGAGCAGGAATTTTCATGTTAAAAATTTTGATTTGTGCTGTGCATAATAAAAGAATTAAATATAATAGGGTTGGCTCGTCCGTTGCCTAGAGTAGAAATTTGCTTAAAAATGTAGTATGTAAATGGAAAGACAATTTCAATGTTTTTTAAAAATTTTCATTACAAATTTACCATTAAATATTATCTCTGAATTTTTTTAAATTTTGTGTAAGGATCCAGAAAAGGTGGCCCGTACCCGACCAGTAGTCCGATGCACGTGGAATGATAAATTACTTGCCTCCAGTGGTAGATCTCACACAGTTGAACCTTGGACACATGGGGTTCACGGTCGACAGACACAGGGTATACGGTCACACGATCACACCGTCACACCGTCACACGGTCACACCATCACACGGTAACAAGGTCACCCCGTCACACGGTCACACCGTCACGGTCACACCGTCACGGTCACACCGTCACGGTCACACCATTACACAATCATTCCGTCACACGGTCACTCCGTCACACGGTCACTCCGTCACACGGTCACTTCGTCACACGGTCACTCCGTCACACGGTCACTCCGTCACACGGTCACTCCGTCACACGGTCACGCCTTCACACGGTCACACCGCCACACGGTCACACCGCCACACGGTCACACCGCCACACGGTCACACCGCCACACGGTCACACCGCCACACGGTCACACCGCCACACGGTCACACCGCCACACGGTCACACCGTCATAAGGTCACACCGTCGCACTGTCACATGATCACATGGGCATAAGGTCACAGATTCACGAGCACACGAACTCTCGGACACTCGGAAATATGTACACTCGGGAACTCGCACACATGAAGTTACATCAAGTTACTCACACACATGTATGTTACCTGATTGTACAATCTGATTACTATTCTACCTGTAATATAATCTGGTTACTATACGTATCTTGAAATCTTTCTGTTTCGATCTTAGGTTTTGTTTTTTCCTTCGAATGTAACTGGAAAATGTAACTACTGACCATTTTAGAGAGTTTAGATTTTATCTTAATGATGTGTTTATTGAATGTCCAAGAACAGTAAGAAACTCTGTATGTGATTTTAGAAGTGAGATAAAATGGATATTTAGTGTCCAGAAGAAAAGCAAAGTTCAGCATTTGTTCAGCGGATCGGTGGGAATTGAAAAAAAAATTGATTGGGGTCAAAGAACCATAAAAATTTGTTATAGGAATTTCCAGTCAAATAGAGTGAACTAATATAAAAAATTACTATTAAAATTATTTTTTATTTTTCTGTCTATAAATTCTTCACTATATCAGAATGGTTGGGTCCTTTAATGTAAAGGCAAATTTTTTATAAAGTAACTGCTTTATATCAATATAACATGTAAAATATATTGATATAAAGCAGACACTAAAAAATGTTCTGTCTTTAAAATAAAGGATCAAAAGCATTATGATATAAAAAATTACTAATGCATCAACTCGATTATTATAAAACAGGTTTTCATTTTTTATTTTTACGACCTTTTTTCATAGTATCCAATTTTATAAAAATAATTATACAGAACAATTTTACTTGGCATTTGAACCCATGAACAAAATTAGTCAAAGTTTCATTTCGAAATGTTTCATATAACCTGATAATGTGCTTTAAAATGCCGGCATTTTACTAACAAGAAAACTTCTACGATAGTTCTTCGGCCCTCCATAACAAGCATTCACCTGATGTGTTTTTTCTCATGTTAACTCGCCAACTAGTACAATCAGAAATATAATCCTGGAAATATACAACCAATTCGTACCTGTCTGCTGATCTGGCAGCCTGCTAACCAAGACGATAGTGGCAAGTTTTTGGACAGTAGCTACATAGGTAGGTCAAATTCATACGCTGTCTGGAGCCGTCTGCTTTCATCTGTAGTTTTCCGAAGTTTTGCTGATTAACGCCAAGCGAGTGCAGGAACAATACCTTAACAAAGAGGCCCCGGACCGCGCGCGATATTTCCTTCCTCTTCCTTGTCATATCCTAAATACAATTATAAAATATACTTAAATACAGCTACACTAAATAAAATACACTTATAAAGTCGGCATAGGTCCAATTTTCAAAATTAGACCTGAGTTTTGAAAGATACAACTTGAATATTTTTCAGCGTTTTCCTACAATTACAATATTGAAGATAGAGATTTTATCTTCAAATAAATTTTGTTCTCACAATTAGTCATTTTCGTACAATTTTCAATGAAAAGTTGGCAACATTAAAAATATTAAGAGCAAGACGTTTTCAAAAACGACTTAAACGTTTTTTCTACAAATGATGCTAAATGCACTGAATAACATGACATAAACGTAATTTTGATGTATTAATATGATTATCAAAAATTAAATACAATTGTATTTTTACTTTCTCGCTGTCGTTTCGCAGTAGAAAGAAAGGTACATAATGTGGCGGGAAAAAGCGGCCAATTTTCGTCAGAAAAACTCTTATTGCCGGGTCCTAGTAACGAAAAAGTGGATAAATTCAGTTTCTAAATTTAGAAAAAAATCCTCTAACACGTGGTGTAGCCATAATCCATGTTTTATGAGTCTTTGATACCGAAAAATAGATAGACAGTAAAACTGTCCCACTGTCTGCCTTTATCTGTGAACAACGCTACCTGCTAAACCGTTCAGCCGATTTCCCCCAAAAATAGTATTCCTCAATCGATCTGGCTGATATCGCTGTTCCTTGAATTTCATATCGATATTTTAATTTTGGGTGGTACTTTAAATGTTACAATTAAAGGGAACATTTTCCAAATTTTCAAAAAAATGGCTGCATTGTTTTGTATTAAATTTTGTTGTTGTGACGAAGGACGAAGAAAGAATAGTGCAGGTCTCATATTCGTTGAAAACCGATTTCGAATATTTTGTTGTAGTCTTCTACAACTAAAATAATAAAGGTAGAGATTTTCCCTTAATGAAATCTGTTCCTTAAAGATAGATTTTAAAATAAAGTTATGAACAATATTTCAAAAATTTTACTAATTTTAGCGTATTTTAGAAAGTACGTGCTGTTTTAGCACCACTAGGTTTTTTAATAAAAATCTGCAAAGATGACCAAATGTGACCCTTTATAATATTCTTAATGTCATATTTCAATTTTACTATTAGGGTTCCGAGAAACTGAGAAATGGTTAAAAAAATATTTTAGGCTCCAATAGATGGCAGATGAGACGTCCTTGGGGTAAAAGCGAAAATATAGTCCAGACTATGAATCTGTGTAGGACTCTGCCTAGGAAAAGGGAAGGTGTAATGATTTAGCCTTCTCCTGCGCAAATGCTCCTGTACAAAGCATGGCACTTATAATAAAAAATCATGGAAAACGTTTTGGTTTCCGTTATTGTTTGAAATAATGATTAAATTAAACTAGTTATTAGATTAAATAATTGTATTAAAATATTTGCTTCATAGATTTGAATAACTTGGGGAATAATTAGCAGAGGTAATTCTAAGTACTTTCCAAATTCCACGAATTCCACGAATTCCACGAATGCTCCAATTCCAAATCCCACGAATGCTCCAATTCCAAATCCCACGAATAAATTCCACGAATGTTCGAAATACTTGTGCACCTTTCTATTCATAGACGAATAGGAGTCGTCGCGTCTATTATGAAAAAAAGAGGATTCTGTTCAGATGAATACTAAAACAGAAAATTGGTATTGGTCACGAGTATTTCCCCCTCACGATGGCACAATTCTTAACGGCATCCATTCAATTGCTCTACGTTGCTAATGTACAAGATGGCATTAATAGAAAAGTAGAAGAATTTCTAATGAATATTTGGAATTTTAAATGTCATAATAGATTTTGACTTATTGAAACTTTAACTCATTGTATTTTAAAACAGTTTTTTAAGAACATGGTTGGAAGAAATATTTAAGGGTATTTGTTCTCTTTATCATTCAGTTTTCTCTAAAACTACATGTAGAATAAGAAAGCATCATGAGCGATCAAAGCAAATGTTAATATTGCATTGATCTGACAATACCTTTTTTCACTTATATAATAAATGTTTCTCCGTTCATTTTTGTAATATAATTTTCTCGAAAATATTATTAAATTAAATTATATTAATGAAAAAATATATTACTTTCCAAATATTTTTTTCATTTAAATTGAAATTATAGGAATAAAGTGGCAACACTGCAATAAATTAAATATTTTAACAAAAACAGTCTCCACGAATACTTCAATAACATTGTATAGTATATATGGATACACCGTAGAAAAATTATTTACCTAACAAAAAATTCAAAAACGTTTCTGTTTCACAATGCAACACGTGAATTGCAAATATTTAACGACGAGCAGCCTCTTCTTTGAAGCCTTGCTGTTGCATAACGTAAACTGAGACTGCCTAGTTTTCTTTCAATTTCTGGAAATTAGTAATATAGATATTTGATATGATGATTATTTCTCCCAGTCTTAAACATCTCAAAAATGTTTAGTATTTTTCGTGGTATTTTTACGCACATCTAATACGAATTCCGTTACAATTGAAAAGAGCGTGCCTTCTTAAAAAACATTACACTCTTTCGACATAGTATGCAAAAGAAACAGACGAAATTGGATGCGGACAAAATTGCTATTGGAGTGGAAAAGAGAGGAACATTTCAGTTGAACGTTTCTATGAAAAACAGAATTAAATTTCCATTGGCCGATAATAACATGGTTACGCGCAAAGCCTTAGACCCTGGAGAGCATGAAACGGCGTTTTGCTCGGATGCGAGTGAAAGATTAAAACGTGAGAGACTCTGTGCTGCCCGTCCCATAATCCGCCTCTTCTGACACGCACCCAACAGTTGTGAGCGATCAGATCAGCTGCACGTCGCTTCGGCTATCGAAAATTACGCCAGGACAGGCAGGTATTTGACTTGAGTTTACGATGAGATTGTGTGAGAAATAAAAAAGAATTTTCCAGGTGACTTAATGGAAAGTTAGAAATCAAGTATCTAGTATTCTATACATGGCAAGGTCATGAATACATGTTTTCCCGTTCTATAGGTTGGAGTTTTCCTTATGTTTATAAACTGTATTAAAAAAATATGAAGAGATCCTGGTATCTTACAATGTTTTCCTACATCGTTGTAGGAAATGTTCATGTATTTTTTTATTTTACGATACTCCAACTAAGATTATATTATAGTAAATATTGCATAATTTTCCATTTCATATTTGAAACTATAATTTCTATTTTTTGTGGCCCAAAGTGTAAGAGTACCTTGCACGTTGTAACTCCTTATTTTGGACTAAGGATTAGGAAATGAAGAGGGTATTCATGGATTGATAACAAAGGAAAGCATGAAAGATAAGTTCACACACTTGCAGTGAAAGAGAAGTTCACACACTTACGGTAAAACATAAGTTCTGTATAAAACTGTTCTGTTCTGTAAAACACTAGTTTCGGTTTTGAATAACTTCCTATTAATATATTATTGTCTTCTTTAGCAAAAGCATTTTTGTATTTCACTCGTGTTCTTGGGTTAAATTACTTTATTTGTCTGGATACTTGGGCTTAATTTTGTGTTTCTCTTGAGAGCTTGACAAGTTCTTTCATTTAAGTGTTTATGTGTCTGTTCGTCTATATTATTATATTATGCTTTGGTCCCTTTATTTTTGAAAAAAACCTTGAACAGCTAATGGAGATGATTATTTCACACTTTTCATTATTATTATTATTATTATTATTATTATTATTATTATTATTATTATTATCATCTTGTTTCGTTATTTTTTCCTCATCTTCAGGCTAGAACATTATGTAAATAAGAAAACTTTATAGCAGCATATGAGACGTGCACAGATACATCACGTTGACGTTCTTGATGTAGTTTCAAGGTATCGTAACGAAGCACGTTCTCCACTCACCACCACCACCACCACCACCGCGCCGCCGATAAATAGGCGCCGATTAATAAAGTCGTGGATAAAAATAAAAACAGGACCCAGGCCTGGGAATACCGCTAGCTCGCAAAAGTCGGATTAATCGGATCCTAAAATGCCAAGTATATACATACATTAAACTATTATTTTACAAAGCCGTAACACATATATAATTAGTACCGTCACGTGGTTCGGCCTCATGAGAAAGGGACTTGGGATATGCAATCCCAACAAAGAGGACCTAAAGCTCTGGTTTGGAATGACGTGTATTTTTAAGCCGTGTACGTGGCAAACGAGTCTCTCGCAAATTAGATCTACAAGTACATTCTAATGCTGTATAATTCGTGTCTGAGTATGAGAGTGTGTATCGTGGTCTGAGAGGCAACGGTATGTGTAATCTGGATGTGTAATTGAACTGTCTCCGTGCTCAGAAAAATGGTACACGTGCTGAGATGAGACTCAGAGATACCTTGGGCAATTATGTGCAGATCTGGACCGAAATAGGTCTACGCGACGCTCGAAGAGCGCGGAGAAACTCTTCTCTTTGAATTTGCCCACGGGGGCGCTAGGAATGGCAAGCGGAAAAGGCTCAGGCAGGCCTTTTAGGGGCAGATGGACAGCAGCTGAAAAGAGGGCGGGGCAAAACCGAAAAGCCAGCCGAAATTCTCAGAAGATGTTCCAGAAGAGAATACGAAAGTACGAAAAAGTCTGCGCCATTCTGTAACCTCTAGTTTTATTTCCTGTATACGTGCGAGTTTATATACACACAGTATGAAGGGAAAAGGTTTTATACTGTTGCGGAAAATAGATTTCAAAGTTTTAATGGTAATATAACTGTTGGGGTTCCCTGACACTGAAAACATGTTTTTATAACGTCCGTTTATTCGCCTCTTCGGTAAAGATGGCTCAGGGCATTAATTGATGTCACTGTGATGTCTCTGACCGAGAGGTCCTAGGTTTCGAGTCCCGACAGTGGCAAGATTTTCAACACTAGCTTGGCAGCTAGGTCGGATTCAGTCGCTGTCTCGAGGAGAATTCTAGCGGCCGACTGCTCTGATCGGTAGTTTTCCGTGGTTTCTCCGATCAACACCAGGCGAATGCCGGAGCAGTACCCTAACAAACGGTCCACGGACAGCGCGCGATCTTTCTTTCCTCTTCCTTGTCCTATCCTCACTCCTTACACTCACATGCACTTCACTACCACACTTGTCGGGTGACCGGTCGGGAGATTACAGGGCCATCATAGAATATGTTGATGTATTTTATTAAATGTGGAGTGTTTTTTATCAATTCCATTCTTGGATTTTTGTTCTCGCATTTTTAGTGTTAAATGATTTCTGATTTGATCTCAGTGTTAATCTGACTTGAAATCAGTGAAGATTGTAGATATGTTATGACACCAGTTGGTAATTAGATCTATGGCTTTGTACATATCGAATCTGTCACAGGAAAACATTGAGAAGGAGTGGGGTTTAAGTTAAAGGAATTTTTAGTTGTAGTGTATCAATGTATGTAACACCAATGTAACTCAAGTGATATATTCGTTATTGGGATATTTTTGCAAAGCATAATATGTTATAATCTGCGCACATTGTGTACTTATGTTACAATTATTAGCCAACTCCGGTGAAATGCAAATTAGCCCACTCCCTTTGAGAAACAAAAATCCTTGATTCAATACTGAGGATTTGGATTTTCGGAAAACCATCTATGTACCATACAAGGGAATCTAAGGGAGGACGATGTAAACATATCCTTTTCAATATTATCAAGTAACAACATCCAATAAATTAGTTCCATGGTTTTACTAAAAACATTTTCAGTCAAACGTATTATAATGATGATATTTACTCTTTATATAAAACCGTTTCTGATATCTCTGAAATGATAACATTGTATACACAAGATTTTTGACTGTCAATCAGTAGTAATTAAGTCGAAAATCCTTGAGAGAGGAATATTTTAAAGGTGATCCTGAATTGGTAGAGATAGCGCATTTTCATAAATGTTTGATGCATTTTCATAAATGTGAATAAGCTGATAAGTCTTAAACACTTAATTTTACAGAAGAGCAAATAACAACGTTAAAATGATTTAAATAAGGGATTAATGATATTCAAACGAAGGTGATATTCAAACAAAACTATTTTTGTGTAGGTTTTGCTTGAATATCATTAATCTCTTACTTATAACATTAGTTTAAAGTTGTTTATTGCTCTCCTGTAAAATTAGGTTATTTTGCCTTATCAGCTTATTCACCGGAGTCAAAGAAATAACGAAAGAGACTTCTTTTCCGCTGCTTCGTGTCCTTTGCTAATTCCATTGGCAGGGCATCTTCTACTTTACTCATTTCCAATGCACACAGAAATTGACAAACAACTTCGCAGCATCCGGTCATGTGAAAGGGACGTTTTTTCGCTATTGACACAGGAACTCTGAGAAATTCCCAAAACATTTTTCATTATATATTTCCAAACGCGTAGAATTTGAAAGACAAATATGGAGCTTTCATCCATGAAAAACCTTTCGTTACCCATAAACTCGGACCAAAACATCTACATTACTAATTTGAAATATGTAGTTGGCATTTTTGGTCAACTGTCTGACTTTGCCGGCTAGCTAACGGAGTCCCCCATGCCTGAACCTAGTTAATTCACACGCTTGGGGGTAAGAGAGACATGAGGCGAACATGACCGTAACTAGCAAACTGCCTGTCTGAGCTTTTCTTCGCCATACACCTTCAGAAACTGAGACGATTTTAAAGGAAAGCCACAACTCTATTTTTGCCTCGATCGATTTGCTCCCCATCTCGATCAGGTTTTTCGTCCAGTTTCCCTGATCCATTGAGCAAATGCTGAGATGGCCCCTTGTTTTGCTTCTGGACATAAATGTAGCTTCATTTTCTGTGCACGTCTTCTAGAATTCAGTGGGAAATACAATTATTCAAATTATTGTTTCCATGTTGTCGCGGCAGGAAGTATTATTCCGAAGGACAACATGGATTAGAGCCAAAATTTATTGCTTATTTATCCTTGAAAATATATTTTATTATTTTATTATTATTATTATTTTCAAAATTTAAGTAGTATATGACTTAGTGTAGGAATCACAGAATTTCGAAAATGTGCACACAATTCACTTTTCCCCATAGCACGTCATACGCAGTTTGAACTGTTTTTTGACGTAAAATAAATAAATTAATAAATAAATAAATAAATAAATAAATAAATAAATAAATAAATAAATAAAATAATAAATAAATAAATAAATAAATAATAAATAAATAAATAAATAAATAAATAAATAAATAAATAAATAAATAAATAAATAAATAAATAAATAAATAAATAAATAAATAAATAAATAAATAAATAAATAAATAGATCGGGAATCGAATCTGGGATCACACCAGGAAAGCTAGTACGCTGTCCATGAGTCATCCTAGAGGCTTACTAATTTACAATGCGCTTCTAAATTGAAAGGCAACTATGCAGCCTTTGGCCTTGAGAGAGGGATCAATGGTAGGAATGTAACTGCGATGTCAATGTTCCCGAAACATTGCGCTTGTTTATATAATTGATGTCTTTAACAATTGATGTTTTGAAGCAGATGTTTTTTAACATCGATGTTTTGTATTCAATGTTTTTTAGTGTTTGGCATTTTATTTATGAGTGAAAAGAGTATCATATAATAAAAACTTGTAATAATTTTGAGATATACATAATATTTTCATGCTTGAGACACAGTGAGCAAGGGTGAAAAATAATTAAAATAGCAGTTTCGTCGATGAATGCAGTCTATATTATTTTTTTATTTATTTAATCAGTTAATAAAACGTTTATTAATATTGCCCTGAACATTTTTTATTTTAGTTTGTCAGTTAAATCTATATCTATATATATATATATATATATATATATATATATATATATATATATATATATAAAAGAAAGCCGTGTTAGTTACACTATTTATAACTCAAGAACGGCAGTACCGATTTGGCTGAAAGTTGGTGAGCATGAAGCTTAGGGCCAGGAGACGGACATAGGATACTGTTTATCCTGTTCGACAGCGTTCCTGTGTGAGAACGCACGTTTTTGCACGTTTTCGCGTGATTTCGCATGTTAGCGGTCATTGTTGCCTGTTGTAACCCATTGTTGTAACGCCGCACTGATAACAGAAGGCGATAATGATAGCCGCCTTTCGTTCGCCGTTATCTATATATATAAAAGAAAGTCGTGTTAGTTACACTATTTATAACCCAAGAACGGCTGTACCGATTTGGCTGAAAATTGGTGAGCAGGAAGCTTAGAGCCAGGAGACGGACATAGGATACTGTTTATCCCGTTCGACAGCGTTCCTGTGTGAGAACGCACGGTTTTGCACGTACGCAGTGCAACAAGGATAGTACAGTTTCTCACAGTGAGTGCGACGCGAGAAAAAGATGGGACCGGCTGTTAAGGCGGAACAGAGTTCGCCGGGTCAGCTAGTATCAAATAAAAATGACTAAACGCGACCAAGGTTTTAAAAACATCCATGATTTTGGGAGGGATGTTTTATTAACATCGATATTTTAATTTTGAACAATGATCCCTATAATATGGAACTAGTCGAATGTACTAGTACTAGTATTATTGAATTCATTTATAGCTTCGGTATAAGATGACGTTTTTTTGTCTATCACGTGCACCTTGTTAACTAAAATAAATGAATAAAAATTGTCGTGGCAAAAAGTACACTGGCAGAGGTACTACATTTAAGTCACTTTGTTTTAGTTTCCCCGCTTCAATTTTCCCTGTCAGAGAAGTCCATGTTACCACGCCACATACCAACTGGAAATTGCCTAGTAAAAAAAAGCACTGTATGTATCTCTCGCCTCATCGTCGAATTAGTGAGTTTGCTAAAGACTTCCCAAAAGAACGCATAAATATTCTTCGTCACAGAAGTGAATTGGTTTCAGAGAGTGGCAAACAACAGCCCAGAGAGCTGCTTTATTCAGAGAACGTCGTGAAACATGACCCTGATTGACGTGAGCACCGCACACCCAAGGAGCGGGTAAGAATACCAATGAAAATTATAGAACGCTTTTCGAAAATAATATCCTTATTTTTCCATATTATTTTTAATATTGTAATCCCCTAATCACATGACTAAATCCTAATACTAACATAAGTTCACAATTACACGATTAAATATGGTTGTCGGAATAGATTTTAAGTACATTTAAGAGAGAAATATTTTATTACATATTGTGTACATTTTTATTATAGTATTTTTCTTCATTCTGCCACCGAGCAACAATGCCCAATATTAGAATATAGCGTATATTTATCTCTCTATCTATTTATTTATTTATCTATATCTAATATGGATTGTTTAAATAAATGAGTGTTTTGATTGCCTGTAAATACCCTAAGAAGGTACTACAAAATTGTATAAACCTTATGTTTAGAAATAGGTAAGTAATGCAGTATATATTTTAATACCATCATCCTTAGGAGCGGAGCCACTGCGACCGAGGCCCAAACAAAGAACCCTGAGGAACCCCTGTACTTAGATTACAACCTGCGCCTCATCCATCTAATCGGAATATGGCGCGAGAGGGGGCCCTGCGGCCTGCCCTTCCTGCGACTCTCGCCCTACTGCATCTACATCTTCGGCATCTATTGCATCGTGCTCACGGGCAGCGTGCTTCAGCTGCTGCAGAGCTACGACAATCTCGAGGTAGAGTGGTACTCTTATTCACAATCTAAATGAAAATGTGGAGTCCTGTCGACCATGCGAAGTTATGCATAGTTAGAAAAGTATTTGAAAAATTTGAATGAAAATACCGACACAATTCACACCCCTAATCTAACAAGGCCACAACTCCAAAATCATTCATTTCGCAGGAGTGCCGTCCGAAGTTTTCTATAAAGCATATAAAAACATGAATTTCAATTGAATTGCTATTATTTGGCTATTTATGAAAATAAAAATTTTTATTTTCATATCACGTAATGGAAAACGAGAAATCTTGCAATGGCTGTATCTCAATTTTCAGTTTTTCGGAGATATGGCCCTCTTGCATTGGGGATGCGTCTTGGCGGAAGCACGTTATTATGTATGCGGTTGTGAACCGATTATCTTAATCATCTTGATCATAATCATCGTTGTGTGATAAATTTTCAAACATCCTATTAAAATTATTTATTTGATAAACTTAGGTATATTAAACTCATACGATCAATGAATGTTAATATTTTTATTCAGAAGCAATTGGGGCAATACATATGTATTTATTACATATTTTTTCATAAACAAAATACATCATTAAAGGAAATCGAGACTTCCGCAGTCGGAGTCAGAATGTAATTGGCTGTCCGGGAAACGCCGCGTACAAAGCACTGGTGACAAATTTTCGACCATCACGCTGAGACCTTCCTTGTATTAAGGCAAGTTGCAGCATGACGACCGAAACGTTAGTATCTGTGGTCTTGTAGAGCCGCACACGTCAAGAGATATACTACAATATTTATTTTTTCATGAAATTGGTTTATGCAGATTCAAGTATTAATATTCAGAAGCTCGTTCACGATTTCAATTTCATATTTGCTTTAGTTTATTTTTCATTGCTTTCGTATATTTCATAACATTATGTATTTCCTATTAGCTTCGTGGTTCTTCGCAGAACGAAAGAATCACATAAAAGGAAGATGCGCTGTGTATAACACCGTCGTATACAACCATTGAACCAAAGTGTTTTAATCCAGAACCTCGCCGAAGTGAAATTCAAATGATATGTCTCTTTAAAGAACGCACAGAAGTATTTGCATTTGTAAACGAAATTATTTGAAAATCTTGTTCAAAATATGAATTCTTGGCTGTCCGGGATAAGCCGCATCATGGTCGATGGAGCTGACGTTTCGGCCATCTTGCTGTGGCCTTCTTCAGAGCTATGCTGCTACCGAGAGGCTAGCGTATCGCAATATATTGGGCGCGCAAACCGATTGGCCGCAGCGGCGACCAATGGGGGAAAGGGCAGGCGGCCCGCGATTGGCGGAAAGGGATAGGAGCGATAACGAGCGGAAGCCTACGGCTCTACTTGTTCAAAATAATTTACGGAAATCAATGTTGAAAGTTAACATAGCTGTAAGAGTCTACGTAACATGGGTACCTAGCACAATTATCAATGCCTGCAATTCCCAATAACGCCCAAAGACGCCTGCAATGCCCAATAATAACTCGGACAGAAGTTTGTACGCGTTAAAAACTGCGTCTCTCCTCTTACATCGTCGGGGTCTTATGTCGTATATGACATGCCATGCAGCTGCGGTGATAGTTACATCTGCGAGACGGGACGAACCGTTAAGGAACGTCTGCGTAAACACATTTCCCATTATAAAGGGAGGGGAACCTAGCTTTGTATTAACTCGCGCGCAGTCCATCTTCGCGCATTTCGCCCTGAGGAAGGTTGGCAACCAAAATATTGGCTCATATGTCTAGAACGCAGCGTCTCCCGGGCGGCCAAGTATTTCAGGACTCCGGTCGCGGAAGCCTAATGCTCTCACTCATTAATGTGCTTTTCAGATTATCACGGAGACGCTCTGCGCGCTCTTCTCCTTCGCTGTCAACTGCCACAAGCTGCTCATCATGATCGCCTACGAGCGTCGCTTCAAGCGGCTGCTCTACCTCATCAAGCACAACTTCGAGAGCCCGCGCCAGCGCGCCAACCCGGATCACCACGCGCTGCTCGTACAGCGGGACCGCGAGAACAAACTGCTCACCTACATATTCGGAGTGTTCGTCGTCACCACTGCGACCTTCATCAACTTCTTCCCCATCGCCGAGTGGTACTTCTACCAGGAGCCCTTCCCTGAACTCGCCGCCAACGGCACCAGCTCGTACGAGTGGCGCTTCCCGTACCGACTGGTGCTGCCGTTCGACACGACGTCGTCCCCGGTGACGTACTGGTTGGTGTACGCGTACCACTGCTCCATCGGCTGGTGCCACATCCTGGTGATGCCCGGCACAGACAACTTCTACATCGCGCTGCTGAACCACGTGTACGGCCAGTGCCAGCTGCTCCGCCAGGACCTGGAGCGACTGCGGAGGGACGCGCTGGCCATGCTGGGGGCGCGGCAGGGCCCAGGGCTGGCCCAAGGGCTGGCCCAAGGGCTGGCCCAAGGGCTGCCCGAAGACGCTGGGCTGTACGCTGAGCTGGGCCCCGCCCTCGGAGCCTGGCGCGCGCACTACAAGCGGCTGCTCAACGAGGCCGTCCAGCACCACAAGGCCATCATCGAGTGCGTCCCCTCTCACTCTCAAGTTCACTGTCTCTCTCTCACTCACTCTCTCCTCTACTCACGCTGTCCTACCACTCGCTCTCTCCTCCCACTCGCTCTCCTACCACTCGCTCTCCTACCACTCGCTCTCTCCTACCACTCGCTCTCTCCTACCACTCGTTCTCTCCTACCACTCGCTCTCTCCTCCCACTCGCTCTCTCCTCAACTCGCTATCCTACCACTCGCTCTCTCCTACCACTCGCTATCCTACCACTCGCTCTCTCCTACCACTCGCTCTCTCCTACCACTCGCTCTCTCCTACCACTCGCTCTCTCCTACCACTCGCTCTCTCCTACCACTCGCTATCCTACCACTCGCTCTCTCCTCCCACTGACTCTCTTCTCCACTCGCTCTCTCCTCCACTCGCTCTCCTACCACTCGCTCTCTTCTCCACTTGCTCTCTCCTCCCACTCGCTCTCTCCTACCACTCGCTCTCTCCTACCACTCGCTCTTTCCTACCACTCGCTCTCTCCTACCACTCGCTCTCTCCTACCACTCATTCTCTCCCCTACTCGCTCTCTCCCCGACTCGCTCTCTCCGTTCACTCTCTCTCTCCCCTACTCGCTCTTTACTCCAGTCTCTCTCTCCCCTACTTGCTCTTTACTTCAGTCTCTTCTCTCTTCTCTCTCTCTCTCTCTCTCTCCCAGTCGCTCTCTCCTCCCACTCCGTCTTTCCTCCACTCGCTCTCTTTTCCCTCTCGCTCGCTATTTCTTCCTCTCGCTCCATCCCTCCTCAACTCACTCCATCTCACCCTTCTACCTCGGTCTCTCGTTCTCCTCAGCTCCTTCCTCCACTTGCGCACTCGCGTTGAAAGCACGGACTAGGAAGTACGAGGTCTGCAAGTGTATTGCAAACCTCGTTCGTCAAATATAACAATACTAATCGAGACGATGATGAAGCTCAGATGACGCGTGCGCGCAAAAAATTAATGAGTTTGACCGCGAGCTCGAGTTCCTGTCATGACTGCAAACGTCGTCAACAGGAATGAATGAGAACATTGATGGAAACTCCGCTCAAGGGATAAAAGGAGAAGTAATAATTAACTATAACTGAATAATAAATTATATAATCATTTGAGGAATAGAAATGGTGGATACACAAACTTGCAAACAAACTAAAAATCATCCTTGCCCTCCCTTTATTGATTCTCTGATTCGATCTTCTCCTTTTTTTCTCTTTCTTGCCTCTCATTCTCTTGTTCTTCTTCAACTTTAAAAGTGACTCAAAATTAAACAAATTTATCACCTTAAAAACGTCCACGTAAATGCTTGTAATGTACCGCAACCTACGTTATTACGATACTTGCAATCTTTCGACATATGGGAGGCGTGAACTGAAATTCTTCACATTTCCATACAACACTTAAAATTAATTTGCATGCATATGAATTTAATAATTTTCGTTTCATTTACTAAAGTGAGCTTATCATAGCAAATACCATGAGATCTTTAGAAATTGTCGATAAATCCCTGACTTGCGAAGCCAGGAGGGGATTTATCTGAGAATTTCCAAAGCACGAGTGGTATTTAATAGGACTATTCCACGGATGAAGTTATGTCCAACAGGGTTCCAAAATGCGCCAAATAATTGAAAATAATTGAAAGCTATGTTAAAATCAAAGAGGTTATGTTGTAGTACTTAGGCGGTTTATTGAACATTAACATAGCGATCGATGTATACCGCTTCCTAAAATAGTTGAATCACAGTTTATGATTGGCAAAGAAGTGGTAAGAAAAATCGATAAACTTTTTGAGATACACCGCCCTGTTTGGGGCATTTTGTATGTACAATTAAACACTATTGATTTTAGTTTCATGAGTGGAATACTCAATACAATGTACATGTATCTTTTACTTTTTTTCGCAGGTATGTCGAAACTCTGGAATTTTTATTGAACAAGCCAATGCTGACCCAGTTCTTTACAAGTTCCATCTGTTTGTGCACCACAGTTTTCCAAATTCTTGTGGTAAGCGATTTGAATTACATAGTGCTTTTTTAGAAGAGTTAATAACTATCCTTTATGCGCACCGGAAATCATTAAAACGTTTTAATGTCTGTATTATTTATGAAATTTTGAAGGGACTATTTCTTTGTACTATTATGTTGGCTCAAACATTCTTAGGAAAATAAAAACTACGCATAAATATATTCATCCTCGCGAAGAATTTCAATCGGAGTAATAAGACTTATTACTCCAGTTGAATATCTTCGCGAGGGAAATACTTAATTTTTTTCAGATGAAACTAAAATTAATGATCGAAGATATTGCAAAATTCATTTTACACTAATTAAATACTTCAAATTTTACTATTTTTATCTAATTAAAGAGATAACCAAGTTTAGTTATAATATTCTGTTCCATTCCCATATTAATTTAATCTTTTAAATATGGAGTTTTTCCCTTGTGCAGTCCTAGCGATACAGACGTTTTTAAATTGACGAATATGCTTGACCCCAGTAGGTTTTTAAACGCAGCCTCTATTGTCGAGGGTGAAGGTGGAGGAGATCAATGGGGTCTGATGGGCAGCAAACCACAGTGAGGCGATTTGTGTGTATATGAGCTAAAATAGTTTTGAAAGATGCAGGCATGAAAAAACGCCGACACTTTATGATAATCCACGAAAATATTTCCACCCCTCAAATAATACTGTATAAAACAATGAATAAAATACATACCAAGGAACACATTATTTTTAATGTTTTATTGTTGTACATTAAATATTATCATACTATATAAAGTACCATAATAGTGTGCTGCTGCCCAAAAAGAGCTTAAATATATCTTTTTGGCACCATTTAATTGTTAGATATGTTTGTAAATTAAGTTACTGTAAGTAATACATTATTGAAAAAAATTGTAAAATTTATGTGCAATTGCAATGTGAAACTTCCAAATCCGTTACAAATTGTAAAGGGAAATAATTGTTTTCTAAAGATCAATACTTATTAACATCACCTTTCTATTCTAACTCCACGTTGTTGTCTTTTCCCCTTCGATGCTTATTCTTCGACATTTCAAAAACAAAAACGTGTCGCCGGTAAAATAAGTGTAGTTTGCAATCATAACTAAAAATGTTTAATGTTTTTCAGTTTTCCCCCAAAAAAATCTCATTTACATTCAATTTACTTCCCAAATTTGAAGTAAGTTGATGGGATTTCACAAGCAATGTCAGGAACCTTCATCTTCTTCATCATTTTAGATTTCTTCTCTTTCATTTTAAATTTCACCTTTCCTAGATTTCTTTTTATATGTTAGGGCGCTGTCTGTAGAAGATTTAATCGATCCACGTTTCCTTCTGCAGCTACGGCGCACAGTATTTGCGAGAAATGTCATAGCGGTCCATGACCGCTCATATAGCGTCTCGAGACACTTCTCTACCAATACTTTCCTTCCGAATTGCCTAGTCCGAGACTCCAATACGTAGGGCAGTTAGTCATACTCAGTAAGCGAGAGATAGGATCTCTTGCGAGAGATGACACAACTGAAGGTCAGGCGAGAAACATCCCGTTCGTACCGCCGAGTTGAAATATTTTGAGAATCTTATTCCATTCGTAACTAAAAGGTTAATACACACTTTCCTCGCAAATCGTGTATTTCTGCGTATTTAAGTTGCTGAAACATCTCGTACACTCGTGCAACTCAATCTAGAGTAATAATTTTTAGGTGTTTTCTGTGTGACTAATCTCCATTTCTCTTTTCCCCGTCACAGTTTCCTACGGAGACGGTCAAGTTGATGGGAATGACCACTTTCTGCGTAGGAGTAATAGTGCAGCTGTGGATGTACTGTTATTTCGCCGACAAAATCACAGGAGAGGTAAACAGTTCAGTGTTTTTAATAGACCTGACATGGGAATAGAAATGTGATTTCAAAAATTGACGACCTGAGAATAATAGATAGATAAAGGCCAACATATTACTTTCGAGATAATAAAGAAAAAACTAAATACATCACGTCATATAAGAAATTACGCAGACGTGTGTATTAAAAACATGAATAGATTGGAGTTGGGTTACTTGAGCAGGAAATTCGCCTAATCTTATATTATCTGAATGTGATAAGATGTATGTTTTTATGTCTCAAAAACTTTAGAAACATTAGATTCATTGCTATCTGCCTATATTTTCAGCGACATAGAATCAAAAGTAGCACAGTTATGATCCAAAATACTACCTCAAAATATATATTTTACAATATTTTGTTATATGCAACCAGATATCATCTGGGTAGAAATGTTGCCAGGTTACGGGGCGGGGCAGGGACGAGCGGAAACGGATGAAGCGGGCAGAAATGGGAGGGGCAATTAGAAGGAGAGGGTCGAAAGGAGCAGGCGGATAGAGGTCCAAAGGAGCGGATAGAGAGAAAGGTCCGGGTGGTAAAGAATGAGTGGAAGTGGCTGTAGGAGCGAGAGGGAGGAGGGGAAAGACCGGGCGAGGCGAACGAAGTGAGTGGGGCGGAAGGAGCAGGCGGAGCGAAAAGGGAGCGAGGAACGAGTGGAGCAAAATGAGCGAATGTAGCTATAGGAGCGAGAGGATCGGAAGGAGAGGAAGAAGCGGAAGGAACGGGCGTGGCGACCAGAAAAATTGGGACGGAGGAATCAAGCGGTGCGGAAGGAGAGCAAGGAGCGGGTAGAGTAGAATGAACGGAACTATCTGTAGGAGGAAAGCAGAGGGTCGAGCGGAAAGGCGAGTGGCGCCAGTGGGGCGGAAGGAGCAGACAGAGCGGAAAGAGAGGAAAGTGCAGACGGTGCGGAATGAGCGGAAGTATCTGTAAGAGCGAGAGGATTCGAAGGAAAGGAATGGGCAGATGAACCGGACGGGGCCAGCGGAGCTAAAACGCAGGCAGAGTGGAAGGAGAGCAAGCAGCAGCTGGAGCAGAATTAGCGGCAAGGTCGGAAGGAGAGGAAATAGAGTATAGTGGAGCAGCGATCAGAACGAATAGCTTAGATTTTGTGGGGTACAACACATGAAGCCTCAAAAACATTATAAAACGTTTCCTATTCAAAGAAAACTTATATATATATATATATATATATATATATATATATATATATATATATATATATATATATATATATAGTTTACTGCAAACGAAAAGGCACAGACTTTCTCGTACTTGTTAGTTTTAAATTTCTTTGGTCTTAGCTACCTCTTCGGTATAGTCCCCACCCTCTTGCTAGATACCATCTATCACAGCCCAAAGTACATTTTTTTGAAAATTCAGGCAAAATGAACAGATGAACATTTTAAAAGAAAACACTTTTTTCAATATGAAGGGTCTCCAAAACCTGTATCTCCATTGGAATCTAGCAATTGATTTTCCACAGCGTTAAATAACATTCACTATAGTACGGAAGTACATTACGCCGAATAAAAAACAATGCGTACGTTTACTAGAAAGTTAAACACCCCAAAATACAGTTGTTTTTTGAGAGGGCGGACTCCCATCGTTGGCAATGAGGTTGATGGGTCACCAGCTGGACGTCATACGTCCGACAGATCTATTTCCTACTTCCTAATTTCCTGTGATGAGCGCTAGAGGATATAGAGAAGCAATATTTTATTGCTGTGTATAATAGAGGAGGTAAACAACAAAATTGAGAATATTAAAGGATGCTTGTGCAACTAAAATTGCTTGAAATAAACTTTTTTCAGACAACGCAGGACTCTCTAAAATACAACGTATATAATATGCAAAGTCAGAATCACACCACATCATAATATAAATGTGATTGGGATTGGCGAAATATTACAGAGAGGCTTTGATGGTGGTTGTGCAGACGGACGCGGTGGGAGACTCGGCCTACAGCAGCGAGTGGTACGAGGCGGACGCGGCCTGCAAGCGCTCTCTGGGCATCGTCATCACCCGCGCGCAGAAGAGGACGCCCTTCACCGTCGGCAAGTTCACCGAACTCTCCCTCGACACCTTCGCCTCGGTGAGTACCCTTCCACACTCCCTCCACTCCTTCCCCTCAATGTGTACCCCAATCACTCTCCCTCCACACTTTCGCCTCGGTAGTACCTCTCCGCACTCCCTCCACTACTTCCCCTCAATCTGTACCCCAATCACTCACCCTCCAGACCTTCGCCTCGGTGGGTACCTCTCCACACTCCACACCTTTCCCTCAATGTGTACCCCGATCACTCTCCCTCCACTCCTTCCCCTCAATGGGTACCCCAATCACTCTCCCTCGACACCTTCGCCTCGGTGAGTACTCCCAATACTTTGACCTCGATGAGTACCCCATCACATTCCCTCGACACCTTCGCCTCGGTGTGTATATCACACTCCCTCCATGCCTTCGCCTCGGTGAGTACCACATCACACTCCCTCCACTCCTTCCCCTCAATGTGTACCCCGATCACTCTGTCTCCACACCTTCGCCTCGGTGGGTACCCCGATCACTCTCCCTCTACACCTTCCCCTCAATGTGTACCCCGATCACTCTCCCTCCACACCTTCGTCTTGGTGAGTACCACACAACTCTTCCTCCACTCCTTCCCCTCAATGGGTACCCCAATCACTCTCCCTCGACACCTTCGCTTCGGTGAGTACCTCTCCACACTCCCTCCACACCTTTGCATCGGTAAGTGCCCCAAGACTCTCCCACACCTTCACCTCGGTGAGTTCCATACCACACTCCCTCCACACCTTCCCCTCAATCTGTACCCCAATCACTCTTCCTTCACACCTTCGCCTCAGTGAGTACCACACCACACTCCCTCCAAACCTTCCCTTCTATGTGTACCCCAATCACACTCCCTCCACACCTTTAGCTCGACGAGTACCTCCAACACTTTCCCTCACCTTCACCTCGGCACCACGCAACTCATTCTTGATACTCTTGCTCGGTGTGTATCACAACTCGCTCTTGCCACACCCTCGCTTCGGTAAGTAGCCCAAGCACACTCCCTCCACACCATCGCCTCGGTGAATATCCCGACAACAGTCCTCGGCATTTTGCTTGGTTAACACCTTCCACCGTCGTACCCACTCGTCACCTTCCCCTCAATGGGTACCTTCTCTGTTGTTTCATTTGCACCACACACTGGAATGTATTTGGATTGTTCCTTCCTTTTTTTAAATTATAGTGAAAAGTTCAGCCTATTCAATGCCTTAATCTGTTGATTATTTTAACGCCTTCAATCATTTCAATTATGTAATGTCAACTACAATTCACCACTAAACCAACACACAAAGGGACCTATGGGCAACCGGTAGAGCGCGTTCACGGTTTACAACACTGTGCCTCTCTCTGCCATACTTGTAAATAAAATATGAAATTATTTTAATTTTAACATGAAAGTGAAACTCTTTATACTACTTACTTAAATACTATCTCAAGTTATATATCTCAAATATTATTCTAGATATTTTACAAAAAGGTGAAATATATTAACCATCTACATACATATCCCATTACCTTAACATAAATAGTTAACCTAATGATATACTTTCGAGAAGATAAAATAAAATAACAGAAAAATAATTGTGAATTTCTTTCAATAATTATAATGTGCTAATGCTCCAATAAATATGCATATATTGAATTAATTTAGTAAATTATACATCCAAAATATACTTTATTAATAAAAACCTTTACATTACTTATTTAAATATCTAATTCTGGGAGGAGGGGTCATTAAATGATTGATATTTTCCTCCCTACATTGAACACATATGTTTATTACGTATGTATATGTTTATTACTGTTCCAGATTCTAAAAGGGTCATACACATATTTGATGTTGCTGATAGAAGCTAGAGGATAAAATATCCTTTCACGTGAATTGTTAGTAATCTGCTGACATCAAAACTAGTACATGTTTTAAGTAGTATTTGTAAAAAAATTGATGACTAATACCTTTAAAGGATAATGTGAGGTGTGTCCGTTTTTAACTGTTTTATTCAATTAGTTGTGTAGACAGTACTTGCACTAGTTCTACTACCAGTGCACCATTTTTATGTACATCTGATAAGTTGGTAATATTCACTTAATTTAACCTAAAATGAAGCTTTATGAATAAATACAAATGCCAGAATATAATAAATTGAACTTTTGAACTCTTTTCTGAACATTAATTCCGTTTAAAAAGGGAGAGGTAGAATATGTTCAATTAAATGTCAGTGATTTGATTTCTTCCTGTTGTATATGGAAATTTCCTTGTTTGTTTTATTTTAGTTTTATATTGATTCGTTAATTTTTCATGACAGCATCCCAACATTTTCAGCAAAACTCTCAATTGAAACTCGAAATCTGTTAAAACCGACTACCAAAAAAATATGAGGGATATGTACCCTTTCCGAGAAATGAGATTTAGAATTGTTGCCTTTAGTTCATTTATGATGTATATTTTATTATAGAAAAGGTTTCAAAATTATTTTTACATTATTTTGTACAATTTAATTTCATTTATTCAGAGAACAGTAAAAGCTGTACGCGACATATGGGGAGAAGAATCATCCGCGGGCGTTTTCTTGAGCTCCAGAATACCTTCCCTACATTTTAATGATTAAAAGTTGAATGAAGAATAAAACTTGCAAAAAGTGAGGTTAGCAACGTTTAAAAAGTAGACATTTTCATTTCCGAGTTATAGAAAATTTATTTGTATCGGTAAACGAACTGTATATTTTAATTTTTTTTGCATTTCTAACAAAATAGTGACACACCCCCGGCCCTACTCGTACCACAATTAGGAAAAAGAGAGCTCAACAAAATGTGCGCATAGAGCAGCTACATTTATGACCTGGAGCAAAACAAGGGAACATCTCAGCATTTGCTCAATGGATCAGGAAAATTGTACAAAAGCCTGATCGAGATAGGTGTTATTGACCCGGATACTGAAGTACATTTCTTGTTACAGGCATATTGTCTTTTTTAAAACTATATACGAGTAAATTAATGCATTATATATCATTGTTATAATAAATATTATTTTTCTTTTTGATCAGAACAGTCTCTAATTGTGTAGAAACAGTGATGCAGTAGAAAATATTTTAATTTTAACTTAAATTTGTGTTCCAATTGTAATTGCTTAATGTGGCAATGTGTAAAGTGTGTTGTAAAATATGATTTAAAGAAATGCAATATTGTAAAGTAATGTAGATGTGTAATATGTTGATATCTTGTAAAGAGCTGTTGATATTGACACTTGAAAAATTTGATTTCTACAACGTGTCTTGAAATTATAAATATCAGTAATGTATGAAAATTTGTTTCCATCGTTATGTAAGTCAGTTTTGAAACAAAGTACATATTCGTAAATTAAGAGGCAAGGCAATTATAAGATTCCAAGCTCAATGGAGAGAGGCATGCAGGAATCACGTAGATGGCATTTTCTTATTATTGATTTTTTCTGCAATCGAACAGTTTGTGTACAGCATAATGAACACGGGAATGCACGTTTGCAAAATACAAGCAACGAGTTGCATGAAGGCTGATATAATTTGAGAGTATTCCGAAGGCGTAACATAATGAACTTAATTTAGTGTTTAATTCAGTTATATGGATATTCCTTTTGAGATTTGACTAGATTGAAAGACACAGAAGTTTTGTTACCTCAACATCAGCTAATTGCATATTGTTTATTTTAATTAAACAAGCGATTGCCGGTTTTAAAGGGCAAAAATGCACTGAAACAGTTATTCGGTAATTATTAAATATTATTACAGAACCCTTTTAAAACTTCTGAAATCTAATGTCAAATACCTTCTTTTTTCGAAGATTATTCGTGTTATCAGTGATCAGAACTGTTCTTCCATTCCCAATGAACGAGGACACATCGGTTACGGATAAAATAAAGATGGTAAGACCTAAGACTGAACCTTGCCGGACCCCATTCCCAAATGGAAAAGAATTGACAAGATAAGTAAATAATGTTCTTTCGTGTCAGAACGGTATTTCTGCTCTTTGAGAGCGATGCTTAATGTACGAAGTTATCCAATCTAGGAAAATACCACGAATTTCATATAAAGGCAGCTTTGAGATAAAAGCATTGTAGTCAATAACGTCAAAAGCTTTCGAAAGATCTAATAATATTTCAATAGGTGCAATTGATGAACCAATTAGATAAGCCGAATTTCTACAAGTATTGGTTAAAGAGATTTAATATATAATTTTAATATATAAAACGTTAATACATACATGTACTATTATTAAACAAATAACCAAACAATGCATTCTTTTTAATTTCACAATCATCCCTGTTCCTTTGCCACTTTTTTTTCAAATACTAGTGTGATGTGCTACTCGCCTGAGGTTGCTGATCTACTATTTGAATTGTACCAGAGATGTGTCATTTTTGGCACAATTGAGATTTTCTTGAGCTGTATATTTTTCTATAGGATTTGAACTGTGTGGCTTTTAACCATTTTGAAGTATACAAAATGCTAAAATTTTATTGACTTGGGTCATTTCGTATTGTGTATATTTTTAATTTTTTGGATAGAATGTTAATAGATGATTGAAGGAGATTTAGCGGAAAGTTGATAGCACTCAACCCGGAATCATTTTTTTCCTCGAAAAAATGAAATACGTTATACTTTTGCTTTTGGGACACGCCAATGGCGGGAGCGGAACAGAAATTTCAGATGTGCATTTGGCTACACATCCACACGTCTTTCCATCCAAGCGTAAATATCCATTTACTCAGCTTTACGGCATCAGATGATGCCATACTGTCAGAAAGTTTGTATACGTTAGGATTCATCATATAATAAATGCATTTCTTGTATGGGTAATGATGATTGTAGACATAATGACACACTGAGTGTCTGCTATCATAAAAGAAATCAACTTCTACTTCAACAAATAGTAAAATATGACATGCTATTATTTCTTCGACTCTTGGATGAGCGCTGAAAAGTGGATTAAAATCCTACTAACTTTGAATACAGTAATGTGATGTGTGCCAAGAGAGATAAATGAACTAAAAAAATTGAGTCATCACGGCACTAAAACGCAATTCCGTCTGTTCATCACGGTGTACAATAATAATTCTTTAGTACTTTGTATTCTTATGTGCAGATAGTGTAATGATCTGGCAACAACCCCAGAACGCGCAGATCCCGAAAGCGAAATTTTATCCCATCAGGTAGACATTAAACTACAGAAGAAACAATAGACGACGACGACGACGCGGACATACAATTTTCAGAAATTAGCGGGAAACGCGAAAAGCGTGAAAGGGCAGAATGGTCAACAATGGTCAGAGCAGAATTTCAGGAAAAATCTAAAGCGAAAATCAGGAAAATCGAACCGCGAGTTAAGAAGATACAAGAAACGGTACAAATTGCATGCAGAACGTTTAGAAACGTATACAATGGAACATAATTGTTGTGATAGCAAAAGAATCAAATAAACCAGTTTTCATAAATATCTCGAGAACGCCTTGATGAAATGACTTCAAACTTTCTGGAATTGTAGAGTATAATATTAGGATCACGACAAAATTAGCAACGATACGAGAAAATTAACACAGGACCGAGATAAATTGAATATTAGGATTTATTACGTGAGGGATTAGTAAAAACAAACGACGCACCGCCTGACGTAGTGGAGTGACGTCATCGTGGATAAATAACACGGAAATATTTATTTTAAAGAAAGAAAAAGAAGGGGAAGAAATATAACGATGTGACATTTCTTAGTTAAAGAACAGACGATTTATGAAACCAGTAATGAAACGCAAGACGTCCGTAAAACGTAGAACTATGAACATATTACGATATGTTTTTGCAGTGATGGGCAAGTTTTTTAAAAAAAGTTCCCAGAGCTTCTGGACCAACAATTCCAAAGAGAGGATAGGGCAGTGTGAGTTGAACTCTCGCGGCGTACTCATCATCCGTATTGGTATGATAGGAAATTCGAAATTTTGGTGTAATTAGTTTTGTGAAAGTTTATGCGGGAACACTATCAATTAGATGAAGTTTAAATTATCTGCGAACAATTTAGTGGACTAAATTGCAAAAAAAGTCCAAAGAAAGACTTCTCTCTTTTCTCGCAACAGAGCAGACGAGCAACAACTGAACATCTACTTGAGTCATTATCAGCCATAATTGAAGGTGTAATTAATTTGCTGCAAATCTCGACCACGTATGTACAGTCGTACAGTCGTGAGAATAATAGGGTGCTGGTCAAGTAAATGAAAATATTTTAGTTTGCTAATGTATCGATATATATTACTTCTTCATAGGGCTGTGATACTAGAACGATACAGTTTACAATAAAAAAATAACCATAAAATATGAAGTAATAAACAATTCAAAAATTAAGCCATTCAACTGAGTATTTACACTGAAAATTGCGGAGAAATACATATATAAAAATAATGTAAATATACCTTACTAAATGTGTAACAAATTATCTCGTATAGGATGTATAAATGTTTCCAGAATGTGTTACTGGCTGGACACAGTCATCATTCCGGAAATTCATCTAAACTAACCGGTATTTTAACGTCTCTTATAAGGATCTGTTTGCAAGTTTTTTCGGAAAGAAACGTATCGAAATCGTTGGGGACAGGTGTCATGACGTTGCATTTTGTTGCATTAGACCGTTCGTGGAATCATGCTATTCTCTAAACAACATTATTCCCCGTTTTGTGCTAATATTGATATTGATAGTTCTCTGTTTCTATGTACGTATTTACGTAGTAAATAGAAAACATTGTAGAGCTGCAGCGAAAAGGCGCTATTTTTTACAGAAAAACTCGTACTTGAGTCCCGAATATTGAAAAAGGAGATAATGCTTGCTCCTATATGTAGTAAATTACTTCAATAGTTATTCTACATGGCTTGCTAACATTTTGGACGTTCTTAGTAATGCAGGGGACTCAAATTGCCTTTGAAATAATGACGTTAAAATTTGTCTGCATGTTTCTATTCTGAAGAAGGGTAGAATCCGTCGCGTACATTATGAAAAAAACAAGATGGTTCTGTTCAGATGAATAATAAAACCGAAAATTGGTAAGGCTCAAGAGTATTGTTCCCTTATTATGGCACAAATTTTTAACATAATCCACTCAATTGCTCTACTTTTCTAATTTACGACAGAGCTTTAACAGCACAACAGAAAAAAGTTTTGAAGGATCTCATTCCCGTTAATGGTCGTATGAGAGAAAAAAGCGTTCACTCTTTGAAACTTTTACGCTTTGAATTACTGCAATATGTACTACATAAATGCGGCTGGGGAGAAATATTATCATGCATTCATTCTCTTGGCCGGCCAACCACAATCGATTCATGTATTCTTTAGAAAATGAATTCTCCCTTCAAATTCTAACCAGGTTCGGATAATTAGTATTATTACAACAGAACTATCTTGTAACAATTGCTTAATATAGTTGCGTATAATACTAGACGACTCATGCAAAAATTTCGCATATTTCAACTCGAAACAACTGTCACTGCAGGGCCTCTGACCGGAAGGTCCTAGGTTCGAGTCCCGACGGTACCGGGATTTACGACACTAGCATGTCAGCTAGGTCGAATTCAGCCGCTGTCTGGAGGTCAAATCTAGCGACCGACTGCTCCGATTGGTGGTTTCTCCGATCAACACTAGTCAAATGCCGGAGCAGTACCCTAACAAACGGGTCATGGACCGCGCGCGATCTTTCCTTCCTCTTCCTTGTCGTATCTTCACCCCTTACACACACTTCCACTAACATGCACTACACTACCACAAGCGCCGGGAGAACGGTCGGAAACCTAGATCTTGTCCCGGCTGGGGCAGGGGCCCGCTGGTGGGAGATTCCTTGTTGGGGAATATCCCGTAGGTCGGCGCCGGATCTCGCCATCCAGCGAAGGAAGATCACCGCCACCTTCCGAGAAAAAAAACATGTACTACACGTACGGGAATACTGATCATTGCCGTTGACGCGCCCAGAATCACTAGTAATCATCAGTGAAGGAACTCGAAACAGTGTTGTCGCGTCCATTGACGGCTTCCTTCGTTGAGGGATAGTTTCATCAGCCTCATAGGGATAGCCTCTGTTGCTTGGTTTTGAACCTGAGCGCAGCGGCTTCGCCATCAAACGCTTTTTTTTTGGGGGGGGGCGGTTAAGGTCGCATCAACACCTAGGTCATTAATGACTACTATTGGACTTAACAGTGTGGTAACAATGAGAATGACACGATATCGTGATGATAAGGGGTGAAAGGACGAACACAACTGACTTTCCTTTTATTTCATTTCAATTGTACATAACACTTAATTGGGTTTATATGTTACAAAGCACTTAATTAGGTAATTATGTTACATTAAGAACAGTAATAGCTGTTGAGGTCAGACGAAAGTATTTTGTTATCTTTGTTGCAATCACTGTTTTATCTGAACATTTGAGCATTGTTTCACTTATGCACGCGGTGCAAATCCTGAGAGTAACTGCTTTTACTAGTGGCTGTCTAAAACACATTAAAAGAATAGAGTTGGAGCAACGACCACGACATCAGGTTAAACGGAAAATTTTGGTTAGAATCCCGAGAACGGTGTAGGCGCTAGTGTTGATCAGAGACGGACGGATAAAGTTATTAAAAACTTTTTTGAATTAGGGATCAGCAAAACATGTATTTCCCTCAAAATATAGATTTCTTGCTTCATTACTGCAAAATCAGATGAAGTGGAGAGACAGGATGAAGCAGTCCAAAATCGAATCGCTCCGCGCAATCAATCTATCACTTCAACTGCACTCTTTTCTTTTCTCATTTTTACAAAAATAATTGTTTCGATTAGGAAATGAATATAAAGAATGAGATGGTGTCTCTTGCAAAGTGTTTCCCATGCAATATCCACTGCCTACGTAAGTTTCTTTTTCGGGGGCAATGAAGCCTGGAAGTGAATGAGGCCACTTTTTGAAAAATTATGAAAAAAATGTTAAGATGTCTTCCATTCGGAGTCGTTCGTGAACTGCCTGTATGAGTTCCCAATCAATGGCTCGAGATTTTTATAAAAGGGGTTCACCGAAGAATATTTGTGACAGCAGAATTTTAAACCCCAAATATTCTGTATACATTTACCGTATAGACTTAGGAAAAATAAATAAAAAAATATCTTAAAGACAGAACCTACTTTAAAATTCACATTGATCTATCTTAGAACTTCGTTTTGTTAACCAAATAGGCTTTTAGCTTTGAGGGATTTTTTTTCAACTTTAACTTAAGTTTCGTTAAGAATAAACTGGTATTTATAGACATTAAATATATTTCATTTTCAGCTTACTTTGAGTGCAATGAATTTTTTATCTATTAGTATTGATTTTGTTTTTAGTTTTCGTTAGTTCAATTTATTACTGAAGTTTTAGTACTATATTTTTTGTGAATATTTTACGATACCTTTTTTGTTTCTTCGTAATTAACATTTTTTTATATATTAATAAAACTGATGTGTCTGTCTGTGATTTCAAAATGAATATTATAAGCTCATATAGTCATTTGCATGATATAATAACTGAGATTAACCCGTACAATTTTTGCCTGTGTGTCTCTGATTGTGCGGATTAGTCGCTGGAACTAATACATCGATTTTAATGGGGTTTTCACTTAAAGATAGATGTTTAGAAATAACTTAGACTACTCTTTAAATCACTGTTTTCCTTATACAAATTTATTTAAAAATTCATACAAATGCAGTTTTCTTTCAAATAGGATAAAATTTTGAATGTACATAAATCCCCTGAGTCATCTTCAAAATTTTCAAAATAATTTCTCCTCATTTTTTATTAAATTTTGTTTCATAAAAAGAGCAAAAGCGTTTGAATGGTTTATAGCAATTATTCTTTATTCTATTTTCTATTCTTTATTCTAGCAATTATCATTACAAAAATTAGGGATGAAATTGGAACTTCATGGTTTATAAATTCACATTACCAATTTCCAGTGCGCACAGATTATGAAAGAAAAATATGCAGCTTCCGTCTCTATGAGCAGTGTCTGTGATTTCGGCACATGCCCAAGAACTCGGAGAAAATCCAAAAATAATGAAATTGTGTCTATTTGTGCTGAAAATGCAAATATTTTAGTATTCATGCCTATTATCATATTGCGCGTATATATTGAATTTTCTTATCAGGTGCGTTACTGCATACGACGTAGCTGATGTCATTCAACAGCAAGGCTCCAAGGAAGACGCCTCCCGTAATGAAATATTTGCTATTAATATGTTGGGTTTTGGAACATCAACTGTTTTATATTATTGGTATGTAAAGAACTGTTGTATAGTAAATATACTGTTATTTTTGTGGCTAAACTGTTATTGTAGTATTTTTTAATATTTAATTTATTGCAATTATACAATAGTATTTTATTTATTGCTCTTCATCAGTGTGCTGCTTATCGGAAAACCATGTGATTTCGTTCACCAACAGTTTTGTTGCTGCAGGCCCCTAATTATTTAATATTATTGTATAATATTTTATATTATTCTAAAGAATGTGTTCTTAATTTTTCGCCCCTGCAAACATGTTCAAATAGATATACTCATACCTCTTTGAGGTAACTATTATGTGGTTATAGAATTTATCTATAGATCCTTCAAAATAGCTTCATTCATTAAAAGAACACAGCATACTCTAGGTGCAATGCGACGAGATAATAAAGAAAAAATGAGATGAGTTTTCAAGGACCAATGAATCGGAGAGAAACAATTCCATTGGGACACGTGTATACGAAAAAAGAAAAGAAAAAAAAAGACTTCACTTTTCGTGAATCGATAATGACAGGGTTCTTCTCACGACCTTACTTCGACTAGTGAATTAAACGGCATGATGCTTCGGATGCGAGTGAAATATTAAAACGTGCGAGACAGTCTTCCCCACTCGGTGCACTACATCCCACACTTTTGCTTTCTGCGCGTTCGCCACTAGAGTGCAGTTGCATCGGAGCTGCCCACCCGACTTGTCGACTTTCCAGAGACCGCAGGTACTTCTCATGACGTTCATCCACCGCTGCTCAACTTAATTTTTTTATATGTCTAATGGTTCTTGAGTTTGGGTCACAAGAAAGAAAACAGACACTTTACATTTCCGACGTTTCGGCCATATATTTGGCCTTCATCAGGGCTACAGAACAGATAACAACATTTATTTACATAAATATGTACAGTGCACCATTTCATTAGAGCTATAATTAGTTTATTAGCAATATTGTTTATTCGATTGTCACCTGTAAGGTTATGCATAATGTACGTAGTGCATTCTACATATCCCTATTTTCTGTGTAGTTCCATCTCACATAAATTGATTTATGAAATGGTGCGCTGTACATATTTATGAAAATAAATGTTATCTGTTCTGTAGCCCTGATGAAGGCCAAATGTATGGCCGAAACGTCGGCAATGTAAAGTGTCTGTTTTCTTCCATGTGACCTAAACTCAAGAACCATTAGACCTATAACTACAACAATCATTGAATATTACTTAATTTTTATTCGTCACGCTTACTCCCATGTTACTACTTTAATTCAAAATTCAAAATTCAAAATTTATTGCTTATTTATCCTTGAAAATAGATTTTATTACATGGGAGTTTTTTTGTTGTTTTTTCTCCCTTTCAAAATTCAAAATTTAAGTAGTATATGACTTAGTGTAGGGATCACAGAATTTTGAAAATGTGCACACAATTCACTTTTCCACATAGCACGTCATACGCAGTTTTTAACCGTTTTTTTGACGTAAAATAAATAAATAAATAAATCCGACAGCTACAAATTTAGCGTTTATTACCGTATTACGGATCAAACTCCTATACTCATATTCTTAAATATTTGTTTACTTTCTCAATTACATTGAGAGATTTAATAATGGCATGTAGTATTGCATAATAACGGTTCCTTTCAGCAACCCCAAAAGCTCAACAACCCTTGCATCAAATTATACCCAACTGTCAAACCTTCGCAGCAGTCAGGTATCGCAAGCTTTTTTCTTCATACATCGCAAATTGTCGTTTTAATCTTTCACGCTGCCTAGCATGGCTAAATGTAGTCCCTGCAATACAATTCTTAAACTTTAACGCGATTGCTCGCATTTTGAAAAATGTCTCATAATGATTGACGCTACAAATCAATGCCTAAAAATGACATATCTCGCATAACTGGTAAGATAAACGATTGCAGAGCAAAAGTGTGAGAAGGTATTACTATAATGATATCTCCATATGTTAAAAGTATTATCTCTTATGGAAGAAACTGAATAAATAGATATTTTCTAAAAGCGGGAGAAACGGTGGGTTATAAGTGTGGAGTCATGAAATAAGAATTCTAGATGTCGAAATGAAAATATTGAAATAAAATATCCAGTGTTCCGTAGGAGAAATGTGACAGATGTGGCCAATAAAAATATCACGAACGAAAAATATTAAACAAAATGATACATCTTTAAATAAATTGTCCTTTACTATCCGCATCGAAAAATTCGTAACCAAATACTATTTAAAATTTTGTTTATGAAAATATGTAAATAACACGAGCTGATTATCAGTAATTATTTCCTCCTATTTTTAGCATAATACCATGTACATGCCAGAGGCGATTCACGAAAATTGTGCATTCCTTTGATAAATCTGTTCACTACGAAATGTCTCAGAATTAATGTTACAAACTTCTAGGTTATGTAGAGAAGTCAAAAATGACTTGAGCATGTAAGCATACTTACATGCTTTTATAGATGTGGTATTTGTCCCTGATTTTAGGCAATCCTGTATGCATAGATAATCGGCAGGTACATGAAATACCCCTGACGTAAGAACGTGACTTGCCGTGAACCGTAAGAACGTGAATTTTTTGCTCTAAATGTTCGTTTTCGGTCCAACTACATGCCGTAGAAGTTTGTAATATTCAAATACATCGGTCTATAACTAATCTTTAAAATGAGACAAACTTATAGATGTCAAATGGTACCATAATGTTTCTCCATTCTTGTATAGTACAACGAAAAGTATGAAATTAAGAGACTGATACTTTGGATATAATATATTGTATCACACGTTACAGCTGAAATGTAGCCAGGTTAGCGGGGCAACACTGCAATATTTTTTCTTTAAGCTCTATTTTTTTATTTCTGTGGAAAATTGTTAATAACATTATGTATTACTGAAAGTCACTTACCGAAACATTTATAATATTAACATATAACTTTAAAATCTGGTCAATTCATATATTATTTATCTATGATATCACCGTAGATATATTTTAGGACAGACGAATTACAACCCTATCTGCAGAACTGTAATCTTCCATAAAGCTGTTTGAGAAGTAATAATCACGGAAATATTATGTCGTGTGCTTCATCACTTGAATTCAATTAAGTTCATCCGCATAATTCTATGTATTATACATGACTGAATATCTGAATTAGTTTTACTTCACATGTTTACTTTATTTTCAGGCGAGCATCCGCGTCATCATCATGTTCCTTGAGACATCTCAGCCACTCCGATATCTCCGGACATTCCGCCAGAGCTCACATCCTTTTATATATCCTCCTCAAAATGTATATTTTATTATTGTTTATATAATACCTCCCTATTTTTATATTGCATGGCCTTCTAATCGAACATTTCATATTAATTTCCTTTATTATTGGCAAATGGATCTCCTCGCACTGACGGAAGAATCAATGAGTGCCAGACCGGGAACGGTAGCTCAGTGCATCAACTGATGTCACTGCAGCGCATCTGACAGGGAGGTCCTAGGATCGAGTCCTGACGGCGGCAGAATTTTCGCCACTAGCTTTTCAGTTAGGTTGAATTCAGTCGTCTGGAGGAGAATTCTAGAGGCCGGCTGCTCTGATCGGTAGTTTTCCGTGGTTTCTCCGATCAATACCAAGCGAATGCCGAAGCAGTAACCTAACAAAGCGGCCACGTACCGCGCGCGATCTTTCCTTCCTCTTCCTTGTCCTATTCTCTCCCCTTACACACTCACACTAACATGCACTACACTACCACATATTCTGGGAGACCGGTCGGGGGCTAAAAATTTGTCCTGGCTGGGGCGGTGCCCCGCTGGTGGAAGAGTCCTGGTTTGGGGGAAAACTCGCTAGCCGACTGTAGGTCGGAGCCGGATCTCGCCATCCAGCGGTGTAATATCACCGCCATCGCCCGAGGAAAAAACATGCACTATACTTACGGGATTAATAACCTACTCTGTTGGCGCGCCCGGAATCACTAATCAATCAACCAAGCAGCAAATGAGAGCCCGCATTATCTATTCCTTACCTTCATCAGTCTCCTCCATATCCTCTCATTATTCTCGACCTTATACCACATTTGGTTCTCGTTTCTTCTTCTTTTATTCCCCATGTCATGCCGCCGAATTAGTAGCGAACCATTTTTTCTCATTGTATAACAAACTTCATTTTCCAGTTTTGAGATTTTTGTAATATGTTTTCAATGTATTTTCAATATTGAGATGTTTTACTTTTTCCATTAATGAATTAACTTAATGAAGAGAAAATAAAAATATCCATTTAATTATATATTTATGGCCGTTGATTTTACGGCACACGCCGTTGATTTGAATATGGCAACTTCCTGAAATATCCAAAACACTTTCAATTTCAAAATAAAAGAGAACATTTATTCGTGATAACAACAACAACGAAAACTTTATATCATATTGTTTGCAAACTAAAATAATAATATAACATTTAATTAATAGAAAAAAATTTCAAAAGAATAGCTAGATTTACCTTTTTTGTATTTTTCAAAAAAAGTCCTTTTTATGTCCAACTCTCTCTGCATTTCACCATTAACTCTCGCAAATATTCCATTTCATTCACTTTTCCTTAATATTGTTCTCAATCGAATATGCACGCAAAATCACATTACGCGTCTCATATCCAAATTCCTCACTGATTGTTACCACTGTAACTGAACTCCATTCATAAACATTCTCACTTCAGAACGTCCCTTTCCCATCCGGTTGTTGATTTCATTCTTTTTCTCACATCCATCTTCTCCATGTCGCGGAAAACATTGCCTACCTGCTTTCTAATTCCACGAGGCCGTGCACAAACGCCCTGCCTGCATGCCTATGCCCTCAACATTCACCCTTTTTACGAAGAATTTAATAAATTTTTGTCCTTAATTCCCATCAAAATACTGTGTGACAGTCTGGCATATATATATATATATATATATATATATATATATATATATATATATATATATATATATATATATATATATATATAAAAGAAAGTCGTGTTAGTTACACTATTTATAACTCAAGAACGGCTGTACCGATTTGGCTGAAAATTGGTGAGCAGGAAGCTTAGAGCCAGGAGACGGACATAGGATACTGTTTATCCCGTTCGACAGCGTTCCTGTGTGAGAACGCACGTTTTCGCGTGATTTCGCATGTTTTCGCGTGAAGGTACTTAACTGAAGAGTGCAACCTATGCACCAAAATACAGGAACAATAATGAATGATTAATCTACTTAATTTTTTTATTTGCATTTTCTAATAAACAATTTAACTTAATAAATTCCAAAATCTGCTTATTTATTGCCTTTAACAGCCGGTCCCTATGATTACAGCTTTGTATTTCTCTCTTAAACAAAAATCAATTCCAAAAAAACGCTCTGCTACGTAATAGATTTTTTAATTATCTATTTAATATCAGAGCGTTTTATTTTAAATTCTTCTTTGTTTGAGAGAAAAACACAAATCTGCAATTGCTTTATTATCACGAGTGCAACAAGGATAGTACAGTTTCTCACAGTGAGTGCGACGCGAGAAAAAGATGGGACCGGCTGTTAAGGCGGAACAGAGTTCGCCGGGTCAGCTAGTATATATATATATATATATATATATATATATATATATATATATACATATCCTATCAATATCAGGCGAATTCCAGAGCAGAACTCTGACAAACTGACCGTTGACCGCGCGTGATCTTTTCTATTTTCCTTTTCTTATCATTTCCCTTCACACGTAAATACTTTCGTATGTCACCTTACCACACACGACGAAAGAGCACACAGAAGCTTAGCGACTCGTTCCGGCTGGGGCGGTGCCCCGCTGGGTAGATACCCGGACGAGGAAAGAAGCGAAAGCCGACATGAAAGACGGAATGACCGCAACTTCTCGTGATAAAACAATCACTACCCTCACGGGACTAATGACCAATGCTGTTGAAGTGCCCGTAAAATTACATCAGAGTGCCTCCAAAACTCATCAATTGATGTGCTGTTGGAGAGGAAAGGTGATGTTGACTGGCCCATAAAAGGCTAAATGGTTTTAACCTAAAGAGGACTTTGCTGATTAAGAAGATACGGAAACGAACTGGGCCGCGAAAATGTTTAAAGATTGTAGTTAGCCCCTACCCGACTCATACAGTTTATAAACATTTTTACGTTAAATAAAAATAGATAAAAATTAATAAAATATATGTACACAACATAAAGTAAGATAAATAAATAACATTTAAGTTCCGCGTTATCAACACAAGATCTCGACGACCCTGCATGTCTAATTAACATTTCTTTTTCCCAGAAGTAAAATTGTTTCAGGTTTTGTCAAGCTGAGAGACCTGCTTCATTCAGCGAAAAGTCGTGAAACATGCCCCTGACTGTAGTAAGCACCGCACACCCAAGAAGCGGGTAAGAAAGACGTCAACGTTTTCTCAAGTATAGGTTTTATTATTTTAATATATCGACCGTCAGTGGTAGCTTAGAGCCCGCATTAGCACTGCTTCTGCAGCAACCCTAAGCGGAGGTTCTTGGGTTCGAGTTCCAGCAGGGTCGGATTTTCGACACTAGCTAGATAGCTAAGTCGAATCGGTAGTTTTCCGTGGTTTCTCCGATCAACATCAGGGGAATGCTGGAGCAATACGTTAACAAAGGGACACGGACCCTACCCGATCTTTCTTTCCTCTTTTCCTTTCATCTCCCCCTGCATTTACACCTATAGAGCGATTTTCCTAAGGATGAGCCAAAGTGACAGCTAGTGCTGGCAACACAACTGAAGATTCTGTGGTCGTCGTGCTCTTGAGCCCATTAGACTTCCTTCCTGCATTTGTTCGTTTGCAGTTGGCTAACTTGTAAATGGCTTTAACGCTTCCTTTCGTGACGTCCTCGTCCGACAAAAATATAGTGCGCTGCGAGAAATAATTGAAATTAGGAAGTGCAGTTTTATGTGCTCTTCTGTAAAAATTCTTTTTTCCTTTATATATTACATTGAAATTACTTTTTTGTGTGATAAATATGTTTATTTTAAAACCGAGACTTGAATACGAGATGCGTACCGATGCACGTAGTTCCGGCCTTTGTGCTGTTGTGTGGCGAGCTGTGATTGAGAGCTTTCTATTTACATTCGTGACAGTTTTTTTTTACTGGTTGTGAGAGCATGTTAAGAGATTTTCCACTTATGTAATTAAATTTAATTATTTCCCGGACTCGCGTACGTGCATATACATCAGCGAAACTCTTAGACTTCTGGATAGTGATATCTTCTCAGAACCCATAACCAAACACTTTACGAAGGGGCTGAACAGCTGTCGCGGCGGAGGGATACTTCTCTGAAATACATGTGATGTTCACTTGTTTTCTCGAACTGTCACTTTGGCTCATCCTTAGGGAAATCCTTCTATACATGCACCATTACCACACATATCGAGAGGGAAGTCGGGAGCATAGAGCTTGTTTTGGGCTGGGACCCTGCCCCGCTGGAGTGTTATAGTAGGAAGGAAAAATTGAAAAATTATACATATAATTTGGTTTGATGGATCTTTGTTAACATGTAACTTACGAGACAAGGCTTACGTATATTAATTTGACGATACAACACTGCACCTCCCACGAAAATAAAATAAAATATAATTTTATTACATTCAAAATTCTTATACGTTTTGTTAAGGTGGCTTATCTCCGAGGTAAAACTCCTGTATAATTTTGGGAGAACTGCTCACGCACAATTCTCAAAAAATTAGAAAAAAACATTTGCTGAAATATTTTTGAAAATATTTTAATAATTATATTTCATTATGTGTCAGTGTCACCTACCTCAGTGGAGTGGCAACGTCCGAGGACCACGCCAAGGACCTTGGGGAACCCCCGTACTTAGACTACAACGTGCGTCTCATCCGGCTGATAGGGGTCTGGTATGAGAGGGGGCCTTGTGGCTTCACCTTCCTGCGCCTGTCCCCCTATTGCATCTACATCTTCGGCATCTACTGCATTTTGTTAGGAGGCAGCGTGCTGCAGCTTCTACAGAGCTACGACAACCTGGAGGTAGATACCACTTCTCATCGTTACTCCCTCATCCTTCCCGAATACACACCCAAAATTTTATTTCATTATGACGTGCTTTCTGATGGTGCATCAACGATAATAAAAAAAATTGTGGGATTCACCATGTCATTGGCCGTTTTAAAATTTACAACTCTTGCTGTTTAACAGACGTCTCATGGGAATCACTTGCGTACAAAAACAAAAATACGAATAAAGAGGAGTGGAGTTGCGACACCTCTGGTGCCTAGGTTCGATCCACAGAAAATCCACGTGGAGTTTGTTGTAGACAAAATCTATTGGCAGTTTTCTCGGGATTGCCTCGTTTCTCCGTCTCTCATCCATCGTTTTTCCATTATCATTCACCTCATGGTCGTTATCACTATCGTCTACCCGTTCGATTATCGTTCAGGGGCATCGATGGGTTGGCTGAAGTGCTCCTAAATTGCAGTAAATATATTGATAAATAATTGAAAAATATTTAACAACAATTTAAAAAGTTATATTATTATTATTATTATTATTATTATTATTATTATTATTATTATTATTATTATTATTATTATTATTATTATGGACATCTGTAACATTGTGAGAAAAACTATTACTGATATGTAGTGTTGGAGGTCCTGAAAGTAAATGAAGACCTTGTTCGTTACTTGCTCATCGGAGCCGTATGGGAGAAGTGCATAAGAAATAATAATAATAATAATAATAATAATAATAATAATAATAATAATAATAATAATAATAATAATAATTAATAATAACGGCCAGCCTCAGAACTATGCGTTATACTCGTATCGTATTAAAAGTGAGAGAGTTCTATTACAATGAGAGAGTTTCAATATCGCTAAGCGTTCAAATTAAATTTTACAGAAAATCAAACAGACCCTTTACGTTTAACGTGAAAGATTATTCCTATTTCCTCTATTTTACGTAGGCCACTTAATAATTAAAGAGACACATTGGTCTGGAGAAAAAAATGAGGAGGACAAGTTTGGTAATTTTAGGACTTTAAGTTGGCTTCACTGGGATGAGCCCTGACCATCTGGAGGATCAGCTTTGTTGTGTTCATAATCTCAAAATTAAGTTTAAAGGGGTGGCGAATCCACTTGAAAATTCCGCATTACTTGAACAATATTGTGTGATTCGTTTGGTAATTGCTGAAGGTGTAAAACCAGCTAATATAACTCTAGAATGAATAAGGTTTATGGTGAAAGTTGTAAGAACCGCGAGAATTTTTACAAGTGGTTAGAATAGTTCAAAAGTGGTCGAGGTGCATTGACTATCGAGCACCGTTCTGGCCGCATCGGCAGGGAAAGTCATATTGACTGTGTTCGGGGACGCTGTAGGTGTATTTTTTGTGATTATCTCGAATAACAGCATATAATAAACAGCCAATACTGCTTAGATGTGCTTTGGAACAAGGTGAAGGCAGTCATTAGAGAGAAACGTCGTGGATCTCATAGAAGATATGTGATTCTCCAACAAAACAAAGCACGTCCTTACACTGCTCAACAAAGCCGTGAAACCATTGACAGAATGGATTGGGAGGTACTGCTTCATCCTCCTTACAGCCCCCATTTAGCACAATCAGATTTCCATTTGTTTGGTCCACTGAAGGAAGCACTACGTGGGAAGAAGTTCCAGGATAACGAGATTGTGAAAACATATGTGGTAAATTGGTTCAAACACCAAGATAAATAGTTCCTTGCAGCCGGTATAAAAAAGTTGGTAACCCGTTGGGACAAGTGCATAAATACTGGTCGGAATTGTATTAAAAAGTAGGAAAAGTCCTGTTTTGTCAAAATAAACGTTCATTTCTCCAGACCAATTTGTCTCTTTAATTATTGAATGCCCCTCGTAATTTTACATTTCTGCACGTTTCTGATCACCAAGGTATGAATTAGGGCAATTCAGAACCAAATATTAAAATCTGAATGTTCAAAAAGGTCTCATTTTGTAGAAAATGCACAAGAAACATTACTCGGGTCCCACCTGTGCCTCGCATGTTTCCGCGTGTCCTCCCCTCCTCTCTCTGTTTCCCCCAAACTCGAATTCTCTCAAAACTCCCCATCCAAAATAATGTGTCGCTTCGGTGTTGCATGAAAACTTAGTTTTAAGGGCCTACAATGCATCATTTCAAATTATGCGCGAATGTACTGTAATCTGTTTCGTATGTCATAATCAGCAAACTTCTATTTTATCGTCTTAAATCTGTTGGATGCAGGACAGGGTGTAATTACCAATCAAGCAGGAACACACACATTTGGTTCTGTGACAATGGTTTCTTATAAAACGTCACAAAACGTCTCAATTTCCTTATCATATGAAGAGATAGGATAATACGAGAGACGATATGATAATTCGTTATGGCATTCGAAATTTGAAATAATGATTCTTTTTGAAATATAATTGAATGAATTATGGTGTTTCCCCATCCTCAACTCAGTTTAATTTAATTCAGTTCAATGATGCCTTATTTTACGAGGCAGGACTCGGGCCATCAGGCCTGCTCTTCCGTCTGACCAAGCAAATTTCGCTACACTCCTTTCACTATCTAGGGGAGAAAAAAGATTCCACTCGGGCGAAGAAAAGGGCGATTTTGAATTTTGCTCAGAGGTTTCGTTTATGTTTGAGGGTCTTTTACATGCAGTAAATCTACAACATGGGACAGCCGGCTTTACTTCCCTTCAGAAGGTAGGCGTACGAAAGATTTTTCACCCTTAAAAGTCCACGGCTTCAATCAGATTTGAACTCACTAACTAGAGAATAACCACAGAATACCTATTATACAGAAGCGCAGCTCCATATTAAATGCTCTATGATGACGTGTTGATTAGCGACTCTAGCGATCCGCGCGGCGATCAAGTAATACTACACCGCCTACCTTTCGTAATGCAGCATCGTTCTGCTAAATCTGACCAAAAAGGGAATGTTTTATACGTATTTTAATTTCCTCTCGAATACAAATTTCCTATCGTATAACTAAAACATGTGAAGTAAAAGATTTGAACAAGTTTTAAGGAAAAAATTTTCTCAATAAAATTAATGTTGTGAATAGTGAATAGTGGAATCATGAGGAACAACAATTATTTCTTAACTTTTCATGAAAATATCTAGAAATATAAGAAGTAAATCAGGGTATCGAGGAGGTAATAGCGTCACTGTTGTGCTTTTGAACAACTTTCTGTCTTCCTTTCTAGCTCTTTTGGAAAAAAATTCTCAGGGTTCTTTCCTTCATTATTGCTGCTATTCATTACAAAACAGTGCACCCCTTCTGACACATGCATTGTTATTAATGTGTAAGCTGGGAACGTTTACGAATTCACTAGGTGCGTATCAAATATGTCCCGATATATGTCAAATGTAAAGTTAAAACGTTGGTTCTGCGTAATTTTACTTGTTATGTAATGACTTGTCCTTGAAATCCTAGGAATTGAACGACGAGGTCAAGTAAAAACAGGAATTACTTTTTAATTTTTTAACCAGTTCTTAATAAACGCAATTTCACAAACAAATCGGCACACTTCAGAAGCAGCTATCCGTGATCTTACTTTCTCTCCACCAGGATTGCTAGCTGTATGCGCGCGCTTTCCCTAACTAGCCAAAAAAGGCTGAGCTGCGCTACTGCATGATACGTATACTGTTGTATAGCACCACGACCGTTACACCACCCCAAATCGCCAAACCACGAGCATCCTCAACCCCCGAACATCCTCCCCGAAAATTCTAGCGGCCGGCTGCTCTGATCGGTAGTTTTCCGTGGTTTCTCCGATCAACACCAGACGAATGCCGGAGCAGTGCCCTAACACGCCACTGACCGCGCGCGATCTTTCCTACTTCCTCCTTGTCCTATCCTCACCCCCTACACACACGTACACTGGCATGCACTACACTATCACATATTTCGGGAGACCGGTCGGGAGCTTAGAGCTTGTCCCGGCTGGGGTGGTGCCCCGCTGGTGGGAGAGTCCTGGTTAGGGGGAAACCCCACTAGCCGACGGTAAGTCAAGGCCGGATCCCGCCATCCAGCAGGGGAAGATCACCGCCACCTCTCGATGAAAAAGCACGCACAACACTTACGAGACTAATGACCTCAGTAGTTGACGCGCCCGGAATCACTAATAATCAATCAATCAATCAACCGAACATCCGCCCACGGGAGTGGTTTGCAGGTGGTGACGGAGACGCTGTGCGCGCTCTTCTCGTATGGCGTCAACTGCCACAAGCTGGTCATCATCATCGCGTACGAGCGTCGCTTCAAGCGGCTGCTCTACCTCATCAAGCACAACTTCGAGAGCCCGCGCCAGCGCGCCAACCCGGATCACCACGCGCTGCTCCTGAAGCGAGAGCGCGAGAACAGGCTGCTCACCTACTTCTTCGGCGCGTTCGTCGTCACCACGGTGAGCAGAGCGCGCGCCAATCGCTTGGAGACCCGCACCGCTCCGCCTTGCAGACTGCGCGTTTGGAGACCCTCAGTCCGCAGGAATTTGGTTTTATTTTCCTTTTTAATGTCTTTGACCTCAAAAATCCTTTGATTTCGGACCGGGAGCGGTAGCTCAGTGCATCAAATGATGTCACTGCAGCGCCTCTGACCGGAAGGTCCTAGGTTACACTCCTCACGGCGGCAGGATTTTCGACACTAGCTTTTCAGCTATGTCGAATTCAGTCGCTGTCTGGAAGAGAATTCTAGCGGGCGGCTGCTCTGATCGGTAGTTTTCCGTGGTTTCTCCGGTCAACACCAGGCGAATGCCGGAGCACTACCCTACTAAACGGGCCACGGACCGCGATCTTTCCTTCCCCTTCCTTGTCCTATCCTCTCCCCTTACACACACTTACACTAACATGCACTACTCTACCACATATTCCGGGAGACCGGTCGGGAGTTTAGAGCTTGTCCCGGCTGGGGCGGTGCCCCACTGGTGGGAGAGTCTTGGTTAGGGGGAAACCCCACTAGCCGACGGTAGATCAACGCCGGATCTCGCCATCCAGCGGGGGAAAATCACCGCCATCTCCCGAGAACAAACATGCACTACACTTACGGGACTAATGACCAACTCCGTTGACGCGCCGAAATTCAGTTAATGACCGAATCATTCTTTGATTTCGGTTCCTTTCTACAAAACAGTAATGTTAAACAATCTTTTCGTTTCGGTGTGATCAGTATATTGATATCGGGGCATCAGCGAATACGAACTTTGTCTAGCGCGACTATTGGCGTTACATCTTTTGCTTGGAATGTTTATGTAAGCAAAAGAACAGCTCTGGGAGTAGAATTAATGAAATTTCTAAACCTATTAGTTTCTCATGCTTACATCGTAAAAAGAGAAAGTATTGTCATCGTGCACCGGAAAACGGCGAATTTTCGGCAGAAATGCTCTTATTGCCTGACCCTGAAAATGTAAACGAGGGTAAATCTTGTTCCTATGTATAGTAAATTACTTTCTCTAACACGTTGTGTAGTCGAAACTCTTGTTTTGTGGGTCCTTGATACCGAAAAATTGATTGAAGGCAAAACGTGTCTGTTCGTCCATCTCTCTGTCTGCCGTCTTTCTGTGGTCAACACTAGCATCAAAAATGTTTTTCCAAAATTGATATTCCCCAATTGATTTAAATTAAGTCGAGACACTGAGTTTGAAACGGGTATTTCAATTTTGCAGGGTGCTTTATATGAAGTCTCAACTACTTCTTCCTCATTTTCTCAAAAATGTCTTGCAATTTTTTTATTAAATTTGACCTGGGATAGCGTGTAGAACGCTTAAAAGAATGGTGTATGTCTCGTTTTTTCCTTAAAATGCTTAATTTTTCAAAATTTTCAATCGTTCGGCGTCTTCCCACAACTACAATATTGGAGGTAGATTTTTTTCCTGAAAGAAATCTGTTCTTTAAAGACGGGTCTTAAAATAAGGTCATGTACATTTTTTTCGAAAATGAATCGTTTTCAGGTAATTTCGAGTGAAATTTAGGCAGTTTTTAGTTTTTTAACAATTATCTTCTCCAGCCTCAATTGTTTTCTTTAAACTATATCTTCCAATTTATTAAAGAACGTTAAAAAAGATTGGATGTCTCCGTGTATTGAAGAAACAAAATTCGCAAAATAATATCTGAGACAAGAAAACAAACCCTTCAATTTGACATCCATTTTTGGAACAGTAGGCTCAAATGGGGTTTACTTGTTTTTTGTTGATATAAATTTTATTCATGAATGGAAAGCTCTTCGTTGATAAATCAATGTTGAAAACTTCATGCTCATGCACGAATTTAAATTATTGACAATTAAATACTTAAATTTAACCAAAATATTTAAATATTTAAAGACAAGTTTTGTTTATAAAACTAAACTTCTCATCACTGAGTGACGTTCTCGTATCAACCAGCGACATTCCATATTATAAATATTATCCAATGATGCGCGACATATTACTCCGTTGTCTTTTTTGCGCATAGTTTAATTATACATCACTTTTTATACGGTTTTTATTTAAATTTTTGAAAAAAATAGTATTAAATTTTTTTTTTTAGAATTATCATTAACACGGCCCTACATTAAATATGTACTTAACAAACTATTTTGAGCAAATCGAACGAGTTTAAAAAGTAAACGAAACAAATGTTGTTATAACAGCACATACTTTCTCTATTTGCAATTTTCGAAAGTTCAGGAAGTTAAACGAAAATGAGGGCTGCGCCTTTCTTTTAAGCGTCCATTCATTTATCAGGGGGGGGGGATTAAAGAAAAAATTAGAAACGTTTGTTCAGGAAATGTGTCCTTCATAGATTGCATTAACTTCAAGCTGAAATTACGTGGAAACGACTCGTTTAACCAAAAAATTGTATATTACTATTTTTAAAGAGCTGAATTTTTATAACAGATTTTGTTTAAGACAAAAATATTTATTTTCAATTTTCTAGCTTTGAAATGTTAACGTCTTGCAATTTTCAAAAATACAGAGTTCGCAGGGAATGAGACTATCCCCCATATAGGCAAAGTTTTCCATTCCTGATTGCCAGATGGCGCTTTAGACGAGTAGGCTAAAGCATTGTACGCTCCTGTCCAGAGTTTATTCATGACTTGCGACGGCTCGAATCTTCATCTAAAACCGAGCTTGGCTGCTATATGTCTGCTATTAAGTCGGAGAGAAAGGCTGGTGTAAGAAAACAGTGGTTGGTCGGAAGTTGACGGGGTATACGCATAGAAAAAAATGCTCATACAACCAACGTTTGGCACAACGTTTATCTCTAGTAGTATAATTAAGCAACATAACAATGGCTAAGCAGTAAAAGTTGTAAAAACATGCTACTAGAAAGCTCCAACAACGACTGTGCACACTCGGACGCGACAACAATGGGCACACAGAATTACGTTGGGCTCAAATAGGTTATGATAACGATGATATCAGAACTTGATCAATTCATTTTCTGATATTTGCAGAGATATAGTTTATTTAAAAGCTTGTTCCAAAATAAAAGTTAGAAACTATAAGCGCATTTCTTATAATGACCAAATAATTTCTCTGAGTGTGTTTCAATGGCGAATCGAATACTGCGATTAACTGTAGTCACACGTTCCAACAATGGCGGCCCTAAATGAACACATACATTTTTTACTTTGTTAGCTGTTTCTAATGATTGAGCGGCGACAAAAAGCCTCAGAGCCTTCCAATTTGTGATTTTATCTCCTATTCCAGGTGTCTTTTCTCAACTTCTTCCCCGTGGCCGAGTGGTACTTCTACCAGGAGCCCTTCCCTGAACTCGCCGCCAACGGCACCAGCTCCTACGAGTGGCGCTTCCCGTACAGACTGGTGCTGCCGTTCGACACGACGTCGTCCCCGGTGACGTACTGGTTGGTGTACGCGTACCACTGCTCCATCGGCTGGTGCCACATCCTGGTGATGCCCGGCACAGACAACTTCTACATCGCGCTGCTGAACCACGTGTACGGCCAGTGCCAGCTGCTCCGCCAGGACCTGGAGCGACTGCGGAGGGACGCGCTGGCCATGCTGGGGGCGCGGCAGGGCCCAGGGCTGGCCCAAGGGCTGGCCCAAGGGCTGGCCCAAGGACTCCCTGAGGACGCAGGGCTGTACGCTGAGCTGGGCCCTGCCATCGGAGCCTGGCGCGCGCACTACAAGCGGCTGCTCAACGAGGCGGTGCAGCACCACAAGGCCATCATCGAGTGCGCTCTCGCTCTCTCGCGCTCATGCTATCTCACACCAACTCTCTTCCCCACTCTCCCCACTCTCCTCCACTCTCTCCTGCCACTCTCTCCCCTCTCTCTCGTCCCACACTCTCCCCACTCTCCCACACTCTCCCGCACTCCCCCGCCCCCACTCTCTCTCCCGCACTCTCTCTCCCGCACTCTCCCGCACTCTCTCTCCCGCACTTTCTCCCGCACTCTCTCCCGCACTCTCCCGCACTCTCTCTCCCGCACTCTCTCACTCCCGCACTCTCTCTCCCGCACTCTCTCTCCCCACTCTCTCTCCCCCACTCTATCTCCCCCACACTATCTCCCCCACTCTATCTCCCCCACTCTATCTCCCCACTCTCTATCTCCCCACTCTATCTCCCACTCTATCTCCCCCACTCTATCTCCCCACTCTATCTCCCCCACTCTATATCCCCACTCTATCTCCCCACTCTATCTCCCACACTCTATCTCCCACACTCTATCTCCCCCACTCTATCTCCCCCTGTTTCTGCTCCACTCTCTCCCTCTCCGATTCCGATACACTCTTCCGTTTCTCTCCCCCCACTCTCCAAACCATACCCTTGCTCTCCCCCCCAGTCTCCCCAGCTCTCTCCCCCCTTCCCCCACTCGCCCTCCTGCGCTTTCGTCGCTCACTCACTTTTAGTCTCCATCTTACTGTTGTCGGAATAATATTTTAGTCTACTGGGTACCTGAGAGTGGGGTAGACCGATGTTGCGACTTACTCGGTAGCAGACACGTTCAGGGTCATCGTAGTTGGGTTCATTCTTGCATCATAGCACGATTTAGACATTCACATTAATGCCAATTCACATTAATCTCACTTACTTGCATTAATATTGGTATGGTGAATTGTAGTAACGGCTCTTGTTTACTTCATAAAGAACTTTACCGTGGTTCTTTAAACTCATCCCCACAATAAAAGAAATAACGAAACATTTTCGCACTACACACTCAAATAAAATGAAAAGTAATAACAGCCAGGTGCGTTTCTTAAGAAAAATGCATAAAATGCAAATGATTTTAAAAGGAAAACGCACAATCAAACAAGTAATAGCGCTCTGCAATTTCCAGGATTTTTTTAATAAGCATCGACAAATCTGCAATGACATCACATTTTGAAACCATTGTTTGGATAATTGAACCCCCTCTCTCCTGTCAGCAGCCAGCTGCCAAGTAGACAGAAATATTATTCGGACAATATATCGCAGATCTCGCTCCCACATGCTCTGACTCGTTCATATTCCAGCTCTCCCTTTTTCTTCCGCAAATGTATTCTATCTCGCTCAGTTTCTCTCACATTCTCATTCTCTCTCTCTCTCTCTCTCTCTCACATTCTCATTCTCTCTCACACTCTCATTCTCTCTCACTCTCTCTCACTCTCTCTCACTCTCTCTCACACACTCTCTCACTCTCACACTCTCTCACTCTCTCACTCTCTCACCCCCTCACTCTCTCTCACACTCTCTCACTCTCACTCACTCCTCTCTCTCACTCTTCTCTCACTCTATCACTCTCTTACTCTCTCTATCTCTCACTCCCTCTCTTACTCCAACCAATTGTGAAATACTGATTCGTTCGTTCGGGATAATGGCCGCATCAGAATTCCAATTAATTTTTGGAAATTCAGATATTACCGCAACATTTGATTAATGCTTTTCGGGTCAAACCAAAATGTCAGTCTTTGCATCTAATTTTTTTTTTTGTCGCAGGTACATCGAGACTCTGGAATTTTTATTAAATAAGCCAATGCTGAGTCAGTTTTTTACAAGTTCCATCGTTTTATGTACCACAGCTTTCCAAATTCTTATGGTAAGGAAACTGTGTTGTAAAGGGCCTGATTTATCATTTTCTAACTATTAGTGCTCCCAGCTCACTGGGAAAAAAACTTATTTTTAGTTGTTTCTTTGATGATTTTGTTCTTAAAGAAACTACATCTTTACACTCACTATTCCACTCGTGAAATTAAAACCAATAGTATTAACCATACATATGAAATGCCCCAATCAGGGCAGTGTATCTCGCATTTTCTTCCCTTTTTTGTCATCCATTCGTGGAATAGTCCTATTAAATTCCACTCGTGCTTTGGAAATTCTCAGATACATCCTCTCCTCGCTTGGTGAGTCGGGGATTTATCGATAATTTCCAAAGCACTCATGGTATTACCTACGATCATTCAATGATAAGAAAATAAGTATTAGCACGATATATGTCGATATTTCAACGGATTCCTTACAGGACTATCACGTCTCCTTTTTAACATTGTAGAGTGTAAACGCGTTACCTATGATAATTTAGTATCACAAACAACGTTTACGGCTTTCTACAGACACTGGTGGTGAGAGAAGCATTTGAAAACATTTGGTACATGATCCTGCAGATACAATACTTCGCAAAAACACAACAAATAAAGTAAAATCATTTTAATTACAAAATACTGAGATACTCTACCTCGGAATATCAAAATGTGAACTGGAACAGCTTTACCTTGGAATATCAAAATGAGAACTGGAAGAGCATTTCTTCGGAACCTGATAGTAACCCAAGATCATTATTGAAACATAGAAATTTAAATTATATGTTTGTGAAATAAAGAAATACAGAAATTTAAACAGAGAATAATGACGAGATAATATGATATTATCTGAAAACAGTTTAAACCTTGACTAGACTTGCCTTCAAACGTAAGGAAGAAACGAGTTTAACGAAGATTTGCTCAGTACAGGCCGATGTCATGGAATAATTGAAGAAAGCACCTAGAGACATGACTTAGGGCCAATGAACACTTGATTGTGGCATCACATGGACTTCGTTATGAAGTACTAATATGAATGGGTTCACACGAATGAATGAAAAGCCTTATTGATTGTTGTTTCTTTTGAAAAAGTTACGTTATGTGGTATTTGTTGTACATATCATGTCCTGAGGATAGGTACTAAAAAACATGTACCGGGAGCGGTAGCTCAGTGCATCAACTGATGTCACTGCACCGCCTCTGACCGGGAGGTCCTAGGTTCAAGTCCTGACGGCGGCAGCATTTTCGACACTAATTTTCAGCTAGGTCGAATTCAGTCGCTGTCTGGAGAACAATTCTAGCGGTCGGCTGCTCTTATCGGTAGTTTTCCGTGGTTTCTCCCATCTACACCAGGCGAATGCCGGAGCAGTTCTCTACCAAATGGGCCACGGACCGCGCGCGATCTGTACCATCCTCTCCCCTTACACACACACACTTACACTAACATGCACTACACTACCACACATTACGGGAGACCGGACGGGAGCTTAGATCTTGTCTCGGCTGGGGCGGTGCCTCGCTGGTGGGAGAGTCCTGGTTATGGGGAAACCCCACTAGCTGACGGTAGGTCGGCGCCGGATCTCGCCATCCAGCGGGGGAAGATCACCGCCATCTCCCGAGAAAAAACATCCACTACGCTAACGGGACCAATAACCGAAGCAGTTGACGCGCCAGGAAACAGGAAAAAATCAATGAATCAATCAACAAACTTGTATTCTTCGTTTAAAATGTCTCTACCCTTGGTGACTTAGGAGAGGGGCACTGTTATCTAATCGGGAGCTTTAATTTTTATTTTCTCGCATACTGCTTATGTAGTAAAGAAATTATTGTAATGTTACAGCAAAACACAGCTAATTTTAGACGGAACGCCTCGAATACCAAAAAGATGGATAATTCTTGGTCCTTTATGTAGTAAATAACTTCCTCTAAAACCATGTGTTGTCATAATCCATGTTTTTGGGGCCTTGATGCCGAAAAATTGGTTTACGACAAAAACTACTAAAGCTATCAAACCTTATGAAGGATTTTCACAAAAACTATTTCCCGAATGATTGGCTGAAGACGCAGCCTTTTCTATTTGAAACTAATATTTTGATTTGGGGGTTAATTTACATGAAGCTTCAACGACATTTTCAAAATGTCAAAAATAGCACAAAATTTGTCTTTATTTTTTTCCTCCATTACAGGAAGTACGTTTACAAAAATTGTCTAGATGCTGTTTCCGTTATCTAAATTTACGGAAATTGCAAATGTTTAATCTTTCTACCTTGAAGATAGCGATATTTATCTCAATAAGATAGGTTTTTCAAAATTTGATCAATAAATAAGGTGATACAAAATTTTATGAATGTAGAGGAGAAGGTCCAAACTAGAGTCTAAAAACGGACTAGTTTCAGTTGTGAAGCCGGAAGGTGTCGCACTCTATCGGGAATGGCGAGAAACTAGTCCCCTCGGTCCCGTTGAAGAGCGACGAGCAGTTGGTGCCCATCACTCGACACGTTCGGAAGCCGTGCGTAAAAATTGTTTGTCGTGCTTTCCCTTCGTCAAACCTTCAGCAGGTACGTACAATATTGTTTTTTCACCATTAGCCAGTTGGCTGTAAATGTTATTTGGAACCAGGACTGTGTTAACGTTGAGTTCGTGAACGGTTTCAAGGCCTCATTCAACCTTCTATTTCATAACAGTAATGGCCACCATGATGGTTTTGTGAAAGGGGCTTTGGTCAAAATATGGGCTAGTGAGTGAGGCATGTTGTACTTCGAAGCGTGTGTCACCGTTTGACATTGCTCCTGTCCGCACTCTTAACAAGTAAAAATCAAACCAGGATCCAAAGTCAGCTAAAGCATCACTGGTCACTGAAACACCTTACAATAGTCCTTGGACCGCTCCAAATTGACAAAACCTTCCGTATACTTCTGATGGGATGGAAGACGAAAGAAGAAATAGCAAATATCTCAGAAATCAAATAGCAAGGAGAAGAAAAATCGCCCTCCTTCACCGAGTTTCTCCGACACAGATGATCATAAATGGCCAACTCTGAATAACTCCGATTCAGAATTTGAGGGACGGCAATCCACAGAAAACCCTCAACAAGATGATGCTTCCTGACTCTTTTGCCAATGGTTGTTTTCCGAAGACAGAAATGGTGAAGATGGGTACAAGTCATGGGTGGGCACACTCAGAATGTGGTTGAGACACAGATGTGTGTACATGTGGTTTTTGTAAATGAATTTACAATTTTGTGCTTATATTGTACTATTTGTAAGTGAATTTGACTATCATTACATTTTCTAAAAACATTAGGGGTAGCCTATATTTGGACTCCATTTTAAAAATGCGACATTTTTTAATTTATTTTAAAAAACAGTTGTTTATGAAACTTTTTTTATTCTCAAACTATCCAGAAATTAGTGAATGTTTAAATTACCCATATGTCCAAAAATGTGCCGACTACGTTCAAAAATCAAAAGCTAGCCCATATTTAGAGTGAGTTTATGAGTAGTTTTCGTCTAATTTTATATGAAATAAAGGCAATTTTAACAACAAGCCTTTCTCCAAAACGGCTCCATTTTTTTAAATATTTTTTTCTCAAATATTGCGAAATATACTTATAAAAATGGTGCAGGTTTGATTTTCATTGAGCTTTCTGAATTTTGGAAAACTGCAAAAATTACACATATTGCGAGAACGTATGTGCTGTTGTAGCTGCATTTCTTGAAATTGAAGCTCCCGATTGGATAACAGCGCTCCCTCTTCTAACTACCCCAGTGTAGAAAAATTTTAATCGGAGAATAAGTGCAAATACGAGGATGAGTGGAAATATGTACTTGAATAGAAAAAGAAAGAAGAAAAAAGAATCAAAAAGAAAAGCAACATTAGTTTTAACAGTGATATTTAATGTATTATTTTCCATTTGGACTGTACATTTCTAAACAAACTGTAACAAGTCTTGTACCGCAGCCTCTAGGTCAATGACCCCCATCTCAATCAGTTTTTTCGTCCAGTTTTCTTGATCCTTTGAGCAAATGCTGAGATGGCCCCTTGTTTTGCTTCTGGACATAAATGTAACTTCATTATCTGTGCACGTGTTCTAGAATTCACTGGGAAATATAGTTATACAAATTATCGTTCTCCATGCTGTCTGGGCAGGAAGTATTATTCTTTGACGAAGGACATGATGAGGGATAAGAGCCCGAATTTATTGCTGATTTGCACTTTAAAATATATTATATTATTATATATAATATATCATTATATATATTATATATCGGAGCAAATACTTTTGTTAACCCTTAATTGAAATTGTGGGGTCTTTTTCGATGCCAATCAAACTGTACATCCCTGGCGTTTCTTTGAAATTCCCTTCTTTCTTAATCCCTTCTGTATAGCTTTCACTCGCTTTGTCGTCATTGACTCAGAAACTACGTCACGAATTAGGAGAAATTCTTTTTGTTTCCATAAATAGCTGAAGACGGAAGTGGTATCCTTAAAGATACCACGACTCCAGTTGTGTTCTAGAGGCTGATGTCGACATTATCTGTACCGCGCCGGTTGACCTTGACAGGTTCACTGATTCAGTTATGATTGATTGATTTATTCATGTTTCCGGGCGCGTCAACTGCTCTGGTCATTAGTCCCGTTAGTGAAGTGCATGTTTTTTCGGTAGATGGCGGTATTCTTCCCCCGCTGGATGGCGAGATCCAGCGCCGACCTACCGCCGGCTAGTGGGATTTCCCCCTAACCAGGACTCTCCCACCAGCGGGGCACCGCCCCAGCCGGGACAATCTCTAAGCTCCCGACCGATACCCCGGAATATGTATTAGTGTAGTGCATGTTAGTGTAAGTGTGTGTGTGTAAGGGGAGAGGATAGGACAAGGAAGAGGAAGGACAGATCGCGCGGTCCGTGGCCCGTTTGAGAGGGTACTGCTCTGGCATTCGCCTGGTGTTGATCGGAGAAACCACGGAGAACTACCGATCAGAGCAGCCGGCCGCTAGAATTCCCCTCCAGACAGCGACTGAATTCGACCTAGCTGAAAAGCTAGTGTCGAAAATCCTGCCGCCGTCAGCACTCGAACCTAGGACCTACCGGTTAGAGACGCTGCAGTGACATCGCTGATTCAGTTGTGTATTACGGCTTCTAATGCTCGAGAACGTTTGTCAGTTACTGATCCTGATTTTGGACACTTTATAACTAGTGTTTTAGATGAATATGAAGGTAGTGATTCGAGTGATTGTGAAAATAAAGAGATGTTCTTATGCCTATGTAGATAAAATGCTGGCAGGTTTCAGAAGCCGTTGTAGATTTCGAGTGTATAGGGCTAGTAAACCATATAAACTGATATGGTCCAGAATATAATTCAGATCATGCCACCTACTCGGAACTAGAGTACGACTCTGATGACGGAGAAGAAAACATGATAGATGGAAATGACATGAATAAGGACCTGATAGATGAAATCGTTACTAATACTAACATAAAAATTACTTCTTACAGATCAAGATTTGTTGATCAGACCCGCACAGAATTGAGAGTAACTAATGCAATAGAACATAGAGCACTTTTCCGACTCCTGTATTATGCGGCAATTTTCAAATCAAATCATGAAAGTTTTGAATCGATGTTCACCACGGGTTGGACTGGAGAGATAGTTTTCGCGCCGTTCTTTCTATGAAGAGGGCTTACGTTTTACTGTAATTCTTGCGTTTCGACGATATCTCTACCCGAGAAGAAAGAAAAACCCGCAATACATGTGCAGCAGACTCGTACATTTTTCAAAGAATGGTGGTCTTGCCATAACGTATATTCGTATGCGTGGGTGGATGAGATGCTGGTAGATTCTTTTTTATTTATTTATTTATCTATTTATTTATTTTACGTCAAAAAACAGTTGAAACTGCGTATGACGTGCTATGGGGAGAAGTGAATACTGTGCACATTTTCAAAATTCTATGATCCCTACACTAAGTCATATACTACATGAATTTTGAAAATTAAAAAAAAAGCTCTCATGTAATAAAATCTATTTTCAAGGATGAATAAGCAATAAATTTTGGGCTCTTATCCATGATGATTCCAGAGGCCTTTGTAAATTACGAGTGTAAATTGCTAGTAAATCAGAGAAATATGGACTGAAAATATTGATTTAGCCAGATACCAATACTAATTATTTTTTAAATGCCTACGCATATGCTGGAAAAGACAATAACACAGGTTTAGATGTAGAAGATAAAAAACTGCTAAAACCAACTGATCGGTGCCGCGATTAGCAAAGCCTATTTGTGGTAGCAATAGAAATATTACGGCCGACTATTACTTCAGGTCCATGGAGTTAGTGTCCCATCTCAAAGAACAAAATCTCACATTTGTAGGGACAATGGGGAAAATAAAAGAGAGATCACACAAGAATTTCTGCCTGACAGGGAAACAAGAAAAAAATTCTTTCTACAATAGCCTAGAGGAGGAGTAGATACACTTGACCAGAAGTGCGTAACGCACAGCACAAGCGCATGGCAATAGTTTATACATTGCTAAACATTATTGGCGTAAACAGTTATGTACTACATACATCATTTATAGCCCTCTTTCACGCATCGAATCATTGAAAACTCTGGCAAGACAACTTTCAAAGCCATATATGAACGAAGAACTAGTAAATGTCTTCCAAAGCAAATGCCTACAAATTTTATGATAAAATTCTTCAAACGAGCTCTCAAGCGGAATCGGTGGTATAACGGTTAGCGTATCGGACTGTTGTACCCGATCGAAGCCGTGGATTTTAAAGGGCGAAAAATCCTTCGGAAGGGTAGTAAAGCCGGCTGTCCCATGTTAGTAGATTTACTGCATGTAAAAGATCCTCAAGCCTAAATGAAGCCTCTGAGCAAAATTGAGTTCCGCTTGTTTCGTCGCCCAAGATAATACCTCCTTTCTCCGCTAGGTGGTGAAAGGAGCGTAGCGAAATTTGCGTGGTTAGACGGAAGAGCGGGCCTGATGGCCCGAATCTCGCCACGTAAAATAAGGCATTAATTAACTAACTAACTAACAAGTCCCGTCTCACTCGACAAACCTATTTTAGGCGGCGCCGTAAGGATAATACCAACTTAACCGCAAGAAGTCCGAAACGATCCGTTCATCGCCATTTATAGAGCTTTAGCCAAACCATCTGACTCATATGCACACCTGCTACTCTTCTTTAGACATGTTTTGGAGATCATCCATGAAGAAATGGATGCCGGATTATACTGACCTAATGGTGACTGATTGAACTGAATTGATCGCGAGAAATATTTATCTATTATTTTGTCACTATGTGACGAAAATGAGTTTGCATTTACAAGGCCAAAACATACATAATTTTTGTGGGAATTCATTACTTGAGTACGTTTTAATTACTAAAATATTTATAAGAAAATAGTATTTGTAGAACTCATTTTAGAGCATTTGCCGTTACGTGTTTCCGTGTGATTGAATAATCTACTTTTCACGGTTTTTGTTCAGTTTCCCACGGACACGATTAAACTGGTGGCGATGACGGCATTCTGCGTGGGAGAAGGAGTGCAGCTGTGGATGTATTGCTACTTCGCCAGCAAAATCACAGCAGAGGTAAATAGTTTGTTTTATTTTCCCAACTAATCGCTTTTGCACTTCGAAAAATGATTTGAGAACTGAGTTCCCTTTTTAGCATTGGACCAATTCCATATTTTTTTAAATAGCCTATTTTTAAATATCGAGACTTCAATAGACTGGACGTTGACTGTGGTGCAAATCAGACAATGGCGGCTAAAAGTTATTTGCAACTATATCCAGCATTGCGTGGTTATTTATCAAAATTACGCGGGTTGGGGCATAAGTAATGGCAACTGTATTTTTTGGTAAGAATACCAGCACTGGAGGAAAATGTGGAATATAAACATGAAAGAACAATGTATGAACTTAGTACTTGAGCATTTAACGACACACCAAAGTTGTGTTTCTCAAGGTACTTTAAATGCCATTATTGTTTCATGTTCCAAAGCATTTATAGCATATATGTGTTCACAACATTCAAAAAGCATTACATACCCGTTCTATAGGCCCGATTAGAAGATACTGGATTACCGCTTGTGCCACATCGACCCGCACACTCACATGTCACGTGCGTTGCCGATTACTGCTGTGCGTCCTCGCAGAAACTCTTCTCCCCACCTCGCGACTGTCCGGTATGGAAGGACATTATTCCCAAGAGCTTCCACCAATTCCCGGTGATATTGGGCATTTCTTCCATGCAGAACGGCTCTCTTGGTGTATAAGCGCTGTTGCAACAGGGTACATATGCGTACATCCCACATGGCGGCAGTCAGACAGCTGATTTCACATTACTCTCTGTGACATATGAAACTGACTCTAGGTATATATTTCGTTGTATATATACATAGAGAGACAGAGAGAGAGAAAGAGGGAGAGAGTAAACCCTCATTAACATGAATTCCAAGCGACCGAAATAATCGGAGTTCGTGTTATAAAAATTAGTGTTATCCGAGTATTATAAATATGGCTGTGATTTATAAGCATTTGCATTTTTTTTTTTTTTTTTTGTTAAGCTGAAGGCAGCTGAGTATTATTCAAACTACTTTGATCAAATTAAATATGTTTATGTCCCATTTTTTTCAATTTACTAACGATTGTCTTTCAACCAAATATTGATGGCTCACAAGTGAAACGCTTTAAGTCAAGATTTTCAAGTTTTAAGTTATTTGATTATTGGGCTCTAGGTTTTATTACAATTGAGAGAAAGTCATATTTTTGTTGCAAAAGCTACAGGTTTTTTTTGTGTGTGAAATGTACATTAACTGCATCTCCCATTATTATCCTAAGAAATGAGTGTTCTTCGAATTTAAGCCCCAAAAGTTAATGTTTGCCGCTTGTAACAACTTATATGATTTCTGTATCTTTTTTGCTGTAAACATATTTTCCAAATTACACTTTTTATTTATTTTTACACATTACATTACACTATTTCTCATATTTTCCTTTCTTAATTGCATGTATTACCAAATATATTTGTGCATATTTCGTTGTTTTTATTGCATATAAATCACAGCCTTACTTATAAATGTGTCTATTACCGTAATCCCTTATCGGGACCGCAGCTTTGTACGTGTTAGGGTGAAATTCATGTTAAGCGAGTTCGTGGAAACGTTCGTGCTCGTATTAGAACTCGGGCCCATCTGGCTCGGGTATTCGTAAGAGAAAAAGAATGTTCAAAATATATGACCCCTCAACACTCGGTGTAGTAGTGGGATACGTGAAAGCATCTCCAGCTGCCCCTCCTTCTCGTTCTTCTACTCTTTCATCGGCTAATATTAATGTGGAACGATAATTGCAGGAGTGGCTGCAACACAAAAGAAAGTAACACAAATCCCTAAATCGGGGTGCTTAATGAACAATTGACTGATAGCAATTTCTTTCGTTCTAACCAATATTTCAAGTTGATTATTGGAACAAGCTTCCTTTCAATATAATTTTGAGCATTGCATAATTTGCGAGCACACTTTGGCACAAGGATAGCGACACGTATCGTACAATTGGTCCAATCTATATATTTACAAAATTAAGGTATTCTGCCATGGCTTCGTTTAGAGCTTCTACTGAACCGATTGTAGCATTTTTTCCTTTAAATGAAAGAATGTGATCCCTAGATGTGTTATCAGATATTGTTTGTGTTAATTCACCAACATTTACGGTGTAAATTAATCATTCTTTAATATTACGCTTATCAGTAGTCAATTGTTTTCTTCCGAAGGGTGGCTTGTTTACAATTCGTTAAGGTTTTGTTTCAGTGTAATAATTGCATTGTGGCGTTGACAGTTTGCAGTATTTGCTTTTGTGGTGTATTTTGTAGAGAACATTCACACAGTGGATTTTGCTCGGTTGTACTGAAGTAGTGAAGTTGTTCACCGGTTATGTCGAATTCCGAATCGTTGCCCACGCGCCCCAAAAGACGCAAACGTACATTAAGTGGATGCAGGGAAATAGAAAGTCAGCGTAGGTGTCATGTTAGTGAGGTCATTTCGTTTCTGTTGGGTCGTTGTCTATGAAATGTCAGTTTTGTTCTGCTTTGTACTTCCCATGTGAGAGAAATTCTGCAAACGAGTTTACTCTGTGTTGTTTAAATGGGAAAATAAGTTTACCTTCGAGCAATATGCCAGAAGAAATTAAAGTTGTTTATAGGAGATGATGACACATCAAAAAACTTTAGAAATAATATTCGACAGTATAACTGTGCTCTTACTTTTGTGTCATTTGGTGCCGATATTGCATGTCCACCTCGTCATGGGCCATACGTGTTCAAAATTTTGGGGACTCCACATCACAGACTATCTTCGTTATACCCTGAAGATCCAAACAATGCAACATATTGTGAACATTAATCTGGGCACAGTATTTTACATTTATCTCAGATCTCACCGTCAAATTTTGACGGGTTCTTACTAGTTGTATTTTAAATGTAATGTGTATGTGTTCTGTTTTACACTGTCGAGCCAGCGCTGCTGGTCTCCCGGATGCCCACACACCATACTACGATTTTTATATATACTTGGGTTTTTCTAACGTGGCTGAGGGTAGTATCCCCAAGATGGAATTCAGCACGACTTTTTGAGTGATTCTCAGTCCCGCCGCTAGAGTCGTTTGATCTGCAGCACTGCTTGATGCGGTCGCGATCATGCGACATCTTGCGGCAGGACTGAGAGTGACTCAAAAAGTCGTGCCGAATTCCATCTTGGAGATACTACCCTCAGCCGCCACGTTAGAAAAACCCTGCTTTAGAAAAATAGTTGCCTTTCAAGGCCTGTCTTCATAGTTGCAGAATGTCACTGCATTTCGCGTCTTTCTCGGTCGGACCACTAGATGTCACATGATCAAGCAGTGCTTGATACGATCGCAATCATGCGACATCTATTGGCATGACCGAGAAAGACGCGAAAGACATAATGCCACTGTGAAGGCAGGGCTTGAGAGGCAGCTATACAAAAATTGCACTATAATCTAATCTTCCAATTAGTATCGCTTTCAAATCCAATTTGCTCAAAACTCTTAGAAAAGCCCACGGGCAAGCGCATCGCGAATCACTCGACGCTTCTTAGAATAATTGCACCATTTAAACCGGGAGCGGTAGCTCAGTGCATCAACTGATGTCACTGCAGCGCCTCTGACCGGGAGGTCCTAGGTTCCCACTCCCCACGGCCGCAGGATTTTCGACACTAGCTTCTCAGCTATGTCGAATTCAGTCGCTGTCTGGAGGAGAATTCTACCGGCCGGCTGCTCTGATCGGTAGTTTTCCGTGTTTTCTCCGATCAACACCAGGCGAATGCCGGAGCAGTACCCAAACAAACGGGCCACGGACCGCGCGCGATCTGTCCTTCCTCTTCCTTGTCCTATCCTCTCCCCTTACACACACACACTTACACCAACATGCACTACACTACCACATATTCAGAGGGCGGTGCCCCGCTGGTGGGAGTGTTCTGGTTAGGGGGAACCCCCCTAGCCGACGGTAGGTCGGCGCCGGATCTCGCCATCCAGCGAGGGAAGATCACCGCCATCTCCCGCCAAAAAAACGTGCACTACACTAACTGGATTAATGACCAAAGCAGTTGACGCGCCCGGAAACACGAAAAAATCAATCAATCAATGCACCATTTAACTTATTCACTACCTTAGCCCCGCAAATACATCACAATTATTACAATTCAAATTCCTGTACAGACATGTTTTTTCAGCCTTCTAAATCGTGGTGTTTATCTTCAGTTCTGTGTCTCTTTTATTAACTATGAATTCAATGGTAATTTATTTCAATCCTATCAATCTCATTAAAACACCTACGGTGTTCTCACATGCCCTCTGGTTACTCTCGTAAGAGAAGACATTCAGTTAATCTATTTTATAAGTAATGCTTATTTAAATTTAATTATATCTTAATTCAATCACGTCTACTGAATCAACAAAGTGATCGCAGCTCCCTTGCAATTGCAATTCGTGTAGGGATTTACGGGCATGGGTATTCGCTCTCAAAAATACACTGGTCCTTCGAAGCTATTGGAAGGTAAGTAATGGTGTTGGTGTCAACATACGGCATTCGCCTTGGACCGGTCAACTGTTAACTATGCCAACTCTCCCCAAACATATTAGCAGAGTTTTTAGCAATTTCCTTTTACGTGTTAGAATATCTTGGTTGATAATTTGCCATTTGTATCAACCAAGAGGAAAGAGAAACATAGGACGTCCAAGAATGCGTTGGAAGGACCAGTACTAAGCGGCGTAACAGGCATCATGCCTAAATACTTGAAGATAAGAAGAGAAGAAGTGTTAGAATATCTTCCTTGCGGATATCAAATGTACGCAGAAAAATATCGCTCTGGGAAAAATTAAAGGATCTTTCTTTTATTTCATTGAACAGTTTTCTTATACGGCGTATTAGCACTTTATACGATGCTTGTATGTTTCCTGTATATATGCCTGTAGAATTTTTGATATATTAATACATAGATAAGTTAGTATTAGCCTTAATATGAGGCACTCCCTTTGAAGTCTTTATTTCAATTAACTTACTATATGGTTGGGGTGATATAGACAAATGGGAGAAGGTTAGGAATTATATTACGTTAGAAGAGGAAATGTATCATTGAATTTATCTTTGAAGAATCTTGATTGAATTCTCCTTTAGGTGTAGTATTTTCCAAGTACGAAATTACTGGAAAAAAAATAAAGTGTCTGAGAAGTCATAGGCTGCGGCTGATGGCGTAATCACCACAACTATCTGATCACACCCCGCCATGTGCAGCAAAGAGTGAGCCAAAATATGGTTCGGAGATGCAACAAGTGTATCCGAGTCAGAGAACGATTGTAAAAAAATTGAATGCTACATAAGAAGCGAGGCAAAAGCACCGAGAATGTGCTTTGGGCTCGTAGAAATGTCATATCTAGCGGTTGCGCGGAAACCGCTAGTTAATGATATATCATTGATTTATTCGCGTACACCAAGACGCGCATCCTGACGCTGTGGTGTGGTGGTGGTTGTGCAGACGGACGCGGTGGGAGACTCGGCCTACAGCAGCGAGTGGTACGAGGCGGACGCGGCCTGCAAGCGCTCTCTGGGCATCGTCATCACCCGCGCGCAGAAGAGGACGCCCTTCACCGTCGGCAAGTTCACCGAACTCTCCCTCGACACTTTCGCCTCGGTGAGTACCCTTCCACACTCCCTCGACACCTTCCCCTCAATGTGTACCCCAATCACTCTCCCTCCACACCTTCGCCTCGGTGAGTACCTCTCCGAACTCCCTCCACTCCTTCCCCTCAATGTGTAACCCAAAAACTCTCCCTCCACACCTTCCCCTCAATGTGTACCCCAATCACTCTCCCTCGACACCTTCACCTCGGTGAGTGCCTCTCCACACCCCCTCCACTTCTTCCCCTCAATGTGTACCCCAATCACTCTCCCTCGACATCTTCGCCTTGGTGAGTACCTCTCCACACCTTCGCCTCGGTGAGTACCTCTCCACACTCCCTCCACTCCTTCCCCTCAATGTGTACCCCAATCACTCTCCCTCCACACCTTCCCCTCAATGTGAACCCCAATCACTCTCCCTCCACACCTTCCCCTCAATGTGTACCCCAATCACTCTCCCTCAACACCTTCCCCTCAATGTGTACCCCAATCACTCTCCCTCCACAGCTTCGCCTCGGTGAGTACCTCTCCACACTTCCTCCATGCCTTCGCCTCGGTGAGTACCCCACCACACTCCCTCCACACCTTCGCCTTGGTGTGTACTCCCATTCTCTCCCACACCTGCACCTCGGTGAATACCCCCAAGACTCTCCCACACCTTCAACTCGGTAACCCAAGACTCTCCCACACCTTCGTCTCGGTGAATACCCCACCACACTTCCTCCACATCCTCGCCTCGGTGAGTACACCGCCACACACTTCCTTCACACAAGATACCGGAAAATTGTACGAATAAGTAAATCCCACCCACATTTTATCTATAACCCTCCCTTTATTAAGCCAGGAATTCTATCATTGCCATGTCTCTTGATTTACGAAACAGTGGTCTTTGTAAAAAATTACTTACTCAAGGGCGGGAACATATTTCCAACCAATAGATGTGTACAACTATAACACTCGTAGAAATCATACTCGCCAGATGCCAGTATCAACTGCCCGCAACAACAAATTCACAGACATGTTCACTATTTTGCAACTCATTACCATATTACATTAAGTAATTAAAATCAATACACAAGTTTAAGTGGAAGTATGTGTTACCATTTATACTCTTTAATAGTAAAAGACAAAATATGCTTATTACTAGTATTGTATCTCAGCTTCTGGGTCAACGGCCCCCATCTCGATCAGGTTTTTCATGCTGTTTCCTTGATCCTAGGAACAATTGCTGAAATCGTCCCTTGTTTTGCTTCTTTACATAAATGTAGCTTCAAAATCTCTGTACGTTTTCTTGAGCTATTTCGGGAATGTACATATTCCAATAATCGTTTTCCTTTTTATCGTGGCAGTAAGTCGACCCCTTCAGGTAAAGCACGAGGGATAATAGCATAGTTCTGTAGCTGATTTGCCTTCGCAAATAGTTTTTATTACTCAGGAGCGAATATTTTCATATCAATTCTCGCTCAAAACGCTACATGTACTCATAATTCAACTTAATATGTGCATGAGAACATACATCCCAGATTTCAGAAAACCTTGCACATATTGCCCTTCTCCCCACATTTTTTGACGTTAAATAATTACATTATATGATTTGTTTCAGATTCTGAAAGGGTCGTACACGTATTTGATGTTGCTGACGGAAGCTAGAGGATAAGAAAACTGTTTAACCAGAATTCTTTCTTTCTGAATTGTTCTGATCAAATTGTAACTTTCGTAATTAATTTCCTGATACCTAGTTCCCGCACTATTTAAACGATTAGTACTCTTAATTGAAGATCGATGAGGTATTAACCACAAAGTGTGTGTGTATGTGTGTATGTATGTATGTATGTATGTATGTATATATATATATATATATATATATATATATATATATATATATATATATATACATAGTGGATTACCACAATATCTCTGGTGCACCACCGAATCCATTAGTACAGCTGATGATTTTCACTTAAATCCAGCTTTAGTTGTGCACTTTTTCGTGAACTTAGACCGGTTGAGATGAGTTAGGACATGAACTGATATCACTGCAGCACCTCTGACCGACAGGTCCCAGGGTTCCCGAAGGAGACAGAATTTTCGACACTGGCGACATATCTAGGCCGAGTTCAGCCGCTGTCTGGGGTGAATTCTAGCGCCCGGTTCCTCTGATCGACAGTTTTCCGTGGTTTCTCTGGTCAACATCCAGTGCCGGAGCAGAATCCTAATGAACAGACCACGGACAGCGCGCGATATCTCCTTCCTCTTGCTTGTCCTATCCTCACCCCTTACTTACATACACACACTTGCTTGTACTACACTACCACATACGTCGGGAGCTTAGAGCTTGTCCCGGGTGGGGCGGTGCCCCGCTGACGGGATATACCTGCAAGTGGGGAAACCCCACAGGCCATCTATAGGTCGGCATCTGACATCATCCAGCAGGGGAAGAATACCGCCACCTCCCGTGTTACAATCATACACTTATAGGTATAATGACCATAGCACATGATGCACCAGGAAACACAAAATAAATAATCCTTAACTCAAATAGAGACAGATCGAGGGGAATGTAGTTATTCAAATAATCGTTCTTCATATTCTCGCAGCAGTAAGTCGATTGTGTCGCGAAGGGCTTGTGAAGGGGCAGCAGACAAAATCTCTAGCCGATTTACTTTTGGTAATAGTGTGTACTTATTTCCAATTAAATAAAAACTTCATAAACATAACACTTCATATTTACTGAAAAATAAAGTCAACAAGTTGATGACTTCAGGATTTTTACATGATTTATTTTTATTATTACGTTTTGGCAATTCTCCAAGAGCTTCTAATACGGCTTCACTGACGCATCTGACTATACCAGTGTACTCGTATTGCATCAGTATTTATTGCATCAGAATAGGTATATCGTTCAGTTTGGAACACAGTCTAGCTTTGTACAAAAGCCCAGTCGAATCATCGAGGAATTGGAGGTTATATTAAACGACTTTTGGCATATCACATCCATAATTATCTTTATAGCGCGTCTCGGTTGACTGTTTCTAAGGGAGAACAGTTTCTCCTCTAACGAGGTAATGGTCCGTTCCGCATTCTGCGTCTCTATATACTCTGACATCTTGAAATTTTAGCATTGTATTTTGCCTGCTAATCACATAGTCAATAATTGCCCGTAGATGAAGAGTAGGTTGAATCCCGGTGAATTTATGGACATTTTTCTGTGAAGAATCCATTCCCAATTCTCAAGGAAGATTGTTGGCAGATGTCAATTATCCTTTACCCGTTGTTATTTACATGATTTTCTCCATAATGTCCTACAATTGCGTCACTTATTTTCCCTAGCATTAAAATCCCCCAGCAAACTTATTTCCTTTTAGCTCCTGATGTTGTCCAAAATGTGGCCTAATAGTTGTTCATTTTCACCCTTAATGGCAAAGGTCTCATCATTTGGCGGTGCAATGACTACAATATCCTTTCAGTACAACCTCTACTTTCAAAATTCTTTCGTTTATACCCTCCCAATCTTTGATATTTTTAGCAAATTTACTTTTCAACGAAGTGAAAAAACCTGCTTCAGCTCTTTTAGTTATACCCACTCCGCTATACAAATGAGCGAACCCGTCTTAATCTTCGGTACCTTTTCCTTTCTTTTTACTTTCTCACATATGTACGTAGTACAGAGAAAGTACAATGCAGCGCGAAAAAACGTTGGATTTTCGGCAGCAAAAAATTCATTACCGGGCCCTGATAACGAAAAAGTGGATAAATCCAATGCTAAATTAATGGAAAAAATCCTCTAACACGTGGTATAGCCAGAATCCCTGTTTTGTGGGTCCTTGATGCCGAAAAACAAATTGAAAGCAAAACGTCCATCCGTCCGGTGTATTGGAACAAACCTAGCGCCTAAACCATACGTAGGATTTTTTTCCAAATTGAAGAAACCCCTGTCGTTTTTGCGTAAGCCAAAGCTCTATCAAAATGTAGATCGTTAATCTGTGCCATTCTGTAGTACCTCTCATTTGTTTCAGTAAGAGCGACAATATCCATATCAAATATTTTCATTTCCTGCAAGACTTCGACTTTTTTAGTTCTCAATCCTTAAATAATCCATGTACCAATATTCACTGTCCGATTTCTATCGCCAAGTCATCGTCTGTTGAGTGCCAGGCTTCTATTGTTAGTTCTCAATCCTTAACAACTGTCTGAATACTTTTTCTTTTGACTGCAATTGTTCAGGTGGTATGCCTAGTGCTAGGGTTTTTCAAAAATAATATTTATTATGTGAAGGAAGAGGAGGAGAATGGTGAGAAGATTGAAGGAGATAAAGAGGAGGGGGAAGGAAGAGGTGAAGGAGGAAAATCCCACTTCAAGAGAGAAAAATTTTATTTTGTAAAATTTAATAGTAAGTTTGGGCAATAAAACAAAAACTTTGCCCTAGGGTAACTGTTAGTTTCTTATTCATGAGTGATTTTGGTAATGCTTGTTATTTATATACTTTTATGTTCCTTCGTCAAAGATTTTTAAATCTTTAATATTAATTTATTTTGATTAAATGAATTTTCAAAAATCTCACTGTTTTTTTCACAAAAAGACATACAACTTAAAGAAGTTATGTAACAAATGCCTCAAAAGTGTAAATGTTGCATATTCTCTTGCCTTTTGTTTACAAAAAAAATGAACTATGTTTAAGAACCTATTCATAGATAAAGTATATCTATAAATAGGTAAGGCATAAGTATTATTTTGTTTGTTTTTTTTACTTGAGCCACATAGCAATATATGCTCTCATACACTGAATAAATAAATGGGAAATAGTACATAAGATAAGTAATTTCTACAATAACTCAATCCACACTTACCTGATTAGTTACATTGGCTGGAAACCACTGAATTGGTATCAACATTTCATAAATCTTCAAGTTTTTTTAAGGATAAGTTTATCATTAAGTATCAAAACACTGCAAATTTAAAATCTGCAGCCATCTGTTACAGAAATAGTTTGACACATCCAAACAAAGAGATTTGTTTGCAAATGATTTCACAAAAGAGATACTACTTATGTAACTATTACATTTAAACAAACACCTTGTAACTTAAAGAATCTGTTCTAAATATTACAATAATTAACATAATTTAATGTTGATAAGAGCATCTTCTGTCAGAAGTGTTATGCATCATTCATCCAACAATGGATGACTTATTACAGTGGAGGAATGAGTATCAATGTGATTATCAGTAAGGTTATTTATTAAATCTTTTAAAATGTTTATTAATCATATATCACCTTAGCTATGGTACACATCTTCCCATTAAAAATATTTTGGGGAAGAAAAGCACTTTTTTAAAGAACATTATTCTTCTGATAGTTGTTTCTCCAATGGGCCTAATAACCTAATTGAAGTTATCCTGTCGCAATCAAGTTTTAAAATCCATAATACAATAAGTAAACTCATTATCATCACACCATCTATGAGCCTGCACCAAAATAATTTGACTATCTCCATATTAGCTTATTTTCATTATATGTACTTCACAGTTCCAGACAGGCACATAAAGAGCTGACATGTCACCCCAGTTGTATCTCACCAATAACAACAATTTTACTTGGAACAGAGAAGTCCTTTGCAAATTTTGCTCACTGGTGGCTTTAGGTTTGAGATTCTTTTTCATAACATCACTGCTACCTCATTAATCAAAATGTAATGGTTAATCAATAAAAATTACAATTAATTAAACATCTATATGGTTTATTAACATTGTATAATATTGAAAAAAGTTTTATTAATTATCATTTACCATACCCAATACTACAACAAATATAAATTGTGATTCAAGAAGCGACACTCTTTTCTAATTTAATTTCACAAATTCTTTTTTTTATTTCTTGTATTCATACATATATACAAAGTAATATGCATAGTATAGAGAAAGTTATGTAATGCTGAACAAAAAACGGCAAATTTTCGACAGAAAAAGTTCATTGTCAGGCTGTGAAAACAAGAAAGTAGATAAATCCAGTTGCTAAATGAGAGAAAAAAATCCTCTAACACATGGTGCATTCAGAATCCCAGTTTTGTAGGTCATTCATGCCGAAAATCCAATTCAAAGCAAAATGTCCATCCGTCTGTGAACACTGCTAGCGCCAAAACCAAGCGTAGGATTTTTTCCAAATTAAAGAATCCTATGTCGATCTGGCTCTAGTTGAAACTTTGAATTTTTTTTAAAATTTCTTTAAAATTTGGGGGTACTTTAAATGTTCCCTGGACATTTTAAAAATTTTCTCAAAAACGGCTCCAAATTTTTTCTTTAAATTTCTTGTAAGAGCAAAATATAATATATAATATAATAAAATATAAAGGTGGCATAGGTCAGAATTTCATGGTTAACCCTGAATTTTTGAAAATTGCAAAAGTTTGAATTTTTTTCCAGCGTCTTCCTACAATTTCAAAATTGAACACATGGATTTTTCCTTCAAATGAAATTTGTTGTGCATAAATAGTTCTTTCAATTAGGTCATATATATTTTTTTGGAAATTTTAGTAGTTTTCGTGCAATAGAGCATGCAATATTTGCAATTTTAAAAAATAACAAAAACAAGAATTTCTCAAAAACTGCTCTTTTTCTTTAAATTTTTGGCAGGGTTAGTGCCAAATGAACCATATACGACATAAACTCAATATTGCTCTACCCTTTTGTTTTTAAAAAAATTCAAAAATGAAATTCTTTTCACTTAGTCTCTCACGTCGGTAATATTTACATTAAAGGCGATTTCTTCAGATTATTATATTTATGACAAGATGGACTATAAATAATGTCATATAAGGTTTCATGAAAACTCAACAGTTTTCGTAAAAATGAGCACATTCCGCACTTTCAGAAATGCTCAAACGTCATTTTTTCAAAAATGGCTCCAAAATTTTCCTTCAAATTTGTCCAATGGATAGTGCTACTGTTTAATACGACATTAAGTTCATTTTGGTGTGCTCTTTTGTTGTTTTTTTTAAATTGCACAAGTGTAATTTTTTTAATATTTCTCACGCCGCTAATATCTACTTTTCAATGGATTTGTATACGTTATTGTATTAGTGAGTGGAAGTGCTTCAAATGACTTCAAATGGAGTTTTTCAAAATATCAATAGATTCCTGTGAAAAAGAGCTTAAATTTCACATTTATAGTAATGCTTAATCGCCATTTTATTAAAAACGACTTCGGAGTTTTCAATGAAAACTTCTATGTAGGTTGGATTTTAACTCTTCTTTAATATTCTTGAAGTAATGATTCAGTTGTACTCCTTGGATAGCAAAAAGATGAGAAATTGTCAAAAAAAATGTACTTTGGGCAATGATAGATTGCAGCCTGCCAGAGAATGGAGCAAGTCCTTAAAGCCAGACCACACCCAGGAATTTAGAAAAATTTGGTAGAGAAAGTCTGTGCTATTCTATAGCACCTCTAGTTCTTTCTGATTTACTTACTGTAATACTAATCATGATCAAATTTATAGTCCAATCAATGAGAAAATAAAAGAAAATCAAATATCCACTAAATGAAATGTTTGCTCCCCAAAATATGATGAGCTATGACAAAATATATGAGCGTTTCTTATTGACATTCTTCATTTCTTGTGAAAATTCATTGTTCATAATTTATAAATCAGGGATAGATAATAAGAAAGCATTTATTTCCAGTCCTACTATTCAATATACAAAATCAGTGACACAATACACCGCAAGCAAAATATACAAACATACATATAAAGAAGATATACAAATTAATAAGAATCTTAAAGATCTTCATTCAAATATCTCTCCATTTTCTAATAACTCATTGTTTGTATTTGTATAAAGCCTGAAATGGTACTGTTTTCATTATGTATTGCTTCAAAACATTTGTTGTAGTTTTAAAAAATGTTCATGCTAACATGAACATTTTTCACAAAATTAGTTAAGTGAAATCAGCTGAAACAGCCACCTCCATAATGGCCATTTTTTCATACAACCATTTATTTCATAATGATATAGGCCTACGTATTTACCCGATGTAAGAAGAGGTTTTCTCCTAAATATCTAAGTCAAAAATGTGGGGTCGTCTTATATTCGCAGACTACGCCTAGTCCATTAGGGTTTAAGATTTTATAATGCTATTCCATTCACGAAACTCATAAATGTTGGCTTAACAATAAACTGCGAAGACGGTAAAAATATCGTAATTCATGATGGAAAATCGTATCCATGGTGGAAATATATGGGTGAGTTCCTACAGTGCATCCATTTTAGCTGGTTCTGCGCAACACCAGTTTGCGTCATGAACCAAATGACCACAGCATAGCCACTTTGTTTGAAGAGCTAGACTGGCTGTTGGTTGCCACGTTGCATGGAGAGCGAGAAATGATGAGAAACATTTTGAAAGTGGTACAAAGTGACAATTTTCACCGGTAACCAACCTAAAATAACATGATGAAGGAGTACAAGATACAATATTTAAAAGACATGCTTCATAAATCTGTTTCAATGTCTTGTAACGATGTCACAATTTCAGTATCTGGCTGCATTTAATATTTCAGCTAATATTGTGAAGCAAAGTGGTGTCTGAAGCTTATTGGTTGAGGTCAGATACGATGCACAAGAGCTCCCCTCGCATATCTACATTTCCACCATGCGTAGTGAATTTGCCAGGCAACTCAGACCGATGTTTGTGAGTGGGCGGTTAATGAAAGAATCTCAAACAAACGGCATGGTACATATGAAAATGGATGCCAAGTGTTACACGATGTGGGTTCGATGGGGTCACGCAGAATCTTGGATCGATGCCCAGCAAGTGCAAATCTGTTTCGAACTGTTAAAGATAAAGGCCATGAACAAGTGTGAGCCAGAAAGAAAATCTGTTGATACAGAAGCTATTGTTCTTAGGTGGCATATGATGAAAGACTTTCAGAGGGGCCTAAAACTCAAGATGTCACAGCATGGAAGCAGGACCAAAATGAAAGAAAGGAAGATGATGAGGGTAGTGACAAAAACCATGGTTATGATTATTTTAAGGAACAAGAAAATGATATTTCAGCAATAACTCTTAACATTCTCATCATTAAGGCAACTTTCTAGTCAATACAATTTCCAATTTTATTGTGACTAAGTAGTAAAAATTAGTTAAAAAATTAAAAATTGTGAGGAAGCCTCTTCAAAATTAGGAGGTCATCATATATTCAGAGTTGACTTATATTCGGGTAAATACGGTACATAGAAAATGCATCTGTATTTTTCACTTCTCCTCCTCAATGCCGAAATGAAGCTCTCCCTCTTCCACTCCCTCTGCTACCACCCCTGCCTCTAGAATGAGAATAATTGCCTCTTCCTGAGGAACCACTGAGGTTGGAAGAAGCGTTGTTATTGGTTTTTCCATTACCTGAACTAGAACTACTCTCCAAGAATCCAAAGAACCAAGAAGATTGTGTGTTTTGGGCACTATTGTTTTGTCCAAACCCTCTACTATTTCCCCCTCTACTACTTCCATAATTTTTTTTTTCAGTAAATTGTTTTTGATTGTGAGCTGTAGTTTCTTTTTTTGATGTTGCAGGGTGTCCTTTGTTAAAATCCCTGGAAACAATGTTTAAACAAATGAATTAATACCAGTTCACAAATTCTTTGTAATAAGTTTCGTTCTATAATGTAGATAAATGCAATTCAGATAAAATTCATTTGTCCCTTCTCCAGTGCAACAGGTTTTCTTGACTTTGGAGAGATTTCCAAATCAGACATGATGCAGAAAAAATTTTTTTTTATTCTTATATGTAAAACATATCCTTATTGTAAAATTCATTAATTGACAATTACTTCATATGACTTACTTATGACTTGATTTTTAAAAACTCTTTCAGTATACTTGCACTCCCAGCATTTAAGATCAACCTCTTTCTTCAACATACTCCTCAGAATCGATTCTCTCACAAGGAAAGAAAAGAAAGAATTTTAGAATTTTTTTTTCCCTCCAACAATTATCATTCAACTTACTTCTTGTAGTTGGGTGTGGCCGGTTTAGGCCGGTATGCACTTGCTGTAAACCAAACATATTAACTTAGAACAGTACACTGATACATATACAGGTATAATTCCAATAAAAACATGGCAAAAAAATTAACATTACCTTTAGAATATTTCTTTACATCATTTAAATGAGATTTCAGACATTGGGCTGCAAAAGAGAAATAAATTTTCAATTAGTTTGTTGCATAAGTTTTTCTGATATTAATTTAATAAAGTGATTCATAAGAATGTGATTATTGACAAATAATTTTCAGGCAGCAAGGCAACCAAGAAAAATTCTACTCCAAGAAAAGTGTCCACACTAATTTGCGAATTCATGTAAACTTTTATTAAGGGAAGTTGTTGCTTCAATAGATATTAAAACTAATTTAGTTAATGTTTATAAGCTACAAATGTGTTTTGACAAAAAATCCATTATTTTGAAGAAAATATAATAATTTTTTTATACTTCGGTTGAAATTAAAGTACAGCGGTTGTGTTGAAATAATCTCACTGTTAACATTCAGTTTAAAATGTCATTGCAAAAATAAATACTGGTAGGCCTGTATCAACCTAGATGTTTCTTCCACTAAAATGTCATTACTTTTGATACGATACAAAAAAAGAATGATTACATACGTCAGATATTTTTTTGAAAATGAAATAACATGTAATGTGTACAAAATCTGAAAAAATGTTTGTTATGTTATTTTATAATGTTGAATTTTCATATGACCGAAGTTTATAGATAAATTTTTTGGATAGTATTTTATGTTTTGAAGAACGAAAATGTATAATTTTCTTAATTTTGAGAAAATGAGGAATGACGCTGAACACAAAAATATACACAGTGAAATCTCTCTGATAAACCACCCCTATTATATGACCGTACCCCTCAACCTCTCTTTACCTTGGAATGAACACTGAAATCCATGTATGCAAATTAGTATACTTGTTAACAGACCGCCCCTCTTCCTGACCACTGAACAGCCCATTCATAGCAATATTTGCAATTTACCCCTTTTAAGAGATCACTTTCAGGCAAATTATAATTACACTACTCATTAGTTAAAAATGAAAATAGGCAACATTTAAAAAAGCATTTTCATGATATATCCTCGGCATTAGCCTCATTCTCATGAAAATTGGAGGGCGAGGGATCTGGGAATCTAGTGCAATTTTGGCCCTTGATAAGGAAACACAGCTGCTCGCTTCATTTCAGTTCTACTTCTCTCAATTAGACAGAGGATATTAAAGTGACCTAACATTTAATTCTATGAATTAACAGAGACTTCCTCATCTTACCTTTCTGAAAAAACATCTGGTGCAGTAGACTATGATTGTCAGATGTCAAAAGTTATTGACATGTTCCCTAACATGCAAGTGTTTGGATTGAGACTGGAATCTGTGTACAGCACTTATGCAAGGCCCATTGCTTGAAATTTATAAATTTCTTTCTTTAATAGTGTGAAGAAGTATGAGAAAAGTGAGGTATTGAATCGTAGAATGTATCATGCATACACAAGAAATGAAAGTTCTTCACCAATAGATCTATTGGGGGTATTAAAATTGAAAATCATTTAAACGATTTAAGAGAAAAATCATAAAATTTTATATGCATTTAAAAGGATAGTAGAATAATTCTAAAAAGCCATTTAAGCCAACAGTGGTTGCTTAATACAAATTTCACTGTAAACTACTATTTTCTCTCAAAATTAAAACTGCATTTTGAAGATTTTTGTCATTCTTTTGATTTCCTCAAAAACTACATTTCCTTTTCTAATCGTGTTGATAGTTACTCCCTTTTTTTAAAAATAAATTAGATCACAAACAAATACAAAATTGTAACTTCTTTCTTATGAGTACTGTTACACATGCTTCCTTTTGAAGAAATTTAAATACCAAATTATGTAATGTAAACATACAAAGCTATATATTGTCTCAAAGTGGAAAGATTTATCTTTCATATGAAACAAAGAATGTGAAGTCAATATTGGTTAAATGTTAATTTAAACCTACATATTAATGTTTAATGTTCTTTATTCAACCTGAAGATACTGACCCTTAATTAAAAATACAAGAATAAAAGATGAACTTGCCTTCCTTTTTATATACATCTCTTTCACGTCTTACTTCATGTAATTCGTCATCTCCTAGCACATGAAATAAACAATCAGAATAGAACACTTTGACGTACTTTAAATACTTCAAATAATCATGATAAGACATACTTTGGGATTTGTACATCATACTGGCAACCTGTACTCCAAGCTTTGCCCATTCCATTGTCTGATACTTCAAGAAGCAAAAGTCTTAGCGAGTTAGAACAACTTTGAAAAAATCTGTAAGCATCAACAGAAAAGAACATATTGAAGACAAATAATTAGTCTTCACACATACACACATATTAAAGAGCATTCTTGCATATTTTATTAGAGATAATCATAATCAAATTTTTATCGGTAGGACCGAATTACAGTTTTCAGTTTATACGAAATTAGTACAAATCCTTGGAATGTGTTGTATTAAAAACAATAATAACAGTTATACTATTAATACAGTTTTTATTTTTATTTTTTTTAATAACAGTTACATTATTGAAACGTTTCAAATTTCCATGTTATAATCCTATATCAGATACAAAATGTTGAAAATTGTCAAAATAGGCACTATTACACACTTAAGTTATTAAATTTGCACTGCATATTAAAAAAGAAATATTGATTGTTTGTAATGCATTTCAATCCGGTTATGCAATTTCCCCTAATCAAAGACGTCGCTATTGCATGGCAGTGACTGGCGCGTGTATTGGAAATAATTAAATTCACTTTATGGAACGCGCGTGTTACTAAAATAAAATCATTACCTGAATTCCCGGGCTCAAATATAGGAAATATTCACCAACTGAAAAGATCAGGACCTTTCAGCCGCTTCTATACCAATTCGGCAATTCTACGTCGTCAATCCCGAGTACTGTACGCCACAACGACCGCTCCAGCTCCTGCCTCCGAGTCCGCAAAACGCAGTCGCACTTCCCCAGTCACGAGGTCATATTTATCCCCCCTCCTCTCTTCTGGAATTCCCCGCGTTTGCAGGTTATACAACTAAGCGACTTAAAAGGTTTGTAGGTCTGCGGTCTGCGTGCCTACAAGATGGGTGTAATATTAAAGGACTCCAACTTACAGTCCGAGGAGGGGATAATATCGCCAGAAAATCGCTGTTTACTCTTCGTAAAATATTATATTGGAATTAAATTCGATCAAAATAAATAATGTTGATCACACTCAGCATTGGTGTTATTTTAGAATGTTGCGCTGGCGTCACTGGGAATAATAACACTCCTCCACATACGTGGCGAGCTGTCATTGAACTTCTTTATTTGTTTTTTGTGAATCATTCCCGTCAATTAAATTGGGGAAAAGACGAAATATCGAGATTACAATAAAAAAAATGAAAAAATACACTTCGAATGGAATGGATTTTCTCTACAAGCCGAATTACGGACACTATTTATTTAAATGGTAATTTATTACCTATGATTGATATTGTAATTTATATTTTAATATAAGTTAACACGACAATAATATGATTTGTTAACATGAGAATAATATGATTAATTATACTATAGGTTGTGTTACCTTTAGTATTATTCGTAATGAGTCAATATATTTCAATATAAGTATAATTCAATAACTTTGTTATTAGGATCACATTTTAATAATACATTAATAATACAAGAAATACTCTATACATGATTAACTTTAAAAAATGAGAAAGTTCCTATCATATCCAAAGTGTTGAAAGAATGTTGCCAAAGAATTTTGAAACGTTTCCAACAAATCATCACTGACTGAATGACTGAATGAGTTTCAAGCTGTGAATTTTGTTTGATTTCAATGTTGTCTGTGGAGTGTAAGTCAAGGCAAAAAAGCGTTTATTTTATAGTTTGTAAAAAAATAGTTTCTAAAAAGCATATATTTTATACTTATATTAGAAATCTGTGTAATATATTCTAATATGCAGTTGAAAATGAAATACAGTAAGCTTAATATAAAATGGGTACAAAAGGAACACTCGCAGATGACTTAAGAGAATAAAATTTTAAAAAATGATTTGCAATAATTATACAGGTATACTCTTTGACAAAGGAACCTCAAAAACATTAAAATTTTAATGAATTATGGTTGAATTTTGACCACTTGGCTGCCACTAGTATTAATAATTACTCCTTTATCACTATCAAAAAAGAAATTATTAAAGCTGTCCTTATTTAATCATGGAACAAGATTCCTCCATATTTTAATGTTGGTCTACTTTTAAATACTTTGCTGACTTATTCCATGTAGGTATTGATACAATCTTTCAAATTTTTTTAGGCTTATTTGTGGCTTGAGGGTTGAGAGAGACTGAGTTATCATTTAATGCTTAATTAGCTTTGCATGCTTCCCTTCTATAACTCTACAAACTTGATATATTTTGAAGGAATTAGAGTCCATATTTATAGACAGACTAATTTTGTAACAATTTATTTTATAAGCATGCAACAGTGTTGGGGATTGTTGTCCGCATCATTATGCTATAAAATTGGATGATAAAAATATAGTAAAAAGTTTAAAATTATTTATAATACAATAGAGGAATGGAAAAATTATGACAGGTGAGAACTTATCAGACATAAGAGAGATCACAAAACAAATTGTTTGTAAAATAACATTATTATACAGTGAACTGTGTCACTGGACTGACAAAAACAAGTTCATTACTTTGGTGAGAGCGGTTGAAAGAATGATAGTCAGAGAAAGGACAGGGGCAGGGTATGAAAGCAGCAGAGAGATAGGGCAACTATTTTTTCTCTGTTCAACATCCGTACAGTAAAGCATCATAAATTTTGGTAAAATGATTATTCTCAATGGCAGTTTTAATAGAATTATTTATTTTAATCTGTAAAGTTTCAGAAACCGAGCATGGATATTTCCAGGTCTCAATATCAAAGATTCTTAGATTTTTAAAGTTGAAATAGTGGTTGAACTTTATCCAATGATTAGATACAGAGTTTTATTTTGAGGAATTTCTCTGATTTTCCTGTGATGTTCTTTCATTCTAGTTAGAACCTTACAACTAGTTTGGCCTAAATATATTTCATCACAAACATTGCATTCAATGCCGTATACAACATTAGCTTTAATTCATGGCTTACTTTAATTCATGATTAATTTAATTCATGGCTTTGAAGTAATATTGAGTGCATTATTGCAACCTGCCTCATGAGAGTTTGCAATCAACAATTGTAATATAAATAAGAATTAAAGCTGTTATAGCCAAGCAATGTGTCATTTATATCCTCCCTGTTATCTTTTTCAAGAACAGGGAAGGAAAACAAATCAGGCTTTTATTTTGTTGTATTAACCCACAGTATTTGGCTTTAACTTTGTAGATTTCATCATTCAGCAGTATGGATACACAACCAGAATCTTTGGAGTATGTAATGTTTTGTTTTTTAATAAAGATACTTTCTTTCGAGTAAAAACCTGAGACCTCATATGGTAACCAGAAGTCAAGATGTTGGACCAAAGAAGAGAAGAGTGATCAAAGAATTGAGACGTTTTCAAGAAGGTAGGGTTGTAAACTATTTTTTCATGGATTTTAAAATAAATTGATTTGCAAAGACCCTGTTTCTGTCTTAAAAGAGTGTAATATCAAACGGTATTATGAGTCTAAACCTGTAAGTTATTTTGATAAGTACAAAGAGCAATTCTGGCATGACCAAGTCAATTACTTAAAAAGAAAACTTTCTGCGCAATGTCAAATTTTTACTGGAGCTGTGCAAGGTTAAATGTACTGTACAAAATCTAGTTTTGCAGTAGCCATTATACTAGCAAAACTAGTATCAAAAAATTTTACATGATCTTTCTTAAAGATATGATTTTTTAGAACAGATTTTATTTAAGAGAAAAATCTCAACCTTCGATAATGCACTTTTGTAATGTTAAATTTTTGCGATTTTTTATTTATTTATTTATTTTACGTCAAAAAACAGTTAAAACTGCATATGACATGGTATTGGGAAAAGTGAATTGTGTGCACATTTTCAAAATTCTGTGATCCCTAAACTAAGTCATATACTACTTAAATTTTGGGGAGAAAAAGAAGAAAAAAACTCCCATGTAATAAAATCTATTTTCAAGGATAAATAAGCAATAAATTTTGGCTCTTATCCATGTTGTCCTTCGGAATAATACTTCCTGCCGCGACAACATGGAAACGATAATTTGAATAATTGTATTTCCCACTGAATTCTAGAAGATGTGCACAGAAAATGAAGTTACATTTATGTCCAGAAGCAAAACAAGGGGCCATCTCAGCATTTGCTCAATGGATCAGGGAAACTGGACGAAAAACCTGAACAAGATGGGAGTCATTGACCTGGAGGCTGAAGTACAATAGTTGTTACAGGTTGTTTATACACACTTATACAGTCCAAATGCTAAATAATGCATTATGTATCATTGTTAAAATTAATGTTACTTTTCTTGTGATGCTCAGTATAGTCTCTAATTGTATAGAAACAGTTATGCAGCAGAAACGATTTCACTTGGGATTTAAACTTTTCTATTGAATTTAATCGTTTAATGTCATTTGGCAAAGTGTTGTAAAATAATGTACATGTATTGTATGTGAATTTTTTGTAATGAGCTGTTGATACTGTCACCTGATGAATATGATTTCTACGTCGAGTGTTATAGTAATAGACTTCGGCATTTTCTGAAAAAATATTCCCGCCCTTAAGCAAGTCATTTTTGACAAAAACCACTGATTCGTAAATAAACAGACACGGTAATGGTAGAATTCCTAGATTAATGAAGAGAGGCTTACATGAATCACGTGGGTGGCATTTGGTTATTATTCGTACAATTCTTTTTTGTAATCTAAAAGTCTGGGAGTTATAAGATGTATTTCCCCAGAACATTATGCCATATCTCAGGCGGGAATGAACATTCGCGAAATATACACAACGAGCAGTATGAAGGCTGACTGAATTTGCAAGAATTCTGAACGCGTAGCATAATGAACTTAATTGAACCTCGCAGGCTTTTATTGCAGAGAGAGAATCGCATGAAGGTCCTAGGTATGGGGGTTCCTGTATTTACGTTAGAAGTAATATTGATTCTATCCCCTTGGCGGAATTAAATGTGTATTCCATTGAAAATATTTTCGAAATTTGTTGTACATCTTACTTCACTAAAAGTGATAATACTTTGCATCTACAGACCTCCAACAAAGAGAACTGCAGATTATATTTTGTTCTTAGAAAACCTGAAGATAACACTTAACAAAGTCAGCAATCGCTCTTTTGAATCCATTGTTGTATGCGGAGATTTTAACATTGATTTTCTGGTCGAATCTTGCGAGAAAGAAAAGTTTCTCAATTTAATTAATTCCTTCAATTTAGACATTACAATTAATGTACCTACACGGATCACACGAAATTCGATGAAGGCAATTGATCTAATTATAATTAACAAAACTACTACTCGATATGAAGTTGAAACAAAAGATTTAGGATACAGTGACCACGATGCACAAATTCTTATAAGAAATGCGATCACTGACACAATAAATAATACACGTATGACTAGATTGTTTACAAAAAGTAAAATAAAATTATTCATTGATTACTTGATGCAGGAGTCATGCGAAGCGGTTTATAATGCTGTTGATACAAACGACAAATATAATTCTTTTTTTTTCAACTCTTTCATTTCATTTTAACACTTGCGTTCCTCTTCAAAAAAGAAAATTAAATATTTCACGGAAAAGCAATTCTTGGATAACACAAGGGATTAGGACATCTTGTAAAAACAAGGGAATTCTTTCTTTCATTTCTAAACGTCGTAACATATCTCAAGATTTCCTTATCTACTTTAAAAAATACAAAACATTGTTGCGAAAAGTCATAAGGCTGGCTAAAATCATGAAACACGATCAGGATATTTTGAACTCAAGTAACAAAACAAAAGCAATGTGGAATATAATAAAAAATACGACCAAACCAACTAGAAATCCTGTAGAGAATGTTGTTTTAAAATATAACGATATAAATGTGAACGACCCGGCAACAGTGGCTAGTCTCTTTAACCAATACTTTTCGAGAATTGCTGCCGATCTCACTTAGGGTCTTCAGCCACAAAATTCAATAATAGACAGTTCACCCAAAATTTTAGACACGATGTTCGTCTCCGCAACTTCTTCCTATGAAATTCTCAAAATAATCGGTAAACTAAAAAATAAATATTCGTCCGGTTTAGATGAATTCCCGGATGCTTTGTTAAAGACCTGTGCGTATACCATTATACACCCGTTAACTCACATATTTTATTCATCGTTATGCACCGGAACGTTTCCAGATATTTTCAAAACAGCTAAAAGTAAGCCGCTCTTCAAAAAAGGTAGCAAAAATGAAATTCAAAATTATCGGCCCATTTCTCTTCTATCAGTTTTTTTTTCAAAAATATTAGAGAGACTTTTTTACGTACGAATGGAAACCTTTCTCACTAAACACGACGCGCTTTCAGATTGCCAACATGGATTTAGAAAATCAAAATCAACGGAAACAGCTATATTTTCTTTTCTTAAAGATGTCGCCTCATCATTGGATCAAAACGAGGCACCTATTGGATTATTTTTAGATCTCTCAAAAGCTTTTGACGTCATCGATCATGACATTTTACTTTCCAAATTACCTTCATATGGAATTCGTGGTATTGCTCTAGATTGGTTATGTTCGTACCTTAAACAACGATCTCAGAGAGTTGAAATACCTTACTGGAATGATGGAACATTATGTACGCACCTTTCCGACTCTTTGCCCATTGCACGTGGAGTTTCTCAAGGATCGATTTTAGGCCCTATTCTGTTCCTACTTTACGTAAACAATATGCCCTCGACGATTCGAAACGGAAGAACGGTTCTCTTTGCAGATGATAGAACATCCTTTGCAATAAAGAAACCGTAAATAGTACAATATCAGATGTTTCAAATTGGTTCCGAAATAACAAATTAATAGTAAACGAAAAGAAAACGGTTTTAATGCAGTTTTCCATTTCAAATAAACAATTTTGTGCTCCATTGAAAATGAACGGTGTACCGTTGACTGATGTTCAGTCAATTCAGTCAAACCTTAAATGGAACGTCCATTTAAATGAATTGAACACAAAATTAAGTTCATTATGCTACGCGTTCAGAATTCTTGCAAATTCAGTCAGCCTTCATACTGCTCGTTGTGTATACTTCGCGAATGTTCATTCCCGCCTGAGATATGGCATAATATTCTGGGGAAATACATCTTATAGCTCCCAGACTTTTCGATTACAAAAACGAATTGTACGAATAATAACCAAATCCCACCCACGTGATTCATGTAAGCCTCTCTTCATTAATCTAGGAATTCTACCATTACCGTGTCTGTTTATTTACGAATCAGTGGTTTTTGTAAAAAATGACTTGCTTAAGGGCGGGAATATATTTTCAGAAAATGCCGAAGTCTATTACTATAACACTCGACGTAGAAATCATATTCATCAGGTGACAGTATCAACAGCTCATTACAAAAAATTCACATACAATACATGTACATTATTTTACAACACTTTGCCAGATGACATTAAACGATTAAATTCGATAGAAAAGTTTAAATCCCAAGTGAAATCGTTTCTGCTGCGTAACTGTTTCTATACAATTAGAGACTATACTGAGCATCACAAGAAAAGTAACATTAATTTTAACAATGATACATAATGCATTATTTAGCATTTGGACTGTATAAGTGTGTATAAACAACCTGTAACAACTATTGTACTTCAGCCTCCAGGTCAATGACTCCCATCTTGTTCAGGTTTTTCGTCCAGTTTCCCTGATCCATTGAGCAAATGCTGAGATGGCCCCTTGTTTTGCTTCTGGACATAAATGTAACTTCATTTTCTGTGCACGTCTTCTAGAATTCAGTGGGAAATACAATTATTCAAATTAATGTTTCCATGTTGTTGCGGCAGGAAGTATTATTCCGAAGGACAACATGGATAAGAGCCAAAATTTATTGCTTATTTATCCTTGAAAATAGATTTTATTACATGGGAGTTTTTTTCTTCTTTTTCTCCCCAAAATTTAAGTAGTATATGACTTAGTTTAGGGATCACAGAATTTTGAAAATGTGCACACAATTCACTTTTCCCAATAGCATGTCATATGCAGTTTTAACTGTTTTTTGACGTAAAATATTTTTTCAGAATATGCCGAAGTCTATTACTATAACACTCGACGTAGAAATCATATTCATCAGGTGACAGTATCAACAGCTCATTACAAAAAATTCACATATTCACACAATTCACACAACAAATTCACATTTTAGACGATTTTCATTTTGCCTTTTTTTGCCTATTTTAGCTTCTGATGCCTATTTCAGGTATTTTTGCCTTTCTTTGCCTTTTTCGTCATTTTTTGCTTTTTGTTTAATTTTTTTCTCTTTTTACCCTGGCACCGATTTCTATAGTATTGGAAGCCATGTGTTATATCGTTTTCTATCGGTCTGCAAGCCAGAACAATACGTGGTCATCGTCGTATTTTGTCTTTCTCTGCAAGCGGAGGCATGGTATCAAAAAGGAAGTGTTGAACTCGGGCTCTAGGGTCAGGAAGTGTTAAAAGCCGCTGTGAGAAAGCGAGACGATACCCGCTAGGAACCTTCGATTTCTATCACTGACACCCACAGGCTTCCTTTTGCCACGAGTGATTCCATCCCACACTACTAAAAGAGAGCGCCTTGGAGGTCCAATATGACATGCGATACGGCCCGGCTCAATGGCGATTACACGAGTTCGAAGAACGAAAGTAATATCAGTGTTTTCACTGGTGCCATTTGAAGATTCAAAAGAGAATATTTCAGTTCGCTCTGTTACTTCGTAGGAATAACATTGTGTTAAAAAACATCGTATTAATAATGCCGAAATTGAACGTGCCGTTAAGTAGTAAGTTGCATCGCTATGTACGTGAATTTGGCGAAGATGTATTTTCCACCGATAGTGCTATTCTGTTTTGCAAATTGTGCGAGAAAGCTGTCAACCATGAAAAGAAGTACTTCATTTCTCAGCATATGGCGACAACAAGACATAAATCTGCAATCGCGAAGAAGAGTGGAAAAAAGGAACAACAGTTAATTTCGGCGGTGGACGCAACATCCAGTAGACAGTCCCAGTTTTCTCTCGATCTGTGCAAGGCATTCATGGACGCTGGTATTCCTTTTTGGAAATTGGAAAACCAGACGTTTAGACACTTTTTAGAAAAATATACGAAAGAAATGGTACCATCAGAATCTACGTTAAGGAAAACCTATCTGACCATCTGCTATGAAGAAACTTTAAATAGAATTCGTGAAGCAATTGGTGATAAAAACATTTGGATTTCCATTGATGAAACTACGGACGCTACAGGACGCTAGCTAGGTAATGTCGTCATTGGAACTGTGGAACCGACTTACTGTGAGTTCTCAACTTTTCTTCTTACATTTGAAGAATTGGAGAAAGCGAATGGTACAGCAATTGCTGAATTATTTAAAAATTCCTTACTACTTCTGTGACCTGAAGGCATTACGCCATGATAATGTTCTACTTTTCATTACTGACGCTGCCCCGTACATGAAGAAGGCAGCCAGAGCACTGAAAGTACTCTTCCCGAATATGCTTTATGTGACGTGTTTAATCCATGGACTTCACAGGATTGCTGAAGAGATAAGATCTTTGCATCCTACGGTAGACAAGTTGATTTCGAATACTATAAATAGTGTTCTTAAAATCTCCTTCCCGTACCCGGATTTCCAGACAAGAACCGCCTTCCTCTACAGCCGATATTGACTAGATGAGGAACCTGGATATCCGCTGCTGCGTATTACGCAAATCATCTAGACGTATTTAAGGTTCCGTATTTAAATCCGCGACGTATTTAAGGTTCTACCAGAAAATGAAGCTGCATCAGTACGTGAAGTGAAGAAGCTTTTGAGTAATGCAAAACTAAACAGTGAACTTGCGTTTATCCTCGCACATTATGGAAAGTTGCCTCAAATAATTGCAAATCTGAAAAAAAGGGGCGAAAACCTTGTGTCAGCCATGAAAGTCTTTCAAGAAACATTATAGGGTTTAATGCAGGTGCCTGGAGAAAAAGGTTTAGCTGTAGCACAAAAGTGCAAAAGTGTCGTTAGCGCGAATGAGGATTTGGAAAAACTGAAAACAATTTGTAGTGTTCTGAGCGGTGTACTTGGAGTTGATATTGATATGACTCCAAATTCAATAGCCTGCTTTATTAATGCTCCCATTTCTTCGGTTGAAGTTGAAAGATCATTTTCGGCTGTGAAGAATATTCTTTCGGACAGACGGTTGAGTTTAAATGTAGAAAATCTGAAGAAATATTTAATAGTAATGTGCAACCAAGAAAACAAAGATCAAGTTTCCATGTAAATGTTTATGTATGATTCAGTATTAATATAAAAACTTATTCATTTGAATCATAACAAAATTCTTTTCACTTCATTTCCTCTTCTATTATCATTTGTTAGATTTTACATGATTTTCTGTACCCTGCCATAGCTAGAATAAATGCCTTTTTTAGTGCCTATTTTCGTAAAAATAAATGCCTTTTTGCCTGCCTATTTCAGCCGAAATAAATGCCTGAACTTCCGGGCTCTATATATGACAGTGTAGGGATCACAGAATTTTGAAAATGTGCACACAATTCACTTTTCCCCATAGCACGTCATACGCAGTTTTTAACTGTTTTATTTACGTAAAATAAATAAATAAATAAATAAATAAATAAATAAATAAATAAATAAATAAATAAATAAATAAATAAATAAATAAATAAATAAATAAATAAATAAATAAATAAATAAATAAATAAATAAATAAATAAATAAAAAATAAATAAATGTTAAGGCAACCAAATTTTTAGGTCTCTTTACTTCGGAATGGTGTCGTTTGTTTTGTTCTCAGAGGACTTCTCTCGTCATATTACACTTCGTTTTCTTTCTGCTGATGGCTGTAGGCATGGGTTTTGCTCTGCCTTCCAAGTGCGGAAAATCTTCTTCATGCGGGTGGCTATATTGTACCAATTTTCTTCATTGCTGAACATCGTCTCAACGATGCTATTAGATGTTATTGACCCAGTGCGTTGTTCTAAAATTATCTGCCTATTTCTCGGAGTCGAAGAAAACCGGGAGCGGTAGTTCAGTGCATTAACTGCAGCGCCTCTGACCGGGAGGTCCTAGGTTCGAGTCCTGACGGCAGCAGGATTTTCAACACTAGCTTTTCAGCTAGGTCGAATTCAGTCGCTGTCTGTAAAAATATAACATTAGTCTGCAAAGAGAATTGTTCTAGGATTACCTATTGCTTGTGGCATATCATTAACAAATAATAGGAATAACAATGGACCGAGTGTTGAACCCTACAGAACTCCAAACATCATTAAAATGGATTCTGATTTATAGTGTTGTAATGTTTTACCTTTTAAAAAGATATTTCTACAATCTGCTTACAATTTGTGAGGTTCAATTTGATCCAAGAGTGAGCTAGACCCCAAAAGCCATAAGATTCTAGCTTTGAAAGAAGAATTTCATCATCAATCAAATAAAGAATGATTTTGAAAGATCTAGAAATAGTTACATTGGGAATTCTTTATCTAAAACTGTTAGTAATATATCATTTAGGAATGTGAAGATTACAGTTTCAGTTGATTATTTTTTATGAAGCTATGTTGTAAGTCATTTTATTAATGTTAAAGAAATTTATTAATTTTCATGGAATGTTTTTTTCAGAATTTTTGAGAAGCCAGGGAGTAATGAGATGAGTTGAAAGTTCATATCATGTGGATGTATACACATATATATGAAGAAATATTCATGGTATAGTGATATAGAGAAAGTTCTGTATTGCTATGGAAAATCAGTTTCGAGATTTCAACAGAAATACATTTTGGGGTCCTTTCATTTCGCAAAAGTGGTTTTATTTTTGGGAAACATCTGTCCATCCATCTGTCTGTCCATCTATCTTCTGTGAACAACACTAGCACTTAAACTGAGAATAAGATTTTTTCCAAACTAAATATTCCTTAATCAATCTGACACCAATTGCAGCTCTGCATTGACTAACTTTGACAAGCTTAAGTTTGGGAGGTACTTTACATAAAGCCCCTGGAACATTTTAACAATTTTCTCAAAACTGGCTTCAATTTTTGCTTCAAATATTTTGTAAGAAGAGAGCAAAATACACTCATAAAGATGGCAGAGGTCCAATTTTCACTATTAACTTTAAAATTTCAAAAGTTTGAAATTATTTCAGTCTTCCTACACCTACAAAATTGAAGATAAAGATTTTTCTTTCAAATAAAATTTGTTTTCTGTAATTATTTCTTTCAATAAAGTCATGTATATTTTTTTGAAATTTTCATTGGTTTCCACGCAATATGGAATGAAATAAGTGGAATATTAAAAAATATCAAAAATGGCTACAAATGTTTTCTTTAAACTTTTGGTAGGGATAGTGGTGAATGTACTGTAACAGATAATGTAAATGCTATTTTGCTCCATTCTTTTGTTTGTTTGTTTTTTTCAAAAATTACTAATATGTATTTTTTTTACTTCTCTCTCATGACATTAATATTTACATTATTCCATTTGTGAGTACATGTGCATCAAATGACCTTATAAAGTTTCTTAAAAACTCAACAGTTTTCTCTGAAAATAAGCTTGAAATTACACATTTTCAGAAATGCTGAAAAACCATTTTCTTGAAAACATCTCCAAATTGTTTCTTTACATTTTTTGAACAGATACTAAAGGGATAGAATAATATGAAATAAATGCCGATCTTTTATTCTGTTGATTTTTCAAAAATTTTATATATTTTTTTTAAGTTATCTTCCATGCAGTTAATTATCCGGAATTTGTATCCATTATTGCATTTGTGAGTACAAGTGCTTCAAATAATTTCTCATGAAGTTTATCAAAATCCAAATGTTTTGGGTGAAAATGAGTTTCAAAATGCACATTTTCAGATACAATAAAACCACATTTTCTCAAAGAAGGCTCCAACAAAAATTTCCATATAGGTCAAGAATATTCTTAAATATAAATGGTGTTCTATAATTTTCTGAAAGTCATGTTTCAGTTCTACCATTAGGAAACAGAAAAGTTGTAAATATTATGAAGAAAAAAAAAGTAGTTTGGACAGCAATTGATAGCAGCTGGGAAAAGGAAGGGGCAAAACTGAAAAGCTAGTCAAGACCATAGAAATTAGAAAACTAACTAGAATATCTGTACCATTTTCTACCACCATAACCAAAATTATTAATAATGATTTTATTATTGCTTTTAAAAAATGTGAGGGAAGATTCCTTACAATAGTGAACAGTTGTTTACAGGCCTATGCCAGTGGTATCAGTGTGTAGGGTGTAACTTTTTTAAGAATAAAATCTGGAATATTATCTATTTCTGCTGTTCTGTAAAATCTAGAATATTATTCTATTCCTGATTCATTTGATCCTGAATCATTTTTGAAATTCTCATTACTCATTACACTTTGAGATTCTCATTAGGTCTATTCAAATACAAACATGCTAAGAGATACAGATTTTATGTTGGATGATTTTTTGCAAGCTTCATTGCAATGTTTGAAAAAAGATTGTTAAAGATGTTGGCAATTTTTTTAGATGTTACTGTTTGTTTATTATCAGTTTTTTAGAAATTTATATCTCTACTTTTCTGGGCATTTGTTTGCTTAATAACATTAACATGCCCTTCGTTTTGTGTTTGATTGAGCAATGAATTGAACAGTTGCAAGTTTCTTTGCAAGGTTTCTTACTTTGTTGAGAATTATTCTGTATTTTTTATTATTCTGTATTGTGAGAGTGCACTCTTTTCTGGGAACTGTTTTGTATGTATAGATTTCTCTTTCTCTCACTAAACATTTTTATGCCTTGATAATCTTTATCCAGTTTTTGGATTTACTACATGAGTTTCCTTCATTGAATAGGGAAGGATTTATCAAAATGAAAGGCTAATGTGTTGCAAAAAATTATGAAGATATTATCTACTTTTGTCTCATTCATGACTTCAAACCATGTATCTTCTGGTAGATGATGTATAATCCTATTTATGTTCTCTGAGTGACTTGCTTCTACAGGTTTTGTTTGTTTGAGTTTTCTTTGGATGTGTTATAGGGAATTAGTTGGAGGAATTGTGTGCAGTGATTACTACAGCATGTTTCAGAAACAGAGGAAGGTCTACTATATGTGTGGTTAGATCTTTAGCTGTTTTGATGTAGGAGTTACTCTAGTAGGTACAGTTATACTGTTTTATCAAGGCTATATGAGTTAGACTGAGAAAATCCTTTTTTGTATTGGAACTCTGAAGAAAGTTAAAATTAATATCTCCCCAGAATATAATGTTGTTTTGTTTAAATGATTAGGAATACATTCAATAAATTTAAGAAATTTGTGAAAGCTTCAAGGTGGTGGACATATACAATCAAGGAATGGATTGAAGGTATATATACTACAGTATGTTTCATAACTAGTTTATTATGTATATGAACAATAGTTACAACAAAATCTATTTTAACAAATATACATGTTCCACCATATGCACTAGAATCTGTCCAGCATGAGCTCCCAATTTGATGGAAGACTGAAAGATGTGTAAGTGAGATTTGTTCCTTTCTGAGTCAGTGCTCACTAAAACAAAAAACTGATGCATGTTTTAGATGGATGGCTTAAAGGATCTCAATCTCGGTTATAATATTTTTTTGTTTGAATATTTTGATAAAATATTGTAATAGCATTAATGTTGTTTCGTATTTTGTTTTGTAAACCTCAATTGCTAAATGTCAAGAGGGTTTTCCTCCTGTGTGACTGAGTGTACCTGTTGTGGTGATGGTGTGAAAGCACAGGTTGGGGAAGGATGAGATAATGTGAGGAGTGGCTTGGAGGAGGGAATGAGATTTAGGGGTGGATGAGAGTGGAAAGTGATGGAAAAGGCAGATTTATGTGTTTGTGATATGGAAAGAGCAGCACTTGCACTAGGCATGGGCAAACCAGGTGATTTCCCAGGGCCTTGCAAGTCAAGGAGCCCAATGATGGGATTGATGGGAAAAAATTAGTCAAACATTGAAAAAGAAATTAGAACTCAAGAAAATTGTTATCGTCACAGTACAGTAGGCTGATATTTCATAAAATTTTCAATTAATTTCTTACCTTCAACAGTTAATTATATTATTACTTATAAGGTAGGACTATATGAAAATAATCAAATGATGCTAATATTAAAATAGGTTTTAATGAAATTCATATGTATTATTTCATATTAAACAAGTGATTTTATTAAACACTAAATAAACACAACAAAATTGTTTAACACCTTTAGCTCACTGTGAAAATTGTTTTATTTGTGCATTAAATACTTTTATGTAAAATCATTATTTAGAGTATATTTTCAAAAACTATTTCTAGCTTAAACATTGTAATTTTTGTTATTTGTGGAAATATAATAGTTCCTTGATACAACTTACACATATTAATTTTTTTTCGGGAGGGGGGGCTATATTTCAGCATTACCCCGAGCCTAAAATTGCTTAGCACTGGGAAAGAGTCAGAGAAATGAGTCAAATGAGGAGAGCGGAAAGTTTGCATTTCCTGCTGATGGAAAGATGCAGACTGTGGTGAGTAAAATCTATCTCATTCATGGATTCAATATATGCAAATTAAATTGGTGCCTTTAGCAAGAAACATGGTTTCCTTGTTTGTTTAAAGAATTTTAATGTTGTGGTTTGGGGTGGGTTTTTTGAAGTTGTCTTGTACATTAATCCTTGATCAACGTCATTGATCCCACCAATTCGACAATTACTGTGTCTCTAACTGTGTGTCTGAGTATCTATATGTCAATCTCATTTGTCACATCTACCAATTTGGCATTGGGTTTCAAAAACCCTAGGACCTCATGAGAAGGGAGTTTCTCTCTTGTGCGTATTCTTACTATATGCAAATATAACAAGCACTAAAGTTTGTCTCTGAAAGTGATTGTTCCCTAAGTGTTGCTCACATTGCTACGTTTTTGGTGATGAGTAAGGAACGAAGTTTATTGTAATAAGAAATGCAAAATATGTACATAAATATGTACTTATTTTTTCCAAAACATATAAGAAAAAATAGAAAATATGTAAAATAAAAATCCATTATTGTGTGTAATATTGTTCTCTACAAGCATTTTTAAAGTACAGAACGTCGCCAATCAGTCCTTAACAAGGATTCGGAATGGTTGAAAGTAGGTTCTACCTCTACAGAAGTAATTGTACACAAGACTTCACCACACACAAGAATTTTATTCAAAATATAAATTATGTTCATAATATACATTACAATGTTTACGAGGAGCTAGTGTTCAAGTGTCTAGTAGTACCCTGTAGCCAGTGACAGATCCCACAGAAGGGGTAGGGTTAAAAGGATTCCCCACCACCACCAAATCGAACAACGCAGTAAGATAATTTTCTGTAAAAATTATTTGTTAGTTTTCAATTGAGTAACGAATGGACAGTTTGAAACATGAGTAAGCATGGGTTTGAAATTACTTTTGTTCACAAAAATCCGCTTGTCCTTGACAGTGAGTACGCAGTAAGGGCGGAGGGATAAGTTTGACGGTATGGTGGTCATAGAAGCGCAGCAGCATTACATTTGATTTGTGAGATGATTTCGTAACATACATTACCAACATGCATCTCAAATGTACCGTTTCAATGTATAAATTTATTACAATGTAACAAACTACATAGTAAGAGGTAAAATATGTACAAATATGTAATGATACCAAAATATGTTAAAATATGTAAAATAAAAATAGTTCTAATTCATTCAGAATGTCTTGTAAACTCTAAAAAAATTTATTGAATGCTGGTATCTAGTTCTTGTAAAAATATGTATTTTCATGGAAATCCATTCCCTAGTGATGAGAATTGAGAGTAACCTGAGTTTTTGGATTGTGATTATGTTGCTTGGATTGTGCAGGATGTTGGTTATATGTAAATGTAGTGAAGAGAGGAGCAAAATGGTTCTGGGAGTTGAGAGGAGGGTATTTTGTGCGTGGGTACCAAATGAACAGTTTATTTGTATCATCGACTGAAGTCCAGTGTTTTCCATGTTTATGCAAGTTTCTGTACTATACACAAGGATGTAATTAAAATAACATGCCAATTAAGTTTGTTAGTAATTTTCTTAAATGTAGAATTAGTAATGTATTTTAATTGTTTAATTGTAAATAAACATTACTCTGCCTTTATAAAAATATAAGTAGTACAAAAATCTGAGAAATGAACTGATAACATGACAATATGAGATGAAATTGAAATGCAGTATATTGAAAGAAATTATCTTAATATATTTGCAAATATCCATGTTTCATATTAACTCAGTGCAACAAGTAATGAAATCCCAGTACAATTAAAGTAAAATAATGAATTTTTGTTGATCAACCTTTTCTTAATGTATTCATTTTTGGAATTTTATTAGGTCTCCATTTTAATATTTTTTTTGCATCAATAATTATTCAATTGCAGTGAAATAAATCTATATATTTAAAACACAAAGGATTTTATTAAGAAAGAAATTGAAGCTTTCTACTAAACCAAATATCATGATTTTTTCTCAAAATGAAAGGTAGTGGGTCTAGATGTGTTACCATTTGCTCATAAAACAGGTTTTATGGTAAAGACAGTAACGTTTATTATTATTATTATTTTTAAATTAATAGAATGAGCACTTATCTGTTGTTTGTTCATTCTGTCATTTTCAAAACCATGTACTATACAATTTAGTTGCTTTTGGTATCAGCAATTGTGTGTTTGAAATGTGTCCCATTACAAAAACCTTTCTGTGATTATAATATGCAATGTATCACATTTTTTAGTTACTTTAAAGTGGATAGCAAGATATCTGATAATGGTCATCCATACTTATTACTTATAGAAAACCTACAACATTCATGTAGGTAGGATACTAATCTTAATTGCTTCTAAGCACAAATGTGTTTAATGCGCAAGAGATGAAATTAATGAAAAAAAGTCATGAATGAAGAACACTAGAATTAATGCTAATATTGAGACAGATTAGATGATTTTTCATAGGAAAGTATACCTCATTGTATTGGTATGATACATAAAACTCCATAAAAAGCATAGAATAAAGGTATTTTATTTTTCATTTAATATAGATTTCTTAATTATTTTAGTTAGGAAGTGAGTGAAGAAAATGAGGGGAATGGGGGTGAAGACAAGGGAAGACTGAGCAGGGGGGATGCTCTAGAGCAGATAGTAATGAGTGAACAGGGCAGGAATAAATGAAATTTCTGACTAATAGATTTTGTAAAATGAATACTGGAGCAATGAAGGGCACTTCAGTTTGCTATTAACAGATTTTAAAAAATATTCAAAAAAACCTTGTAAATGTGATTAAAATGCATGTTTTTTACCAACACATTCAAAGAAAGTGCAGTAATTGGTGTTAGTATGAAGCATCTTTATGCAAAACCCAGGCAACACCATGTACACCAGCTATCTGATACATGATTGTGATAAATAAGTGCCCAGAAATAGCTGAATTTCTTAAGCTGGTATTGGTATTATTGTTGGTACAGAATTATTTTCTCTCGCTCCTTCATAGTTCTTGTAGAAAAAAAACGCTTTTTTTTCTTTCTTTTTAATGAGAAAAAATAAAAGAAGAAAGAAATGTCAAAAGAGATATATTAGTACAAAAACATAAATATTTCACATAATTTTCAGAAAAATACACAGAAAGAAAACCATTTTGTCTGAAACTAAAGTTGAACCAATGCCTAACTTAATACTCATTTTAAAAAAGATTTATGAGGTGCCTGAGTAAGGAGGATATTAATCTTAGAATTTGTGAAATACTTTTTAGTTGGCAAAGTTGGTAAAAAACAAAAGAATAAATACATAATAATTTAACACTAAAGTTTGAAAGGGTTTTTACAAAATACCACTCAGTGAGTTAAGGTTTTGATGATGAAACTTCTAATTTTTGCCATTCTTGTCAAATTTCTGAATATCAATCAACATACTTTTAACATCTGCAATTCACACTTCAAAACAATATCTGCATCACTAGGTAAATTTCAAAAGTACCTCTGAATGAAAAGAAATGGTATATATTTGTTAAGACATGAACGTTTGAAAACATACAAGCATTTGAATCATGCGCCAGGAAGCAGCAGATCAGGATTGGATACATTTAGTACGGCATCCAACGTGACAAACGTAAAACGCAATTTTGTTTATTTTCACGCAATTCTGACGTTCTGGATGCAAAACACCAAAGCACACCGAACGGAAACGAAATCAATCGTAACGGCTTGCGGTAATAAGTTTCAGAAAGGTAAGGTCATCAAAATAAATATTCATGTTTGAAATAATGTGAAGGGTTTTCGGTATTTGATGACAATAGAGGGAAGAGAATGAATTAACTTCTTGTTTCAATTTTTCGTGTTTGAAGTTGACTTCTGTTTTGTTACAGACGAGTTCGGCCTCATTTGCCCATATAATTTGTTGTGCATATCCAGCTACAATGCTCCGAATTCCACGCTGCCTGGCTTCAAAAAGTCAAGTAAGATATGTGGTGGTGTTCTTGGTGCACCCGTGGTGGAAATATTTCCACCATGGATGCTTCTGGGAACGTAATTATTGTGTTCCAGAAAATAATTCTCTCAGTATATTTTTTTATATTTTTTAAAACATAACTTTTATACAACACTAATAAAAATAATGAAACCTCGCCTACGAGAGTTTTTGTTTTTTTCTTTATTTTTATTGTATGCGTTGTGTAAAAATATTCTTAACAAAATGAGTAAAAACATACCGAATTACATAGGAAATACCAAGTAGACATGAACAACTTTAATTATAACTGATTGGTTAATGTACAATTAATATATTTGATTGCATTTTAGAGTTTTCTGGGTTTTAAAATAAATCGAGGATTCATCTCTAGTGGTATTAATTGCACTGAAAATAATTCTGAAAATGAACCACGAATTCCCCCATATGTGGAAAAAATCGATGAGCCACTTGAATTGAAGAAAGCAAGGTTTGTAAATGAATACTTTGAGAAAATGAAAGGTGGTTTAGGTAAAGTTAAATATTTTTAGATAAACTGAATGTTTATGTGAAATTATTTGTTTGTAGGTTGCTCTATCAGTCACGCAAACGAGGAATGCTGGAAAACGGCTTGTTATTGAGTACTTTTGCAGCCAAGTATCTCAACACTATGACTGCAGAGCAAACCAAACAATATGATAGACTGATTAATTTACCTTCAAATGACTGGGACTTATATTATTGGGCCACAGGTGTGAAGCCTGTTCCTAATGAATTTAACAATGAAGTTATGAAACTTTTCCAAGAACATGTGAAGAATAAAGATAAAGAATGTAGAATTCGACAACCTGATTTGTATGAAACTGCAACCTAATAGAAATAATGTACATATTTTTTTCTTCTGTTTTTGTAAATAGTTAAATTGCTCTATGAAGTTGAGTTGTGTAAGTTATTGAACTTGTTGAAATGCATTTCTTTTTAAAAACCAATAAAAGTTCTTGAGACTGCGCATTAATTTTTTTTTTATTTGCTTTCCACCATCAGTAATGAATTTCAGCATTCTAAAATTTTTGCTGCAGTGCGGTGGCGGGAGGGTAGAAAAGCAAGTGCATTTGGGCTTTTCAGTTTTGGAAATGGTGACGTGACGCTTGTGCAGGATTAACGATATGTCATCTTAGTAAGAAGGCGCATCACTTGAGAAATTGTGTGCGATGATTTACATGCTTATTCCGTGTTGCATTTCGTGAAAATACTTTATTCTTTGCATTCGAAATCCTCACATTTTGTTATCACACGTTGGCTACCCTGGTATATTCAGTCAAGTTTGTATCGGATTGTGTTGATGCAAATAATAAGAGAAATTTTAAATGCTGGGTGCTCATTTATTTTATTTAGATTTATATTTTGACCGTTGTTTAAAAGAAACTTCTTTATCACACTGATAAACTTCAAAGTTTGTTCCACAACTGCCATACTGTGCAAAATCCATCATGGCAGGTTTCTGGTTACGTCAATTGGGAACAAGATTCAGGCAGTGTATTTGCTGTTCTTAAAATATCAAGAAAAGAAGATAGCATGTAAGTCGTGCTTGTAAGATCTTGTAACAGTGATGTGCTTTTGTGAGAATCCGAGTGAACTGTGCATGATTTATAGTGCATGCACTTAGGGTGAAGGTGAGGGTTATGCAAGCGACAGATGTCACTTGTGGTATAAAGTGAGGGTATGCGAGACTCGTGCTTCAGTCTCTAGTTGGAACAAGAGGCGGTAATAATGAACTTGCATTCTGCGGAGCATGGTCCAATGAGACTGCATATGACCATCGAAGAGAATGATTTAATTAACGGTTCCTTAACAGTTCTTGCAGCTATACGCCCGGCTTGGAGTAAGGATAAAATAAAGTTTAAGGTATGTGATTTTTATAATATTTTGGGATTGTTGAATTTGCGTTCTGTGAGTAGTGTGTAACTAGCTATTCGGATTAACGCCGGGACTCGTTTCTGAGTCCTTTACGGCGTTTCTGATGTACAGGTTATATTGTGCATGAAGCATTTTTCAGAACTTGTGTATGATATCTGGCGGAAAGAAGCTGTTTGATTTGTTGCATGTGTTTAAAAGTGTCATTGAAATTTATATGTCTTTCAAGCCATGGACGTGTTGTCAGTTTTTTTCGTGATTTGTGTATCTTCCAATTTCTCACGAAGTTAACAACTTATCCCGGGCTTTTCGAATTAACTCATAATTATCGAATACCAACATTGAAACGGATTGTTTACTATTTCCATAGTGTAGTAATGGTGTAGTTTATTTACCTTCATTGGACGAACATTTGGTTACTAATGTGATAATGATAAGACAATTGTAATGAGTGTGTTTGGCTTGTGGATTGTCCAGTGACTGAACATGAATACTTCGAGACGAACTTAACTTACGTAATTTTCAAGGACGTAAAAGCGTGGTTGTTGCGAGATCAGCGCTGGCCTCAATTTCGTGACTACACACCCGAACACCCAAGTCGCATTTATGCTCCACAACTAATGAATATGAACATAAAAACACAGCGAGCACAACGTTCACGACATTGTAAAAACGAATATGTTATTTGCCATAGTTTTGAAGAAAACAAATCACATGTGAAAATATGGTTTGGAAATTATATTTCGCGGCGCGGTGTTCGTCATTCGTCGTAGGAGGCGGTGAATTGAAAGTCGATTCAATGCGCAGGTCTGAAGAACCTAATGTTTTGGTTTGGTTTGTTCACTAGAGAGGCAGGACGTGCATCAGAAAGACATGATAATTTTATAATTTTCTACTGCTGAGAATGATGTAGATGGAATCGAGATAGGAGATGTATAAAAGTTAACCTAGTTTGAACCCATGCTTCTCAAATAATGGTTGTTACACGAGAATTTATTGTGATGTCAAAAGAAATAATAGAATTAATTGGCGAAGCTCACCATATCTTTTAACAGAACATACAGGTCATTAATGTCGAATTTTAAATGTGTCCATGGCGTGAATTTGTGAAGGGAGCGTGGTTGATATCAAGAAATCGTTGACCAGGTGGCTGATGTACTGAAGTTTAGACGAATTGAACAAAATTTGCTAGGGGAACTGACAGACGTCATTCATTCATTTTCATTCTGAAAATGTAACTCAAAAGTTTTCTTCGTTTAAACAGCTAAGATCCACGTCAGTCTCTTGCAATTCGTTGTGCCAGTTTAGAGCCTTGATAAAAGCTATTTCCTTCATTACAAAACAAGATGTAGTAAGATAGTGCAAAATTAGTCGATTGGTTTGTTCTTCCCGACCTATACGCACAAATGTGCTTGCATTTCATCTCGATTAATTTTGACTTCATTGTATGGTTCGGAATTAGTTCATTTTCACGTGATTCTAACGTAAATTTAATTCAGAATAATCACGTTCCAAGGAACGGACTTGCAATCCCCCCTCCCCCTCGTGGATAAATTGCTTATAGTCACGTCAAATTTCTTGCAGTCAAGTCTAAATGTGTAACGTACGCATGAAATTCGTACGAACTTTATTCCGTGTACACATTTTATTTTATTGATTATACTATTAAAAATTTTATATCCTCTGTCGGATACCATGGGGATCAATGAAAATCAAATTTGAGATTTTTTTTACTTTCTCGCGACTACTTATGTAGTATAGAAAAAGTACTCTAAAATGGCTGCGAACTGCCTCTTTTTTTAATTTTTTTTTATTTAGAAAAGCTGTTATTGTGGGAGTCTTGGTACCAAAAAAAGTACTGAGAATCCACATTTTAAGTATTAATTTTGTCCTTGATACCGAGAAATTGACTGACGGCGAACGTCTGTCTGTGTTAGAGCCTACACCGTTCAGACGATTTTTTCCAAAATTGATCGCCCCCCTCGATCTGGTTGAACTCGATGACCAGCGAATTTGAAACAAACGATTTTATTTTTGGAGGTTCTTTTTCATGAAGCCTTGCATTTTCAACATTTTCTCAAAATTCTCTCCACATTTTTTAGTGGTTTTCTTAGGAGAGAGCAAAAGACGCTTAAAATGGCGCAGGTTCGCATTTTCTTTAAACTCTAATTTTTAGAAAATTGCAGAAGTTGAATTTTTTCTTCGTCATCCTGTAGTTACAATATTGAAGAGAGATGTTTTCCTTAATGAAATATGTTAATCAGACATGTTTTTAAGTAAGATCATGTACAATTTTTCGAAAATATTTATAAAAAATAGTGGTTTTGCGTAAAGTAGAGGCAATATTTAAACGCTCATTTTGTCTTTAATACCCCCCCTCGGATAGAGCAAAGTGTATAAAAATGACACAGGTTCCATTTCAGGGCAGATGTATTTCCGAAAATTGCAACTAGTGGTGCTACAACGGTTCATATATTCTCCCATTTTTTCTAAATTTACAGATTTTCGAACATTCGGAGAGTTCAACGAAAATTAGACCTGCGCCATTCTTTTAACCGTTCCTAGTGCTAAGTGTGGAAAAAATTGAAAATATTTGGAGCTGCTTTTGAAAAAATGTTTAATTTTTATAAATTGCTTACATTTCAAGCACATAATACACAAAAAACATTCGGTTTTTTTCAGTAACTTGTACATGTCCTTTTTTAAGAAGCTGATTTTTTAGAACCGATTTTGTTTAAGACCAAAATCTCAATCAACATTGTTTTGAAATGTTAAAACTTTCCAATTTTCGAAAACGCAGAGAATTTGCCGGAAATGAGACTTACACCACTTTTTTTGTCCTTTTGATACGTATTACGAGAAGAAATTTTAAAGAAAAAATGTGGAGCCATTTTTTGAGAAAGTAATTGTTTAAACTATTTTACAAATTGCCTAAATTTCATGCTAAATTACGCGAAAACTACTCATATTTTCGAAAAATTTTTCAAGATCTGTCTCAACAGATTTGATTCCGGAATAAAATCTTCAGTGTTGTAATTGCAGGAAGACGCCGAAAAACAATTGAACTTTTGCAGTTTTCGAAAAATTAGGGATTACAACAAAAATGAGACCTGCACTATTCTCTTAAGCATCCTTTACGCTCTCAGAGGACAAAGTTTAATCAACAAATTTGGAGCCATTTTTGAAAAATGATTGAAAATGTTGAGCCTTTATGTAAAGTAACCCCAAAATCAAAATATCCGTTTCAAACTCAGAGAGCCTGGAGTTCATTTTAATCGACCGGGGATTATCAATTTTGGAGAAAATCGGCTGAAGCGCTAGCGTTGACCGTAAACGGACCGACCGACGTTTTGCCGTCAAGTCAATCGATTTTTCGGTATCGATGACCAACAAAACGTGGATTCTGACTACGTAGCATGTTGGAGAAAGTAATCTACATTATAGAGGAACAAGATTGATCCTTTCTTTCGTTACCAGAGCCCGATAATAAGTTTTCTGTCAAAAATGTGCCGTTTCCAGCGCACGATATATTTCTCATTTTACGAAGAAATGAACGTCAAACAAAAATACAATATTGGTGCTCGACATTTTTAAACTAAGATATTGATGACAGACTTTTTTACTTAATAATGTTCTTCAAATGTAGGTCTTTAAATAACGCCATGCATATTTTTTGAAAATATGCAAATTTTTCTTTGAAATTGCAAATTTGAATTTCCCGCGTTTCTTTACTGGAGTCTGTCTTGAGATGTCGGGTCGCGAAACGACAATGGCAACTTCGAGATAAGACAGTTTGAAATTCTTAGAATTCCTTCTCATTGTTGGGCGATGTATCTTGCTGTAAGGAAAGCAGTTTGGAATTTTTGAATTTGTGTTGAAGTGTTAGCTTTAAAATAATTAGTTTTCACACTTATTACGCACCGATTGCTAATGAGTTTTACAAGTGATTGCTGAGATATGTTAATATGAACAGAAATTGCTTAACCCCCGTTAACCGCCTACTTACACGAGAATGTATGTCCTGTCACAGCATTACTAGTATCAGTTTGCCGTGTGCTTACCAATTAGTTTCTCGATAAAAAATCTCGACACAAAACGTTGAAAAGGTTGGTGGAAGTTGAATGAAATTGTTTTATATTTTTGACTTTCTCGTTACCGCGGTAGAGAGAAAGTTATGTTACGCTGCGCGAAAAAACGACGAATTTTCGGAAGAAAAACTCTTGTTACAGAGCCCTGGCAAAGGAAAAGTGGATAAATCCAGTTTCTTAATTTAGAGGAGAAAAATCCTGTAACACTTGGTGTTGCCAGATTCCATGTTTTGTGGGTCCTTGATTCCGAAAAGTCGATTGCCCGCTGAACGCGTGTGAACAACGCTAACGGCTAAACCTTTCAGTCGATTTTCTCCGAAATTTATATTCCCCTGTCGATGTGGCTGATGTCGCGGCCCGAATTTGAAACCGATGTTTCAATTTTGGGGTTACTTTACAGAAAGCCCATGGGACATTTTCCAAATTTTCAAAAAATGGCATCGTTTTTAATTAAATTTTGTTATTGGATTGTATAAAGGTCGTTTAAGGGAATGGTGAAGGTCTGATGTTCGGTGAAAACCTGTTTTCGAAAATTACAAAATTTCATTTTTTTGGCGTCGTCCTACAACTAAAATATTAAAGATAGATATTTTCCCTTAATGAAATCTGTTCCTTAAAGACAGAATTTGAAATACGGTCATGTACAACATTTGGAAAATTTGAGTATTTTTCGTGTAATTTTGAGTAAAATATAGAAAATTTTAAATTTTGTTTAAGTTTTTTTTTAAACGGCTCCATCATTTTTGATGAAATTTTGTTGCTGGATAGTCAGAAGGGCGTTTAAGAAAATGGTGCAGATCTCATGTTCGTTGAAAACTGTGATTTTTCGAAAATTGAAACAATTCAAATTTTCTTCGGCGTTTTCCTACAACTACATTTATGAAGATACATTTTTTTCTAAATGAATTGTGTTCATCAAAAACAGATCTTCAAATAAGGTCATGTTCAATTTTTGAAAACGAGTTTTTTTTTTTTTTTTTTTTTGCGTAATTTCACGACAAACAAAATTGACCGCTCCGAATTGACTGCGCACAGTCTTCGGCATCTGTTTGTACTGGCTTGTATCCGTTCTGAAATTGACGAAGATTTTTTGACTCGCACGGCTTCGATCGGGTTTGAACCCGCGAACGTGGGTATAACAGTCACATACGCTAACCGTTACACCACCAAAGCCGCATGTGTTTCGTAGTTTTCCAGAGATTGTGAACGCGACTGCTGGGGTGGTTCTTTGCCTCTGGATGAAAGATTCCCAACCTCTTTCTTGCATTGGCCAATTTTAAAACAATGGTTTGCAGCCCCCTCTTTTAAATAGACTCTGCAGTAGATAAACAATCATAAAATAATAATTATTAGAGCCCCGAAGTTGGCAAAATGCCTTTTTGTTATTGTTACTGTTTTATGACTTTTAACAATAGGAATTAATTATACTTCTTGGGTTGTTTTAGTAGATTTTCATTTTGCCTTTTTTTCGTATTTTAATTTCTGATGCCTATTTTTGCCATTGTGTCTTATTTTTACCTTTTTACTTCTGGCACCGCTCCCGGTCGTGTTGGATATATATCTGCAAGCCTTGATAATTAGAAGGCACGGTCGTGTTTTGTCTTCTATGGAAGCATAGGCCGTGTTGAAAATATTTTTAAAAAAAGGGAAGCTGATACCAGTGATTTTTTTAAAAATTTTTTTCAATGATGCTTTGTTCGCTCACGAGGAATTCCGTCTTACTTTGAGTGTGGTCTTTGATCGCTTTTGAGGACAGATCTTTCTCTAAATGAATATACACCATCTTCAGTGGTTGCGATTACACAATATGCGAAGAACGAAAAGTATAATTTCGTTTCCACTATGCCGTTTCAAGATTCAAGAGTTTTTGTGACGGAAATTCGCCGTTTTCCGGCGCCCGATTACAATACTTTCCCGCCCTAAGTACGTAAGAAGGGAGAGTAAAAGGAGTCTACAATAGCATTTCGAAGAGAGCGCGTTGCGAGTAAAACAAACTCGTAGCTATCTTACCGGATGGCGATGTGGAATCATGATTACAAAAAAAGATTGTTCCCTTAGTGCCAATGTCAATTTTAGAGTTAGAATAAAAATGTGAATAATTAATTGTTAATTTTTTGCAATAATTCCTTTGAATGTATTTTTTTATCGTTTGCAGACCAATTTGCTCTCCTACTTTAATTCAAGTAAATGCCTTTTTGCCTGCCTATGTTAGGTAAAATAAATGCCTGACCTTTCGGGCTCTAATCATTTTTTTTATTTTATTTTTATTTTTTATTTGACGTCAAAAAACAGTTTAAACTGCGTATGACGTGCTATGGGGGAAAAATGAATTGTGTGCACATTTTCAAAATTCTGTGATCCCTACACGAAGTCATATACTACTTAAATTTTTTTAAAAAAAAACTTCCCATGTAATAAAATCTATTTTCAAGGATAAATAAGCAATAAATTTTGGCTCTTATCCATGTTGTCCTTCGGAATAATACTTCCTGCCGCGACAACATGGAAACGATAATTTGAATAATTGTATTTCCCACTGAATTCTAGAAGACGTGCTCAGAAAATGAAGTTACATTTATGTCCAGAAGCAAAAGAGTTACATTTATGTCCAGAAGCAATGGATCAGGGAAACTGGACGAAAAACCTGATCGAGATGGGGGTCATTGACCCGTTATCATCGTTATTCAAAGCGAGATATCTTTTGCTGAACTTTCATAGAATCAAATGAATGTGTATAAAATGTTATAAGTTGTGTAATTGAAATTATGAATAATTATAAATAATTATTAATACCGTGTATAAGTGTTTTTATACAATTTTCTGTCCGCTCTTACTTAAGTCACCTAGTCTATTGTGCGCGTGTGTGCGGTTTTTTTCCCCTAGTCTGCTTTGTTTACGTGTTCTAAAGGCAATATACACATGTCATCAAAAGAGAGTTTATTTATGGGTGCTCGAACTCGGACACGTAGGCACTAAAAAGGTCAAAAATATGCAAGCAAATAGGTACTTAAAAACTTAAAATTAGGCTGGGAACATAGGCATTATAGTTGAATAATATTAAAATGTATACGTAATACGTACTACATTCAGGATTAACACAATTCTCTAGAAACAAATCGAATTTCTTCAATTGTCAAAACATATTGGGGAGTTCGATAATATTTCCTAAGAGTGGACTCGTGTGGAATGTTATATTTTGTTGGTTAAACTGGTTAAATGTTAGATATTCATGTTTCGAAAATAAAATGTTTGCGGCATGGCACAAGTCAGTGTTGAAATTCTTCTTTTGACTGCACTTTCTGAAGAAAGTTTGAATAGTTTTTCTCACTTGTTTCACATTTTTGGCATGATTTGCAGTGTTTTATGTTGTAAGAAATATTTTTTTGCACAGTTTATCACCTTTTCACAACACTGGCAAAAAAAACAACAACAACAAAATAAAACACTAACAACATTTCCAGTACACCGTGAATCTTCTCCATAAATTCACTATTTCAGCAATGCACTTCTTGAAACTTTCTCCTTTGGCATTGTAGCAAGCATGCTTAACAGGAACTTACTGATCTGGCATGCACTAGAGATCGAAACCAATACAAAATTATCGAAGAAAACTCCGCCTATCTTGTGCAGTTTTACTTTCTAAAAGCTGCTGGGAGCGCTATTTTTGAAGACATTTGTGTTCTTGGTAAGGAACAGATAGCTCACTCTAATCATTGTGAAAATCGGAAAGAGGAAAGCAATTTGCTGGTCTCTGGAGCGCCCTGACGGACTTCAGCAAAGTATAGAAGATGACCCGCACGGTGTCTTATAGACTTAACGTACGCACGATTAGGCAATTATCTCTGAAATAGGCATTATAAAACTCTCGCAAAAGCCATTTCTGAGGTAAACATTGATAATGGGGTAAGTTGCCTAAAAATACATTCAAAGAAATAAAATAGGCAAAAAGGACATTGTCCGGGCTCTAGTTATGATTAGGGAACGGATTTCCATGTAATTATCTTTTTACAGGAACTAGATACTTCGTTTCAATAATATTTTTTTTGTTTACAATACATTCTGAATGAATTAAAACTATTTTGATTTTACATATTTTGGTATAATTAAATATTTTTACATATTTTACCTATTGCTATATATGTCGTTACATTTATTTATGTACATCGAAACGGAATACTTCCGATGCGCGTTTGCAATATATGTCACGAAATCGTCTTTCTTACGAATTAAATGTAATGGCGCTGCGCTTCTATAACCTCTTCGCCATGAATTGTCAAGGATGAGCGGATTTTTGTGAATAGAAATAAGTTCAACTACGTGCATGCTAGCGTTTGAAACAGCTCATGCATTACACGATCCAAAGTAACAAATATTTTTTACAGAAAATTGTTATACAGCGTTGTTCGATTTGGGGGGGGGGATGGTACTCCCACCCCCCGGGATCCATAACTAGCTACATGGTACTAATATTCAGTTGAAATTCGACTCGTCGTAAACATTGTAATATACTACGAAATTATTTTATATTTCGAATAAAATTCTTAATGGTGAACTTCTATTCTCCGTTTGGTGAAATCTACTGCACAATTACTTCTGAAGAAGTAAAACCTACTTCCTGCCACTCCGAATCCTTGTTAAGAAATGATCGGCGACGTTCTATGCTCGGTAAATGTTTGTACAGAACAATTTTAAATATTATAATGAATTTTTCATTTAGTATACATTTTCTTTTTTTTTCATGTTTTGGAAAAAATAAGTACATATATATGTACATATTTTGCATTTTTAATTACAATAAATTACGTTTCCTAGTTCTGAGTTTAAGCGGCATTATACGAAAGTGAAAAATTATTATAGGATTGTTTAAAAAAAGAAGGAAACACGTATACCACTTTGCCGAAATAGTTCATTATTTTGATAATATGTAGTTTGTTCGTAGTTGAACCAGTGTATTGTATTGGTCTTGCATTTAACAGCAAGTCGGAAAGAGCTGGAATATCTTAAGAGTATGTTAGAATCTGCGTCTTATCGTTTTGGTTCAAGTATTGATATAACTTGGGGGCACATGAACCTTATCTCGCGTGAAAAAAGGAGCTTCCTGCTTATATTCGTTGTGAAAAAGTCTGAAAAATAAGTATAACGTTCCCCAATATTTTGATTTAAAAATCCTAAAATACTCTGTATATTCCTTTCGTTTCGGAATGTTTTGGTACAAATTTACTCTGTTTTTTAAAGGTTTCAGCACTTGAATCTAGTTAACTTCATTCTAATTCACAAGGTTCAAGCACTTGAATCTAGTTAACTTCATTCTAATTCTTTCATTTGATTTTCCTTCTTCTCACCTTTTCTTTCACTAGAGACAAGCGTGTTAATACCGTTAACAAGAACATGCTGTGTTATTAGAATAATGGAGACATCAAAGGAAAGTGAAAATCTTCTCAATGGTACTCTCAAATTGGCATGATATGTCCTTAAAAATGTACAAGATTAAAAGGTACTTAAAATTTAAAACTTGCTTACTGTGCTGTAGTAAATTCACGATTTTTTACTTTCTCGCAGACTCTTACAATGTAGTCATTTTATCTTGCAGAAGGTGAGGTAGAATATTTTATATTTTTATTTTATTTTGGAATTAGAAAACACGAAATATTCGGACAGTTTTTTTGTAATAACTTTTTAATCGTTGATCTTGGTGCAAAAATGGCTATGTTCAATTTTAAAGGTCATACAATTCTCTACACATTTGCTCCATAAATGCTTTTTCTTAAATAATAAGAAAGCTACACGGTTTTAAAATTTCCCTAAATTTTCTTTTTTATTCTGAAATGTCCCTAAATTACTAATCGATGATGTACGGTAGTATATGGGTTTTCGAAGGTCTTTAAAAATAAACAACACTTAAATAATAATGTTTTTTAATACTCGCTGAGCTCGCGTTCGAAAGTTCTAGTGAAATTGGCAGTGGGCCTATGTTCTGCCAACGAACATGATTTATTTGCAGCAAACAAAATCATTCAATAGAATAAAATGAGGATGTAATTGTCTAAAACGTGCCTACATTTCACGCGAAAACTGCGCACATTTTCGAACTACTGGACAGAATGGCACAGACTTTCTCGCACTAGTTTCTTTTATAATTAGACTCTAGACCAACTTTCCGGCATTGAACCACCTTCCCCGCTGCTATTGGCATCAAAACGAAATGTCCATTGTCTCAATTTTCAGTCCCTTAATAGCAGAATTGAAATATGTCTTTAAGAAAATTACAGAAGAGTAAACAGCTCCATATACAAAATTTCATTGAAAAATTTGGAGCCGTTCTTGAGAAAATATCATTTGAACGTTTCTGAAAATGCGCAATTTTTTGCTCAGTTTTACAAAGAAGTAGTACTGAGTTTTCGAGAAACTTCAACAGAAATCATTTGAAGCCCTTGTGTGCAAATGCAATAATGCTATAACATGCAAATGCAATAATGTTAAGAAAATGACCGCAATGTAAATATTAAGGACCTGAATGATATTAAAAAATTTTGTGTAATTTAAAAAAATGAAAGGAAAAATTAAAATGGCGTTAATGTCATTTTATTCAATACACTATCGCTGCAAAAATGTTAAAGAAAAAAATTGGAACAGTTTTTGAGAAAATGTCGTTTGAGCGTTTCTGAAATTTCGGAATTTTGAACTCCTTTTTAAAGAGAAGTATTAAGTTTTCGAGAAACTTTATTAGACTTTAATTTTAAGCACTAGTACTCACAAATGAAACAATGTATACCAGACGCGATTGATATAAATAATAATGACGTGAGATGTGTAAAAAATACATTTGTGAATTTTGGAGAAAACAAAAGGATACAGCAAAGTGACGCGTATGTCATATGTTACAGTGCATTAGCACTATCCATACAAAAAGTTCACTGAAAAAATTGGAGACTTTTTTAGAAAATGGGGTTTTTAAAATATTTTAATATTGCTCATATTTCACTCAAAACTACGCGAAAACCATTCATATTTAGAAAAAATGTAAATATTTAAAGATATAATTTGGAAGAACAGATTTTGGTCGGAGGAAAAATCTCTTATCTTCAAAACTGAAGTTATAGGAAGACGCCGAACAAATTTTGAACTTTTGCAATTTTCGAAATTTGAGATATTTCAACAAAACTGACTTGCGACAGTTTTATAAGCGTTCTTTATGCTACCAAACGGGCAAACAGGCGTTTTGCCGAACGGGGGAAAGTTGTTTTTACTTTCTGGTCCAGTGCATTATTTTCAAGTCTTGCATTATCTTTCATCAAATGTTAATAAACTATAATTATGGAATTCATATTTAAGAAATAGAAAATGTACCTTAAAGACTAGACAGAAGAGCGTGGAAAAAAACATAAGAATTATCGCCTCGAAATTCGAAATTCGGAACTCAATTTTAGGAGGTCACCAAGTTAGAACTTTTACAAGCACATTGCTAACTTAACTCTTCTCATTATTAGACATCGGATGTTTAGGCACTAAAAAATCGTCTTTTAGGCGCCTAAAAAGCGCTGAAAAGTCAAGAATAAGGAGAAAAAAGGCACTGTCATAAGTTTCATGCACAATAAAATGGAAAAATTGTATTTTATGTCTATATTATTTTGTAAACTTAAATGCACAAAACCAGTTCGTATATTATAATGTAAAACTAGATTTAGACATTTACAACTCTTCTAAATTTTATTCTTAGTAGTTTCCATTAACCAGTAATATTTACATATTACCAGTAACTTTTCAAGGATCACTATTTCAAATTTGCGACGACTGGGAGACAAAATCAGTTTGAATGCGGACAAAGATATTTGAACGATGTGACAGCATATATTTTAGCAGTCCAACACTTGCAACACTGAAACTTTCTGGGAATTTATATTTATTTCACTTAAGATTTCGGTACCCTCGGTGTATCGATCATGTTCTCAGATCATGGCTGGTATTTATGAAAGAGGGAAATGGAGAACAATCGGTTGGTATACTTTCAGCAATTCTCTCGTAATTTTAAATTTCAAGACGTGAATTGAAGGTTTCGTAATGAATGGTGACGTTGGACCATCGCCGATTTTCCGGTATCTTAGCATTGTATATAAATATAATAAATAAAAGGCAAAAAAAGTCATAAAAAAGGTATTTATGCAGAAAATAGGCATTTATGCTAAAATAAGCAAAAATAAGCATTATAAAACTTCGTCATATATCATAATTTGTCATGATTCGTGGACATATATTATCAGCCTTTGAATAATTTCTCCAGAAAAAAATAGGCATTTCCCTAAACATCCGATGTCTACTCATTATAGATACAAGTTACTGTGCTGAAGTATTTGGCCATTTCATTTTGTGCTGCTAAACGATACTCTCGTGTGCTTTACTGGTCACCTCTGGCGTCTTTCGCGCGTTCTGTGTGCATTGCAGTTACCAACGACACACGATCTACAGCATCGTAACCGAAGATCTTGTGATGGCCGGACAGGTCCCGCCCTACATCGAGCTTTTGGTATACATCAGTCACAAACAACGGGCGTGTTATAAGGCATTAATGTGTGCCATTGTCCTACGTCCTGTGCGTTCTTGTAGGTTTCGTAGAACTAGGTCAGACACGCTATAAAAACCTTCTTTTTTTTACATAAAAGAGGCCCATATGACAAGGAAGTACGTAAAGTCATGTGGAAATTGCTGTAATTAAAAATAATTATTGGAAATTAAGAAAACGAAAGGATGATGACAGTGATGCTATCAGATATCACTTGTACCGTCTGAAAATGCAAAAAAAAGTGTTACTTGTGAAGCTGTAAAATTTACCGAGCAATTGGCGTCATAAAAGTCTGTGTATTTTTTTTTCATTTAGGACATACTGCATTAAAATTACCCATTGAATTTAACTCTTATGCAGATTAGAGAGGTGGAAGACGCAACTGCAGAATTAGCACAGGATCAACCTGCCTGCGACCAAAATAAGAAAAGCTAACGATACGATGGAGACGCGGGTACCGTTTTAGAGAATAGTGACTCCAGACGCGTCAACTGTAAGATCATTAGTTCCGTAAGTTTTTATCGCGGGAGGGACGGTGATCTTCCCCCGCTGGATGGCGAGATCCGGCGCCGGTGACCCCGCCGGCTTGCGGGGTTTTCCCCTAGGTGCCTCCCAACAGCGCGGCATCACCCCAGCCGGGACAAGCTGTAAGCCACCGACATGTGTATAGAAGGATTTTCCTAAGGATGAGCCAAAGTGACAGTTCGCGAAAACAAGTGAACATCACCTGTATTTCAGAGAAGTATCCCTCCGCCGCGACAGCTGTTCAGCCACGCCCCTTCGTAAAGTGCTAATGGCTCCTGTGAAAACATCCCTATGCAGAAGTCTAAGAGTTTTGCTGAAATATATGCACGGACGCGAGTTCGGGAAATATTTAAATTTAATGATTTACGTGGAAAATCTCTTAACACGCTCTCACAATCAATAAAAGAAAACTGCCACGAATGTAAATAGAAGGCTCTCAATCGCAGCTCGCCACACAACAGCACAAAGGCCGGAACCACGTGCATCGGCACGCATCTCGCATTCAAGTATCGGTTTTAAAATAAACAATATTTATCACACAAAAATTCAATGTAATATACTATAAAGAAAAATATAATTTTTACAGAAGAATACATAACACCACTTCCTAATTTGAATTATTTCTCGTGGCGCACTATGTTTTTGTCCGACGAGGACATCACAGAAGGAAGAGTCGAAGCCATTTACAAGTTAGCCAACTGCAAACGAACGTATGCGGGAAGGGATTCTAATGGACTCAAGGGCACGACGACCACAGAACCTTCAGTTACGTTGCCACCACTAGCTGACACTTTGGCTCATCCTTAGGAAAATCGCTCTATAGTAGTGTAGTGAATGTGTAAGTAGGGAGTTGGAATAGGACAAGGAAGAGGAATGAAAGGTCCTGTGCGGTCCGTGGCAAGTTTGTTAGGGTATTCGCCTAGTCTGTTCAAAGATAAAATCCTCCGACCTGTAATGCGGTCAAAGAAGTTGACTTCACCTGTTATATAATATTACTCTGAAACAAGATAGTACTTCATAAATAACAACGAAATGACAAAATACGAAAAGTTGGATAAAGGGCAAGTGCGAAACGTTGGATAATCGGCAAGATTTTACTCTTAATTTTACACGTTTTTATTGAAACTTCTTGAAACATAATAAATATTTTGAATCAGTATCGGAAGTATCTATCTGACTAAATTACTTTCTTGCTGTGAAAATTGTGGAAACTTATTGTCGTACTGTGAAAGGGCTCCACTTGTCCATCGCCATACGGCAATCACGCTATTTCATTCCTAACTTTGCATTGTTCATTTATCTATAATATTCTATTTCAAACCAAAACTATAGGCAAAAATTACTGTATGATATCAAAAGCCCATTAACTAAGACAGAAAATTATTAGCAAGACATAATGAAGAGTCAAGAAAGTTCGTGGTAAGCCGTTGGAACGTGTATCCGAGTGAATGATAATTTGTGTTAATATTTGTCAAACTTCAATCACCTGTTAAAACTGGCGAAACGGGAAAAAATTTCGACGAAAAACGAAAAAACGAACTTAGAAGGCATGTTAAGTAGTGTAGAATGTTTGTGCGAAGTTTAGTAGTGTGTAGATACAGACAAATGTTATTTTTTCAGGATTTTTGTAAATTTAAGTTCCTACGAAAATATTATTTAGTAAACTTCAGATTCGTGATCAGCGCCTTCCAAAAATCATAAAAGAGCGATCATCAAAACTACAGCACAATTTGTTTTATGTTGGTTTTCCTAATCACTGGACGATTGGTTGCACTAAAAAAATTGTACTACTGGAAATAATGCTCCCCGCGTTGCATCTGCGGACATGTTTTTGCCGGGCGTTACTTTGTGACGCGGAGCAAGTGTGCGGGGGCGAGCTAATTGAACGGAACGGAAGTGGACGGAACGGAAGTGGACGGGACGGAACGGAAGTGGACGGGACGGAACAGAAGTGGACGGGACGGAACGGAAGTGGACGGGACGGAACGGAAGTGGACGGGACGGAACGGAAGTGGACGGGACGGAACGGAAGTGGACGGGACGGAACGGAAGTGGACGGGACGGAACGGAAGTGGACGGGACGGAAGCGGACGGGACGGGACGGAACGGAACGGAAGTGGACGGAACGGAACGGAACGAAAGTGGACGGGACGGAACTGGACCGGACCGGTGAGGCAGCAATTCAAAAAATCCACCAGAATATTGGAGTTAGAAATTGGTCTATACAAGAGAGGGCTTGTCATGGAATGACATTAATTGGAATTGTCTGCTACTCAGATGTTCTGTTTGGAAGAGTAGAACCGCGTCTCTACCCGGAGAGCCATGAAAAAAGCCTTCGAAACAGAAGCGTTGTCGGAAGTGTTTCGTTTTATCTTACGCGGACATCTCGACTGTGGATTTCTGTGCTCAGTCATCCGCGAGGAATGTGTGGCATTATGTTTACGTTCGCTACTCTCGAAGTATCGCGTTTTATTTGTCTCCCACGGCCGGTGTTGTGATATCTTTCTCAATGGTGAAATTTGGAAATCAGAGAAAATAAATTTCGAATGATAGCGTCGCGCAATATACCTTTATGCTATCATGAAATGTGTGTGGAGAACATGTGCCCGCGGGTGCTTCAACAATGAACTGGAGGAGAACGCTCAGAGAAAAAATGTAATTTTAAACAATGTTTCTTTAATAGTTTTTTTAATCCAACTACGAAAGGATTAATTAACGACTTTATAAATAACAATCTGAAAAGTAGTATTATTCTCTTTTCCCCGCGTTTCATTGCTTTTCTTGAATATTTTTCGGACGATGCATGTCAATGTCGATAATTTAGAAAAATGCAAGAACTACTTAGGCGTAGAAGGCATTTACTTCAGTATTTTACAAACGTTTATTTATTTATTTATTTATTTATTTATTTTGTGAAATACTTCGTCTCTTGACTCTCGTAGGGCTAGCAGTATTGTAAAATACTTTTCGTCTCTCCAATTATTTCTACTATTGTGGATACTATTTCAACAAATGTATAATTCTATGAAGGGGATTGCTTCCACTGCTATTGTTAATATTGTTATTTCTACAGTTGCCTGCTATGCTGACAAATTGTCTCAATGTTAACACTATTTTATTATATTTACTTCCAACTTAGTCGTGGGTTGACATACAACACATAAACTTCCTTACCTGTTGCATGTGGACGTGTAATTCTATACAGAATCACGATTCCTGGAAGTTCTATTGATTGAAACCAATTATTAGATTGATGGCAACTAATATAAATTATCAGTCTTTCTCAACAATAAAAATGTAACATTTATTTTTATATATATTACAATTCTATTGAGCTCATGAAAATTACTTTTTATATAGAACATTAAAATACCGTACGGGTTTGAATGTAGTTCGTAAGCTTACTACAATATCTTGTTAGATGGCTTCTCGGACGACCAGCAGAATGTTGTCCATAGAATCGTTGGTATCTCTATTCTTGCTTTCTTGCCTATCATTAAAATAAATTTAAAATGTTCCTGAAGTTCCTCAACGATTTGATGTTAATAGGATTAATATTTCCCATAAAATCAATATGCGATCGCGACTTTCCCTGTGTTTCGTATGAAACACCTAGTCGCGACTATCTTCAGCTACTTATTGAAAAATCCTTCCATCTACGGAGCTACCCTAATATATATGCCCTCGTAACACGGAGTCTATTTTAATTCAAACTTCCAACTAATACATTAATAGAATCTACAATTACAATTCCATATTTTTTTAACAATACCAGTTTATCAAACATTATAAATTCCCGCCTCACTATCATTTCAATAATACCCCAGCCTATGCTGAAAATCCGTTCGCACCTTACCAACCGCTTACGTGTGTACGCTTCAATATCTTTTCAGAGAGTGCTTCCTTGCGTCCTACAAGATCACGGCTCTCAACGCCCTCTCTACACCTTTTGCATGGAATGTGTTCGGGGCTGTGTCCATCTGCACAGCGCAACACCAAGCATGGAATGTTACACTTTGTTGATCGGTTGTTGTAACAACGCGTATTCTTGGACTTCCGATTTTGTAAACAATGCCATTATTACTAACGCTAAATAATGATTCTATCATTCAAACTAAACCTAGGGTTCTTGGCTTATCACAACTTTATTTTACGTCAAAAATAGTTAAAAGCTGTGTGTGACGTGATTCGGAGAGAAGTGAATTCTGTGCTCGTTTTCATAAATTTTCAGATCCGTATCCTAAGCCATATACTACTTGAATTTTGAACACAAGAAATGAGTGTTTTTTGCTAGGATTGTTAACAAAATATTCGCTTCGATGCAAGAAAATCGATTTTCAAGGGCAAATCAGCTGTAGATTTGGTCTCTTATGCCTCATCATGTCCTTCGTGAAGGAATAATACATCCTGCCGCGACAACATGGAGAATGATAATTTAAATAACTATATTTCCCCACTTTATCCTAGAAAACGTGCATAGATGAAGTTATATTTTTGCCCAGAAGCAAAAGAAAAGGCCCGTTACCCTGGAACCCACCTAATCACAAACCAGCGTAGGTGGCTCAGGCCATCAATTGATGTCACTTCAGTGCCTCTGACCGGAAGGCCCCGCGGTGGCAGGATTTTCGACACTACAGTACCGGCAGCGTATAAGCGACTCTGACAGTTCGATGCGCTGTTGCCACGCATTTTTTTTTAAATTCGTTGCGTCGTTGATGCAACGCGTTTCTTAACCCTTATTGGGCGTTGAGCGCTTTCTTCTCGAGTAATCCTCCGTTACTGAGTAAATTACTATACTGAATAATTACTATGTTTGTCAAGTCTCGTCATGTCGCAGTCAGTCAGTACCTTTTATCCCTTCGGCCAGGGGTTCGATGCCGTTAAATCCCGGGGTTCCTGGCCGGTCACCCAACCAGGAACCCGCGAGTCTCGAATTCGTTTAACCTTCGTGACTTCACGGAGCGTAGTAAACGAATTCGGCTAGCGCTGCCGGCCATTTCTACGCACATGGCACCACCCACATGAGAGAGAAATGAAATCTCAAAACATTAACTCTTACCGACAGGCGATGACACGTCTTGATATCATGTTCATAATCCTGGCCACAACAGAACCTTATCGTCTCCCAAACCACATTGAAACCGATGCGTCAGCTCCGGGTGGCTTCGTCCTCTATTTGGCCTATCTGTAGTGCAGCCAGCCACAACTCTACCCACAACATTGTCGAGGTAATATTCTGCCGTTCACCTTTCCTGCCTCGAGATATTGGAGTAAGCAAACAAAAATCCACGATCCTGGCTCTTTAACACTATGCGATATATGGGATGCAGCCCTCACGAAACTCTCAGCCTCGGACCAAAGCACTGAAGCGCTCGGAAGTCACACAGCAACTGGCCTGGGACGCATCGGCAAAGGCACATTTCATTATCACTGATACTGTCGATGACAGGGATCTGCGCGCTTCTCGAGCGACTTCGTGTGAGCCAGATGAACAGCAACGCCGAACCCTGGCTGTGAGAAAGTAAACAAATCGTCACAAGCTGATTGCTTCAGAGCAAGTCACATGACGCACCACAGCACGTGGCGAGAGAACTATCAGAGTCGCTTATACGCTGCCGGTACTGTGGCTAGATAGCTAGGTCGAATTCAACCGCTGTCTGGAGGAGAATTCTTGCGGTCGGCTGTTCTGATCAGTAGTTTCCCGTGCTTTTTCCTTTTTCGATCAATACCAGGCGAATGCCAGAGCAGAACCCTCAACGGGCCACGGTCCGTACGTGATCTTCCTTTCCTTGGCATTGCCCTTCTCGCACCTTATTTACACATTTGTACACTTACATGCAATACACTGTTGGCGTTCAAAAGTTTCAAATTGATGAAACTGAAATTAATTGATTTCAAGATCGTCAGGAAGCTGAGCTTTCAAAATACCAAAATTCTTCACCGAAACCAACCGATATGCCTCACTTTAGTTTGCCAGGATGCTAACTTTTTGCAACAAAAGTCACTTCACAGAGCCAAGGATATAAGCTGAGGCTGACCAGACCCTAAAAGGCGGGCGAAAAACACAAGCATACAACAATAACAAAAACAATCTTGAAGGTGCGGAGTCTCCAAATAATTTTATAGACAGTTGCATAAAACGTTCTTAATTTTACGGATCTCACCATGATTTGCAACAATTTCGAGTATTGGTTGTCCCCATCATCAGGCAAACAGGGCAGACCCCCATATTATGAAATTATCCTGAAAACAAAGATATTAAACACCGTGGCCTAAAGATGTAATGCCCCTGCACACTCAGTGCAACTGCAGCGTTGGCTTCAGGGCTGCCACAAAATGCAGCGATACTTCGGAGGCATTGAATATGGGCGCCTTCAGCAGAAGGGCTTCACGCACTCAACCCCAATTGGCATCAGGAATACGATGACACTTAATCAAATTAGAGCTTAAGTGCCCGGACAAAACGACAATCAGTTTCGTTAACCGCTAACCATTGCGTCTGTTTAGCTAATGGCAAAAACATAACATTATCCAAAAATGTGACCCACGTGGCATGACAAGAAAGTATGTTAAAAGCCGTCAGTCAGCATCCTACCAAATTCAAAATTAACGTGTAAAGGGCACGAAACAGCAGGCAAATTAATATAAAACTGTCGTTAAAGCCTACACCACTTGACTAGCAAAACGTTTGGGCTCACGAAAGCTATCAGTTGCTATAAAATAGGTTCTTATGGAAAACTTACAAATTTTGAAATATCAACTGATATTCGTATAACGTATTCAAATGCTTCCAAAGCACATTCATTGTCGATCAATATCCAGTGGCAGTCAATGAAACAACGCATAATTTATGCCCTCATTAAGCTGAAAAAATGGCCTTAGGCTTGCGAGGACACGGAACAAGTTGGTCTCGACCGAAGTCCTCCGAGGCTGTCTGGCAAGTGAATTGGGGTAGCTCCAGTGCGCAGATTTCCGAGGTATAGTGCGAATTTTATATAGCTGTCTCTCAAGGCCTGTCTTCTCAGGGGCATTATGTCACTGCATTTCGCGTCTTTCTCGGTCGTACCTCTAGATGCCGTGTGATCGCGAATGTATAAAGCACTGCTTGTTCATGTGACATCTAGCGGCACGACCGAGTCGACCGTGTCATAATCCCACTGAGAGGGCAGGCATTGAGAGGCAGCTTTATAAAAATTGCACTATAGAGAGACCGCGGGATGAAACCTGGATAACTCAGGTGCCCTCTGGCGGAAACACAAGTGAACTAGCGTCAGCGGCGAATGTACATAACAACCGAAATCATACTATCACAGTCCAGGAATCTATATCTGTGAGAACAATAAGAATATACATACATAACATAATAAAATTAGGATGCCATTGATATCTCAAAAGTCAGGATATTACCAGAAGTTCAAAAATAATAAAATTACTCAGAAATATAATGTACTTAGTATTGAAATCGAATATACGCTGCCATATGTCGGGAACTTGAAACTTTAACGGCTGGGACGGTGCCCGGACGGGAGATTTCTGGATGGAGAAAAAAAAAATGGGTCGAGACAGGAGACAAAAAAGACATATGGGTCGAGGTTGGATCTTGCCAACCAGCGGGGGAAGAACATCACAGCTTCCCGTGAATAATATGTACTACACTTATAAGAATAATGAGCATAACAGTTGACGCACCTAGAAACGTGAAATCAACAATACTACTTTTCTAGTCCTACCCAAACTAAAGTTTTCTCTTTAAAAACCCTAAGTGTAGGTTATGGATGAAAGTACTAGTCACTCAAGAAACGTAAGCTATTGTTTCAAACTTCTGAGTTTCTAAATTCTTTCTCCGGGTGCCAGGAAGTAAAGGGCAAGATACGCTGCATCTGTTTTCCGTGAGGTGCTATTAACCGCGCAAAGGTAGGATTTCCCCACACGTTAATTTGACGATAGCAGTGAAGGAGACATTGAGTCTACTTGTGCCCACTTCCTCAGCGCCCCGCTACCAAGCACCCCTCTCGCCCGGCCCCGCACCGGGAGCGGTAGCTCAGTGCATCAAATGATGTCACTGCAGCGCCTCTAACCGGGAGGTCCTAGGTTCGAGTCCTGATAGCGGCAGGATTTTCGACACTAGCTTTTCAGCTAGGTCGAATTCAGTCGCTGCCTGGAGGAGAATTCTAGCGGCCGGCTGCTCTGATCGATAGTTTTCCGTGGTTTTTCCGATCAACGCCAGGCGAATGCCGGAGCAGTACCCTACCAAACGGGCCACGGACCGCGCGCGATCTTTCCTTCCTCCTCCTTGTCCTATCCTCTCCCCGTACACACAGATTTACACTAACATGCACTACACACCACATTCCGGGAGACTGGTCGGGAGCTTAGAGCTTGTGCCGGGTGGAACGGTGCCCCTCTGATGGGAGAGCCCTGGTTATGGGGAAACCCCACTAGCCGACGGTAGGTCGGCGCCTTATCTCACCATCCAGCGGGAGAAGATCACCGCCATCTCCCGAGGAAAAATGCACTACACGTACGGGACTAATGACCTAAGCTGTTGACGCGCCCGGAATAACCAACCAACCAACAAGCCCCGCCCCGCCACGTTTCTCACACACGTTCCCGCACCCAATCCCCGCTCTTTCTCATCGCTCCTCGCACGTCGCGCTCAGAACGCACACTCTGCTCCCTGCGCCCATTTTCCCACCCCTTCCCCCCCCCCCCCCGCTCCACCCGGCCTCCCCCGCCACGCCCCCTCCCTCTTGACACGCTCCTCCCGCCTCGCTGCCCCCTCGATCCACACACACACACACACACCACGCTTCGCTCGCTCGCTAAAAGCAAATTTATGCGACGTTCTTGACGTGTGGACTAGAACTAAGTGTGGACATTTTCAGAGGAGAGTGTTACAGATTTAAATATTGTATTTTTTCGTTTTAAATAAAGGTTATTGTAAAGGGATCTTGCTGCAAGATGATATGTATCTTCTCAAAAAGTGTTAAAATACAATTATTCCTTTTGCGTAGTCCATAATTACTGGTGTAGAACTCATTTCGACTATCATTGCTTTTGAAGCGGTAATGAGAGTGTTTTTGGAAAGGTCCTTCCGTTCTGATAAATAACCACTTTTGTAGGATGCATGCCGAAGGAAACATCTGGACTGTCACGGTCCTCGCGGAATCATTCTGCACCATCATTGACCCCCCCTCTCATACACACTCTTACAACCACACCATTACCAAACATGTCGGGAGCTTGTAACGGCTGTGGTGTGGTCTGCTAGTAACAATAGAAGAACTCCCGAAAAATAACATGCACTTCTCTTACGGGTGTACTGACTTTAGCCGTTGATGCGGCTGGGAACACGAAATAATCATCCATTGTTATGGAACACGTTAATGAATCGTTCTAGAAACCGTGAACAAAATCCCTAAATAAAAATATAATCCACTTCTGATTATTGTAGTTATTGTAATTGCCAACTTGTGATAGTAAAACACCACAATACGCATCAGGTCTTTGTCAGAAAGTCCTCCTCCGGGCTAGCAAAGACCTCAATCCCGTCCATCTCCTTTTATTTCTAAGGCCCGCGTCCAGGACGACTTCGTTCATCCCCTTACGGCCACTTAACGAATGCACTGAATGGCCGTGGCAATTTGCATCACCATTGGTGAGCTATGAGGCCGTAGCTCGAGTCTTTCAGCGATCGCTTAGCCGCAATTTCTTCTCATTGCGCCCATTAAACTGGTTAATGGCCGTGCGTTGCAGATTACTTTCACCTTGACTTTGTTAGGACAGTTACGCTGTGTGTAAATCCTGCGTTCCGAGTGTCCAACCGAAGAGACGTCTAACCTTTACGAGTTCTGCGTACATGACGCAGCTTTATTAGGATTTAACGTTATTTACTCATTATTAGGATGAAAACAAATCTGACTGCGATAGCTCAGTGGTAACACCATTACCGCAGTAGAATCTTTGAGGGGGAGGTCCTAGGGTTCGAGTCCCAACATTGGGGGATTTTCGGCACTAGGGCTATCTGCGCTAGCTTGGTCGAATTCAGCCGCTGTCTGGAGGAGAGTTCTGGCGGCGAACTGTTATGATCGCTAGTTTTTCGTAGTTTCTCCGTTTAACAAGCGAATGTCAGAGCAGTAACTAACAAACGGGCCACGGATAGCGCTTCCTGATCCTATCCACACTCCTTACTTTCACACACATCCTCTACACTACCACACATGCCAGGAGACCAGTCGGGAGCTTCGAGCTTGACCCGGGTGTTTCGCAGTCCCGCTGGGGAGATTATTGAAAGGGGAAACACCGGAAACCGAAGTGTAGGTCGGTACTCAATCTCATGTAGTTTGGTAGGAACACCGCCACCTCCAGGTATATAAATACACTACACCTACGAGACTGACGACCTTAATTAACGCACACGGATTCAACACTGACGAGCAGAGGTCTAGATTCGGGTGTAGGGTGAAGGTTGACATATACCTATACCCGGAGAGGTGGCTCAGGACATCTGATGTCACTGCGGTGCCTCTGACAGGTGAGGTCCTAGGGTTCCACTTCTGACGGTGGCAGAATTTTCGTAATTAGCTAGATAGCTAGGTAGAGTTCAGTCGTCTGGAGGAGAATTCTAGCGGCCGCCTACTCTGATCGGTAGTTTTCGGTGGTTTCTCCGATCAACACCAGACGAATGCCGGAGCAGTACTCTAACAAACGAGCCACGGACCGCGCACGATCTTTCCTTCCCATTCCTTGTCCTATCCTCGCTTCTTACCCACACTTATACTTACATGCACAATACTACCACACATACCGGGAGACTAGTCAGGAACTTAGCTTGTCCCAGCTGTGGCGGTGCTCCGCTGGTGGGAGATACCTGCTTGGGGAAAACGATAATCTTCGGGACGGTCGACGCCGGATCCCACCATCCAGAGGGAGAAGATTACCGACACCTCCGGAGGGGTAAATGCACTACACTTACGGGAAGTGGCAGCTGTTGCAAGAAAGCCATTTCAAAAATTTATAAAATTATCCTAAAATACTTTTTGGCATATAGGCGGCCTTATTAATTCAAATTTGGGGCCGTATTTGGAATACAATCAATTACAACTACTCTTTGGGCCGATTTAAAAGCAAAGGCTATACATTTCAAACGTCCCGTAGTCGACTTAGTTAATTTTTCCCTCAAAACCGCCGGCTAGCTTGCAAAGAGAAAATAAATTTTTTTCGCGTGTTTGAATTGTTTGAACTGCTTCCAAAGATGACCGTGAGAGCGAGCCACAGATCAGACCTAAATATGTGCAAAAGCACTTCATTGTCGAAAACGTCCCGGAACTCGTCTCATTTCTAATTAAGACGCGACAAAATCAGATTGTTTGAAAATCAGGGAAGTCGAGCAGTTTCATGGCGACTCCCCGCGCTTATTTATTTATTTATTTATTTTACGTCAAAAAACAGTTAAAAACTGCGTATGACGTGCTATGGGGAAAAGTGAATTGTGTGCACATTTTCAAAATTCTGTGATCCCTACACTAAGTCATATACTACTTAAATTTTTAATTTTTGAAAGGGAGAAAAAAACTCCCATGTAATAAAATCTATTTTCAAGGATAAACAAGCAATAAATTTTGAATTTTGAAAGGGAGAAAAAAAACAAAAAAACTCCCATGTAAAAAAATATATTTTCAAGGGTAAATAAGCAATAAATTTTGAATTTTGAAAGGGAGAAAAAAACAACAAAAAAACTTTTTAAAAAAAACTCGTGTAAAAGCTGCTAATGCACATATATATAGAGTGCACTGACAGTCAATTCAATTGTCAGAGGTTGGTGTTGCGACGGATATCTAAGTATGAATGGTTGTCGCGGAATCTTAGTTGACACGCACGAATTCCGAGAGAAAAACAGAAGGAAAACTATTTCCTTTTTGCCCAGACAGATAACACTGGTAATTTCTTCAATACTTTTTTTCTTTCAATTTATTGGTTTTGATGGTAGGTACATAGATTAGTTGTTAACAACTTTATTGATTTCTTATAAACTAACTTAAAATGAACTTATAATTAACTTACAACTATTACAATGAGAGAGGAATCCCTAATGGGTTCTCTAATCAGGTTCCAATTCGGCGAATTTGATGAGAAATGAATGATAGGGGAATTTATTTGTAATTCTGGTTTGATGGATGGGATTTTTACCGAGTCTGAAATGCTATCAATACTTCAATGAAATGCTATGCTATCAATACTTCTACTTAATGATTCTTACGCCGAGGAATGCTGTCGTTCCCAGAGTCTCCCTTCGTGACAAGACTGCTCGAAAAGGCGATAAGGAGTTTCCTTGGCACAATCGCTCCCAATATTTCGCAGCCTCAACACTACTCATTTTTTAAACAATTGTACTTGACCTTTTTTAAACAACTGATTTTTTAGAGCAGATTTCTTCTAACAAAAAGTCTCTGTCATCAATATTGTGCTTTTGCTATGTAAGTTTTTTGTTTGCAATTATTGAAAATACAGAGTGTGCGTCGAACATGGGTCCTGCGCCATTTTCTGTATCACTATTGGCTATACGCAAAAAAAGGGGGGGAATCGTTTTTGAGAAAATAAAAGTTTAAAATGTTTCATCTAGAGTTCTATAGGAAATACAGTTATTCAGATTATCATTCTCCATTTTCACACGCAGGAGGTCGAATCCTTTCACGAGAGGCATAATAGCTAATATGCCTTTGCAAAAACTGGAGCGAATATTTTCTTATCAATTCTTGGTTAAAAAAAAATGCTCATTTTTTTCTGTATTTAGAATTCAACTTGTGAATAGGGATTCCAGAAATTAAGGAAATATGCACAGAATACACGTTTCCTTATAGTATTTATTTATTTTATTTATTTATTTTACGTCAAAAAACAGTTAAAAACTGCGTATGACGTGCTATGGGGAAAAGTGAATTGTGTGCACATTTTCAAAAATTCTGTGATCCCTACACTAAGTCATATACTACTTAAATTTTGAATTTTTGAAAGGGAGAAAAAAAACCTCCCATGTAATAAAATCTATTTTCAAGGATAAACAAGCAATAAATTTTGAATTTTGAAAGGGAGAAAAAAAAACAAAAAAACTCCCATGTAATAAAATCGATTTTCAAGGATAAATAAGCAATAAATTTGGCTCTTATTACTTCCTGCCGCGACAACGTGGAAACGATAATTTGAATAATTGTATTTCCCACTGAATTCTAGAAGACGCGCACAGAAAATGAAGTTACATTTATGTCCAGAAGCAAAACAAGGGGCCATCTCAGCATTTGCTCAATGGATCAGGGAAACTGGACGAAAAACCTGATCGAGATGGGGGTCATTGACCCGGAAGCTGTGTTACAATAGTTGTTACAGGTTGTTTATACTCAATTATAGTCCAAATGGTAATTAATGCATTATGTATCATTGTTAAAATTAATGTTACTTTTCTTGTGATGCTCAGTATAGTCTCTAATTGTATAGAAACAGTTATGCAGCAGAAACGATTTGACTTGGGATTTAAACTTTTCTATTGAATTTAATCGTTTAATGTCATCTGGCAAAGTGTTGTAAAATAATGTACATGTATTGTATGTGAATTTTTTGTAATGAGCTGTTGATACTGTCACCTGATGAATATGATTTCTACGTCGAGTGTTATAGTAATAGACTTCGGCATTTTCTGAAAATATATTCCCGCCCTTAAGCAAGTCATTTTTTACAAAACCACTGATTCGTAAATAAAAAGACACGGTAATGGTAGAATTCCTAGATTAATGAAGATAGGCTTACAAGAATCACGTGGGTGGGATTTGGTTATTATTCGTACAATTCGTTTTTGTAATCTAAAAGTCTGAGAGCTATAAGATGTATTTCCTCAGAATATTATGCCATATCTCAGGCGGGAATGAACATTCGCGAAGTATACAAAACGAGCAGTATGAAGGCTGACTGAATTTGCAAGAATTCTGAACGCGTAGCATAATGAACTTAATTTTGTGTTCAATTCATTTAAATGGACGTTCCATTTAAGGTTTGACTGAATTGAGAGACCTAAAAATTTTGTTGCCTTAACATCAGTCAATGGTACACCGTTCATTTTCAATACTTCACAGAATTGTTTATTTGAAATGGAAAACTGCATTTAAACCGTTTTCTTTTCGTTTACTATTAATTTGTTATTTCGGAACCAATTTGAAACATCTGATATTGTACTATTTACGGTTTCTTTATTGCAAAGGATGTTCGTATCATCCGCAAAGAGAACCGTTCTTCCGTTTCGAATCGTCGAGGGCATCGTACGTCACACACAGTTTGTAACTTTTTTACGATGAAGAAATAAAATAAACAATTTAAAAAGCGTGTGTGTTTGACTTTAAATTATGAAAAAAGTTATTTTTGAAAAATGAATATGACATTATTTGAAGAACTGTTTCCGATGAAGATATTTTCGTAATGAAATATAGTTGTAGGAAGATGTCGAAAAAATTTTGAATTTTTGCAATTTTCAAAAAATCAGGGATTTTAACAAAAGTGATTCTTAAGCGTCCTTTGCACTATCCGAAGTCAAAATTTAATAAACAAATTTGGTGCCATTTGATTGAAAATGTTGAAAGTGTCTTCATGTAACTTCTCTCCCTAAATTAAAATATGGGTTTCATGTTCATAGGGCCGGGACATCAGCCACATCGATTGGGTTCAATTGTGGTGAAAATCCTACTTACGGTTTAACCTCTAGCGTTATTCACAGACATTTTGCCTTCAATCGATTTTTCTGTATCAAGGACCCACTAAACATGGACTCTATCTACACGTGTTAAAGGAAGTAATTTACTATACATAAGGAAAAGATTTATTCACGTTTTGGTTACCAGGGTCCGGCAATAAGTTTTTCTGTCGAAAATTCCCCCGCAGCATAACAATACTTTCGTTATATAGCGTAAGCAGCAGCGAAAATGTAAAAATGTGTAATTTTTTTAATTTCGAAAGGTTACATCAAAATAGCGTTCATGTTATGCGATTCAGTACTTTAACTTTATCCGTACCAAAAGTTTCTCAAAAATTTAAGAATTTTTTTTAAAATTGCCCATATTCCACTCCAAATTGCGCGAAAACCGCTTACGTTTTCATAAAAACTGTACGTGTCATTTGTAAAAAATCTAATTTCGAAGAAAATATTTCATTGAGAAAAAAATCTTTAACTTCAGTAATGTTATTCTATAAGAGGGGCCAAATAATTGAAAACGTTGCAATTTTCTAAAATTTAGAGGTAGCAGGGAAACTCGTACCAGTGACATCTTTGTAAGTGTAGGACATTTCTTTTCGAGCAAGAAATGTAAAGAAAGAAAACAATAGCCATTCTTGAGAAAATTCTGAATACATCCCAGTGGCTTTTCAGTACGCCCCAAATAAAGAGATTGGTTTGAAATTCGCAAGGCCTAGTCTGTTCAGATCGGTCGGGGAACATTCGTTAAGAAAAAGTCCTACGAATGATTTACGCACTAGTGTTGCTCTCATACTGAAGGACGAACAAACGGACATACAGATGTTTTGAAATAACACTTTTTCGGTGTCAGGGGACCCCAAAACATGTATTTCCGTTAAAAATCGACATTGAGTGTCCGCAGGATTACGTATTTCGTATATACGTACGTATACAAGATGATGATGATAATAATAATAATAATAATAATACAAAATTGTTGATATTGCTGTGTGATGCGATCAGAACTCCGTAACCAAGGACGCTTAAATATAAGAGGTTGGAAATGTGTAACAACCCCACGTGAGACGAAAAACTACAGTTCATAACAGTAGTTGTTGAAGCTTTGGAATGTGTTCCGCAGAATCTATTATAGAATTTGTAGAAACACTGTAACTAAACACGAGTTACACCAGTACGGGCAAAACTGCGAATTGTCTCATTGGGTCCATTCGTACGTTAAATATTGTAGAGGCACCCATAATCATTGGATCTGCTCCTTAGAAGGCTGGTTGCAACCTGCAGTATATTTTATATGTATCTGACATATTAAGTCGTGAATTTTGAATTTACTAATAATAACAACAACAATAAGAACTTTGAAGCAAATCTTTCACATCCTGTTAAATAAAACTGAATAAATTTGATTTGCCCTTTTCCAACTTTACCCATAATAACAATATTAATTATTATGATGATGCAAAATACATCTTACAATTTACTTTAAGGTAGCAACAACTAAGATGCAATATATTCTATCATATTTATGTATTGCTCATATTACGTTCTCCCCACCTCCTCTCGAAGGTAAGCTACACTTCTGCTCACGAGCCCCTGTGACCGTAACTCACGGGTAAAATTATGAACGAAGCCCTCCAGCCCCTGCTGTTCTTCAGGAAACAGGTTCGTGGTTGGTCACACCCTGAACGTCGGAGCACAACTCAGTTAAACCTAAGAAGTTCTTCCTTTAATCGAAAGAAGCCTAAAACCAGGACGGGTAAAACTTGGCGTCTGTGGACACCTTTAGGATACGGTTAAACACGAGTTACACCAGTGCGGACAAAACTGACATATCCCCCTATGTGTATGGGTCCCTGAAGAAACAGATCCGTTTTTCGAAGTAGGTCAGTCAACCGTTTCGTCAATTGCTATTAATTGGATTGTTTGTTTCTCCGCGTGTTTTGGATCAGCATTTCTCGTGTCAGCGTTCTAAGAGCTATAGAAAGAACAGACTCTGACGAAAGATTGCAAGAGAGTTCAATGAACTCGCTTTCGAGTTTCTGGAAACAGATGGAGGACTCGTTTCTTGTACTTACACGAGGTAATTACAATCTCCCTATCTCATCTAAAGACCGTATAGTCAGTAATAGTACCGTAATAGCACCTCGCTAATCCTTTTTTTCGCGTCAAGTTTAATAACTCGAATCAACGTGGGCTAATCACAATATCTCCGTTCAAGTAAGTAAGTAGTTAGTTTTGTGGTGGGTTTGTGAAACGAACGCTGCCTAATAGAGAACGCATATTTTGAGAAGGGTGTTAGGGATGATAATGGAACGTAAAACCGAATAATTGCAGGTATATATTACGTCAGATAACATTAACGGACTTAGTGAAACTGAAAATACCTTAGATTCTACGGAATATTTTTAGTAATAGGTTTATATATCGGCACCTGATACACTCAGTTATCAGTAGAGCTTCCGCTGGACATATCGGTCTTTAATGACCAGCAAATGGGTAGAAATGACTGAGTCGAAGGAGCATCAGAACAATTTCAACCTATTCGGGAGACAGACAAATGTTTAGCAAAAAAAATCAACAGATTGTTTAGCCTTTACAAAGTAATGGCCTTCCCTACCATCACTTACTGCTCTGACACTTGGACCTTAAAAGCAAAAAAACACCTCAAGAATTGAAGCCTCAGAAACGAAATTCCTAAGATCGATTGCTGGATACATCCGATTAGATAAAAAAAATATTGAAATTAGAGAATTAAAAGTACAAGAGTTAAACTCGTTACTAAAAACCTATAGGTCAAACTGGATTTCTCACATGCAAAGAATGACTGGAGATACGATTCCAAATATGATGCTCAATTACCACCCTCAGGGACGTAGAAATCCTGGCAGACCGAGAAGGTGGAAGGAACAGTTCTACCCGACTGAAGCCGGAACGGACTAGACTAGGTCCAAACCATGAAGTAGTAGTAGTAGAAGAAGAAGAAGAAGAAGAAGAAGAAGGAGAATCAAAATACGAGAAGAGAAAATCAAAAAGATATTTCGCAATTTTATTGTACCCTCATAGTCTGGAAAAGGTCAGAGCGATCATTTGACATTCACGCATGTCGATTAGTTTATCAATAAGCTGTGGAAAGTAGTATGCTAAACGCACCAGTGTACGCATTGATTTTCTAAATGTTTTGTTGAATCTTTTGGTTCCTTTCTGGGTAATGTGGACCTAACGTGCTTTTCCGAAGGCAACAACTCTTATCATTCCGCATTGTTTTTAAATTGGTTTGTTAGAGCCTGGAGCAAACGCGAGGTTCACTGTTCGCAGAACAACTGATTTCTTTCAGTGTTTCAGTGTTTGAAAACAAACTTAGTAAATTGTAATTTTTTGACAATAATTAACGTCACTAGGCCGATATAAAGTTTTTAAAAAATCAACAGCTTCGTGTTAGCGACTGTGTTTCCTTCACGCTTTATTTTCGCAATACCTTCGCACACCTATATAAAGAATCTTCCTAACAAAAAATAACATTTGTTGAAATAAGTATTGGCCATCTGTTGCTGCTAATTCGTTTCGATTGCGGATTTTCGTCACTTTGGTTGCGTTAAGTTGATTTTATAGCAGTGCAGTATTGTACGAAAAATGTAGAGCCAACGCGAAATTTTCTGTGGCGCCCAGTCGCCCGCACTCATTTTCTGTGGTATCTGTGGTGCCCAGGCGCCCGCACTCATTTACTGTGGTTTGTGTGGCGCCCAGTCGCCCGCACTCATTTTCTGTGGTATCTGTGGTGCCCAGTTGCCCGCACTCATTTTCTGTGGCGCCCAGTCGCCCGCACTCATTTCCTGTGGTTTGTGTGGCGCCCAGTCGCCCGCACTCATTTTCTGTGGTTTCTGTGGTGCCTAGTTGCCCGCACTCATTTTCTGTGGTTTCTGTGGCGCCCAGTCGCCCGCACTCTCCTCGTAGCAGCGGCGTTGGGATCGGTTGCCCGCGGCAGAGCGCTCATTCAGCGGCCTGGGTAGGATGACCTGCATGATGGCGCGTTACACAACGACATTCGCCAGTGTCCTCTGCGCCGCAGTCGGTCGCTTGGAACGGGGATTCCTAATTGGAAAACCTTTTCTCCGAATTTCGCAGTTCAGGAATGTGGTAGTGAAATACACACACACACACGCACACACACACACACACACACACACACACACACACACACACATGCACGACATTCTTTTCGTTGGTGGATACGTTATATTTTTTTTTTACTTCCTCATTGAATCATTACATTTAAAATACAAATATTTTGGCTTATAATATATAGTATACATTCAGATCAATTAGTTGCAACATCCGTCATTCAGTTTGTACGATTAATCAATTCGCTGTCCCTAATTATTTCACTTGAAAATTTGAAATCACTTGAACTTTTATTATTATTATTATTATTATTATTATTATTATTATTATTATTATTATTATTATTATTATTATTTAAAATGAGCTAGTGGATATTTCGGGGTATCTTTGTTCGTGATGAACTAAAGCTAAATGGTTTAATTTTGTTAGTGATTTTCATTATTCGGGTTTGTTGTGATGAAATTGTAGTTTCCAATATTAACAAATGAATTTTATTTTTTGTCAGTAGTCTCATTAATACTTTCTCGTATATGCGAGTATGTACGGAGTAATATATATAGAATAGAGAAAGGTATGTAATGCTGCAGAAAATCTATCCGGAGATTTCAAGTTTACTGGCGGAAATACAAGTTTTGCGGTTTCCTGAGACGAATTTTTTTTTCAAAACGTCCATCTGTAAAAAACACTGAACCCTAAACTATTCCTAGGATTATTTTTCAAAGTTAATATTCCTCGGTCGATCTAGCCCGACTCGAAGCTCTGCGATTTTCAAAAGCGTTCTTTAAATTTTGGCCCTAAAGAAGTTGGGGACTTCTTCAAAATTATCTCAAAAATGGCTCCGAATTTTTTGTTATTGTAAGAATAGAGTGGAATACGAAGATGACATAGGTTCGATTTGCTCTGTTAACTTTGAAATTACAAAAGGTAGATTTTTTTCGGCGTCTTCCTACACATACAATATTGAGTATAGCAATTTTTTTTTCAAATGAAAGTTGTTCTCCACAAGTTCCATCACACATTCCATCATCCTCCACAGTTCATTCATTAACGTAATGTACTTTTTTTGGCCTTTTCCAAATTTTAGTTCAATTTCCGAGTGATGAGTAAAATATCGGGAATATTAAAACCAAGATTTTCTCAAAAACGGCTCCAATTGTTTTCTATAAACGTTTTGTACTAGTGCTAAATGACATATAAATGTCTATAACACGTAATTTTGCCGTATTCATGTTTTTCTAAGAATTACACATTTGTTTCTGTACATCTCTCACGTCGTTATTATTTACGCTATCGGCAATTTCTATGCATTATTGCATTTGTGAGTACAAGTGCTTGACGTGATGTTGAATAAAGAGTCTTGAAAACTCAAAACTTTTCTGTGAAAATGAGCTTCATGTACTCCATTTTCAGAAACGCTCAAACGCTATTTTCCCGAAAACTGGCTCAAAGGCGGTAGAAGATTAAGATAGACAAAACTGTCCGCGGGGATAGAAATTTCTTATGTTGGAAATTGTAATTGAAGTGTAAAAAAAAGTTTTTTCGTCAGGTTTCAATCAATTTACCGGGAGTACTTCCTGCAAATGAAAAAAAAAAACTTTTTATACTTGTGTTGTTTAAACTTACATTTGTGGTTTTCATTATTTACCTTTCTTAATAAACATTAAACAGAAAACGACGAAAAATAATAAAACAAAACCAAATTTTAAGAAAAGAATTAAGCTATTAAATTACTGTTTATTTATACTGAGCTATCGGATGCCAATTATGAGATAAAAGGTTGATTGGGAAATTGTAGAGAATTTACTGGGCCGCAATTTGTATTTAGCCCTTTTGTGATCTGTGTCAGAACATGAGATATTCTTAAAAAAGCAAAAACGAATGAATGAAGTTTTTTTCTATTTTCCCTTCTTTTTTGTTGATTGTGACAAAATCGGACGTAAACGCCTGAAAAAATTCTCGAAACATCTTTATTATCTACAGAAAACCGCAAAGATAATTAAAGTCACGTAGTCGGCATAATGTGGTTTAAAAAATTTAAACTTATATAAAAACTAAAAAGAGTTTTTCCTTGTAAATTCATATCAATCCGGCGAAAAACTTGTTGGTTTTTTAAAATTCAAATACGATTTTCAGCTTTCAAAAATTCTATTCCGGGGGTCGGTTTTGCCTATCTTACCCCTCTTCTCTTTAAATTTTGTGTACGGATAGTGCTAAATGTGTCGTGAATAGCATAACTTGCTCGTAATTTTGATGTATTTATTTGATTTTACAAAAATTGCATTTTAAAAAAATTATTGCATATGTGAGTAGAAGTCCTGCAAATGATTTCTGATGTTTCTCGAAAACTCAAAAGTGTTCTATGGAAATGAGCTAAAAATTGCGCATTTTCAGAAACGCTCAAACTATTTTTTCTCAAAAACTGCTCCGAAGTTTTTCAATGAAAATTTGCATATAAGATCAGGTGTTAAACAATATTTTTAATGTCATATTTCAATGATTTTATTAGGTATCTGGAAAATTGTAAAAACGTGATGCTTTTAGGTGCCAGACTTTGACTGAGCTATCTTCTCAATAGACATCTATTAATGTCAATCTTCTCAATAAATATCTATTGATGTCTATTGAGAAGATCAGTCTGAAGATATAAGGAAACTAAGTAGAGAAATAAGGAAACTAAGAGACTGTCTGTACCATTCGGTAGCTCCTCTTAGTTTTTTGTGTTGTTTTTCATACTAAATTTGAGTTTTTAATGAATAATTCGATGTGCAAAATTATACGTTCTTTTTTATTGGAAATAGTTGTAAAATAATTAAAATATTAAATGGGCTTGGTGGGTTATTTAAGGGTTTGTATGTTATTAAAGTCCGGTGTACACATATATATAGTTTTCGTGCAGTTTGGACGTACAGAAAACGTGCAGTCCACACTGCACGTTTTCTACATGAACATGTTCTCAATTTTTCATGCAAAAAGCCTACAGTTTGACTTAAGCGCCTTAGCGGCAGAATGATTCACTAACTGTGATCGGACATCGCGGACATTTGCGATTTTGGGGTTAGGTGTGTCAAAGTGCGATTGTGTGAAGTGATATATTGTGATAAACGTCCTTTTCCCCAATTCTTGACTTCCAATTTTATTCTCTATACTCTGCATGGTTAATCAATACCAAATAAAGATCATAATCAGAACGCACACACAAATACCACCACTGACAGTACTCGGACGGCGCAATTCAGTTGTTTCTCTTTAAACCCCCTAGCGGCGGCCTGTGGCGATTCGTGCAGAAAACGTATAGACTCTGTGTGCGCGACTTCTGGCTTTTGTACTTCTAGTTTGGGATCTTGACGTTTCTGTATAGAAACTGTATGAGAATCTGCACGAAAACTGAACCGTGTATACCGGGCGTAAAATACGGGTGTTTTTTTTAAGCTGGGCAAAATAGTCAACCCGAAAATGTGCGTAATACAAGATATTACATTCATCACAAGTTCACTTGGATTGCGCCGATTTAAAGTTCTTGCAAATGCTTTCGTTTGTTGTGGATATTTACAGTGTCTAGTGCTTTAGAAACCAGGAGAAAGTGTTGCTCTCATTCAGTCATTTGTATGGCATTGGCCTCCACGTGCGAGATGTTTTTATACCTTCTGTCTCACTTCGCCATTCCTTCTAGTGGCTGCATATCAGTAAAAGAAGTGCAAGGTGCAAAAGGAGATTTATTTATTTATTTTACGTCAAAAAACAGTTAAAACTGCGTATGACGTGCTATGGGGAAAAGTGAATTGTGTGCACATTTTCAAAATTCTGTGATCCCTACACTAAGTCATATACTACTTAAATTTTGAAGGAAAAAAACATGTACAGGTATACATGTGTGAGATGTACAGGTGTGAAACTGAAGTGAGTTCTTGAAATCGTTTCTGTGGCGTCGCCTATTGGTGTATCAAATAATATTCCACGCGTGTGATTTGACCGATCTCGTACTAGAATTCGTATCGTATGAGTCAGTCGCTGCTGTCATTCTTCTCGATAAATCATCTTAGTCTTATCACGATCGTGTTGAACGGCACGTTGTGACATGCGTCATTACGTGGTCCGGAAGAATGAGAAAACAAGAAGGCGGAGAGTTCAACTTGAGTTCACTTTGTCGTGAAATAGTCTTCATAAGTACTACTCGAGGATCGGAGATTTCCAGACACATTCATTTGCTACGTCAGTGGAATTTATCAGTAAATTCCGAACATACGGTGATATTATTTACGATAAATGTACAATCAATCTGAATGTCTGAAAATAAATGTACAGGTTTTCCTTCCTACAACAAGGGGCAATAAGCACAGTTATGGAAAGATCTTCTTAATTTTGAGGGCTTCGGGCATGTGTTCGAGAATGCCCTTGAACATACGGAAAACACGCGAAATATATCTCTTTAAAGGTTTGACTCGGGATCTTCCTTATTACTCAGTAGATCTCAATGTGAAACCAGAAAGCTCACGTAACATCGCAGAGATCCTGATGGGAGTAGGGATTTCCCCTCTGACCGCAACACACGAAAACGAAATGACACTTGAGAGTTTTATGGTCCCCGAAATTATGTAATTCCATCTAAGAAAAGTAGCGTGCTCGCGTAACGCTGTTGTGAATAAGTTTTTTCCTAAAATGTATTTCTTCAGCGCGACGTAAATATTTCTTTAGATATCCTAGTGATCGCGACCATTTACTTCTTAAGGTAGTATTGCACTTGTACATTAAAATGTGACCGGGAGCAGTAGCTCAATGCATCAACTGATATCACTGCAGCGCCTCCGACCGGTCTAATCAGTCCTGACGGCGCGGCCGCCGCGGCGGCAGGATTTTCGACACTAGCTTGTCAGCTCGAATTCAGTCGCTGTCTGGAGGAGAATTCTAGCGGCCGGCTGCTCTGATCGGTAGTTTTCCGTGGTTTCTCCGATCAACACCATGCGAATGCCGGAGCAGTACCGAACCAAACGGGTCACAGACCGCGCGCGCTCTTTCCTTCCTCTTCCCTTGCGCGCGCGCGCGCGCACACACACACACACACACACACACACACACACACACACACACAAACATGCACTACACTAACACGTACTCCGGAAGACCGGTCGGGAGCTTAGAACTTGTCCCGGCTGAAAAACAACAAAATTTCTTTTTCGGGAACTATTAAGCCACAGAAAAGCGACGAATTCCCAAGTAGTTATTTTTTATTTATCTCTGTAATTTCTTGGTCTTTTGGTAATTGCGGTACTAACTTTATGTCAAGTTAGCCGAATGCTTATAGCAGAGTCAAATAAAAGAGCGACAATTTTTTTGCGTAACAAATTAGCAACAAAAAAGCGACAAATTTTGAGGTTAATTTATTTTTTGATCTTTGCTTTGATAACTTTATGGACTTGGTGAGGAGCAGGTCTGGGAATTCCAAATGCGACGCGGCACTGGGACTGTGGTTCGCAAATAGACAACTTTGCAAATGCCCTTACTAAGTTCACTAATACTGATTGGCTCGCTTGCTCCCTGCCCTTTTTCGCTTTATGCTTCCCGCTCCACCTCCTCTATCGCTGCTACTCATGATTCTTGAGCCACCAAGTCACCCCATTTTACGGGACGGGTTCGAAGGATGACTGGGTAAAAATTGGAATGCCTTGGAATCACAATTTTTCAAAATAAATTCAGTTCCATACTTCTGTTACAGAGGATACAAGGACGTCTGACCCAATTATAGTACCAGTACGTTCCCAATTATAGTGCCAGTATGATTTGGGAAATAAAATAAACTAGTGATGCTTCATAATGGCATAGATTTTCTCGTACGAGTTCTTTCTTAATTTCTTTGCTCTCGGCTGTATTTTCGGTTTTGCTCCATCCTCTTCCCAGCTGCTATTCATTGTCGTCTAAAGATCATTTTTTCAAATTTTCGTACCCCTAAACTGAAGCATGACTTTTAGAACACTACAGAAGAGTAAAAACCCTGTCAGATATGGACATTTTCGTTGAAAAAAAAAATTTAAGAAATTGGCGTTTGAATGTTTCTGAAAATGTAAAACTGCGAGCTAAAATTCTGAGAATACTTTTGAGTTTTCTAGTAACTTTACGAGTGCGTGACGAGTTGTGTAAGTTTTGAAAAAAAAAAAACAACAAAAGAATACAGGAATACCGTGTTTATATCATTTTAGCAGTATCCCTACTAAAAGTTAGCAGAAAAAATTGGAGCCATTTTTGAAAAATTTTTGTTTTAGATATTTTTTTGTAATGCCCATATTTCACGCAGTATTGCGTGAAAACTACTGAAAGTTTCAAAGAAATTACGTCAAAGCGGCATAACGTCAATGACAAATTACGGCAATGGCATTACGGCAATGAAAAAATTAATAAGGGAGAACAAATTTAATACGAAGAAAAATCTTTACCTTCAATATGGTAATTGTGAGGAAAATTTAACTTTTGTAACTTTCAAAATTTGAAAGTTAACAGTATACATCGGACCTTTACCATCTTCAGAAGCGTATTTCAATCTATTTTTACAACAAATTTGAAGCCATTTTTTAGAAAATTTAAAATATGTCTCAGGGGTTTCTTCTAAAGTGTCCCGAAATTTTAAAGAATCTTTTTCTAGGAATAGTTTAGGCGCTAGTGTTGTTAACTTTTCTGTAAAAACGACCCAAAATTGCTCATTTTCTGAAATGCTCAATCATCATTTTCTCTAAAGCCGCACCATATTTCTTCAAAGTTTTTGAATGGGTAGTGGTAAATTGTCAGAGAAAAATGCCAATTTGCTGCATTCTTTTGTTGTTTTCTTTTCCAAAACTACTCAATTGTGTTCTTTTGTTATATCTCTGACATCGTTAATATTTTATTTAGAACGTGTTTTACATACAATTGTATTTGTGAGCACAATTGCTTCAAATAATTTCGTATGAAGTTTCTAAAAAACTCATAAGTTTTAGGTGAAAATTAGCTTCCAAATGCACACGTTCAGAAACGTTCAGCTTCCAAATGCACACATTTTCTCAAAAACGGCCCCAAATTTTTCAACGAAAATTTGCATACAGGACTACCCTTCAGTAGTATTAGTCTTATTTCAATTTTACTATTAGGTAACCGAGGAATTGAAAAAAGTGAACGAATGTCCTTTAGAATGAACCAATAGATGGCAGCTGGGAAGAGGTTGGGACAAAACCGGAAAGCTCTCCCAGACTATAGAGGTAAGGAAACTACCTAGTACGAAAAGGACTATGCCGTTTTGAAGCATCATTAATTACTTTCTCGCCCTTCGTAAGAAGAGAAAGTGTAATCATGCGCCGGAAAACTGCGAATTTTGCCTGAAAAACTCTTATTCCCAGATCCTGGTAACAAGGGGATAAATCTTGTTCCTATATACCAGTAGTATAGTATAGTACCAGTAACAAGTTGTGTAGTTCTGATTCCATGTTTTGTGGGTCCTTGATAACGAAAAAACGATTAACGTCTGTCCGTCCGAAATGTACTTGTCTGTCTGTGGTCAACGCTATCACGAAAACCGTTCAGCCGATATTCTCCAAAATTGATATTCTTCGATCGATTTAAAGAAACTTGAAGCCCTTTTGAGTTTAAAGCGGATATTTTGATTTTTTGGGGTACTTCACATGAACCCTCAAAAACATTTTCAACATTTTCTCAAAAAATGGGTGCAGTTTTTTTTTTATTAAACGTTGACCTTGATACCGTAAAAAGCTTCCGGGGTAAACCCCGATTAACATGTAGTTAACTACATGTTAACTTGACTCGGTTTATAGTAAATAAGTAAATCTCGATCAATAAAATCAGGCAAAAAATAAAATATTGTATGTACTACGGGCGTTAACTGTTTCTAATGATCTCGAGCCACTCTCGGGCCAAAGGCTCTCCGGCTTTTTGTCGCCGCTTGATTATTTCGCCCCTCGTGCGTAAATAGCTATTATTTCCCAGGATTTATGAGCAGGATTCTCCCCACAGACATTAAAATGTTGCAGTCTGTAAAACGACTCTTGTACGTTGTATCAGTTCATGTATCACCGGCGGCGACACTAGAAGTGAGTGATAAGCAGATAACCTTTTGCGCTTCCTCTCTCTGTTATACTTCTCCCCCATACTGTTTCTACTGATTTTCAAGATAATTGAATCAAAGGGGAATAAACGGATACACTTCCTTCTACCTGTTCAGCCCTCGTAGACGTTCGAGGAAGTGATCGAGGTCTAGATCGCATTTCATTACCTCTATAATTGATACGTGTTAACTCCAGATTTGCGTAGTCCAGAGGGTCCACATTGATTGATTGATTTTTTCGTGTTTTCGGGCGCCTCAACTGCGTTGGTCATTAGTCCCGTAAAAGTAGTGCATGTTTTTCTCGGGATATGGCAGTGATCTTTCCCCCGCTGGATGGCGAGATCCGGCGCCGACCTACCGTCGGCTAGTGCGGTTCCCACTAACCAGGACTCTCCCACCAGCGAAGCACCGCCCCTGCTGGGACCAGCTCTGAGCTCCCGACCGGTCTCCCGGAATATGTGGTAGTGTAGTGCATGTTAGTGTAAGTGTGTGTGCAAGGGGAGAGGATAGGACAAGGAAGAGGAAGGACAGATCGCGCGCGGTCCGTGGCCCGTTTGGTAGGGTATTGCTCCGGCATTCGCCTGGGGTTGATCGGAGAAACCACGGAAAACTACCGATCTGGGCAGTCGGCCGTCAGAATTCTCCTCCAGACAGCGACTGAATTCGACCTAGCTGAAAAGCTAGTGTCGAAAATCCTGCCGCTGTCAGGTGCACATTGAATTTTTCAAAATTTCAGTCAGAAAAAATCTGTTGTGGGACATGTTTGGATTCGTGTGGTGTTTTTTTCCTATAGTACAGTTAATGGTAGTGCAGTTAATGTGTGAAGAAGATATTACCAGAGGTATAGTGCGTCGCCTCGTGCTGTGGTGCATTATTGTATTATCCTGTGCATTAATTGTAACAATAAATGTATTCCCGTAAAAAAATCGAAACAATAAATGGGTGACTAACATTTTAGAGAATAGAAACCTATATCTTGCCATTTGCATCTAATTATGATACCATTACTCTTCAGATTCGTAAATCCAAATACTAAGTTTGCAAAATTGTATATGTAAAGTTAAAACGAATGTAGGCCCCATGTAATGCGTACGAATGTGTACTGCGATTTTTACATCTTTACGTTTGCCATTTGATCAGTTGTTGCCATCCAATCAGAACCGTACATGTCACTACAGAGACGTCATAATGGTGCCGTTCAGCCTTCCGATTGGATGACACCGTAACAACTGATTGACTTCAAGCGCAGCTTACAGAGCGCAGTATAAATATGTTTAATACTCCAGATTTTTATTTGGCTGTGCTTGTGAGGGGTCCTGTTTGGACCTTCTGCACTGGGGCCATTGAGAATATACTCATAGCTATGCCTTTGGTTTGGTGGGAAAGTTTCTCATATTGCAGTAAAAGGCAGATCCAGAGGGAGGATTATTGGATTCATATGCCCCCCTCTACTCATCTTTTTATTTGTTTTTTACAATTTGCCCAATTTATTTAAGAACAATTACCAAATATTGATCTCATCACATTCAAAATGAGGATTCCCATTAAATAAAGGCAGCTGACTTTTCAAGAAGAAAATATTTCATGTCTTAAACCAGAGGTGCTACAGAATGGCACACACTTTCTTGTAGTAAAGTTTTCGAATTTCCTTGGTGTGGATTGGCTTTACGGACTTGCCCTATCCTCTTGCTAGCTGCCATCTATCGTCGCCTAAAGTACATTTTTTTTTACATTTTCTCAACTTTGCGGTTTCCTTATAGTGAAAACGAAATATTATTTTACGAATATTAAAGAATGCTAAAACCTCTTCCTAAATAGCTATTTTCATTGAAAAATTTGAAGCCGTTTTCAAGAAAATGGCGATTAAGCATTACTGCAAATGCGAAATTTGAAGCTCCTTTTCACAGAAATCTATTGAGTTTTCGAAAAACTTATTTTAAAATCATTTGAAGCACTTCCACTCACAAATGTAATAATGTACACAAATCGATGGAAATGAGCATATTAACAGCATGAAAGACATTTCAAAAAAATTACATTTGTGTAATTTTTGGATAAACAAACGAGTACACCAAAATGAACCTTACGTTATATTAAACAGTGTAGTTAGCTCTATCCATTAGAAAAATTTGAAGAACAAATTGGAGCCATTTTTTAGAAAATGGAGTTTGTGTTTCTGAAAATGTGGAATTTTGAGCTCATTTTTATAGAAAACTGTTGTGTTATCGATAAACTTTATTTGACATTATTTAACAGGAATGTACTCATAAATACAATAACGTGAAGAAATCGCCTCTAATGTAAATATTACCGACGTGAGAGACAGGTTAAAAAAATTACATTTTTGTAATTTTCGAAAAAAACAAATGAATAGAGCAATATGGTGTTTATGTCATCGGATAAGGTGCATTTGGTACTAACTCCACCAAAAATTTAAAGAAAAAAATTTGGAGCAGTTTTTGAGAAAATTTTGAAAATGTCCGGAGACTTCATATAAAGTACCCCCAAATATTAAAGAATGTTTTTCAAAATCTCAAAGCTTCAACTAGAGCCAGATCGGCAGGGCTTTCTTCAGTTTGAAAAATTTTGTACTCATGGTTCATAAAGCTTCAGGATAGAAATTTATCTTAAGTAATTCTTTAATTTATGTAATAAAAATAGTTTCCTCTTTAAAACATTTATCAATCTCTTGACCTTATCAATATATGAATTAATCCGCCTTGTGTCAAGCCAGTTTTTCAGTTTGATTAACAGTTCAGAGCTCAACCCTTGGACACATCCTTGGCATACCAGTTGTAAATAATCTTTCCATTGCTATGCATTACAGTAATGTCAATATAATTTAGACTGGTCTTCACAAGTAAATTTGATATGATGATGATAGGAATTAAATTTGGCCTATATATCAACAAAGTTTTGATGAATAATTGGCAAAATGTCATTTACTTACATTAGTAATGCACTGTTACTATCAAATAATACATTGGTTACCATTTGACACATGGCAACCTCTGAAAATGAAGAACTCTTAGATCCACCAATGGGTGTTCCCCTCAAGTTGATTGTAAATTTTGTCAATGAATTTGATCTCCATATTATTTGGAATGCATTTTATAATTATTAATATCTCATTCTTTGGAATTTCCAAATTTTTAATCTGATCTAAATTATGTTCTATTGCTTCAATTATAAGTTCATGTGGGATTGGAAACATTACTTCAACATCTAAGCAGGCTAAAATAGTATATTGTAAGGGCTTTATTTCTTCTGCAAGTTGATAGATATTTTTGATTAAGTAGGTTTTTTAACATATTTTATATAATTTATATTAAGTGTTTTCACTGTTCAATGCAACCTACCATTTAATTTCATATTAAGATTTATTTAATTTCATATGTAATGAAATGTTTTGCAGCCCGATGATGAAGTCTCTTCAAAATGTCATTTTAATAAATAGATAAAATTGACTGAATAATTTCTTTTTACCTGATTGTCTCTAAAATAAGAAGAAAATTGAATTAAATGAGAAAATTAGACAATTGCAATACAACATTAGTGCCTGGTTTCTTTAACAAATTAATGGTAGAGGGAATACAAACTTAAATTTCCTTCCCTTATCCTCTGTGAAATATGTTTTGGACTCGCCCCTTTTGCCTGAGTTTAAGTGTATAGTTACTAAATATTGTACACAATATATTGCCACTATTGATAAGTTTTCATTACTAGGAATGCTGCAATAAACTTTTACCAAAACTTAAAAAATTATCAGTCCCTCTATAAATGATTTTTTTTTATTATTTATGTTAGTGAAATGGTTTTCATTTCACCATATTGCAAAATAGTCACTATTTGGCAAAATTGTCAACAAGTCTTATAATTTTTTTTATTGGAGCTCATTCCATTCATTTAAGAATTCTGAGTTCACAAAGTTTGTTGTGTAAAAATTTAAATTAAATTAAATTAAGTAATTGTGTGCTATTAATTTTTATGAACAGATCTTCACTGATGGAATTACTAATAAATTAGTTGGCTGCTTCTACGCTGAAGATCCAGATGACGTCATCCTAGTCAGAGTATATGGAAAGAAAACTGATCTATTAATTGACCGGAATGCAGAAACACGGAATATACAGGTAATATCTCATAATTGAACTTCCTTTATTATTTAAGCAATGCTTCAATTAAAAATTGTATGTATTTGTGCTACATATTAGGGTGGGCATGATTTAAATAAATTGCGATTCAAATATTTTTATCAAAAAATTTAAAGCAAAAACTTTTCTTCTCAACCTTTTATCCAAATTTCCTCCTAATCGTGTCTTATTGAAGTGCCAAAATTTTAATTAATAATATATACAAATGAATTGGTTAACAATGTATACAGTAGTCATTTATAACCCTTAATGAAAATAATAAAAAATTATATTGCTGTGAATTATTATGACTCATTTCAAGACTAGATAAGTATAGAATATAATTGGTTGATTGTCGACCAACTTGTTAAATTACAGGACAATTATGCTGTGTAAAATTCATGCTTTAAACATTTGTAATTTTATTTTATTAATATAATACTCATAATTAGTTCTTAGTAAATTAATTAAAAATAATTTTTATAAAATATGCTTTGACTGTTTAAAGAATTGAACCTCCAGCAGAAAATTGAACCCAAATTTTCCAATATATGCCGTTTCCTCTAACCACTCGTGTTAATAAAGAGACGGTCAACTCTTCGAACAGACTTAAGGAGATAAGAGCCCCAACGGATATGCTTTAATGTACAATGGCGTAGCTAAGTTCTTGGAGGCCCGGAACAGAAGGTTCAAATGTGGCCCCCAACTACTGTGATAAGTTTTAGATCTAATTTATGAAGGAACATATTACATTATCAATTAGATTTAACCAGCAAAGAAATTATTCTCCATGTTATGCCATTGAGTTTGTCAATCCTCGGCCCCTATTCTAAAAATGAATTCATAAATTATGAAAAGTAGAATAAATTTAAATGTATCTTCAAATTTAATGTATCTTCTGAAACACAAACAACCCAAGTCACTCCTGTATTCTGAACTGTTGCCATTACAATTAAATGTTTTTTAGAATACTGACTCTGGTTGTGAGGTGTGTCAGAGAAGTAGCACTGCTGATTGTGATGCACATAAATATGCAAAGTGATTGATGCTCTGTGAATACCTCCTCACTCAACCACTGGCCCGCCAGTATATTCTTTTTTATTGTTGTCGTTTCTTGAAATAATCCTCCCTCATTCATGTACACTCATTAACCTCATTAACTCAATAACCTTAATTAAATATTCTGGAGATAAGTAATTTGTTACAACATTAATTAAGGCGATTTGATAAAGAAGAATTGTCATGAAAATGAAAAGAAAAGGAGGTACAAGAACTTGAGAAAATTCAGAAAAACCCTTTTCAATTTAGCGAAATTGTTCTGCATGAAGTGTTTCGTTTGATTAATAAGTGTGAACAATATTTTGAATAGTGTGTGTCATACATGGATCAAGAAATTGGATCCTTCTCTTTTTTCAATTCAATCATTTCTCTTTTTCAATTCAGTCATGTGATCATGTAATGGTATGTACTATATATGATTAAAACATTTTTGTTTATATTTATTTTGCGTTTACCAAAATTTTGTATCCTCCAAAATTGTTTAAAAGTATTTGTAAATAGTATTTCATGTGAATTCCTCCTCAGTTTCCGTATATCTAATGTTATCAAAGGTACTTTCGGATTCAAAATGTACAATTTCACCATTCAAATGAAAGTATAATACAATCGTCGGGCCTCTTATCTCCTTAAAGCTGTTCGAAGAGTTGACTGCTTTGGTAGTTCAAATGGTTAGAGCAACTGGGCTTAAACCTGGGTTTGATTCCTTGCTGAGGCAGTTTATTTTTTGAACAGTCAAAATATAAATTTTAACAATTGTATCATGGTATGATGTAGGGTGTTGGGTGTTGCAATGCAAAGAGGTTGACAATTGCAAAATGAGAAAAAGTTTTGATAAACTTCCAACTGTGACCAGATGTAGATATGTGTAAAAATTGTTTTAATTTGTTATAAACAAGCCTAATTTTGCAATACTTCAGTTATGCTACTGAAACACTCACTAATTTGCCTAATTTGCCTAATTTTGCAATACTTCAGACTTGCTACTGAAATACTCACTAAATAATAAATCTTCTTATAAATATTTAAAGAGTTATTGGCCTGCATCATGTACTGTGCATCTCATTAAAAAAAATTTAAAAATATAATTGCTGTTGTTTTCTCATATAATGGTACAGCTCAGATCAGGCGTCAGCCATCTGCATACTTACAGTGAAGATGAAGTCTTTCATACTACACATTTAATTCATTCATATGAAAATTACATCAGAGTGAGACATAACATTGAGGTACATTGTGCAATTAGTATTGCAGACAACACTGCACAGTATCTACATATAGTGTATACCATTTGTGGGAGTTATATCAGTATGAGAAATGCATTGAAATACTTGGTGAAATCATTGTGATTCTTGGAGATAGAACTCAGACATTTGTGAATAATGCATAGTATTGCATAATATAGTATGAGAAAACAACAATTATTTTTTAAAAAAATTTTTAATGAGATGCACAGTACATGATGCAGGCCAATAACTCTTTAAATATTTATAAGAAGATTTATTATTTAGTGAGTATTTCAGTAGCAAGTCTGAAGTATTGCAAAATTAGGCTTGTTTATAACAAATTAAAACAATAATTTTTCACATATCTACATCAGATTGAATTGTAATATTGATGTGTAACAGTGCAATAGGTAAATAATACACCATCTTGCAACAGACTTTTGCTTGTACACCAATTTTTACAAAACTCCCATTTAAAAGCAAGAAATTTGTTGCTAGATTAACCACATATGTGATTACACATTTCAATGTGAAACAAAGCTGTTTCAACTACTGGATGACACTATATTTGATCCTCAAGTATTTATGCATTGAAGAAAGAAAAAAAGAGAAACAAAAGTATCAAGTGGCACTAAAGTGAATCGCAGGTTGGAAAGCAAGATATTAGATTCGTCAGCCATAAAAGTGAAACTAATAGTATTTCTCATTTTTCCCCTGAGATCTAGATTTAATAATACACTTCACAATTTTAATCTCTGAAACATTTAATATGAAGTCTGCATTGATGATCACAAGTTAAAATTACAAATAAACAACTTATAGCAATTACAGGTATCTAATTAATTATCATTGAGAAATTTTGAATTGTTCCTCTCTTCTTACAGATACTGCATACCTATGGTTATGCTCCTAATTTGTATGCAACCTTCAAAAATGGTTTGGCCTATGAATATGTACCTGGAGATATCTTGACAGTGGACACCTGTCGAGATATTAAAGTGTATCCACTTGTTGCACGTATGATGGCAAAGATGCATCATGTGGATTGTGGACCTACTATTTCTAAGGAACCTTGCATGTGGACCAAAACTCGCCAATTCATGAGCATAATGCCTAATCATTTCACAAATGCAGAAAAACAAACAAGGTAATGGAAATAAATTTTCTAATTTTTTATCCTTACTTGCCATATTTAAAGACAGAAATTCTTGATTTGTTTTGCCAATAGATTTGAACAGTTAATACCAACAAAACAAGAATTGGAATCAGAATATGAAATATTAAAGAATGAGTTAATCAATTTGGGAAGTCCAATTGTTCTTAGTCACAATGATTTGTTGCTTGGAAATGTGATTTATAATCCGAAGAAAAATAACGTGACATTCATAGATTATGAATATGCGAATTATAACTACCAAGCATTTGATATTGGTAATCATTTTGCTGAATTCGCTGGTAAGTTATTGCTAAAGTAATTACTGTTTAATACTTTGACTATTGTAACATATAAATTCTGAAGTGTTAAAATTTTGAAATAAGCTTTCATATAACAAGAATGCGACAGCCTGAAATAAAAAAATTTCATATTTTGTTAATTTCCTTCAAAATGGGTTTTACTAAGAATAATGATCTTTGGCAGGTGTATCAGATGTCGATTATTCAAGATATCCGTCTGAAGAATTCCAACGTGAGTGGTTGAAAGTTTATCTTGAAGAGTTTCGTAATTCTCAAAATATATCTAATGACTGCTGCCAAGAAACATCTGAACATGATATAGATGTGCTGTATGTGCAGGTTAATAAATTTTCACTAATGGCTCACTTTTTTTGGGCAATATGGGCTCTCATTCAAGCTGAACATTCTACAATTGATTTTGATTTTCTGGGGTAAGTACAGAAAGTGTTTCTCAGGTGTTTTAGAAGTGGTGTACAGTGGAAGAGTGGGAATTCCTAAAAGTGTCAGTGTGGACATGCTCTAATTTGAATTAAACTGAAATAAAAACACTCACTTCACTGGAATGTTTTCTTTTTTTGAGCTTGAAATTTAAGTATTGTTATTTTCACATTGCTAAATTACATTAAATTGGAGTTTTGTATCTCAGATATTAATAAAGTAAGTTCATTTCCTTTTCATATCCGATCATATCCTTTTCTTTTTAATACACAATTCTAATATGATTTTGTTGATCATAGTTACTTGTTTTTGAGATAAAACTAAAATAAATTTACACACTGTCTGATTTTGTGATCTAAATACACTATTAATTAAAACGACAACAACAAGAGAGTTCTTAAAATTTCTGTCTGAAGTGAATCAAAGTAAGAAAACGAAAGCAAAATGTTAACATTGGTAAACACTATTTGGTTTTCTGGTGACTTGCTTGTTTATGATATTTTATTACAGAATGCAAGAATTTACTGTTTAATCCATTGATGTTGAAATTCATTAGTTATTTTTACGTAAAGAAAAATATGGTCATTCATTTGGACAATAACCAAAGTGATCTTAGTAATAAGTAATTTGAGACAAGCTCGTGGCAATATATCCTGATTGAGGAAGATTTCAATTCAGAAAGAGTTGGCTTGATTGTGTAGTCAGTTTCGTCATATTAGCAGCAGTATAGTAATGTGACAGGGAATCTAAGAAAAGTCGTGTGTATGTGACAGTACCTGGAAAAGTAATGGAAGTGTAAGGGAATTACTGATTTTATATTGCATTGTTTAGATCATATAGTAAAGCTATTGAAATGCAATGTACCTGATCAGAAAAGCGCCACAAGAAATACAGCCACATTCTCCTCTCTAGGTTAGGGGCTACGCACTTTCTACCTCTGCCACCTTCTTACTGTGAGGAATAGCTTCATTTTTTTCGATAAGAATGTTAAAAAATGAAGATAAACAATAATTGTTTATTGACATCCTTATCAAGCATGCATTGAACTTTTAACAAGCAAGGTATTGTATAATATTATCAAGGTGTAATTACTATGGCGGCTGAAAATTCTTTGGATGATCTTTTTTGTTGAGACTCCTTCAGATCAACCTGTCATTAACTTTCTCGGGTGAATGATTTTAAATATCTTCATATCATTGAACAAAGTAACAGTGAATATAAATATTTTAATTTTTATATTATACTACAGTTTTAGCATGCAATAAGCTTTTCCTTGTGATTTGTTGTATTGATCATCCACATTATTTTTAATATTGCTTCATTTTTTAGTTCTGAGTTTCTCTCTGGGTTGTGTTTTAACCTTCTAGCAACTGTAATTTGCATTGAAGCTCTTGCGTTTCGTCTGATTTTTGTTAATATTTTTGGTAGGGTAACTGTTTAGTTATAAGTCTGGATTATACTCTTAAAACATTAGGTATAATGCCCTGCCTTTTCTGTGTGTAATTTGTGTCTTGGTTAAAAGTTCAATGTAAGTTCTTCTTTCTCTGAACACGCATTACTTTTCCCAATTTCAACCCATTGTATTGGCCTTCTGTCTGTAGCCCCATAGGATCCACTAGCAGTCTTTCATCATCTTATTCAAAATCTTGTACATCAAATTGGTGACTGGTTTCTCTAGAATTCTTGCTCTGGACCATCTTTTCACTATTTGTAAATTGGTGTTGTTCAGTCTTCCATTCTATGGATATGTAACATATATTCTATGATAAGAAGTTTATTACTGTTTATAACTTAATAGCTTTAGTTAATATTTTATAAAATTTAATGTTCTGTTCTTTAATATTTCTCTATAATAAAGTACTCACAGTGTATAAAATTGTGATAATATTGTTTGACCAGAAAATACACAAATTAGTCAAAAAAAATTTCATTTCTTAAATTTATCTCCCCCCTGTGCAACTTTGAGATTTTTTTTCTTAAATAGTTGTTTCATTGATCAAATTGCAGATTTCTGCAATATAAATAATATAGAAATAAATCAAAAGCACAAGTCATTATGATATTGATCAGGCTACAGAATACTTTCACAGTAACTCTAACTCTCACCCTGCTAGGTATGACTGAATGTTGTGATATAGAAAAGTTTCAATACCTTACTTTTTAAATAAATAATTTCCTTATCATTGCAAATCTTAACTTGGGTCTATATGTGAAAAATAAACACAAGCGACACAAGTGAAATTTCATGAAGAACTATAGTCAAGAAGGGAAGGCATTCAGAATTCAATGAAAAATATTTTTGAGAATTATTAATTGTCAGTTTGCTAATTTGTTTAATTTATATTCTATTTCCATGTGGTATGAAATGAATGCATTTAATATTATTACTTGTAAAATATAGATCTTAGAAATATATTTAATTTATAGGCAAAGTATTTTACTAAAAAATTATAATAATTTGTAGACACTAATTACGCTTCAAATTTGCTAATGTGATTGCACAACTTCTGTTTTAGATATGCATCTATTCGTTTAAAAGAGTACTTTGCCAGAAAAGACGCTTTTCTCTCCTTGAAGATGCCTGTTTCATGATAGCAGAGTATATTTTTAAGTGCTCATATTCTTACTTTTTGTACATAAACCTTTTCTATTGTGAATAAAATAGGACCTATATTGTTGTTTTATACTATATTTTATGCATTATGTAATAATCATGAGGTTTAGTACCACATTTTACAATGTGAAACTGTATTTTACCAAAACTGAAAATGTGCATATGATTGAGATTATTGCATTTATTTGTAAGACTTTGTGTACAATCAAATCACTGTTTCAACTTGTGTTCTGTGTACATTGAATCAGTAAAAAAAACAAAAACATTTTAAAAATGGCGATATACTTACAAATTGGACCAAATATAACGTGTATGTACATATGTCTTGTCAATTTTTGTCTGTTATTGCAGGTTTAAAAGTTCCATTGATTGATGTTCAATGTGCATAGCTAATATTTGTATCTTTGTAGTGTAATATTGTACATCTAGAAGTTTGTGAATGATTCATGTTAGTAAAACAATGACAAAAAGAGTGATGTTCTCCTGCATACCCGTATTAGATGTTAACAAAAATTTATATTTATTGTACTTCCATGTATTGTTTCTTCATTGTTTTTAAGTTATAGATGAATTCTGAAAGATTATTCCTCACTTTCAAAGAAAGGTGTACAATACATCTGTGTTTTCTTCTATAATATGTCATATACCCATACAATTGCATATAGGATTGAAAATCTCTGTTAAATGTTACATGAAAATTTGTAAGAAGTATTTAGTGTAGTTTTGGTTACTTGCCATGTGCAATGTCTTTATAAATAATTTTATAGGATTCTTTTTTATTGGAACATGATTTCCATAAAATATTGTGTAAAAGTAAGCATCTGTAGGTCTGAGAACTGCAGAAAATAGAATAATGGTTAGTTATGGTTTTCAAACTCCTTGTTTTGGATTCTCTGCCATGTCCTCTGTGATCAACTGTAACTCTGGTTAAGATGCAGTTGTTAACTTCCAAACAAACTTCCCCACCAGATAAGTATTTTTTTACCTTGTCTTCCAAACCTGTTTATGCTTACATAGAACGTAATATATAGACTTTAAAATATTCCTTTGAACCAAAAACCCCATTTTGTAAATAAGGAAGCTAAAGAGTAGGGTCAGTGACTTTTCCATGTTTATACTGACTGACATTTACCATTATAAAAATGAAAGGGCTGTGCTGGACTTGAAGGTATGATGTTTACTATTTAAAGACCAGAAGGCTGTGCTCCCAGGAAGAGCTACTTTTCTGCAGCATTTTTTTTTTTAGTTGTTGTTTCATGATCTGTGTTGTTTTATAAACACTTAATTTTACTGAAAAATATTTCTGATTATTTTTATTAGATTTATTACATTTTTTTTAATAGTGGTACAAGGTGATGTAAAGTAAAATGTAGTATGTTTCTGAAACAGTCCATTTCGAAACATTCCACAAAATCTCATTGTGACATTTTGTAACGCATATCACATCTAAAGATGGGATTTGGAAATTGAGTTATATCCTGTGAATCATATTTGTATTTTGGCTCTTCGACTTATACCATAGTTGTCGCATCTAGTCTGTGCTATTTAATTGTTTATATACTTTTGCAGAAAAGCATTTCATTGTACCATAATAAAGAAATAAATTCTTTTTATTTATTTTGTTTTCAGTCCTTTGTTGTTATTTAAATGTCCTGTACTCATTGCTCAGTAATTCCACGTTAGTACCTTAGTCCTTTTAACATTTCTATACCTTACATTTATTATAATTGAAATTTGATAAGATATGACATGTACTTGGAAAAAATATAAAATTAATTCTTTATAAAATAGATGGTCTGATATTGTATTGTTCTTGCTCTCGAATTTTATTTTGTACTTAATATGTTACTTAATGTGAATACATTATGCATGTGTTCTTTTATAAATGTGGATAAAGGAAATTATTTTTAAAAATAAAAATAGCAAGTGATGACCTGTATCTGTCAATTCAATTATCAAGCATTAAATTTTGATAATTGTTTTGCAAACATTGCTAGAAAATATCTTCTCAAGTTGAAATAACTAATTTCCTGACATTCATCTACATACGTGATCGAAGAAAAAAATGTTAGAAATGTTGAAAAGGAATGAAATCAATTTCTAGTGTAAATAATATGTTTCTAGTACTAATTTTATGTACATCTACCTTTGATTTTCTGAGATAGGTTGAAAATATTCTCAAAAGGAGATCAGAAATTGTACTTCATAGAAGTGTGCTCTGACAACCTTGCCTGACATGTTCATATATTTACACTTTATATAATATTGAAATAATCAGCAGCTTTACCTCTGTATTTCAATTTTTTGTAAGTTTAAAATTTAGATTTTTAAGCTGCTAATGTACACTAAATCCAAATTAAATAAATCAGAAATCTGTTAATTATAAGTAATTTTTTAGTGGCATGTAGCTGCAAAACTGCTATTAGCGACATTTTAAATATTTGAGTAAAATAATTAAATTAAAGAAATGCCATAAAAATTAATAAAATATTTATATAAGAAAGTTTTCTCTACAGAGCAATCAGAGCCCAATCTTTGCACATTCGTAATAAATTTGACGGATAGCTAGGAGGTCTGAGATGGCTAGGGGCCCAGGCATTGAATGGGGAGGTTGCCACGAGGGCACTGCATTCCGGCGGGATCCGGATACCAGCCTGTCGGGGGGGGGATAAAAGCCCTAAGACCCTGGGGAACTTGTGCCCCTGGTAGAACAAAGGCATTGTGTGGTGTGGTAGGCTATGCAAGGTCCATCAAATATATTTCATACATATATATGTATGTATGTATATATATATATATATATATATATATATATATATATATATATATATATATATATATATATATATATATATATATATATGTATGTATATATATATATATATATATATATACATATATATATATATATATATATATATATATATACATATATATATCTATATATATATATATATATATAGATAGATATAGATATATGAAATCTGTAGCTGATTTGCAAATAATATATATACAGTGAAACTTCGATTTTACGTTCCCCGATCTTACGTTTTCCCGGAATTTACGTCATAAATGAGTGGTCCCGGCAAAACATCCATATAAGTAATGTATAATTTTCCTCGATTATACGTTTTCGCGATTTTACGTTTTCCTCGATTTTGCGCCTGATTTGTGAAGTCCTACTACGTCCTAAAACCCCGATATTAAGATTTTTGCACAGCATGTCTCGGATTTTAGACGGACATTCTGAAAGAAAAGGAGGCAATGTCGATGTCGGTGAAAGTGGTGAAAGGGGATACATATAAATGTTAAGTGTTTTGCTATTCGCTGTTGAGAGAGAAGGGACACTGTCGTCCACTTAGAAGCTTCGTTACGACTTATATTTTTGGTATTGGAGCTTCCGGTTGGATAACAATGTCTTCCTCTCCTTCGAGCTCATAATGTTGAAGTGCCGTCTCATTTAGTGTTCAGCTTTAGTTGGTTCTTTGAGCGACGTCCCGGGAATATACGCCACGTGTTGCATTCCGAGTGCGTTCCGTTCTGAGTGTGTTTTATTGTGTTTGTCGCCGATTGCGGAAAAAATGTTTCTGCACATGGAGAAGAAACGCAAGTCATTTACCATCGAAGACAAAATGCATATTTTAGATCAAGTCGATGCTCACGTTGGGAAGCGAATAGACCTCGCCACCAGAATGGGTCTGAGTGTGTCCACTGAATTCAATAGTGAAGCAGCGTGAAAAAATTGAAAAATGCTATTCGAAATGCGGCCCTTCGTTTTCGAAGCCTCGAAAATCGTTGAAAATGTCGCCAATGGAAGAATTAGAAACGACTCTCGCTAGTTGGTTCAAGCAGGCGAGAACCTCGAATTTGGCAATAGATGGGAGTCTTTTGAAAGAAAAGGCGCTACATATAGCAATACGCCTAGGATTGGAAGATTTCAAGGCGTCCAATGGCTGGCTGGACCGGTTCAAAAAGCGCCAGAATCTTGTATACAAAACTGTGTCGGGAGAAAGCGCGAGTGTGGATCCAGCCACCGTTTCTGACTGGAAGCAACAAATTAGTCATTTAACGGAGGGCTATGAATTAAAGGACATTCAACGCAGATGAAACGGGATTGTTCTTCAATCTCCAGCCCAACAGAACGCTGGCTTTTAAAGGGGACGCATGCCATGGAGGCACAAAATCCAAACAGAGGATCACCGTGCTACTGGCATGTAATGCCGATGGTAGCGAGAAATTGCCTCCGTCAGTTATCGGCAAGTTCCAAAATCCCCGATGCTTCAAAAATATTAAAACGTTACCGACGAAATACAAAGCAAATCAGCAAGCCTGGATGACTGGGATAATTTTTGAAGAGTTTCTTGTACAGTTGGACAGGCAGATGGGGGCCAAGAACAGAAAAATTATTCTCTTCATTGACCAGTGTGCTGCTCATACGAAGGAAACCAGTGGGCTGCGAAATATAAAGATTATATTTTTGCCTCCAAATTGCACCAGCCATTTACAGCCACTGGACTTGGGCATCATCCACTCTTTCAAGTGCTATTATAGGAAGCAATTATTAAGGAAAGCAGTTGCGATGATAGATGGAGGGATGATTGAAGATGTTTCTAAACTTAAATTAAACATCCTTCAAGCATTACATTTTGTGGCTGAAGCTTGGAGAGAAATATCTCCAGAAACAATTAAAAATTGTTTAAAAAACTGTGGATTTCAAGTTGATAGTGATATGGAAAATATTGTCCTTCCAGTTTTAACTTCCTATGAAACGCAAGACTGGCTTTCTTTGAAAATAAGTGACAATGACCGTGATTTTGAAGATTATGTAACTGTGGACAATGGACTATTAACTTGTGAAATTCAGTCTATTGACCAGATTCTGGATGAAGAATCTTCTGCTATAGACAAGGAAATTGCTGAAGAGGAGGACGAGGAGGATGAGGAAAAGGTTACATTTATACAAGCCATTAGAGGACTTGACACAGCTAGAAAGTATTTTCAACAATTTAGTGTGGATGAAAATGTGTTAATTTCATGCAGTGAAATTGAAAATAAACTTTATGCTCTAAAACACTTAGAAAATAAAAAGCAAATGTCGATTTTGGACTGGGTGAACAAGTGATTGTGTGAAGTTGCATATAGAGTCATGTTTTAAGGATAAAATCTGTTTAATGTATCCAGTTTCAATGTGTTGTGTTTTTAGAATTTTGTTTGTTTTTACAATTTTGTGTTTTGGAATAAAATCTGTGCAGAAAAATAATTTCCTCGATTTTACATTTTCCTCGATTTTACACTTTTTTTGACCAGTCCGCGGAGAGGCGTAAAATAGGGGTTTCACTGTATATATATATATATATATATATATATATATATATATATATATATATATATATATATATATGTCATGAAATATATTTTATGTACCTTGCATAGCCTATATATTATTCATGACCTTTTGACAGGCTTATCTTAGTCTTACTGCTGCGAGAACAAGGAGACATTTCTCACTGAGCTCAAGAAAACGTGCACAGATAGTGAAGCTACATTTGTTCACAAGAGGCCTTCAAAGAAGTAGGCAGGCAATTTGCTCAAAGAATCAGGGAAATTGGATGAAAAACATGAACGAAACGGGGATCATTGAACCAGAAGCTGAGGTACAATACTTGTAGGGATATTTAGTTCTTCAGATAATTTAGTGAAATACAGTGAAAAAGGTAACTAATAAATATAAATGGTAACTAATAATAACACTGAGTAAATAACTACAGTGTAAACAGGGCTGTTCTTTACCAGTTGGGGGGACGGTATTGTTAAAATCTATTTCTATTTATCTTTTATTTAGTTGATGTCTAAAAACAGTTAAAAGCGTTCTGCGTATGTAATTCAAGTTGAATTATGAAGATGAAAACGAGTGGTTTTGCCAAAAACTGATAAGAAAATAAAAGTGTGCCATAAAACAGTCATCAGTGTGTCCTATGTCATAAAAATATATTTGCAAAGGAAAGAAAGCAAATTGACTATTATCCTTCACAGCATGGTTGACACTACATTGTCATTGATGTACACACTAGCTTCGCCAGCTAGTGTGTCCAGTTGAACGTGCCATGGACGTGCTAAGAATCTCCTTAAATTACTCTCAGGGAACAATGATTTTATCATTAACCACACACACCACCACCACCATCACCATTATGAGATGACTAGGAATCAAAGGGGAAAGAAACAAGTTTCTAAAAGTCTGGGAGCTATATGAAGTATTTCCCCAGAATATTACGCCATATCTCTGGCGGGAATGAGCAGTATGAATACAACGAGCAGTTTGAAAGCTGACAGAATTTGAAAGTACCAATGTCTAACATTTTTGAAAAAAAAAGCAACAAATCAGATTATTTAATTAATATGGACAAGTTTTAAATATTACGTTGCTTCTAAATGCTCTTTGATCGAATTGACAATTACGCGCACGTTCCAACGCTGGGTGTCCTTTCAAAAAGCTTCAAACACGGCGGGCATACTCTACAGATTTCTTTTATTGAGAAGACTCGCTGAGAAGAAGTTTAAGTAACAAACGTGTCAAAAATGTTTGAGGAGACGTCTGATGTTGAATTTTGCGGTTTAACGCCCAAAGTGTGATCAGCTCAAATTCTCGAAAAATATTGGTTCAAGATATTTTGCCTTCGTCTATCTTCGGCTTTCGTTTTTGTCATCGTCGTGAATCGTATTCGTCTTTCGTCTTCGACTTTCGCCTTCCGTTTTCGTCTGTGTCTTTGGCCTTCCGTCTTTGATTTTAGTTTTCGTGTTCGTCATACGTCTTTCCTTTTCGTCGTGTCTTTCGCCTGAAAGACATTTCGTTATTGTCATTCGTCTTCGTTTTTCGTCTCCCCCTCTCATCTTCGCCTTTCGAACTCGTGTTTCAACATCGTCTGTGTCGTACGTCGTCGTTCTTTATTCGATTTCCGCCTAGTCATTCATATTCGCTGTCGCCTTCCGTCTTTGTCCTTCTTCATCGTCCGTGTCTATCGTCTTCGTTCCTCATTCGATTTCCGCCTAGTCATTCATCTTCGTCTTCCGTCATAGTCTTTCACCTTAATCTTTCGTCTACGTCCTCCGCCTACGTGTTTCATCTTGGTCTTTCGTCGTGTTTCATCTTCGTCTTTTTTCTTAATATTTCGCCCTCGTTTGTGTCTTTCGTCTTCGTCATTCTTCTTTCGATTTTCGCTTAGTCTTTAATCTTCGCCATCCGACTTCTGTCTTCGCCTTTCGCATTCGTCTGTGCCGTCGTTCATGTTTTTCATCCAATTTCCCTGATTCTTTGAGCAAATTGCCTGCCTACTTCTTTGAAGGCCTCTTATTTTGCTTGTGAACATATGACATTCGTCTGTTCTTCGTCGATCTAATTCGATTTCTGCCACGTCTTTCATTTGCGTCTCCCTCTTCCATCTTCGTCATTCTTTCTTCCTTCGCCGTCGCCCTCATCTTTGACTTTCGTGTTCGACATTCGTCTTCGACTCCATCTATCGTCTTCGTCTTTCGCCTTTCTCTGGAATCTTAATCATAGAGTAAAGAACCTCTTTAGTCTATGGTCAAACATCCCTATGGATGACCATAGACAAATAATCCAGATACTGTCTGAAATGTATTGAAACTGCATGCATGTATATTATTAATAATTGAAAAGGTATGTGAACCGGGTGAATTTTTATAGTTACAGTATGTCTCCATAAATTACTTCTTTTAGGTACATTTGAAATCTCATGTATTTTAATTGTGTTTAAAAAGTCTTAGGGGAAATTCTAGACCGGTAAACTGGTTTGAGAGAGAATGATCCGAAACACACTTAAAAAATTAATATCACTATCATATCGTCCATGCACAAAGAGGCACAATATTACAATGGATTTGGAGAGTTTAAACCACTATTCTGTAGCTCCCAAAATCCTGTTAATAAAGGATACAGTAAACATTATGCAAACATAACGTTTGTTGAATCAAAATAAATTAAATATTAGTTCTTTAATCAATTTTGAGCAGATTATGATATATGATATAAATGACCGTCTCGCCACGGCTACAGATGGGAGAAGAACAAATAAGGACACAAATCATCGCGTTGATAGAATTTGCTTCCCTGATCGCCTGACCGCCGTGGTAGATGGTATTGTAGATCACGGCGGAAGATCCAAAGGTTGTGAGGCACGTGCCAGCCTCCTCGGATATAGATGTAGTAATTAAAATAATTACTGTGCCAACGAAAACACTCTTTTAAGAAATAGTGTCCTGAATATTAAAGTTGATCCTACAACGTAAGTGATAGCTAGACCGATCATATAAGCGGCAGCGACAGTCGGAGCCCCGTAAAATGCACACTTCTGCTTGTGATTCCATTTCTGTACCTGGACAAACAAACAAAATTAGGGGGCAAACGAAAACAGTATTAAGTCTGCTGAATATAATTGTTCCTTCCGCTGAAGTGTTAGCCAGACCGATCATGTGAGCGAAAGCGCCAGCCGGAGCCCTGTAAAAATACATGCTTCTGCTTGTAAATGCATTTCAGTGGCTGGGCAAACGAAATAATTGCTGGGCATACGAAAACACACTAGTATAAAACAATATGCTAAATATTATAATTGTTCGTTCAGCATAAGTGTCAGCCGCACCGATCATATGAGCGAAATCGCCAACCGGAATATCGTAATATGCACGCTTCTGCTTGTAATTCCATTTCTGTATCTTGGCAAACAAAAATAATTACTGGACAAACGAAAAACACTATTAAGAAATAGTATGAAGATGATTGTAAACTCTAACCGGGAGGTCCTAGGTTCGAGTCCTGACGGCGGCAGGATTTTCGACACTAGCTGTTCAGCTAGGTCGAATTCAGCTGCTGTCTGGAGGAGAATTCTAGCGGCCGGCTGCTCTGATCGGTAGTGTTCCGTGGTTTCTCCGATCAACACCAGGCGAATGCCGGAGCAGTACCCTACCAAACGGGCCACGGACCGCGCGCGATCTGTCCTTCCTCTTCCTTGTCCTATCCTCTCCCCTTACACACACACTTACACTAACATGCACTACACTACTACATATTCCGGGAGACTGGTCGGGAGCTTAGAGCTAGTCCCGGCTGGTGGGAGAGTCCTGGTTAGGAGGAAACCCCACTAGCCGACGGTAGGTCGGCGCCGGATCTCGCCATCCAACGGAGGAAAATCACCGCCATCTCCCGAGAAAAAACATGCACTACACTAACGGGACTAATGACCAAAGTAGTTGACGCGCCCGGAAACACGAAAAAATCAATCAATCAATCAACCAATGATTGTAAATGTTCCTTCAGCGTATGTGTTAGCTAGTCCGATCAAATGAGCGAATGCGCTTGATTCCATTCCTGTTCCTGGGCATATGAAAATTATTTCTGGACAAACGAAAATACTCTGTGATGATATAGTATGCACAATATCAATATTGTGCCTTTATTTGAATTGTGAGCCCGACCGGACAAAGAACAAATTCGCAAGCTGGAGCCCTCGACGAATACACGTTTCCGCTTATATTTCCATTTCCAAACGAAAATTATTCCTGGGCAAACGATAACACACTATTAGGAAATAGTATCATATGAGCGATCCTTTATTGGAATTGTGAGCCCGAGTGGACAAAGTGCAAATTCGAATGCCGGAACCCTCTACGAATACACGCTTCCGCTTATATTTCCATTTCTGTGCCTGGGCAAACGAAAACACAGGAAATGGTATGCCCAATATTAGTTTTGTTCCGTTTGTGGAATTGTTAGCCCGAACGGACAAATACCAAATTCGCATGCCGGAGCCATCTACGAATACACGCTTCCGTTTGTAAGCCTAGGAAAAGAAATTCAATCATGGGCAAACGAAAACACACTATTAGGAAATAGCATGCAGTATGTCTTAATTGTTCTTTTCTCGGAACCGTTAGCCCCACCGCACATAGCAAATTCGCTTGCCGTAGCCGTCTGAATACACCCTTCCACTTGTTATTTCAATTTTGTGCATGGGTAAACGAAAATATTGTTTGGGCAAACGAGAACATTCGTTTATGGAATAGAATATAACGAATTTTTTTATGTGCACACCTGGGAAAATGATGGATAAGAGATATGCGTCGTTTGGTTAAATTTCCAGCCAACCTGAAGTTGGTTCAAAATTTTTATTTCGTGTCTATTTTTTTTTCTAGAGTAGGGCAAACAAAATTTTTTGGTGGGTAAACCTGGGCAAACGATATACGATCTTATGCAAACCTAATTTTTTTTGTTCGACATGGATTTGTCCCGAAAATTTTTTTGCTTGTCCCGAAAAGTTTTTTGTGTGGGTGAGCAAACTAAAATTTTTGGAGGGCAAACCTGGGCAAGTTTGTTTGAAATCTCAGATGTTTTCCGGCCAGCGTGAAGTTAGCCCGAAATTTTGTTTTGCGTGTAACTTTTTTCCGGAGGTGGGCAAACGATATGCCAAGTTTGGTTGAAATTCCAGATTTTTTCCGGCCTACTTCACGGAGGTGCACGTGCTGACTTTTTGCACTCTGGTACCTGGTTAGCCGTAAACCAGTTTTCTAAAGCATTTAGAACCGGGGATCTTTCTTGTTACGCTCGCCCGAAGCGTAGCCAGTTTGGAACTTCCCAGCCGAAGATGCACCAGGGATTGCAATGATTGACTGGATCGCAAGCGATGCAAGCTTTTTCTGAATTTTGTTCTTGACCACCTGGACCTCAGAAGAAATGTCACCGCGTAAAGGTTACACAGTGGTAGCAGTTTTGCTTTGTGGTGTCATAATCCGGATTTAGATTGTCAAAATATGCTTGTCGTGGATGAAATATTTCAGAAATCTTTGATCTTATGTCGTCAATTCGGTAACGACTTCCTCCCATCACTATTCACCTCTGCCCGAATTTGCTGGATCTCGGACTGGTCGGTTTCCTGCATCCGAGCCATTTCCTCGCGGACCTCGTCTCGCAGGGATTTGGCTAAATCCCGCATTTGTCTCAGCAAATTTTGCTCTAGACTCTAGGCGGGCGTTCTGTTCTATTCGGATACTCAGTTCCTGCATGTTACGCTCCGACCGAGCCACATGTTCTATACGGCTGCCTAATTCTGTATATTTCTGTATATTATACAGAACATTTACAGTATTTCTGTATAGTACACACTGAGTTCCTGCATGCTCTGGAGAATCCCCATTTTCGGCAACGGTCCTCGTCCGGTCCTCCTGGCTCTCTGACGTTCCGGCTCGGTGCTCCTATTCACGTGTGACACATCTTCGGTGGTTTCCGCCGACTCGGTGTCATTGGGATCCTCTGGCCTATCAGTTTCTATAGGTTCAATAGGTTCTTGATGAGGGAGGCGTTCGTAAACCAGGATCGTTGACACCTATGGTTTCAGTTTCACGAATCCTCGAAATCTGTTTTTAACTCACCTGGCCATTCTTTTTGTCTCCATTCTAATTAAGGAGGGGAAACTGTTCCCTGCTTTCCGAGGTTTCTCCTTTTATTCAAATTTTCACTAGAGGTGACCTGAAAATTTGCATGGGCCAGCACGTCTTGGCGCCACTATGATCCCTTTACTGTCCCAGCTCTTTGTTGATTGATTTTTTCGTGTTTCCGAGCGCGTCAACTGCTTCGGTCATTAGTCCCGTTAGTGTAGTGCACTTTTTTCCGGGAGATGGCGGTGATCTTCCCTCGCTGGACGGCGAGATCCGGCGCCGACCTACTGTCGGCTCACAGCCAAGACTTTCCCTCTAACCAAGACTCTCCCACTAGCGGGGCACCGCCCCAGCTGGGACAAGCTCTAAGCTCCCGACCGGTCTCCCGAAATATGTGGTAGTGTAAGTGTGGCGTGTTAGTGTGTGTGTGTAAGGGGAGAGGATAGGACAGATCGCGCGCGGTCCGTGGCCCGTCTGGTAAGGTACTGCTCCGGCATTCGCCTGGTGTTGATCGACTACTAAACCGATCTACCGATAAACTGCCGATCAGAGCCGGCCGCTAGAATTCTCCTCCAGACAGCGACTGAATTCGACCTAGCTGAAAAGCTAGTGTCGAAAATCCTGCTGCCGTCAGGACTCGAACCTAGGACCTCCCGGTCAGGGGCGCTGCAGTGACATCAGTTGATGCACTGAGCTACCGCTCCCGCTCTTTGTTATTTACATAATAAGGGCAATTCCACTTATTTTATTGCTACTGTAAGGGTATTTGTACTTATCACATCTTTTATTTCGTCACACCTGAGCGAGGAAGAGGGGAAGCAGGAGGGGTAATTGCGGGATACCACCAAATTTTTTTGACGCGAGGCTGCAAATCCCATACGGGATAATGTGGGTGTGTCAAGAAAAGATGACTAGGTCTCTCATTAATTTACTTCAAAAACAAAACACTCACAAATCTGAGAACAGAAACATTTAACATTTATTACATTTCATTCATTGAACAGAAGTTCTTTCTTACAAAAATGCCTTGGTTTCAGTGTAGCAATAACCAACCATGTGGAAGGCATTCTTTCTTGACGTGACTCGATGAAATTTAAGACAGGTTTCTTGTAACTATTTACCCCTGCACTGATGCAGGCTCGTTAAGTGCGACTGCTCCCAGCAACTAGACCATTCCTCTGACGGTATCTCGTCTTTTGATCAAAATAAACACGCCTGGGAGAAATATTTTTATCCACCCTTCCAAACAAAGGTTTACCATATGTTTAAATATAATAAATATATACTACAAACTAATGAAATTTTGAATTCCTTTTCAAATAACAAATATTTGGAAAAATTAATAACAATAACAATTATTGTACTTATCGTATTAATGCTTTGCACTTTTGTGTGGTTTTCATGCGGAGGTTTCCCACTGAATGACTTATTTGAGATATTTGTAAGAAAAAACTGTATTAGCGGCTCGTTGTTAGGAATTTTATTAAAAATCTAATAATTTATTTTTTTATTGAAAACTCCTGTTGAAGACGGTAGTCTTAATTTTTATGCTGTTAAAACACCAAAGTATTTATATTAGTAAATACATTTTTTAAATTTATTATTTTATGTTCGACAATATGTCTTTCAAAGCATTGAAATTTACAAAAAAAGGACTGTTAACAGTAACCTCTTTAAGAGGATTTATTAAGGTAAAATTTGAGAATGAAAAAAAATGTTGTAAAGATAAGAAGATTGGAATGTAAATAAGAGAAAATAAAACTACTACTAACTAAAGAGGATGAAATTTGTCTTTAGGAAATTTATAATTAATTCTATAAGGAAAGGGATAAGTTTTACCAAGATTAAAAAAATTGTGTATTCAGCATGGGAAGGAGGATGTAGGAAGAGTATTAAAAAATTTGGAACTATAATTTTTAATCATATCATGTATTGTAGGGAGATTTAATTCATTATGAATTTGTGTATTAGAAATAAACTAAGGTGCATGTAAAATTTTTCTAAAGAATTTGTTTCGGATAATTTGAAGTTTTTGTATAATTGATTTAGCTGCATTTGAACAAACTGGACATGCATATGTTAAAGTAGGCCTTATAATTGAAGTGTAAATTAATTTAGCAATTTTAACATGAAGAGTTGAGTTATTATTTATAAGAGAATTTAGTTTCTGTATTTTAATAGTGTTTTTTTGTATCACATTTTTAATATGAATTTTCCATTTCAGTTTTGTGTCTCCATTTGGAGACCTAAATATTTAACATATGAAGAGGAAGAAAGCCAAGCAGAAGGAGTGTTATGAATGAGAAGGGGAGGAGGACTTATTGGCTTACATAACCTAAATATTTTGGCTTGGCGTATTGATTTTGATTCTCCAGTTGTTGGCCCAAATTGAATAACGATTAAGATTTATTTGAAGTTTATTTCTAGCAAGAAGAATATTAGCGTGTGAATTAATCAGTGCTGTATCATCTGCAAAAAGGGCTAATTTAGAAGAAGTAAATTTTGGAATATCATGTAAATAAATATTGAATAGCAGAGGAGAAAGACAGGAATCTTGAAGGACCCCAGTAGAAATATTAAATTTTTGAGGGAAGGAATTATTATATTTAACCATGAATGTTCTATTAGATAGGAAATTTTGAACAATAGTTATAAGATAAATAGGAATACCTACAAGATGAAGTTTATATATTATGCCATACTTTGTCGAATGCCTTTTCAATATCCAAAAAGATTGCAAGAGCGATTCAATAATATTTTGAAGTTGAGGAAGAAGAATTGAAAGAATTTGTGATACTATTGTTGTAACAATTTGTTGAATATCATAAGAAGAGGGAGAGGTATGTTGTATAGAAAAGTGTCCAAGGGGGGTTGTTAATGTGAGTTTGTGTATTAGAAAGAGGTGGGAAATGTGTTGGATGTATATTAAAAGGTTTTGAAGAGTTTTGAGGTAAAGAAGTAGGGGTAGTGGAGTAAAACACTGAGTTAGGTGAAGAATTATTGGTGGAGGTAGAAGAGGAGAAAGTATTTGTGAAAAGTGGATTATTTGATTTTATTATTTAAGACAAGTTTGAAAAAAGAACATCCTCTATAATTCACTGATTGGCTCTGACCACATTTTACACATGTCGGAGGGGTTGACTGTGGCTTTGGACAAACAGAGTAATGATGGAGTTGGGAACACTTGATACATCTGGATTTCAATTTACAATTGGCCTGTGAACCAATTTAATTTAGGTTGATAGGAAATATAATTATAAATCAGTACGCATATTTCTTCTTAACATTTTGTTCATTGTTTTTTATTGGAATTGCATCAAGAAATCTACAACCTGAAAACTCTTTAACAGTGTTGTAATTGGGTATTTACTAGTAATATTCAATTGCACTCTGTTGAGACATCTTCATAGGATGATTCCATGAGTTTCCTGTAGAACCTTTCATGTAGTCCTTCACTGAAACAAATTATTCCATGAAATCAGTATGTTTATTGAAGATATCGCTTCAATATTACTAGAAAAATAATAATTTATTTACTTTTATAATATGAACTATAAACCAACACTTTTCTATGCCGTAAACACAAAGGAAAAAAATTATTGACATACCAATAGGATAGCTAATGCCAATTACACAAATCCCTACAATGTAATTTCAGGTACCAACATTCTTGCAGTCATGATGTCACTCTCAACCAGTGTTGAGTTTCTGGACGAACGCTCGGGGCCACATACCCTTTAACAATTTGAATGCTCAGAATGATGATGATGATGATGATGATGATGATGATGATGATAATAATAATAATAATAATAATAATAATAATAATAATAATAATAATAATAATAATAATAATAATAATAATAAACGTAGGTGAGTCAAGTGAAAACCACAGTAGAAAATCAAACACCATGTTCATTGTGATCAGACCCAGTGCCCTGAACGTATTGCTTGAAATTCTTCATATTTCAAATTATGTTTATCAAATTTATTCTATAAAATTAACTCCTTGCTCTGGTTTCTGAACTGCCAAGAATTTACCAAATATAACTTACCTCCCTTGAGACTTTTATACACTGTCTTGCAGTACGCATATTACTGTAGTTTCTCGAAGTGGCCTTTCTGTTTCCGCAGTGGCCATACTGACTGAAACAACAATACCACAATTAAATTGAATTAGAAAACTTGCCAGGAGGTCACACAATTGATCTGCAGTTTCCTGCAAATAAAATCAATAGATATTTATTACAGCAAGTTCTGTTCTCACTCAGAACAGAAACATCATTGTTCAATTCGGAGCCTCAAGGACCTCACTCCTAGGGGTTGACTTTAAAGGAATTATGCCCATCGCAGATTAAGCTAGAGGTTCTACAGAGTGGTACAGACTTTCTCGTAGTAGCGTTTTCTAATTTCCTTGGTGTGGACTGGTACTAAACAGTTTAGTCCCTCCTTCTTGCCTGCTACCATCTGTTATGGCCCAAAGAAATATTTTTTGAAATTTTCCCACCTTTTTGGTTTCCAAATAGTAGAACCTAAATTGTATTTTAATTATATTAAAGAAGGCTATAACGTTGTCCTAAATAGTAATTATCATTGAAAAATTTGAAGCTGTTTTTAAGAAAATGGCTAAGAATTACTGTAAATGCGAAATTCGAAGCTCGTTTCACAGGAATCTATTGAGTTTTCGAGAAACTTCATCTAAATTCATTTTAAGTACTCCCAATAACAAATGCAATAATGTATACAAATCAATGGAAATGTGCATATTAATGGTGTGAGAGATATTTTTAAAAAAATTGTGTAATTTTTGAAAAAACAACAAAAGAATTCAGCAAAATGACGTCATATTAAACAGTGCAATTCTATTCATTCAAAAAATTTGAAGAAAATATTTGAAGCCATTTACGAGAAAATGGCGTTTGATCGTTTCTGAAAATGTGGAATTTTGAGCTTATTTTTACAGAAAACTGTTGAGTTTTCGAGAAATTTTATTTGATATTATTTACAACACATGTACTGTGTACTCACTAATAAAGTGAAGAAATTGCTTCTAGTGTCAATGTTTCTGACATGAGAGACAAGTCCAAAAAAATTACATTTTTGTAATTTTTGAAGACAAAAAAATTAGCAATATGGTATCATCGGATAAGGTGCATTATTCCGACCCAAAATTTAAAGAAAAAATTTGGAGACGTTTATGAGAAAATCTTGTTTTTGTTATTTTTTTTTAAATTGCATATATTGCATGCACTATTGCTCGAAAAATACTAAAATTTTCAAAAAAATCTATACGGCCTTAATGAAAGAAGTATTATGGAAAACAAATTTCATTTGAAGGAAAAGTTTCTATCTTCTATTTTATAGTTGTAGGAAGACGTTGAAAAAAATCCAAACTTTTGCAATTTTCGAAACTTCAGTGTTAACTGTGGAAATCGAATCTATGACATATTTATAAGTGTATTTTACTCTGTTCTTACAAGTAATTTAAAGGAAAAATTTGGAGCCGTTTTTGAGAAAATTTTGAAAATCTCCGGGGAGCTTCATGTAAAGTACCCCCAAATTTTAAAGAATGTTTTTCAAAATTTCAAAGCTTTAACTAGAGCCAGATGGACAGGGGTTTCTTCAATTTGGAAAAGATCATACTAGGCGTAAAAGATCGTTTAGGCGCTATATTTGTTCACATACATATGGACGGACAGATGTTTTTAAGGGGAAAAAAATCCTCCTTCGGTATCAGGGAACCTAAAACGTGTATTTCCGCTGAAATCTCGATTACTCCCGTTTATACGTATGTATACGAGAAAGTAAAAATAACTGCTCAATTGCAGGTTTTCGGGGTGAGAGAGGGAGAGAGAGACTGACTATGCTGCAATAAATACTAACATTTATTCTACATATAATCATTCTAATGCAAACAATAGAAAATATTTAATTTAAAAATTAACTATTTTCATAAACATTCAAAACCTTATGAACAGAGACCGGATTTTTATGTAATTACATATTGTTTGTCTTTCAACTTTCCGTACTCAAAACTGAAATCTTGATGAATCGTCGCCATCCTAACGCAATATCAATTTTTTTTACATATTTAGTACTATATTACATATTTTGCTATTTTCACAAGATAATTCGAAGAGAATGGTGCACATTACAGTAATTGTTTGCTTTTCGTAGATATCGCCAGTTTTTACATGGGCTTCTATTGCGTCCAGTTTGGCTGCTAAACTACGGTCCTGGGTAGCAATAGTTGAAGCTTTTTATTACTGCCGGGTAAGTTGTAAAGTGCAAAAAGTGCACTTTAATTGTACAAAAAGTGCAAATGATTTTTAAAACCTATGTATTATTTTTAAAATTTGTTTACGAAATTTTTGATGAATGTAATTTCGAATTGGTTAATGTGTTTTGTAATTTGTGTAATGTATATTTTAATATTACATATTACATCCGATTTTACATATTTATTACATATTTTAACTGTTTTCATGACATATTTATATTATATTTATATCCATTCAGAATATCTTGTAAACTATAAAAATATTATTCGATGAAGCTAATTAGTCCCTATAAAAACATGGAAATCCGTTCATTCCGTTAATGGAAATCCGTTCCCCACTAATGACCTTACGCCACTCAGTTTCACTGCGGAAACAAAGGTCGGGTCCTGCGCGGTCTACAACTGGCGGGCAGCGACATGCGATTCATTTTCAATCTTGGTGTTACTTGACATTCCGCGGGATAAAGCGCGTTGACTTCTACGTAAGCGACACAGGAAGCACGCGATATCCGTCGTGCCGCGCGGTAAAGCGATCAGTTTCATTAGCCGCTTGCGCCATGCCGCTACCGAAAGCATCTCGTAAGTTAATAGGCGAGTAAAAGGGTATTTGGAGAGTGGCACGGTTCCAACAGTGCAAGAGGCATTGAAGGGTGTCAAGACTGCATTCTGATACTTATAGCGTTTTCCATTCACTGCTCTGGTGCGCACTCAGGGCAACGCGTTCGTGTTCCATTCGTCCGCTAGGGCGCACCAGTGCAAAGAAGCGCATGTTCCATTCGCACAATCACACGGAACCAGGGCGCACTCGGGGCGCCCTAAACTGCACTGACGATCGCGTCAGGGCAGTCCAGGGCACTGGGCCATTGTGAGGTTAGGTACGGAGTTATCCATGCTGATTTGGATTCGTGGTGAAATTGTGAAGGTAACTGAAGATCTTCTGTCTCGCAGGGATACTTCGAATGATGGAGTATATTATGTATTGTAAGAAATGTCTTAAAATAATTTTTGTGACTCGCGAAGTTCGGAAAATCAGTTTGTATTTTCCTAAAATTTAACCTTGAATAACTTGATGTTAACAAATCCTGTGCTATTTAGAAACCAAAGTGTAGGTATGTCTCACTTTCGAAACGCTAATAAAGTGAAAATAAAAATAGTGACCCTTACAAAATCATTCAAACATGTCAAGAAATTTTTTTTCGCACGCCCACACATATACCAGCGGAAATGCTCATGTTAATATTTTTATGGTTTTGAATAACCAAACAATTCTGAAAAAATCTTTTGGTTCAAAATCTTGTGCACTATATCGATCACTGGCAAATCTCGAAAATGAAATTTCGACACATACGCATTTGAAACTTTCGTAGTTGTAGATACAGAAATCCCACGTTAATAATTTATGAATTAAGAAGTAAGAATTGCGAAAAGACTTCATAAAAATTATAACAATGATCATAATTCAAACTTATAATTTTCCGAGTTCAATCAATGTGACAGACCAAGCACAGCTATCTATAATCTCACTGCGTAGCGCACACGCACTGACTCATTCTGGAATCCGTTTCATTCGTAGCTGCCCTTCACGCGTGTGGGGCAGTACTGTTGCAGAGCGATGACGTATTTGTCCTGCACTAGGGCGGGTTTCAGTGCAATGAATGGAAAAGGCTATTAGACCCAGAGGACAATGAAGAATCAAGAATGGAGAGAGCACGAACTCTAGAGAAGGAATTACTAATGAAAAACGACGAAGCTAACAATTGAAATTGACTTTTAAACGACAAAGATATTTACATTTTCAGTTCGTGTTGTCAATGTATTTTGCTCTATCTCTATATTAATAAAATAAATAGTTACGGAGAAATTCAATTTAATTTTGACATCATCGAATATAGTAAACCAAAAATGTTAGTCCGCAGAAGTTCACTATAACCGGAGTCGACTGTATATCTAATAACATTGATAAAGGTACAATAAGAATGGATATTGGGATTCTGGAATGTTGCAGGATTAAGAAATAAAGACAAGGAATTTTGGAAGGAGATCAAAAAAATGGGATGTGGTTGGATTAGATGAAATTTGGATTGAGGAAAAGGAGAGTGAAAAATGTTTAGATTAGTTGCCAAAATGATTTAAATGAGATAAGCAATTTGCTACTAGGAAATGTAAGAAAGCGAGAAATTGTGGGGGAATAATCACTGGAGTGAAAAAAGGCATCAAAGAAGAACGAAAGGAAAGTGATAAGGCGGCGAGGATAAGGTAATCAATCCAAAGATAAGGTAATCAATGGAGAAGGTAAAAGATTATTGACATTTTTAGACGAGGAAGGCTGGTTTGTAGCTAATGGAAATACAGTATACTGTGACATACCAGACTGTCACACAATATTTTGATGGGAATTGGGGACAAGAATTTATTAAATTCATCGTAAAAAGTGTAAATGTTGAGGGCATAGGCATGCAGGCAGGGCGTTCCTTAGCAACCAGGGAAGCGGAAGTAAATAAACATAGAGCGGCAAGTAACGGACAGAAGATTGTGATATAAGAGCATGTAGGATTGGTGGTAAACTAGTAATGGGGTATGACGTAGAAGGAAACGAGATTGTTTTGTAAAACAAGAGACAAGAATGTATGAAATTTATCGAGGGTTGAACTTTTTGTAATATGAGAGAGGAGCTTTAGACCGCGTACCGGGCACATCGTACTGCAGAGGTCATCGTAAATGATAGATTCGGGACTTGGTGGAATTTTGCGGGAAATAATTGAGCAGTGAGGACTTATATTTTGTGTGCGTAATTCTATTTGGAACTTTTGAATAATTCTGGCACCGGGAGTAGTAAGTGAAACAATTAATAAGTTGAGGAGGACATTGACCCGGCAGCGGACCGAGAACAAGATACAAGAGAGAAGATTGGTCGGAGCGGTGGATTCTTCCTGACCTCATCGTCCAAGAGCGCATGGATATATGGATATATCTATAATAGTTAGAATAATAGCGCTATAGACAATTTTTACAATCGGTCATGACCAAGGTGACATTTCATGTCAAAAAGAATTAATTGAGAAATAACCTTATAACGTTCTCATTCTGAAAAGGAAAAGCTGATTATCATTTCTTTAGCATCTTGTGCAATCCACAGTTTAATAATTTCTTTCCTGAAACAAATTTCAGATTCCTCGCTTCTTCTGTATGGAGAGCGGATCGAATGATCGTTTGCTAGGAAGAAAGTAAGTACCGGCGACGATTATTTTCGTAAGAACCCAACCGGCAGAGCTAGTAGGAAAATTATTTCCCTTTAGATATGTTTGCGGGAAATTTAAAATCGCAACCCTTTCCTGCCCCCCCCCAATGATATAAATTCGGAAACCGGTTGCAGAAATAATTGACAGAAACGGAGAGCGTTTCAATACGGAAGGAGATTGGGACGGGGAGTATACTTTTGTAGGAGGAAAGGGAGAGGGCACTGTGATAGATTGTTTTTGTAGGAGGAAGAAAGACATATCGTAAAAGAAGTGATAGTGAAAGAAAGATATGAATCGGACCATATGCCTATTGAATAGCAAGATACAATGTAACAGGGAAAGAGATAAGAAGATAATATGGAAAGAAATTTGGTCACAGAAGGATATTGGTGGGCTGGAAGGAAAATTAAAATATAAAGAATTGAAAGTGATGTTAGAGAGATGATGGCACAATTAATACATATGAGGAAGTAATTGTTACAAAAACAAGGTTGGAGTTGAATGTAGGAATAAATGGTGGAATAATCAGTGTCCTGAAAAGAACTGGAGGTGAAAGAGGCTTTGAGAAACTGGAAAATGTTAACAATGAATAAAATAAAGTGGATTTTAAAGACGTAAGAATAAAAAGGGATTGGAATGATAAAACATTAAATGAGCTAGGAGATGTTAACTTTCAGAGTTAAGAGAGGTTAAATCTCAGAAAGCATCCATGCTTTCCCATGGGAAATACAGGAAAGGGAGAGGAAAAGGTAAGACGATAATTGGAAAGGAAATAGACATGAAAGAATGGTACGAATGGAAAGATTTGAAGGCCAGGATAACACGGAAGTGACGGAAAATGGAGTGAACTCAGTGGATTTTAAGAACTTCATGAGAAAAAAAAGGGAGAAATTAGAAATGCTGTTAAAGGATTAAAGAAAAAGAAAGTCTTATGTCTCAGTCTTATGACTGAGATTTGATTTCAAATGAATTCTGGATCTATTCAAAGGAAAAAGGGAATGTGATTGTGAAGGGAATTGTTACTATTATTTTAGCATTATTATTACCATTACATTATTTGCATGCAATTTATTACCTTATTTATGTAATTAACTGCCACCGGGTTACACCCAATTGCAGTTAAAATAAATTTACCTTATCTTTATATTATTATTATTATTAAACTGTTGTATTTTTACAAAGTTGTAAAATAAATTCATTAACATAGTTATACATACATTTTTGTAAGGGTACGTATTGAAGGTTCAATATTGACAAAGCTTTCATTAATACAGTCTGGATGTCAATCTGGAGTAACGTTCTTCAAATTCTTCATGATAATACCAAGATCCAAATGAACAGAAAAGTTAGTGAAGTTGCCGACGAAAGGGGCCCACTATGCACTTGAAACATACTACACAGCTCAACTAGTGGTGCTGCAGAAAGGCACAGACTTTCTCGTGCAATATAATTGTCTAATTTCTTTGGTCTCGGCTATTTTTTTTCGGCCTTGGCCCATCCTCTTGCCACCTACCATTTATTGCCGCCAAAACATTTTGTTTGAAATTTACTCAATTTTTCGGTTTCCTAATGGTAGAACCGAAATATTATCTACTTTAATGTAGAAAAATTTGGAGACTTTGAAAGAAAATGTCATTTAAGCGTTACTGTAAATGCGAAATTTGAAGCTTTTTCACAGAAACCTTTTGTTTTCGAGAAACTTCATTGGAAGAAATTTGAAGCACTTCCACATAGTGGCGCCTGCGGCAGAGAGGTTCACGGGGTCTGCCCTCTCAAATAATACACATCCATCTTTTCTTTCCTTTTGTATAGTATTTGATGTTAAAGTAGTTGTTCGTCGATTTCAGAATTCGAAAGGCCCGTCATTTCATGTCATTTTCCTTCATTGGTTAGGGATGTTCGAGTACTGTCCTATTACAGTATCGCCAAATTAGGTGCTGCCGTAAGGTCAAGGCTTTGGAGTAGTGAAAATTGCAAAATGGGATTTGCAAATGGCAGCTGTCTCCGGGCGCAGCCCGAGATCGGTGACTTGGGAAAGATTTTCTTACAGGATGTCCGGACCTACCTAATGACGAGTTTTTGAACTCCGTCTCCAAATAAATTTCGTCCGATTCACCTACTGGGTGCAGTAATGTACAAAACATATTCTGTGATGGAAGACGTTAAGATGGAAGAATGAATCTGCCGGCGCCACAACGAATAACGTATGCGCAGATTGCGACATCTGCCGGCGGCCCTCGAACTAGATGGTCCCGGAATGTTCGCGATGCTTATCGCAAGTTCCAGTAAATTCTAGACGGCGCCCGCCGAGTAATAAATACGCGGCGGCCGGCGACCGCGAGTCAGTCTGAAGTAGAAGCTGAGACGTAAAGTGTGTGCATCGCGGTGAATAGCAGTGCAGTGATTGTGCTCAGTGACGTGAACCGTGGCCAGCGCCGTGAACTGTGGTCAGTGCAGTGGACTGAGGTCAGTGCATCGAACAGTGGTTAGTGCTTAGGACTGTGCGACAGTGCAAAAGAAGTGAACAGTGTAAATAAATCAAGATAGGTGCAGAGTAAATAATCAAGAGAAGTGTAGTGTAAATAAATAATCAAGATGAGTGTGCCGTATAAAGAAATAATCAAGCGAAGACTATCTGTACATAAATCAAGTGTCTTCAGTGATCGTGTTACGAAAAAAAATAAACGTTTTTGTTAAAATAATATTCGTGTTTTAATTCACCACCTAGAATCGTAACAATATAGTTAAAGAAAGCAAACTGGCTAGACTATGATGTCTTGACCATATCTGTCGCTTGCCGGAATAAACTGTATGTAAAGAGTTGATTTTTACGCGACCTGTTGGCGCCCGAAGTGTTAGATCAGGATATCGATGAAGAGTCCCCTAGTCCACTTATGGACTGTTGTATGGACTTCCACCATGGAAGACATCTATTAAGTAATATGAACTATTTACATTTTTAAACATTTCTTTCCGTTCGACTTTCGTCTTTCGGAGATTTTGACGGGTACAATGTTACATACATGAATTTACGTGGCCATCCTCAGGCAAATGCGGATCTCGGTATAACCCTTCACTATTTTTAAAATTTCGTATTTGTATAACTAGACCACGGGAAGTTTACATTTATTGTTTAGAAGTGAAGGGGTGTGTTTTGTGGGAAATTGTGGCGAATGATTTTTATGAATTAGGGAGGACGAAAGAGGTCTTTGGGGAATCTGGATCTAATGCGTGAAGGATGATGAGTGTTTTGACCGAGATTGAATATTTAAGTGTTGAGACATGCTGGGAGGAGAGAGTAATATTTTTGAGAGGTTTGTGAGATGAATTCTGAGAGGAGAGGTATTTGAAGCTCTCGGTGTATTTGTGAGTTTGAAATGAACCAGGGGGCTTTCAAGATTTTGTCTTATATATTTGTTTTGAACTTTCTGCAAAATGGATAGGTTGGTTGGTGGTGTTGCGCCATATTGGGCAAGCATATGTCATTGTGGTCTTATCATTTTATAGATGAGCAGTCCAGTTTCTATACTAAGGGTGGAGTTTCTATTGATAAACGGGTAGAGTTTTAAAACTTTTGCTCGTGTTTTATGGGCTATTGCTTGAATGTGCTGTTTCCAAGTTAACCGTTTGTTCACAACATTGAAATTACTCCTGAGTTCCTCGGACGAACATCTCTATCCGATCCTGTTTCAGATCATGACTAAACGTACTGTCTGTTTAAATTACTACGACCAGATAGCCTTCCATCTTCATGTGCTCGCGGCCAAATGCCTTGTGTCAAAATTGATGAAATCGATGAAATATGCCGCCTTCATTTTAGTTTGTTTTCTAACTTTCTGTAATTTTGTCATTTACTACAAATCGTTTCCCGAAAATCACCTATATTGACTCGACGCCTATGCCTATAATAAAATACGTCACTAATGGTTGTCCAACTTTTCTGTATCTCGTCCCATGACGCTTCCAAAATAAAAATTTAATTTATAAACGTCCACGTCCCAAATCATAACTTTTGTACTAGGAATATCCAATGTTCAATATTCTTTACTTTTCCGACCTCGAACATTGCTAAGTCCTAATATTTATCGTAATATTTGGGTCTAATTCTTCAATGTCCTCTTTGTAAATAAACATGCTACTCCTTTATCATCATTCCCGGGTGCCATCGTTTCGAAATGAGCTATTATTCCATTGTACTCATATTTTAATCAATATTTCCTTTGGGAATCTGGGTTTCATTAATGCATAAATTGATGCTTCTTTTGCGTTCTTGATGCTTCTTCTGCTTCTTTTGTGTTCGTATTGAGAAATACCCTACATAATATTTAATATTACTAAATCTTGATACTATTTACAAACAATTATACAATTATTATGAAGAGATTACTTCCTCTGCTATTATCGATATTATTTCTCCCGTTGCCCTGCTATGCTCATACATTTCTCAATATTAAGCATTATTTTATTAATTTCACTTTCAATTTTAATCATGGTTATCGACATACATTTTACTCCTTACCTGTATGTGGGCGTGTAATTCTATATTGAATTACGATTCCTGTTAGTTCTATTGATTAAAACCAGTTATTGAATTTATGGCAACTACTATAAATAATCAGCCTTTTCTTTTCTCAAAACAAAAACTTAACATTTATTTTGATATTCATATAAATTCTATTGAGCTTATTAATGAAATGATTAACTTTTTCTTTGTACAAAGTAGTTTGTAGCCTTATTCGGTTTTGAATAAAGTTCGTAAGCTTACTTGTGATGACTTCTCAGATGTCTTCGGGCTCGTTCTTGTCCATGGTATCTCCTAGATATCCCTACTATCGCGTTCTTGCCGATCAATAGAATAGATTTTAAACATTTTCCGGAATATTTTCAACTAAAGATACTTTATAGGATTCTATAATTTATATTAAATTAATACGCGGTCGCGACTTGCATTGCCTGTGCTTCGGATAAAACACCTATGCGCGACTATCTTCAACCGACAAGATATTACAATTAATCGTACGTTACCCACCTCACTATCATTTAACTAATAACCCAGTCCGTGCTGAAAAAATATTCGCAACGCACAGACTGCTTTCGATGTGTTCAGTTCGGTAGCTTTCCAGTGATAATTTCCACCTTCCCACAGAATCAAGGCGTTCAATTCCCTCTCCACACTTTTCCCTTGTAATGTCTCCCCAAATGAATAGCGCTTTGACACCAAGCATGGAATACTACACTTTTTTTTATTGGTTGTCCTAACTAAGTATATTCTTTGATTCTCGAGCCTGCTCACTATCTCATTATCACTAACGCTTGATCCCGTTTCTCCCATTCAAATTAAACCCGAGGTTCCTGGCTGATCACAGTATTTATCGCGTAAATGTTTCTTTGAGTATTGAAGCTTTGTCCGCACGATTTCAATTACGATACCGAATGTATCACTCTCACTCTTAATAGGATCACAGATCAATATGTGAATGAATAATTGAATTATAATAACGTAATGTCGGATCGACTGTTAGCTGCGTTAATTAAATTGATATGTATAAATTAAATCAGCACATGCTTATTATCAATAAAAGCATCAACACTAAATGATTTTATAACATGAAAATTGTTTTTTGACTCATCCCCTCAATTTACTCACCCATCTCATGTCAAGTTAGTCGTCCATGCCACGAGAGGCGCCACTATTTCCATGCTCGGAGAGTACAATCCATGTAAGACCTACATCAATAACTTCCTGTATTGTATCGTTACATAATGTTTATTTGCATCTATTTTGTTTCATTCAATTGAATTTTCATTCACATTTGTAAAATAATGTTTGTCAGCAGTCAAATAGTTTTAATATTGTTTTCATATTTATATTAAATATGCAAATTCACGTCAAACGCCACTGACAGGCTACTTCTGTGAAAGTTGTCGTTTTTCACTTTAAGGATAAGACTTAATTATTCAAAAAACAGTAAAAACTGAACTGTCGAAACTGAATACAGTTGACGTACGAGGAAGATTACTATCTGCGGCCTCTTACAGCCATATTGAAAATTAACTGCCTTCACTTAATTCTTAAAGCATAATTAACTGCTTTTATGCCCTTCTGCTTATTTTGTTTACTTAAATAAAACAGAAGGGAACTGCATTTGTAGAAAGAACCTAGAGAGTTCTTAATCGTAAATGTCATGAGCAAGGAATATGGGACAATCATAATAATTACATGGAACAATTATTAGTAAAACACATTTATTTAGCTTTTAAAATTAAAGGTAATCAGTCAAATAGGTTAACAGCAAAACAAACCAATGAAAGAAACTATATAACAGTGGTGTTTAATTACAGAAGTAGCATTGTGTGCATTGATTGAAAGAGTTTTTGCCACGATAAATGTATTTGCTTCACATATCAAGTCATTTAATCCATTACTACTGAGAATTTAGCAAAAGCAAAATTTAAGCACTTTTTCATATACGAGAATTTTCAAATACAAATGGTGACATCCCAGTTGAGAAAATTGATTTCCACAAGTCAGCAATTTAAAACTTAATTACTTCCTATTACAATAAAAATATTCATTACACAACAATCCAAAAAATTATATTGAATGTTATTAAAGAAACACCATTAATTGAATTTCACATGAACAATCAATTCAAAATCAGAATTCATTTCAGTTTTTCCACATGCTTCCACCCATGCTTACTGGTTTAATTTTTACAATATTATTAAATACTAAGAGCTTAGTAACATCAATACAGAATCTTAAGGCACAGTGGCAATAACAAGGGAGTAACAAGAAAACTTTCAGCGGCCACATATGAATCAGTAAGCAAGTCTTTAAAGCTATGAATGGTTACTCTTCTGAAAACTCTCTGAAGTGAGAACAAGGATAAACAAAAATAATTAAAGATTTAAATTAAATGAAATTTAAATGGAAGGATGAGAATGAATATTGCCAAGCATTTTTCCAAATTAATATCAATTAATAATAGCACAATTTTAGGAATACAGAAAAAACAGCTATTTGCATCAAATTGCTGAATTACATAACAAAACATTAAATGAAATCTATACTTCAGTTACAAACAGTAATTTCTGAAATGTACATACAAGGTACGATCAAAAAGTAGGACTGATTTTATTAAAAATAATTTATTGCCCTTATCTGTACAAATACTTAATAATCTTAGAAGTAGAACCCTTGTGCTACGACACACCGAGTATAACGTGTCTGCCAATCCGCGAACGCCTTCTGGATGTCACTGACCGTGCTGAGAATCCTCGCTACAGCCGCTTAGAAGTCTTTGATGGAGTTAAAACTAGTCCCTTCATGGCCCGTTTCAGGCGAGGGAAGAGGAGTCAGGCGGAGCCAACATCTGGGCTCTAGGGGGGGGGGGGGTAACGTGGCAATACCCTACGGAGTCTGCAGCTCCTATACCAACAGCGTGGTATGGAACGGCACAATGTGATGTGATGTGCTTCCACGAACAAGTGATGCTTGGTCGCACGAGGATGACTCGTTTACGCAAACCGTGTATTCACGGTTTGGCCAGAGGGTACAAACTCCATTGTGGATGACACCATGATCAAAAAAGTCCAGAAGCACGGTTTTCACCCTGGACTTGCTCATTCGGGCCTTCTTCTGACGAGGACACTTGTTCGTGTACCATTCTCACCTTCAAGGTTTCGTCTTCGGATCGAATTAGAAACATCAGGTTTCTTCGTCTTATCGGAGGATAAACACGTTATCCAGAAAATTAATGGTTTAACACAGTTTACAATCTGTAGAAATTTCCACACAATTCGCTTTTTGTTCATTAGTCAAGATTCTTGGCACAAACATCGCGCAGACTTTCCTCATAGCCAAATCGTCTGCAACGATGATTTGAATGGTGCCGTAAGAACGACAATTACTAACTAACCAGAAGATAAACGGCGATCAAAGTCCAGAAGTTTCACTTTCGTCACATTTTCGTCGACCCTTGATGTTGACGGGCGACCGGCGCACTGGTCATCCTCGACGAGCTCCCTCCTCCTCCCGGAAGGTTGTGTCTCTAAAAAACTCTTGAGCGGCTCATGGCAACATTACCCTAGGCCTGCTTGGTCACAACGATGGTTTATGTGGCTGTTTTTCCAATTTTCAAGCAAAACTTCTTGCTGTAGCGCTTCTCGTGATTTCCGTTTCATGCTGAACGTGACGAATAATTATTGAACAAAAGTGAACTGTGCAAAACACAATCGCTTTCGCGACCGTTCAAATGGCATGGTAGTGGGCCGCCATTAACCGTTTTGAATCTGAAGATGGAGGAAATAATGCCAACCTCCGAAACTTGATCTGCAGTTTAGTTTTAAAAAAGTGTTTTAAGATGTCATTTAAAAAATTTTCACAATAAAAGTCCAGGTTATTGTCAAACAATACATGGACCAACCGATGATATAAAGAACCCAGTCGTACTACTTTTTGATCGTACGTTGTAAAATAAAAAAACATGATTTGCATTAAATTACTACTGAACAGACAAATTATTGAATTACACATCCTGCAGCATAAATGAAATAGATACATTTGTTACAATCAGCAATTTTACAAGTCAGATCAGGAGATTAATGGACTCAAGAATATCAGCTCGAAATTGTAGTCTCTCTCTCTCTCTCTCTCTCTCTCTCTGGTACACAAATGCATCCATCAAACAACTCAAAATTTACGAGAGAGAGTGGTCATAACATAAACCATACATATGCCCAGAAAATAGCACTGTTAGCAACAATCATATTACAATGAATTGTATTTCATATTTAAGATACAACTACAGTGAAAATGAAAATCAAAGCAAATCATCAATGGCATATGCAAATGTGACAATGGACACACGAGCAATGAGTACATCTAACAATGAGATAAAACAAAATTGTAAATTTGACAAGTACATTACAATAGTATTACATAGAAATAAGGCAAAGTTAGGAAATGACATTAGCATACTTATACTACAATTCAATCGGTTTAACCCTTTGCACTCGTAGGGCATGTGTGGCATGCCACCCAGGAATGCACTCTGCGGTCGGAGGTTACTGAGCACTGCGAGGTCCTACAACTCGTAAGGCATGGCAACTCTAAGATGACAGAGCCCTTAGTCTCGTAAGGCGTCCAAGACTCGTAAGGCATACGATGGCAATGAAAACTGACGGCACAACTCGAAGCCGATACTCGGCATTTCCCCGTTCCAGCTCGTTCTCACATTCTTGCGGCAATTTTTAAAAAAAAATAGAATAGCACGGATCGATTCAAAAATGTTAAAACTTTATTTTTATACCAGGAAAATACATGGGCATCTGTGACATGCCCTAGGAGTCAATTAGGGATTTTGGTTTGGCATCTTAGAGATGCCTACGAGCTGTGGGTCTTGTCACATTACATAATGATACGAGCTGGTAGCCATTATTTTCGTGGCATCTCTGGCATGTCGTACGAGCTGTAGGACTGGCATTAAGCTCGTTGTTAAGAGTGCAAAGGTTAGTGTCATTATTAGGTAGTGTCAGACAATGGACATGTTACAGATAATGGGTAACTAATACATAAGTCTACTAATTAGTACGTCAATACTTACTAATTAGTAGGTAGTAGGAATAATAGGTTCCCAAAAACATCACCTCCACGAACATCCAAAATTCTAAAAACAAAAAATGACAGTTGAATCTAGACTAGATATATTGTCCTCAGATAACAAGAATAAATAACGTAATTACCTAAAAACCCGTTATTTCAATCTATTGTCCATGATCTTTTTTAAAGACCTCATTTTTAACAACAAACTGTGTTTAAAGCAAAAATCGCTGTCTCCAATTCTGTAGTTTTAAAATGTTAACTTTTTGCAATTTTCAAAAAATGGGACTAGCACCCGATTTTCACCATCTTTATTACATATGTGGAGAAAATTTTAAAAAAGTTTGGGACTGTTTCCTAGACAAAAATAAAAATAGCCTATATTTCATATAAAATTACACGAAAACGCGATTTCTAAAAATTGAACACGATCTTGAAATATCAAGACCTTACTTAAAGGAACAGATTATATTCAGGCAAAAAATCTGTAACTTCAATTTTATAGTTGTAGGAAGAAGGCTCCTTTGTTCTTCCGTCGTTTTATAAAGAGAATTTAGAAAATCTCTTAATAAATTCTATTATTCTGAAGGAAATGCTATTCTGAAAGCACAAACGAACGTAACTTAAGGCTAGAATTTATAAAATTGAACAAAGAACGCACTTCTTCTGGACTTTCAGTATTAAGAATCGATATAAGATTGTTATCTTGTATTTCTCAGGTTATCGTACTGGGGGCATAGCTTTATTATATGTTCTAATGTTTCATACTGTTCTAAGTTACATATTTGTCAAAACTGACTTAACGGTGGGAACATATTTTCATGTAATACTGATATTTAAAATTACAATACTCGACGTAGAAATCATGTTCATCAAGTGTCAGTATCAACAGCTCACTACAAGAAATCCACATACAATACATGTACGCTACTTTACAATGCATTGCCAGATGAAATTAAACAATTAAAATTGGTACACAAATTTAAATTAAAAGTAAAATCTTGTCTGCTGCAAAACTGTTTCTATACAGTTAGAGACTATACTGATCGCCAAAAAGAAACAATGTTTACTTTAACAAAAACAAGATATAGTATAATGAATTAGTTTACATTTGCATTGTATAATTTAAAAAAAAGACTCAATATAACCTGTAACAAATAATGTACTTCCGGGTCAATGACCCCCATCTCGATCAGGTTTTTGTCCAGTTTCCCTGATCCATTGAGCAAATGCTGAGATGGCCCCTTGATTTGCTTCTGGACGTAAATGTAGCTTCACTATGCGCACGTTTTGTTGAACTTTCTTTTGCTTGTAGTGGTAGTAGAGCTTGGGGTGAGTTTCTATTTTGTTAACAATACAGAAAAATCAAGTCTGTTCGTTTCTTTACCGTTAAAAATAAGTTTTCTATAATTTGGCAACGAAAATATCTAGTGTTTGAAATGTTAATCTCTCGCTTTTTAAATTTGTTATTATTATTATTATTATTATTATTATTATTATTATTATTATTAACCTTTCAACTATTAATAGTTAAATTGTTGGGAAGGGATTCTGAAACTCAAGAAAGCGTGCGCAGATGATTTTCTCCCCCATACGTCACATACAGTTTTTGACTAAAAAAAAATAGCTGGCATCTCTCCATTTCTGGACTTTGGTAGACTTGCTACAAGTGAGTGGACGTTCGAATGCGAGGCTGATGAAAATTCCAGATTTTTGTGAGTAAAAAGCAGTGCCAAGCTGTGGCAATTATTTCAAGATAGGTGGAGAATAGTGAAAAAGTGCGGCAAGTGTTAGCATTATCAGGGAAGTTAAGACAAAAACGTAAACAAAGGCCACCAAGCGAACTCGTAGAGGTAGCCATTTTACCGCGGAGAACCAAGGAATAAATACCAGGAAGACCATTCCGACCATTTGCAGCCGCAAAAGAATCTGAAAATTCGTAATTATATAAATAAATTCTACTATTCTACTATGGATATTTATTGGTGAGACTTTCTGTGAACTGGTTCTGATGTATTCGTGGATTTTCCTTTTATCGCCTGACGTCCGTGCCGACTATGCGTCGAAGCAGCAACGGTAAATAATTGGGTTATTGATATTGCATAAATTACACATAGAAAGAATAAACAACGATCTTTTCTCATCTGTTGCTAATAAATGTGGGCACAAAATAATGAAATAGACACTCTCTCTATCGGAGATATTGTTGGTAGTATCAGCGGTGGATTTCTCAGAATTGCGGTGTTGCCAACTCGTGTAGTTAGCTGACATTGCATATATCTGTGACAGGAGTCCAGACCCAAGTTTAATTCAGAAATTCAGTAGACATACTATTAATTTTAATTTTTTTTGGTGCTACGACTTGTGTAAAGCGCATGATATATTTAAGAGCTTTGGTGCAACATAGTAAATAATTCGTGAATCATGGTTAGAGGCGGAGGTTCTGGTAATAAAACGACAGCAAATTCGCGCTTGAGAGATATGTTGACAAGATCCGGTAACAATCAGAACACTGCAAGGTTAAATGACGTCTATGGAAAATCAGAAACTACTGATATATTGTCAACCATCTTAAGTAAAATTGAAGAACTGACGAAAAGTGTTGCAGAAGTGACAAATCAAAACAATTCAATGCAGGCAATGCTCAACAAATTGCGAGACATTAAATAAAAAATGAAAGCTAAAGAAGAAAAATGGGCAGAAGAAAAAGCGTCCCTAACGAAGAGAATTGAGTACTTAGAAAAGAAAAAGGAAAGAGAGAAGAATATACGTGCAAACAACTTCATATTGAGAGGCCTCGACACAAATGACATGAATAGAATGCAAAGTGTATTGCAACTGCAACAGGATAAATTAGAAGTAAATGACGAACTAGAAGAGGTTAGGACAATTGGCAAAAAAGAGGGTAATCTACACTACTGTTTGTGGAAATTGCAACACCGCGAAGGAGCGGCATTGAACGCATCGCGTTTCGTGGATAAGTTTGTGACATTGAGATCGCCAGGTGATTACATTTACAACGCCGCCAGTCACGTGGTTGCGACGTAGGGACGGCTTATCGCACCATGTTCGGGTATAAATAGAGGCGCCTTGGAGAGTATAACGACCACCGCATAACTTGAGCGAGTGGAAAGTGCTGCAGAGCAGACCTATCTACTAGCACTTCTGACTTCTTACGGAAAACAACCTACTGCTTACGTAATACGGACTCTCTCTTGGATACGGAATACACACCACGGCTGAAAGCTGAATCAGTCGAACTAGCGAGGCCGCCACCTGGCAGACGGCGGACGGAGGAAGGTCTAAGGGAATTTCTGCCCAACGACGATTGACCACCTTCACAAAGGGAGTACAACTGACACCGCAGCCGCCAGACGGCGGGACGCCGCCGACATGGAGGACGTCAGCAGGACGCCGCTCCCAACTGACGAAGATGACGCATGGCGCTTCTACCAGGGAGATCAGAACGAGAAGAAGAGATCAGCGGAGGAAGCTACACCATCCTCATCAACCGCATCAAAGCGCCAATTTGGAGCACCAGACGACAACCCAGCTGCAACCCAAGGAACATCCACCCAGGGCGAAACATCATCACAAGGAACTGCTCTCCCGCTTGGGGTAAGTGAGGCCAGCAGCTCCCATGTAAACCCCGCTTTCCTCCAACTCCATTCAACTGAAAACCAAAAGTTTGTCTTCCCAAAAGTCTTTGCACGAGCTCCCCAAAGCAAACTCCCTCCACCTCTTCCTACTGAAAACCGATTTGATACCCTACAAAATGATGACACTGACATGGAAATTGACAGAACCTCCCAGACCAGAGAACCGGACCAGACAGAAAGAGACCAAAATTCAACCACTCCTCGGACCAAGACTAACCGACCAAACGTTGGATCAATTCACGTGGACAATGAAGGACTCACCAACCCACAAGGACTACTACAAGACCTTTTGAAAATTACCCCTGCGGCTTCTACGCCAAAAGCACCCGACGTGAACTGATAATACAGCCCAGGAACCCTCAATCTTATAAGAAACTCCTTGAGACACTTGAAAACATCGAACTGACCCCTGACAGAAGACAAAAGTACTTCAAAACAAACTTCTACTACCACCACCATAGAATGACAGAAGAAAGAAGGGAACGACTAGTAATTAAAGGACTCTCACCAAACATGGACCTCAATGACATCAAGACTGAACTACTACACCAAAAACTAAACTTCCACCACCTATCAGAGATGAAAAAACGTAACCCCGACAGGACATTAACAGGACTTGGACTGTATGTGATAGAAACAAACAAATCTGATGTCCCTGACGTCAAGACTAACTTACGCTACCTACTACACCACAGAGTGACAATCGCCGACTACCAACAAACGACACATGTTCCACGCTGTGACAATTGCCAACTCCTTTTTCATACTAAACACTACTGCCACAGAAAGACTATCTGCGGGAAGTGCAGTGACTACCACCACACTACTACATGTCCAAACGACTTTTTCAAATGCTCCAACTGCCAAGCAGACCACCCCGCATACTCCCCACAATGCCCCGTATTACTGAAAGCAAAGGAAGACAAACTCAAGACTATGCAACAAAGACAGACTGAACAAGGACAAGGACAGACCAAGGCCCCTCCTACCATCAATGACTTCCCTCCTTTGAGAAATGCAACCTCCTCCTCTACTTCAACCAACAGAAACGACAATCAAGGACGAACATACGCTGACTCACTGAACCCTAACCAGACATCCAACTCCCCATCTAACCTGAAAGAACTCATCAACCTAGTCAAATCACTAAACATCACTAAAATCATCTCATCTATCAAAACTATCATTGACATTGCAAAATGATAAAACGACGGTATCACCAAACTAATCCTAATAGCCACCGCACTTGTAGACCTCTTCTAGACCATTGACCAAACACAAAATTACGAATTTCACCTCCTGGAATGCCAACGGCGGACTTGCCCGGAAGCTGAACGACATTAAACAATACATTGACGACTACTCAGTTGGAATACTGGCCATACAGGAGACGCACTTGACAGCAGGACAACTTAAAATACGGAACTTTATAACATACAGGACAGATCGACTAACACCTGGAGGTGGTACTGCCATACTGATAAGAAGCGACATTCCTCACACTCCTCTCCCTCCGGCCCCAACAACCCACATCGAAAACACTAGAATCCAACTTGCAACTCCCAACGGCCCCATTACAATAGCTTCAGTCTACAAACCGCCATACCAACCACTGCTCGACCAAGACCTTGACTTACTGACCAACGACAAATGTTTACTTGCTGGAGACCTTAACGCCAAATCAACGACATGGGGGTGCCGACATACAAACAAAAACGGACAAATACTAAATGACTATCTAACTACAAAAACACACTTAACACTTTCTGCCCCTGACGAACCGACTCACTTAGTAAGACAACTCCCCCATGACATACTTGACTTTGTCATTCACTCCCGTAATATAAATATTAGTACACCCCATCCAAAACAGGAACTCATATCAGATCACCTTCCAATCATTTTCTCAATAGACCTTCTTTCATACAGCAAAAGTATAACCTTCACTGAATACAGCACAGACTGGAAAAAGTTCAAACACCTCATTTCTAAAAAGATCAGATCACCCACCGACATTGACAAAGCAATAGCCCATTTCAACTTGCAAATCAATAGAGCCCTCCACAAGTCATCCATCAGAATCACCCCCCAAAAGACCCGACTACCAGACATCATACAACTAGTCAGACTGAAAAGAAAATCTCAAAAGACTTTCTATAGGACCCGGACCCCCCAAGACAGACAAATCTATGAACACTACAGACATAAACTTCACGAGACATTACACGACTATGAACAACAGAAATGGACAGACCAAATGGACAAAATCATAAGGCACCCCCAACTTATTTGGACTACCATCAGACAACTAAAGACCAAAACAGAGTCAATATCACCACTGACACTACCTGACGGAACATGTACATATGACCCTCAACTGATGACGGAGACCTTTGCTGCAACTTTGCAACAACGTTTCACTGCAACTGACACCCCCCTCCCAGATTCCACCATTTTACAATTTCTACGCACCCCGCACCTCCCCAGCCACCTCCAGGAGACATGGACCATAACAGACAAGGAAGTGACAGACGAACTTACGCTACTCGACGAGACTAAAGCAACGGGATCCGACAAAGTAAAAGCCACTTCACTAAAAAGACTCACCAAAAATGCAATAAAATTCCTAACAGCTATCTTCAATGCTTACATTAAAACATCCTACTTCCCCAAAATTTGGAAAATTGCAAAAGTTAAACTACTACCGAAACCAGGTAAATCACAAAAAGACCCAAAGAACTACCGACCAATAAGCCTACTACCAATACCTGGAAAAATCCTAGAAAAGATCATACTACGCAGACTGACGCCACAATTAGACCAAAACATTCGACCGACTCAATTCGGCTTCCGGGAACGACGATCAACTGGACTCTAAACACTCAGACTGACTGCAGACATAGCGACCCGACTCCAGGACGGTGAACCTGTACCTGCGACTTTCCTGGATTTCAGTACAGCGTTTGACACAGTTAATCATCGAAACCTACTATATAAAATCAGACCACTCATCCCTCACTCCATACATTCCCTCATTAAAAGTTACCTAACAGACAGGACGTTTTTCACACATCTCCAGTGTTCATCCTCTCATCGCCCCATTCAAGCCGGCGTCCCACAGGGCGCCGTGCTGTCACCAATGCTGTTTTCTCTATATACAAATGACCTTCCGACAAACTACTGGACAAATGACTATATTTACGCTGACAACACCGCCTTAACGATAACGAAACGATTCCCTAAATCCATAGAACTACAGAAATCCTTGAACAGAATAGCAGACTGGTCGACACAAAACAATCTAAGACTAAACCCGGACAAATGCCAGGCAATCCTTTTCCACAGACGCAAAGCTGACCCTGCACTTCCCCAGCTGACCATAAACGGGACGCCTATAAACTGGACTAAAACGACCAAATACTTAGGTACGACTCTAGACAGTAAGCTCACCATGACCAAACACATAGACGAGACCATTCAAACTGCCAACAGAAGAATACTCATTAACTCCAATAGTTTCCCACCCAAAGACGAAGACTGAAACGAAACTACAGATTTATAAGACATTCATAAAACCTATACTCAAATTCAACTGCGAAACCTGGGCTGCTACCAATAAAACAAACTATAAGAAACTAGTCAGGACAGAAAACAGATACTTCAGACTTGCCTTCAAACCACCACCAAGGACTGCCCTCTAAATTTGACTTAAGAACCATCCAGGACACATTGACAAACCTGAAGATCACCTACCACCACATCTCAGAGATGATGCGCCGTGATGACAATGGTACCCTGATCCCTCTTGGACTCTACACAGTGGAGACGAACAGACAGGAAATGACTGAAATCAAGACCAAACTGAGGCACATTGACTACTACCGAATTACTATTGAGGACTACAAAATGACTGACAGAGTGCCTCAGTGCAAAAACTGTTTGAGACTTTTCCACACCAGAGCTTTCTGCCGACGACCTCCGACATGTACCCTCTGTGCACAACCTCATGCAACAGAAGACTGCCCCTCCCACACCTCCACTGACCGATCCTTTGTCCCAACCTGCGCCAACTGCAACGAACACCACCCTGCTTATGACCAATCTTGCCCCATCATTTTGAAAGCAAAAGCAAACCGCGCCCAACAAACTACCAAACACCCAACCAACCCTCCACCTCCCACCCTGTCAGCCCAATCCTTCCCCCCTCTGACTAAACCCAACATATCCTACATAGCAGCCACAGACCCAAATACATCCTCAACCGACGACAACCATCCCCAATCCACTGCCAACAGTATCAAAGAACTCCTGACCCTACTTACCAACCCCACTATCAAGATCATCCTTAGACACCTACCAACCTTGCTAAATATCCTAAAAGGCCCAGAGGACATCATCACAAAGTTAATCTCCGTAGGGATTAAAATAGTCGAAATTCTAAATTAATATGGCTCCTACTCCTCGAATCCTACCCATATCCTCATGGAACGCGGGCGGCGGACTCACCCAGAATAAACCTATCCTTACCCAATTCCTAAAAGACTACTCCATCGGGATTCTATTACTACAAGAGACTTTCCTCAAACCTCACCACTCCTTTACTATCTCTAATTATACAATCACCAGAACTGACAGAACCAATGGCCCTCAAGGCGGCACGGCCATCCTCACCAGACGAACCATTCCCCAACCACCCTACCAACTCCCACCTACCACAGCTTTAGAATGCACTGCTATAGCCATAGGAACCAACACCTCCCCGATCATCATCATCTCATGCTACAAAAGCCCCAGAAAACCCATCCCAGACTCCGATCTTGAAATTCTAAATAACCTCCCCCACCCCTTCATCATAGCAGGCGACTTCAACAGCAAATCCACCGGATGGGGCTGCGCGACTAGCAACAGTGCAGGACTCAGACTTGAACACTTCCTCGACAACAACAGCAACATCCTACTGAAAGCACCTACAGAGCCCACCCACATCTACAATAATAATCCACACGACATCCTAGACATTGTCCTTCACTCCTCCCAACTATCCATAACCATCCCACAACCAAAATACGATCTATACAACCTCTCAGACCACTTCCCTATTATCTTTTCTTGTTCTTCCACCTCCCATTACCTTCACCCAAAACCCCCATCCCCGCCCATCACCAACTGGAAACTCTACAAGCACATCATTTCAAAGAAAATCCACGTTCCCACCAACATCTCCTCCACCCAAGAAATAGACGCTTCAATCAACCATCTCACCCACCAAGTTAAATCTGCTTTCCGGAAAAGTTCAACCTTTTCCATAACCACTCACCCGTCCCTCCCCGAAGACATACTAGCTGTAATCAGACATAAGAGACGACTACAACGACAATACTACAAATACAGACGAGACGAAGACAAAAGATAACTTAAACAGACCCAAAGACGACTACGCTCCATGTTACAACTACACTAGACTCACATGTACGACGACTTACTAAAAGACAACCGCAGCCCCCAAAATCTCATCAAGGTAATCAAGGCAATACGCCACAACCCCCCCTCAGTATCCCCTATCCTGACCAGCAATAACACACTTACCTTCGACCCTCAAATTATCACTGACACCTTTGCTAACTCCCTGGCCGTGCGTTTCCCCCCCCCCAATACCCCCATCCCAGACTCCGTCATACTCAAGTACCTCCGCACCCCCCCACTACCACCTGACCGACAACAACCTTGGAAGACCAATGACATGGAACTCCGACGACTAATACGCACAATAGACTGTACGAAGGCCCCAGGACCCGATGGAGTCTCCCCCACACAAATAGTGAACCTCCCCAAAAATGCCATAGACCTACTGACCCTTATCTTCAACTCCTGTTTCCAAACATCCAACTTCCCCTCCGCATGGAAGACGGCCCGCGTCATCATGATCCCCAAACCCGGCAAGGACCATCGGCTCCCTTCTAACTACCGCCTACTACCGATCCTAAGTAAAATCTTTGAAAAACTCATCCTCTTCCGACTCACTCCAATCCTAGGCCCATCATTTCATCTCACCAATTGGGATTGTGTGACATGATTGTGTGATTGGATGAATTGTGTGACATTGATAACTAGACTTTTCAACAAAGTAATGAAGACAGGTATAATTCCTAATGACTAGTGCCAGTCAAGCATAATGCTTTTACATAAAAAAGGTGATTTGAAAGACCCCCTTAATTATCGAGGCATAGCATTAGCCAATACCCTTCCGAAATTATTCACCAGCATATTAGCTAACAGACTCAATACCTGGAGTGAATCCGAGAACATTCTACCTGAAGCGCAGTGTGGTTTTAGGTCGAACCGATCTTGCGAAGATAATATTTTTTGCCTCGCTGGTAAAATTGCACTGAGCCTCGCAGATCAGGGAGGAAGACTATATGCGGCTTTCATTGACTTCAGACGGGCTTTTGACTCAGTAGTACATACTATCCTGTGGAGAAAACTTTACCAAGCTGGTGTAAGTGCAAATATTATACAGGTACTGAGAAACTTTTATAATAAAGCTTGTATCAAGATTCTAGTCAATGGACAAGAAATAGATAGTACACAGGGAGTGCTCCAGGGTGACTTGTTAGCCCAATTTTGTTTTCCCTACTGATTCATGATATTGTGCAATTTTTTGAGATGAGAGGTCACAACAATATAAACAGTAAAATGGACGTTCTTTTATTTGCAGATGACCTTATAATACTATCAAACAATGGTATTGATCTACGAGAAAAGTTAAATACCTTACATGAATACTGCCAAATAAATTCTCTGGAAGTGAATGTGAATTAAACAAAGATCCTCGAATTCTGCAGAGGACGTCCCAAAAGAACCCGTAGTATAAAGTATAATATAGATTTCTTTTATACTCAAGCGAATAATTTTCTTAAATAAAATTAGTCAAAGGCAAAGAATAATGTTATCCAAGTAACGTACTCGTTAACATCGTGAAGGCTGTAGTTCCATTGCAGAATCTTTTAGACCACACTGCTTCTAGATCCATGCAAGTAATAAATAATGATGGATCATCATTATTGTATTTTATTAATGGCAATTGGATGTCAACGCTGGTCAAAGACAATATAAACGTTGTCAAAGATTGACGAAAACTTCAATACCTCCCAAAATCAGGCGTATCACTAAGTACGTAAGAGCTTTTACAAAAGTCTCTTTATTTGCAGCTAATAAGCGTTACATTCGACAAGAAATCCCTGAATGTTGTTTAAACAGAATATAAGAGTGTTCAAGGCGATATTGCACTTAAGCTCCCAATTGGACGAAACCGACAACAGCTGATTTACGTCAATTGCCATGTAAGAAAAACCTAAGTATAGTAATACGAAAACATGGCATGGGATAACCTCAGAGTAAACTAGGAAAACAAAAAAAGGAACCTTCACTATTGCACCCATCATTTAGTGACCTGTTATGATGGACTGAAGTCGAAAGATAATCTTCATTTCATTACATGTTATATGTGACACATGTATTAACCATAGAACACTAACCATGAGTCGAATCGACTCACATGGTACACATGAGTGTCCATGAGCAGCCCACATGATGCACTAGCACCCTGATCCGTCACGTACGGTTGCACTCTTTAGTGCCTCTTGTGATCCCACCTAGGTTGCGTCTCTGACTTCTGCCGGGTTCGTGTGGCGTCATCTTCAAATGTCAGCGAGTCGAAATTACTCATGATTAGCAAAATCAAACTATTTTCGTGTGCGTCGATCTTACTCATCGTTAGTAAAAGAAGGTATCTTATTCTTGTCTTGTTTTGACAATTGCAAATTGAATACAATATTTTTAGCTTATTTTGTGTTTGTTTTTGGTTTTTGTAAAGATGCCTAGACGACCGATGGATGAGGAAATTATGCTACTGATTGACGCTATTGATGATGAAAATTTATAAACAAGGGAGAGGATAATTTGGAGGACGAAGATTTTGACTCGTGACAGTAATGCAGACCCTTATTACGAACAAAATTCATTAGAAGAGGTTTATGAAGATATTGAAGAAGAAATTCGAAAAGCAGAGGTAGAGTTTAGAGAACCTAGGCGAAAAAGGAGACGCGCGGGTTTAGCAATGATCCTGGCTTAGCACAAACATCAGATTTCATTGCATTAACATCTGAAAATTCAGCTGACACAGTGTGATTCACGTTTGTAAATAATAAGTTTTCCAAAGAGGATAGTAAAAGGCAAAAATGGTTTTCAATGTAAAACACATTGGTAACTGCAAATACTACAGAGTCTACATAGTATTTCGTAACAGCATGAACCAGGAAACTGAGGGAAAATATTGTTCATGTTGAAACGGGACTTGAGATGCTAGAAATTGTACTACCCCTCTTGATTGCCCCTGATTTCACCACAGAACCGTAGGAGAAGGTACACAACATAATTGTGTCACAAATGCGGTAAAATTTATTTGTAATTTTTATAAAACACCAATTAGTGGTTCAGCTATTCCATAATAATAATAATAATAATAATAATAATAATAATAATAATAATAATGTATTTGTCACATAAATACAGCATAAGTCAGGACATGTATATAATCACACAATGTACAAAATAGGTATTTTTAAATATTAAATACAATACAGAAAATAAAATTCAATTCAATTTTCACATTAAATACAAATTAATTTTATAAATGGTAGGGTAAAACGTAAGTTGAAAAACAATAATAAAGAAAGAGAAAAAGTTGTCTTCATGAGATTGATGGCTGGGCTGGGTTCATCCTCTATTTCCAACGAACAGCTTGGGGGGGGGGGATGCAATAGAATATGCAAAAAATATTAGTACTAGTTTATATTGATGTTGACATGTGTTTATGATGTATGTATTCTTTTGAACTGAAGAATGTAGGGTTTTACAGGAAAGCTTTTAGTTTATTTTTGAATGTGTGTATTGAGTTCAAGCTTTTAAATTATAGTGTGATGACTTCAAAAAGGGTACTTTTTTGAAAGAGTGAAGTTTCACAGAGTGGGACATGGATATTTCTTTTTTGTCTAGTATCATAGTTATGAACTTCAGTGTTTAGAGTAATAGTTTAGAACTTCAGTGTTTAGAGTTCTTGTTTTCCAAAAGCGTCTTCTTTGTGAGGATTAATATTATAATACAATTATAATTAATATACAAATATGTACATGCATGGGAGTATTAGGATTTGTAATTTTTTGAAAGGTGGTTTGCAGGACTCATGTGTCTGTCATTTTTCTCAATATTTTATTTCGATGATAAAAGTGTGAATATATGCCTTGCATATACCAACGTATGACTAATTAAACTGATTATACAAGTGAGTAAAATAGGTCAAAAATCTTAGTGACGTGGACGACTATAGAATTTTTGCATATAATGTTAAGAAACATTTTTGTTGGTGTGCTGCTCCGATCCTTGAATGGATGGCCGACCTACGCCGTCGAGTCCAGTTAGCAACCCGAAGACAGCACCGCCCTTATGGAGCCGTGAAGTGTTCAGAGTTTTAGAACGCGCCCGAGCACAACCCGTCGTTAGAGCGCAGCCTAATGCTATTTACTGTCTAGCGCGAGAAGCGGCCAGTCCTTCTTAGACTAGTGCGGCCGTACAACAGTACGTTATATATTATTCCTGACATCAGTTTAACTCCACATAGTAGTTCGACTGCGGTCCACATAGTAGTGCGAAAAAGCGACAAAGCCAATCAATAACGCAATACAAAACCCACACTTTAGACAATTTCTTCCCAACTACGATTGCGTACTAACATACCCACCAAGACATTCTCTACGCTTCAGACACCCACTTCACCTTCAACTCCCACAACCATAAAAACACTGAAGTAAACACCCTCCTAATTGGATCCATCAAACCTAATATATATAGCCACAAAACATTCAAGAGTCATATTAAACTCCCGTAACTCCTCCCCACCTTTTCCTATCCTCTGCGAACAACATTTAGTCTGGGGCAGTCGGTGGAATCCTTCCTGTCCCAACCCCCACCCAACTTCTTCCACACGTTTTAACCACGCCATCTGCCTCACAAACCATAAGCAGGCCCCGACACCGAAGACACCCCCCCTTATGGAGCGAGACGCAACCTCCAATAGCTATATAAACGTGCTACAAAATTATTTTTATTGCATTTTGTAATTATGAAGGTCCCTGTTGGTGGGACATGTTTCTGCCCACTTCGTGCCTTTGGGTACAGCGCCATTGTAACCATTGTAATGTAGTACATGTATATTTAGGCTGATGGAAGAAAAGTCTGAAAGAACTTCTTGAAGTCCTGTTTTTGATTCTCAATGAAGGATCAAGTCTGCCAGACGCGCTCGGGCTCTGTTAACGACCCGAAGACAGCACCGGCGTTATGGAACGAGACGCAGCCTCGCATCAGATGCCTCACCACTGCTCCTGAGGTGAGATGGAAAACACCTGCTGCCCCCTCATGGAACTAACCTGCCACCAAATGCAAGTTCTGGGCGCAAGGAGAACTGCAGAGACGCTGCCTCACCATCATCGGTCACCTGGGAACCAGGCATCAGGTGCGTAACCCAGCAGCTACACTGTGTTAGCAGTGCGTGGAAACGTGGTCACTCCCCCCCCCCACTGCTGACGAAGTGCAAGAGCACAGCGCACAGTGTAAAGGGCGACGCACCCCGCCACCCGACCAGCACCTCCCGCCCACGAGCCTGATGCTAGTGAATAGCACACAGAAAGATGGCGACACAGCTAATGCCGTAGAAGATACCGGCTTCTCCATTGCTCAAGACGCCACCGCTGATGACACCGGCCTGACCAATGATATTGGCTCGCCTGACAATGTTCATGGCTGAAACCATTATTAACGAAACTGGCTTGGATACAATTACTAATGATACTGGCTCGCCCGATAATTCTCATGATGTCATCGCTGATGACTCCGGCCAGACTATAACTAATGTATCTGCCGATTTTGGCTCATCCGTTGGCAACGAGGAAGACCGCTCCTTGTACCGGATTGTTCCATGCTGAAAATGACAAAGCGCGGACACAGGCATGGCTGACGATGCCGTAACTCTAAATCTGGTTCATCTGTCGACGCGCGTGAAGAGGACGCCAACAATGCTGAAACTGCATCGATTGAGAGCTTCGCCTCTAATCCCAGACAACAGAGCTCACAGCCTGCACGACACGTGGCGGATCGGGTAGTTCTACAATTTGTTCAGACCCGTAGAGATCAAGATGCAGTTACTGCATTCTATCCCCCACCACCGACTATCCGATGCCCTCCGTTTCCCCGTGCGACACAAGTCATAAGTACGTCACGAGGAGCGGATAAACGCCTGCACGTGCTAGGACAGCACCTGTACCAAGTCCATGGAGGCCTAAGTCTTCGCGCGCAATGCCTTGGCTGTGGAAAGGGAGCCCTGCCAGGGCACAGAGAATACTTCGCCTATCTTACTGGGCGCACGTTTGACGCGAGATAGTCCCAGCACGCCCCATACGGAGGAGAAGGAAATCGACGCCTGATGCGCCCTCATCACGCGAAGAGGAAGATGCCTCCTCGCAGTACCGTCTCCACTGCTCCTTGCCTGCCCCCTGTGTGATGCTTTCGTATCATGTGCAAAGCGGGACAAGGAACGCCGCGCCGCATTTAACCGCCACCTGCGAATAGCGCACAACAGAGACAAGGCAGTGAAAGTATGCGGGGCTTGCCACAAGAGTGGTGCCTGCTTGGAGCTTGCTTGCTTCGGGCGCCTGCCGGAGCACTGGACGAATTGCCCATCCTCAAGGCGACTCCCCCCGCCTCCCTGCCCAGAGTACTTATTACCGGCTTGTTGCGCGGCGCCGGGATGCGGCCAAACATTCGCTTCTGCACGCCACGCCAGCCACCCAGCGTGGGATCGAAAACCCTCCACCGCCGAAGGGGCAAGGATTATCCCGGACACGCATCGAGGAAGAGAAGCGAGGCTCCGAGACGCCCCTAAAGCCTCCACCTGCCCCGCTAGGACCACGAAAAGACCTCCCCATACCACCCCCAACAGCACAAGAGCCAGACAGCAGGAGTGCGCTCGCGGCCATTCACACCGGCGAGCAACGTGGCGCCGCTCGCGACCGCAGGAACGGACACGGGCAACTTCACAGTCACACCTGCCAGGTAGCCAGCGCACCGCCGTCAGCCCGGCTGCCGGCCTCGGCCCTAGAGGCTCGCGCTGGGTCGGGGTAAGAACCTACGCTACGAATGCCCCATCCACCACCGCGCGGCGCCACCTCAATGAACTGAAAGGCCACCCGAGGCAGCGCAAACAACGTACGCCACTCCTAGTCATCTACGAAGGACTGGCCCTGTTCGTGACCCTCGATGTGCAGGACCTGAACCCGTCATCACGCGTCCAGCTGCAACAGGACCACAACGCCGCAGTGCATCACCTGCACTTCCCCAGCCCGACCAAGTAATGGCTCTGGCCCTGGCACCGGACCTAATCAAGACGCCAGACAAGCGCCCCCTTCTCAACTCCCACCTCCCCCGCCCGCAGCCAACACTTCATCCAGAGCGAGGAGTGGAAGAGGGCGCGGGAAGAACCCTGACGTGGACGAGAGCAAGCAAGATCCACTCCTGCGGCCCAAGATACGCCTCACCCGGGGCGAGAGGTGCGGCAAGAACGAAGAGATCTCCGCTGCAACCCTCGCCCCCGCTGTAATAGGCCTGTGACGTGGAGCAGTGGTCTGCATGCGGCAGTTGACGTCTTCAGGTCACTGTGCAATCGACGGCCCCTTGAAGATCGGGTCCAGGAATTCGAAGATGCATACGAAGTGTGCGTGGCTGAAATGCAATCGCTAATGAAATGACCGCCACTGAATACGCTCCCGACCGCCCGTCGCACGTTCGACACCACTACAGCTGCCGACCGCACCTACATTCGCCGCCTCTACCGTCGAAATCCTCGGAAGGCGATGCGACTCATCTCTGAGCAGGTGGGTGAGCACTGCGACATCCTCAAAGAGCAAATAACTGACCACTTCCGAGGCGTCTATTATGCCCCTCCTGGCACGGATATGGAGGGCACACATGGAAGGCCGCGATCCGCTCCCTGCACCCGAATTCTCTCTTCAAGAAGTCACTCGTCGGTTAGCACGCTGCAGTAACACAGCACCTGGAGCAGACCGTCTAACTTAGGCCCTACATCCTGATGCCCGCCTACTCACACCGTTAATGAAAGGTGTCATGCACTTAAGGCGCATTCCTTCGGCGTGGAGAAAGTCACGTACCGTACTTTCAGACGCACCGTACAAACAGACCCCCACTCATGGAGTGAGACGCAACATCCCATAGTTATATAAACGTGCTACAAAATTATTTTTACTGTATTTTGTAATTATGAAGGTCCCTGTTGGTGGAACATGTTTCTGTCCACTTCGTGCCTTTGGGTACATTCCCCCGGCGCCAGTAGTCACCGTTACTTACCCTTTGCGGGGTTCACTAGATCTGCAGTCCCCAAGTGTTACAGGGAGACAGTCTTAGTTTCTAAGTAGTGCCCATACGAAGTTGTGCAGAGAACGCTGGCAAATTGTATTCTCTTCCAACAGAAGCCTGGACTCTGAATAAATCAGATTAAATTGAGGATAATCATTGTGATGTAGTACATGTATATTTAGACTGATGGAAGAAAAGTCTGAAAGAACAACTTGAAGTCCTGTTTTTGATTCTCAATGAAGGATCAAGTCTGCCCGATGGAGACGCGCTCGGGTTCTATTAACAACCCCAAGGCAGTAACTGCGTTATGGAGCGAGACGCAGCCTCGCATCAGATGCCTCACCACTGCTCCTGAGGTGAGATGGAAAACACCTGCTGCCTCCTGGTGGACCTCTCCTGCCACCAAATGCACGTTCTGGGCGAGAGAACTAGAGAGCCGCTGCCTCACCATCATCGGCTACCTGCGACCCAGGCACCAGGTGCGTAAACCAGCAGCAACACTGTGTTAGCAGTGCGTGGAAACGTGGTCACTCCCCCCTGCTGACGAAGTGCAAGAGCACAGCGCGCAGTGTAAAGGTCGACGCACCCCGACACCCGACCAGCACCTCCCACCCACGCGCCTGATGCTAGTAAATAGCACACAGAAAGATGGCGACACAGCTAATGCCGTAGCAGATACCGGCTTCTCCATTGCTCAAGATGCCACCGGCCTGACCAATGATACTGGCTCACCTGACAATGTTCATGATGCTGAAACCATAATTAACGAAACTGGCTCGGATACCATTACTAATGACCGCAGTGCGCCCGCGGCCATACACACCGGCGAGCGACGTGGCGCCGCTCGCGACCGCGGGAACTAACACGGGCAACTTCACAGTCGCACCTGCCAGGTAGCCAGCGCGCCGCCGCCGGCCCGGCTGCCGGCCTCGGCCCCCGCCCTAGAGGCTCGCGCTGGGTCGGGGTAAGAACCTACGCTAGGAATGACCCCTCCCCCACCGCGCGGCCCCACCTCAATGAACGGGGAGGCCCGCCGAGGCAGCGCAAACAACGTACGCCACTCCTATTCATCTACGAAGGACTGTCCCCGTTCATGACCCTCGACGTGCAGGATCTGAACCCGTCATCACGCGTCCAGCTGCACCAGAACCACAACGCCGCAGTGCATCACTTGCACTTCCCCAGCCCCACCAAGTAGTGTCTCTCGCCCTGGCACCAGACCTAATCAAGACGCCAGACAAGCGCCCCCTTCTCAACCCTCACCTCCCCCGCCCGCAGCCCACACTTCGTCCAGAGCGAGGAGTGGAAGAGGGCGCCGGAAGAACCCTGACGTGGACGAGAGCAAGCAAGATCCACTCCTGCGGCTCAAGATACGCCTCACCCAGGGCGAGTGGTGCGGCAAGAACGAAGAGATCCCCGCTGCAACCCTAGCCCCTGCCCCCGGCCGTAATTGGCCCGTGACGTGGAGCAGTGATCTGCATGCGGCAGTTGATGTCTTCAGGTCACTATGCAATCGACCGCCCACTGAAGATCGGGACCAGGAATTCGAAGATGCGTACAAAGAGTGCGTGGTTGAAATGCAATCGCTAATGAAGCTTCAGCCAGCCACTGAATGCGCTCCCGACCGCCGTCGCACGCTCAACACTACTACAGCTGCTGACCGCACCTACATTCGCCCCCTCTACCGTCGAAATCCTCGGAAGGCGATGCGAGTCATCTTGGAGCAGGTGGGTGAGCACTGCGACATCCCAGAAAAGATCTACGAGGCGCCCTGACACGGATATGGAGGGCACACATGGAAGGCCGCGATCCGGTCCCTGCACCCGAATTCTCTCAAGAAGTTACTCATCGGTTAGCACGTTGCATAGCACCTGGAGCAGACCGTCTAACTTAAGCCATAGATCATGATGCCCGCCTACTCACGCCCTTAATGAACGGAGTCGTGCACTTAAGGCGCATTCCTTCGGCGTGGAGAAAGTCACGTACCGTACTTTCAGACGCACCGTACTAACAGACCCCCAATGATGGAGTGAGACGCAACATCCAATAGTTATATAAACGTGCTACAAAATTATTTTAACTGTATTTTGTAATTATGAAGGTCCCTGTTGGTGGAACATGTTTCTGTCCACTTCGTGCCTTTGGGTACATTCCCCCGGCGCCAGTAGTCACCGTAACTTATCCTTCGCGGGGTTCACAAGATCTGCAGTCACCAAGTGTTACAGTGAGGCAGTCTTGGTTTCTAAGTAGTGCCCATACGAAGTTGTGCAGAGAACGCTGGCAAATTGGATTTTCTTCCAACAGGAGCCTGGACTCTAAATAAATCAGATTAAATTGAGGATGATCATTGTGATGTTGTACATGTATATTTAGACTGATGGAAGAAAAGTCTGAAAGAACCACTTGAAGTCCTGTTTTTGATTCTCAATGAAGGATCAAGTCTGCCCGATGGAGACGCGCTCGGGTTCTATTAACAACCCCAAGACAGACACTGCGTTATGGAGCGAGACGAAGCCACGCATAAGATGCCTCAACACTGCTCCTGAGGTGACCACGCAAAGACCTCCCCCGGCACCTAACATAGCACCTCCAACAGCACAAGAGCAAGCCGGCAACAGTGCGGCCGCGGCCATACACACCGGCGAGCAACGTGGCGCCGCTCGCGACCGCGGGAACGGACACGGGCAAGTTCACAGTCGCACCTGCCAGGTAGCCAGCGCGCCGCCGCCGGCCCGGCTGCCGGCCTCGGCCCTTGCGGCTCGCGCTGGGCGGGTGTAAGAACCTACGCTAGGAACGCCCCCTCCCCCACCGCGCGGCCACGCCTCAGGGGAGGCCAGCCGAGGCAGCGCAAACAACGCATGCCGCACCCTGTCATCTATGAAGAAAGGACTGTCCCTGTCCGTAACCCTACACGTGCAGGATCTGAACTCGTCATCACGCGTCCAGCTGAACCAGGACCACAACGCCGCAATGCATCATCTGCGCTTGCCCCAGCGCCACCAAGTAGTGGCTCTGGACCTGGCTCCAGACCTAATCAAGACGCCAGACAAGTGCCCCCTTCTCAACCCCCACCTTCCCCGCCCGCAGCCCACCCTTCGTCCAGACCGAGGAGTGGAAGAGGGCGCGGAAAGAACCCTGACGTGGAAGAGAGCAATCCACTCCTGCGGCTCAAGATACGCCTCACCCAGGGCGAGTGGTGCGGCAAGAACGAAGAGATCCCCCCTGCAACCCTCGCCACTGCTCCCCGCCGTAATAGGCGCGTGACGTGGAGCAGTGAGATGCACGCGGATGTTGACGTCTTCAGGTCACAGTGTAATCGACAGCCCACTGAAGATCGGGTCCAGGAATTCGAAGATGCATACGAAGGGTGCGTGGCTGGAATGCAATCGCTAATGAAGCTTAAGCCCGCCACTAAATACGCTCCCGACCGCCGTCACATGCTGGACACCACTGCAGCTGCCGACCGCACCTACATTCGCCGCCTCTACCGTCGAAATCCTCGGAAGGCGATGCAAGTCATCGTGGAGCAGGTGGGTGAGCACTGCGACCTCCCCGAGGAGCAAATAACTGACCACTTCCGCGGTGGCGGACGCGTCTATTATGCCCGCCCTCACACGGATATGGAGGGCACACATGGAAGGCCGCGATCCGGTCCCTGCACCCGAATTCTCTCTTCAAGAAGTTACTTGTCGGTTAACACGCTGCAGTAACACAGCACCTGGAGCAGACCGTCTAACTTCGGCCATAGATCCTGATGCCCACCTACTCACGCCGTTAATGAACGGTGTCATGCACTTAAGGTGCATTCCTTCGGCGTGGAGAAAGTCACGCACCGTACTGATTCACATGGACGGTGCCAAAGACATTTCGATATGGTGCCCCATAGCCCTGGTGCCCACCCTATAAAAGCTCTATGTTGGTCTGTGGAAGGGCGTCTGAGCTCGTGGACGGTGACCAATGGCGCCTTGTCCAGGGCGCAGAAGGGGTTCCGTCCGTTCCATGGCGTGCTCGAGCACAATTACCTCCTGGGAAGTGAGCTGCAGTGCGCTCGGAAGGGCGGCTGGGACCTCTGCCTGGCGCTCGACCTGGCTAACGCCTTTTGCTCTGCCCCCTACGATGTCCTCATCGAAGCCCTGAAAACAGCTGGAGTGGGGGACGCTTTTCAGGAAATTGTGGCTGACATACACCTCAACGCCACCACAGTGGTCATTGCGGGAAATGGCTTCGCAGCCCCCATAAATGGTCGCTCTGGTATTCGAAAGAGCTGTCCCGTCAGCGGCCTGCTATTTAACTACGTTATTGATGTAGCACTGAGGGCTGTTGAATCAGCGCCTACAGTCCTCGCGTACGCCGATGACATCGCCCTAATGGCGGAAACACTGGCAGCATTACAACATCAACTTCATGTAGTACAGGAGATCCTACATCGAATAGGCATCAAAATCAAGCCCACAAAATGCCGATTCCTCCACATCGCCAGCAGACGAGTACGGCCTACCGTCTTCACGGTGGGGGAAGTAACAATTCAGGCCTTACAAGAGGGAGAGTCGGCGCATTATCTTGGTCGCCCCGTGAGCTTCAACATAGTGAATTCTTGGACGGGACTACAGGATCAAGACCACACAGCTTCCCAGATCGCCCAGTCGTCCCTACTCGACTGGCAAAAACTGGATGCTATCTTCACCTTCCTCCACCCCTCCCTTACCTTCCCTCTTCGCATGGGTTCGTATAGCAAGAGCCAGCTGCAGAGCTTTGATGACGCACTGCGGGCCTACGCGAAGCGAATTCTTTCGCTCCCGGAGACCGCCTCGTCCGACTTCCTTTATGGCTCCCGCGAAGCTGGTGCTCTGGGGTTGCACGAATTCCGGAAGGAAGATGACTTCTGGGCGGTGGATGTGGCATTCAAAATCCTCACCAACCCCGATCCTCTGGTCTGACAAAGAGCAACGGATCACCTCCGGACAGAGGCTGCATACTGCCAACGAGTGGACCCGCCTGCGCCGAACTGGATGCGAACATCAGCGGCAACCAAGTACTCCGCCACACCACTCGCTCAACTTTTTGGTCACGATCGCGGCAGCAGCTAAACGTCTTGGAGTGAGCTGGTTCTTCCACCCCAGGGAGAAAACGTCTCCACCCCCGCCCTGCTACTACCTGATGGCATGAAAAGGGGACCAAGAAGAGAAGAAGAGAAAGAGGAGGACCTTGAGTGCTGGGAGCTGCCGCTACCCTGCCCCATGCCGCTGCAGACAGCATCGCCACGGTCGACGCTGGCCTCGTGGACACGCTCGCCCTCCTCCGGCGCCTGCCGCCGTCGCCACCACCGCCGGAGCTACCCCGGCCACGCAGCTGAGACAGCCGCCACCCCTCCACCAGCTGACGGGACGTAGGCCCCAGCCCCGCCCGTGCCCTTGGCCCGGGAGGACGACGGGCGCCGCATCACGTCCAAGGCGAGATCCCAGCGCGTCCGCCGCCTTCGCCTGCTATTCCAGTCCCGCCGTGACGAGGCGTGGCGCAATGAGGCCTCCCAGGGACATTTCGCCCGCGACCTCCAACGACTGGGCAAGGACTCCACCTTCTACCTGAAGTCTGGCGAACACATGCGGGTCCCTGTTGTAGCGGCGGTGTCCACCACATCAAAACGCGCGCTAGAACGTTGGCGCGGCGTGACGTCTGCGAGGTTTAGTGGAGCAGCAGACCAGCGAGTGAGCCGGCGAACCAGGAGCGAGCAGCCGGCGCGCGAAGCCTCTGCTAGGAAGCGAGGCTACGGCGCGCGGGACTATATAGTCGGCGGCAGGCAGTGGGGCGGCATGAACTAAGTGAACGAGGAATTATACTTGTATAGTGCAGTTAGTGTTGACCCGGCAGTGCGATATTGCGTTCTTCGTATTTGGATATTGTGACTCGGCTTGAACTTGGACATCTTCTGCACGACTGGAATGTTGACTTCGGAATTCCCGTATAGTCTATTTGGCTCACAGAATTTTATTTTTTGTCGTAAATCGGATTGACTAAGCAGAAACAAAAACGTTATTGTTATCCTGGTATTTTCAATACATAACAATTGACGACGAGAATAAAAGTGAATATGGCGAGTGCACCGACCCAATCTAGCCTAGTGCAAGCACTACTATCGTTCAGCAGCTGCAGGAACAGTTGATACAATTTATATAGTTACAAACCAAGCAGCATCAGGAGCAGTTGGAAGTGCTTAAAGCGGTAAGTGAGAAGAGGCGAGCATGCGCCTGTGCAATTCGCTCCATTTAATCCGCAAACGGAGAGTTGGTCAGATTACGCGGAAAAAGTAGAACAGCACTGGTTTTTCTGTGGAATAGTGATGATAGGAAGCAGGCAGCATTCCTAAGTTATGAAGAAAGTGAGACATGTACTTTGTTCAAAAAATTATGCACTGGGAAAGGAGGAATTAAACTGCCGTGGCCTGAAATACAAAAATATTATACAAGCATTACGAAAGCCGCATATTGTAGCAGCCAGGTACGCATTCTTGCAATGTAGAAAGAAAGATGCTCACACACATGCGGAGTGGATAGCAGAATGAAATGGGCTGGGAAAAGATTGTGAATTTAAGTGCCAAGCGGAAAACTGTGGTATGCCATATGGTGCGTCCCTGATTAGAGACGTAGTAGTATTGCTCAACAGCACCGATACGTCGTTGGCGCAAATCCAAAAAGTAACCACGACTTTTGAGGTAACTTCGCAGACTGCAAGGCAGATAACGAGCAACAGCCAGATTTATCAGATGGAGTGCAAAGGGACGCGGCATAGGAGTGACCGAGACAGCGCTGATAAGGGCCAAGTTCACAGGATAAGGCGGCGGCGGTGCGACTACCCGGCTCCGAGGTCAGCTTCCAGTTCAGAGAGCATCAAACAATACATGAACTACTCCGTCGGTATAACACCAATTCAAGACTCACCTTACAACAGCACAAAAACGCACTATACCCAGCTTTTTGACATACCGAACTGACCGACCGACACCTGAAGGCGGCACAGCCATTCTAATACGAAAAGATATCCCTCACACCTCTTCTTCCAGCTCCCACACTTATAGAAAATACCCGCATTCAGATGGAAACACCTCACGGATCCATAATCTTCGCATTTTTCTACAAACCCCCTATAAACCATTACTATACCTAGGCCTCGACTTACCGACTACAAAGAAATGCCTACTAATTGGAGACCTGAACTCCAAATCTGACATGGTAGTGCCGACACACCAACACACACGGGCAAAAACTGTATGACTATTTAACCGCAAAGACGCACCTTACTCTCTGACCCTGACGAACCTACGCACTTGGTACAACTCCCACACGACATTTTAGACTTTGCCATCCACTCCCTCAATATCAACATCAGTACACCCCACCCAAAAGTAGAACTCATACGACCACTTCCCCATCCTCTTCTCAATATACCTACTTTCCTACAGTACAAACCTAACGTCTACCTCTTAGCAAACTTTGGACAAAATTTGAACATTTAATTTTGCAAAGCCCTCAGCAAAACTTCCACCCGCACTGACTTTACCAGACGAACGACCCACAAGTTATGTCACAAATATTTGCATCTACATTAGAATGACATTTTACTGTACCTGACACACCCCTCCCCGACTCCACCATCCTTCAATTTCTCCGCACCCCTCATCTCGCAATCGCCAAGAAATATGGACAACAGACAAAGAAGTGGCCGACGAACTAACACTACTTGCCGAGACCACAGCGACGGGACCCGACGGAGTTATAGCGACGGCACTAAAAAGACTAACGAAGAACGCCATTTCCATTTCCACTTCAGTTTACAACGCCTGCCTTCGACTCGCATACTTCCCCAAGATCTGGAAACGAGCTAAATTAAAACTTTTACCAAAGCCCGGAAAAACATACGCCCCAGACAATTACAGACCTATCAGCTTACGTTCAATAACCCCGTTCAAACAGGCGTCCCACAAGGCGCCGTGCTGTCACCCACGCTATTCTCACTTTACACTAACGATACAGCCCCGACAATAAGACGAATACTTCCTTACTCAGTGACTGAACTACAAAACGCTTTAGACAAGATAAAGTGGGAAACGACAACCTCAAACTAAATGCAGACAAATGCCACGTGCTACTCTTCCATACACAAAATATAGACTCGAAACTTCCCCAACTAAAAATTACGGGACAATAATTAACTGGACTAAGACTACAAAATATTTAGGAATCACACTAGACAGTAAACTAATCATGACAAAACATTTCGATGCAATAACCCAGGCAGCTAACAAACGACTGAACTTACTAATACCAATAATACGCCACATTAAGACAAAGACAAAACTACAAATATACAAGACATTTATTAAACCCATTTTAAAATGTAACTTTCAGACTTGCTCGACGGTTACAAAAACGAACTATAAAAAACTAATTAAGACAGAAAATATATTTAACAGAATTGCCTTCAGAACTGCACCTATGACATTACAAAAGACTGAAACAGACCTCACAATTTGGTTTCTATTGACAGACATTTGCGAGACAGCGACAAAACCAATCAATAACGCACTACAAAACCCACACTCAAGACAATTTCTTCCCAACTACGATAACGTACTAAACAACCCACCAAGGCATTCTCTACGCTTCAGACATCCACGTGACCTACAACTTCCACAACCATAATAACACTGAAGAAAACACCCTCCTAATCGGATCCATCAAACCTAATATCAATAGCCACAAAACATTAAATAGTCATATTAAACTCCCGTAACTCCTCTCCATCTTTTCTTATCCTCTGCGAACAACAGCTAGTGTGGAGCAGTCAGAGGAATCCTTCCCGTCCCAACCCCCACCCAACTTCTTCCACACGTTTTAACCACGTCATCTGCCTCACAAACCCTAAGCAGGCCCCGACACCGAAGACACCCAAACACGCCCCCCCGCCGTTATGGAGCGAGACGCAACCTCCAATAGTTTATAAACGTGCTACAAAATTATTTTTATTACATTATGTAAGTATAAGGGTCCCTGTTGGTGAGACTTGTTTCTGCCCACTTCGTGCCTTTGGGTCAATTCCCCCGCCGCCAGTAGTCACCGTAACTTACCCTTCGCGAGGTTCACTAGACCATATTTAGACTGATGGAAGAAAAGTCTGAAAGAACTTCTTGAAGTCCTGTTTTTGATTCTAAATGAAGGATCAAGTCTGAAAGATGGAGGCGCGCTCGGGCTATGTTAACAACCCGAAGACAGACACTGCGTTATGGAGAGAGACGCAGCCTCGCATCAGATGCCTCACCACTGCTCCTGAGGTGAGATAGAAAACACCTGCTGCCTACTGGTGGACCTGTCCTGCCACCAAATGCAAGTTCTGGGCAAGAGGAGAACTGGAGAGTCGCTGCCTCACCATCGGCCACCTGCCAACCAGGCACCAGGTGCGAAACCCAGCAGCAACACTGTGCTGGCAGTGCGTGGAAACGTGGTCACTCCCCCCCTGCTGACGAAGTGCAAGAGCACAGCGCGCAGTGTAAAGGTCGACGCACCCCGCCACCCGACCAGCACCTCCCGCCCACGCGCCTGATGCTAGTGAATAACACACAGAAAGTAGCAGATACCGGCTTCTCCATTGCTCAAGACGCCACCGCTGATGACACCGGCCTGACCAATGACACTGGCTCGCCTGACAATGTTCATAGCTGAAACCATTATTAACGAAACTGGCTTGGATACCGATACTGGCTCGCCCGATAATTCTCATAATGCCATCACTGATGACACCGGCTAGACTATAACTAATGTATCTGCCGATTCTGGCTCATCCGTCGGCAACAACGACTATGCCACCGCTACTTGTACCGGATTGTTCCATGCTGAAAACGACAGCAGCGCGGACACAGGCTTGGCTGACGATGCCGTAAGCTATGAATCTGGTTCGTCTGTTAACGCGCATGAAGAGGACACTAACAATGCTGAAACTGCATCGATTGAGAGCTTCGCCTCTAATCCCAGACAACAGAGCTCGCAACCTGCACGACACGTGGCGGATTGGGTAGTTCTACATTTTGTTCAGGCCCGTAGGGATCAAGATGGAGTTACTGTATTCTATCCCCCACCACCAACTGTCCGATGCCCTCCGTGTCCCCGTGCGACACAAGCCATAAGTACGTCACGAGGAGCGGATAAACGCCTGCACTTGCTAGGAAAGCTACTGAACTAGTCCATGGAGGCCTAAGTCTTCGTGCGCAATGCCTTGGCTGTGGAAAGGGAGCCCTGCCAGGGCACACAGAAACCTGCGCCTATCTTACTGGGCGCACGTTTGACGCGCGAGATAGTCCTAGCACGCCCCATACGAAGGAAATCGACGCCTGAAGCGCCCTCATCACGAGAAGAGAAAGATGCCTCCTCCCGGTACCGTCTCCACTCCTTGCCTGCCCCGTGTGATGCTTTCGTATCATGTGCAAAGCGGGACAAGGAACGCCGCGCCGCATTTAACCGCCACCTGCGAATAACGCACAACAGAGACAAAGATGTGAAAGTATGCGAGGCTTGCCACAAGACCTTCGGGCGCCTGCTGGAGCACTGGACGAATTGCCCATTTTCACGGCGACGCCCCCCGCATCCCAGCCCAGAGTACTTATTACCGGCTCGTTTCAAGGCGCCAGGATGCGGCCAAACATTCGCTTCTGCACGCCGCGCCAGCCTCCACGCCGTCCACCACCCAGCGTGGGATCGAAAACCCACCGCCGCCAAAGGGGCAAGGATTATCCCGGACACGCATCGAGGAAGAGAAGCGAGGCTCCGAGACGCCCCTGCAGCCTCCACCTGCGCCGCTAGGACCACGCAAAGACCTCCCCGGCACCTACCATACCACCCCCAACAGCACAAGAATCAGACAGCAGGAGTCCGCCCGCGGCCATTCACACCAGCGAGCAACATGGCGCCGCTCGCGACCGCGGGGAACGGACACGGGCAAGTTCACAGTCGCACCTGGCAGGTAGCCAGCGCGCCGCCGCCGGCCCGGCTGCCGGCCTCGGCCCAGGTCCTAGAGGCTCGCGCTGGGTCGGGATAAGAACCTACGCAAGGAATGCCCCTCCCCCACCGCGCGGCCCCACCTCAATGAACGGGGAGGCCAGCCGAGGCAGCGCAAACCACGTACGCCACTCCTATTCATCTACGAAGGACTGTCCCCGTTCATGACTCTCGACGTGCAGGATCTGAACCCGTCATCACACGTCCAGCTGCACCAGGACCACAACGCCGCAGAGCATCACCTGCACTTCCCCAGCCCCACCAAGTAGTGGCTCTGGCCATGGCTCCGGACCTAATCAAGACGCCAGACAAGTGCCCCCTTCTCAACCCCCACCTCCCCCGCCCGCAGCCCACACTTCGTCCAGAGCGAGGAGTGGAAGACGGCGCGGGAAGAACCCTGACGTGGACGAGAGCAAGCAAGATCCACTCCTGCGGCCCAAGATACGCCTCACCCAGGGCGAGTGGTGCGGCAAGAACGAAGAGATCCCCGCTGCAACCCTCGCCCCCGCTCCCCGCCGTAATAGGCCCGTGACGTGGAGCAGTGATTTGCATGCGGCAGTTGACGTCTTCAGGTCACTGTGCAATCGACCGCCCACCGAAGACCGGATCCAGGAATTCGAAGATGCATACGAAGTGTGCGTGGTTGAAATGCAATCGCTAATGAAGCTTGAGCCCTCCACTGAATACGCTCCCAACCGCCGTCGCACGCTGGACACCACTACAGCTGCCGACCGCACCTACATTCGCCGCCTCTACCGTCGAAATCCTCGGAAGGCGATGCGAGTCATCGTGGAGCAGGTGGGTGAGCACTGCGACATCCCAGAAGAGCAAATAACTGACCACTTCCGAGGCGTCTATTATGCCCGCCCTGACACGGATATGGGGGGCACACATGGAAGGCCGCGATCCGGTCCCTGCACCCGAATTCTCTCTTCAAGAAGTTACTCGTCGGTTAGCACGCTGCAGTAACACAGCACCTGGAGCAGACCGTCTAATGTAGGCCATAGATCCTGATGCCCGCCTACTCACGCCCTTAATGAACGGTGTCATGCACTTAAGGCGCATTCCTTCGGCGTGGAGAAACTCACGCACCGTATTTTCAAACGCACCGTACAAACAGACCCCCAATGATGAAGAGAGACGCAACCTCCAATCGTTATATAAACGTGCTACAAAATTATTTTAACTGTATTTTGTAATTATGAAGGTCCCTGTTGGTGTGACATGTTTCTGTCCACTTCGTGCCTTTGGGTACAATCCCCCGGACCCAGTAGTCACCGTAACTTACCCTTCGCGGGGTTTCACTAGATTTGCAGTCGCCAAGTGTTACAGTGAGGCAGTCTTGGTTTCTAAGTAGTGCCCATACGAAGTTGTGCAGAGAACGCTGGCAAAATGGATTCGCTTCCAACAGGAGCCTGGACTCTGAATAAATCAGATAAAATTGAGGATGATCATTGTAATGTAGTACATGTATATTTAGACTGATGGAAGAAAAGTCTGAAAGAAACCTTTGAAGTCCTGTTTTTGATTCTCAATGAAGGATCAAGTCTGCCAGATGGAGGCGCGCTCGGATTCTGTTAACCCCAAGACAGCAACTGCGTAATGGAGCGAGACGCAGCCTCGCATCAGATGCCTCACTACTGCTCCTGAGGAGAGATGGAAAACACCTGCTGCCTCCTGGTGGACCTGTCCTGCCACCAAATGCACGTTCTGGGCAAGAGGAGAACTGGAGAGCCGCTGCCTCACCACCATCGGCCACCTGCGAACGAGGCACCAGGTGCGTAACCCAGCAGCAACACTGTGTTAGCAGTGCGTGGAAAGGTGGTCACTCCCCCCACTGCTGACGAAGTGCAAGAGCACAGCGCGCAGTGTAAAGGTCGACGCACCCCGCCACCCGACCAGCACCTCCCGCCCACGCGCCTGATGCTAGTGAATAGCACACAGAAAGTAGCAGATACCGGCTTCTCCATTGCTCAAGACGCCACCGCTGATGACACCGGCCTGACCAATGATATTGGCTCGCCTGACAATGTTCATGATGCCATGGCTGAAACCATTATTAACGAAACTGGCTCGGATACCATTACTAATGATACTGGCTCGCCCGATAATTCTCATGATGTCATCGCTGATGACACCCGCCAGACTCTAATGCACCTGCCGATTCTGGCTCATCCGTCAGCAACGAGGACGATGCCACCACTTGTACCGGATTGTTCCATGCTTAAAACGACACCAGCGCGGACACAGGCTTGGCTGACGATGCCGTATGCTCTGAATCTGTTTCATCTGTCGACACGCATGAAGAGAACACTAACAATGCTGAAACTGCATCGATTGAGAGCTCCGCCTCTAATCCCAGACAACAGAGCTCGCAACCTGCACGACACGTGGCGGATCGGGTAGTTCTACATTTTGTTCAGCCCCGTAGGGATCAAGATGGAGTTACTGCATTCTATCCCCCACCACCGACTGTCCGATGCCCTCCGTGTCCCCGTGCGACACAAGCCATAAGTACGTCACGAGGAGCGGATGAACGCCTGCACGTGCTAGAAAAGGACCAGTACCAACTCCATGGAGGCCTAAGTCTTCGCGCGCAATGCCTTGGCTGTGGAAAGGGAGCCCTGCCAGAGCACGGAGAAACCTGCGCCTATCTTACTGAGCGCACGATTGACGCGAGATAGTCCCAGCACGCCCCATAAGGAGAAGGAAATTGACGCCTGATGCGCCATCATCACAGGAAGAGGAAGATGCCTGCTACCTGTACCGTCTCCAGTCCTCCTTGCCTGCCCTCTGTGTGATACTTTCGTATCATGTGCAAAGCGGGACAAGGAACGCCGCGATGCATTTAACCGCCACCTGCGAATAACGCACAACAGAGACAAGGCAGTGAAAGTACGCGAGGCTTGCCACAAGACCTTCGCGCGCCTGCTGGAGTCTGGACGAATTGCCCATCGTCACAGCGACTCCCCCCGCCTCGCTGCCCCGAGAACTTATTACCGGCTCGTTGCGCGGCGCCGGGATGCGGCCAATCATCAGCACGCCATGCCAGCCTCCACGCCGTCCACCACCCAGCGTGGGATCGGAAAGCCTCCGTCGCCGAAGGGCGATTATCAAGGATGATGAGCGATTATCAAGGATATGATCAATGATTATCCCGGACACGCATCGAGGAAGAGAAGCGAGGCTCCGAGACGCCCCTACAGCCTCCACCTGCCCCGCTAGGACCATGCAAAGACCTCCCCGGCACCTACTATACCACCCCCAACAGCACAAGTGCAAGACAGCAGCAGTGCGCCCGCAGCCACACACACCGGCGAGCAACGTGGCGCCGCTCGCGACCGCGGGAACGGACACGGGCAAGTTCACAGTCGCACCTGCCAGGTAGCCAGCGCGCCGCCGCCGGCCCGGCTGCCGGCCTCGGCCCAGGCCCTAGAGGCTCGCGCTGGGTCGGGGTAAGAACCTACGCTAGGAATGCCCCCTCCCCCACCGCGCGGCCCCACCTCAATGAACGGGGAGGCCAGCCGAGGCAGCGCAAACAACGTACGCAACTCCTATTCATCTACGAAGGACTGTCCCCGTTCACGATCCTCGACGTGCAGGATCTGAACCCGTCATCACGCGTCCAGCTGCACCAGGACCACAACGCCGCAGTGCATCACCTGCACTTCCCCAGCCCCACCAAGTAGTGGCTCTGGCCCTGGCACCAGACCTAATCAAGACGCCAGACAAACGCCCCCTTCTCAACCCTCACCTCCCCCGCCCGCAGCCAACACTTCGTCCAGAGCGAGGAGTGGAAGAGGGCGCCGGAAGAAACCTGACGTGGACGAGAGCAAGCAAGATCCACTCCTGCGGCCCAAGATACGCCTCACCCGGGACGAGTGGTGCGGTAAGAACGAAGAGATCCCCCCTGCAAACCTCACCCCCGCTCCCCTCCGTAATAGGCCCGTGACATGGAGCAGTGATCTACATGCGGCAGCAGACGTCTTCAGGTCACTATGCAATCGACCGCCCAGTGAAGATCGGGTCCAGGAATTCGAAGATGCGTACGAAGTGTGCGTGGTTGAAATGCAATCACTAATGAAGCTTCAGCCAGCCACTGAATACGCTCCCGACCGCCGTCGCACGCTCGACACCACTACAGCTGCTGACCGCACCTACATTCGCCCTCTCTACCGTCGAAATCCTCGGAAGGCGATGCGAGCCATCTTGGAACATGTGGGTGAGCACTGCGACATCCCAGAAGAGCAAATAACTGACCACTTCCGAGGCGTCTATTACTGTTGAATCAGCGCCCACAGACGCCCCCACTGTCCTCGCGTACGCTGATGACATCGTCCTAATGGCGGAAACACCGGAGGCATTACAACATCAAGTTGATGTAGTACAGATCCTACATCGAATAGGCATCAAAATCAAGCCCACAAAATGCCGATCCCTCCACATCGCCAGCAGACGACTACAGCCTACCGTCTTCACTGTGGGGGATGCAACAATCCAGGCTTTACAAAAGGGAGAGTCGGCGCATTATCTTGGTGGCCCCGTGGGCTTCAACATAGTGAATTCTGGGACGGGACTACAGGATCAAGACCACATAGCTTCCCAGATCGCCCAGTTGTCCCTACTCGACTGGCAAAAATTGGATGCTATCTTCACCTTCCTCCACCCCTCCCTTACCTTCCCTCTTCGCATGGGCTCGTATAGCAAGAGCCAGCTGCAGAGCTTTGAAGACGCACTGCGGGCCCACACTAAGCGAATTCTTTCGCTCCCGGAGACCGCCTCGTCCGACTTCCTTTATGGCTCCCGCGAAGTTGGTGCTCTGGGGTTGCACGAATTCCGGAAGGAAGCTGATTTGTGGGCGGTGGATGTGGCATTCAAAATCCTCACCAGCCCTGATCCTCTGGTCAGACAAAGAGCAACGGATCACCTCCAGACTAAGGCCGCATACTGTCAACGAGAGGACCCGCCTGCCGCCGACCTGGATGCGAAGCTCAGCAGAAACCAAGTACTACGCCATTCCACCCGCTCAACTTTTTGGTCACGATCGCGGAAGGCAGCTAAGCGTCTTGGAGTGAGCTGGGTCTTCCCACCCCAGGGAGAGAACGTCTCCACCCCGCCCTCCTATTACAGACACCAAGAAGATAAGAAGAAAAATAGGATCTTGAGCTGCTGGGAGCTGCCGCTACCCCGCCCCATGCTACTGCAGACGGCATCGCCTCGGTCGATGTGGACCTCGTCGACACCGCTCGCCGTCCTTCTGGGGCCCACTCCGCCGTCGCCACCACCGCCGGAGCTACCCCGGCCACCGCGGCTTGCGCGGTCGCCACCGCGCCTCCTGCTGCCGCCTCCTCCACAGACGCCGCCGGGGCGGCCGCCACCCCTCCACCAGCTGACGGCGCATTTGCCTCAGCCCCGCGCGTGCCCTTGGCCCGGAGGGACGACGGGGGTCACATCACGCCCGAGAGTTTCCAGCTCGTGCGCCGCCTTCGCCTGCTATTCCAGTCCCGCCGTGACGAGGCGTGGCGCAATGAGGCCTCCCAGGGACATTTCGCCCGCGACCTCCAGGGACTGGGCAAGGAGTCCACCTTCTACCTAAGGTCTGGTGAACACATGCGGCTCCCAGTCGTTGCGGCGGTGTCCGACACACCGAAACGCGCGCCAGAAAGTTGGCGCGGCGTGATGTCTGCGAGGTTTAGCGGAGCAGCAGACTAGCGAGTGAGCCGGCCAACCAGGAGCGAGTAGCCGGCGCGCGAAGCCTCTGCTAGGAAGCGAGGCTACGGCGCGCGGGACTATATAGTCGGCGGCAGGCAGTGGAGCGGCATGAACTAAGTAAACGGTGAATTAGAGTTGTATAGTGCAGTTAGTGTTGACCCGGCGATATTGGGTACTTCGTATTTAGACATGGTGACTCGGCTTAAACTTGGACATCATCTGCACGACTGGAACTTCGGCTTTGGAATTTCGGTATACTCTATTTGGTTCACGGAATTTTGGATATTTTGTTGTAAATCGGATTGACCGAGAATAAACAAAAATTTTGTTATTGTTCTCCTGGTATTTTCAATACATAACAATTGGCGACGAGAATAAAAGTGAATATGGCGAATGTACCGACCCAGTCTGGCCAAGTGCAAACACTACTATCGATTCGGCAGCAGCAGCAACAGTTGATACAACAATTTATATAGTTACAAACCAAGCAGCATCAGCAGCAGTTGGAAATGCTCAAAGCGGTGAGAAGAGGCGAGCATGCGCCTGTGCCGTTCGTTCCATTTAATCCGCAAACGGAGAGTTGGTCAGATTACGCGGAAAAATTAGATCAGCACTGGCTTTTCTGTGGAATAGTTAGTGATGATAGGAAGCGCGCCGCATTCCTAGGTTATGTAGGAAGTGAGACCATTTCCATTCTGACTTCAATTTACGCCTGCCTTCGACTCGCATACTTCCCTAACATCTGGAAACTAGCTAAATTAAAACTTTTACCAAACCCGAAAAACATAACACCCAATTACAGACCTATCAGCTTACGTTCAATAACCCCGTTCAAAAAGGCGTCTCACAAGGCGCCGTGGTCACCCACGCTATTATCACTTAACACTAACGATACAGCCCCGACAATAACAAGACGAATACTTCCTTACTCCGTGACAACTACAAAACGCTTTAGACAAGATAAAGTGGGCAAACGACAACCTCAAACTAAATGCAGACAAATGCCACGTGCTACTCTTCCATAGACAAAATACAGACACCGAACTTCCCAAACTAAAAATGAACGGGACAATAGTCAACTAGACTAAGACTAGAAAATCTTTAGGAATCACACTAGACAGTAAACTAATCATGACAAAACATATCGACGCAATAACCCACACAGCTAACAAATGACTGAACTTACTAATACCAATTATATGCCACATTAAGACAAAGTCAAAACTACAAATATACAAGAAATTTATTAAACTCATTTTAAAATGTAACTTTGAGACTTGGTCGACGATTACAATAACGAACTATAAAAACTAATTAAGACAGAAAATAGATTTAACAGAATTGCCTTCAGACCTGCACCTATGACATTACAAATGACTGAAACAGACCTCAACTTGGTTTCTATTGACAGACATTTGTGAGACAGCGACAAAGCCAATCAATAACGCACTACAAAACCCACACTTAAGACAATTTCTTCCCAACTACGATAACGTACTAAACAACCCACCAAGACATTCTCTACGCTTCAGACACCCACTTCACCTACAACTTCCACAACCATAATAACACTGAAGTAAACACCCTCCTAATTGGATCCATCACACCTAATATCAATAGCCACAAAACATTCAATAGTCATATTAAACTCCCGTAACTCCTCCCCACCTTTTCCTATCCTCTGCGAACAACAGCTAGTCTCGGGCAGTCAGAGGAATCCTTCCCGTCCCAACCCCCAAACAAGTTCTTCCACACGTTTTAACCACGCCATCTGCCTCACAAACCCTAAGCCTGTCCCGACACCGAAGACACCCAAGCGCGCAGTATAAAGGGCGGCGCACCCCGCCACCCGACCAGCACCTCCCGCCCACGCGCCTGATGCTAGTGAATAGCACACACAAAGTTGGCGACACAGCTAATGCCGTAGCAGATACCGGCTTTTCCATTGCTGAAGACGCCACCGCTGATGACACCGGCCTGACCAATGATACTGGCTCGCCTGACAATGTTCATGGCTGAAACCATTATTAACGAAACTGGCTTGGATACCATTACTAATGATACTGGCTCGCCCGATAATTCTCATGATGCCATCGGTGATTACACCGGCCAGACTATAATGTATCTTCCGATTCTGTCTCATCCGTCGGCCACGAGGACGACCGCTACTTGTACCGGATTGTTCCATGCTGAAAACGACACCGGCGCGGACACAGGCTTGGCTGACGATGCCGTAAGCTCTGAATCTGGTTCGTCTGTCGACGCGCGTGAAGAGGACACTAACAATGCTGAAACTGCATCGATTGAGAGCTCCGCCTCTAATCCGAAACAGAGCTCGCAACCTGCACGACACGTGGCGGATCGGGTAGTTCTACATTTTGTTCAGCCCCGTAGGGATCAAGATGTAGTTACTGTATACTATCCCCCACCAACTGTCCGGTGCCCTGTGTCCCCGTGTGACACAAGCCATACGTACGTCACGAGGAGCGGATACACACCTGCACTTGCTAGGAAAGCACCTGAACCAACACCCCCCCTTATGGAGCGAGACGCAACCTCCAATAGTTATATAAACGTGCTACAAAATTATTTTTATTGCATTTTGTAATTATGAAGGTCCCTGTTGGTGGAACATGTTTCTGCCCACTTCGTGCCTTTGGGTCAACCCCCCCGCCGCCAGTAGTCACCGTAACTTACCCTTCGCGGGGTTCACTAGATCTGCTGTCCCCAAGTGTTACAGTGAGGCAGTCTTGGTTTGTAAGTAGTGCCATACCAAGTTGTGCAGAGAACTCTGGCAAAATATTCTCTTCCAACAGGAGCCTGGACTATGAATAAATCAGATTAAATTGAGATGACCATTGTAATGTAGTACATGTATATTTACTGATGGAAGAAAAGTCTGAAAGAACTTCTTGAAGTCCTGTTTTTGATTCTCAATGAAGGATCAAGTCTGCCAGATGGAGACGCGCTCGGGCTCTGTTAACCCGAAGACAGCACCGGCGTTATGGAGCGAGACGCAGCCTCGCATCAGATGCCTCACCACTGCTCCTGGTGTGAGATGGAAAACACCTGCTGCCTCCTGGTGGACCTCTCCTGCCACCAAATGCAAGTTCTGGGCGAGAGGAGAACTGGAGAGCCGCTGCCTCACCATCATCGGCTACCTGCGACCCAGGCACCTCGCCCCATGCCTCTGCAGACGGCATCGCCTCGGTCGACGCGGGCCTCGTGGACACCGCTCGCCGTCCTCCAGCTGCCGCCGCCGCGTCCACAGACGCTCACTCCCCTCCAGCTGACGGCTTTGGAATTTCGGTATACTCTATTTGGCTCACGGAATTTTGGATATTTTGTAGTAAATCGGATTGATCGAGAATAAACAAAAATTTTGTTATTGTTCTCCTGGTATTTTCAATACATAACAATTGGCGACGAGAATAAAAGTGAATATGGCGAATGTACCGACCCAGTCTGGCCAAGTGCAAGCACTACTATCGATTCGGCAGCAGCAGCAACAGTTGATACAACAATTTATATAGTTACACACCAAGCAGCATCAGCAGCAGTTGGAAGTGCTCAAAGCGGTAAGTGAGAAGAGGCGAGCATGCGCCTGTGCCGTTCGTTCCATTTAATCCGCAAACGGAGAGTTGGTCAGATTACGCGGAAAAATTTGAACAGCTCTGGCTTTTCTGTGGAATAGTTAGTGATGATAGGAAGCGCGCCGCATTCCTTGGTTATGTAGGAAGTGAGACATGTAGTGTGTTAAAAAAATTGTGCACTGGGAAAGAAGTAATTAAACTGCCGTGGTCTGAAATACAAAAATATTATACAAGCATTACGAAAGGAAGCCGCATATTGTAGCAGCCAGGTTCGCATTCTGGCAATGTAGAAAGGAAGATGCGCACACACATGCGGAGTGGACAGCAGAATAAAATGGGCTGGCAAAAGATTGCGAATGTAAGTGCCAAGCGGAAAACTGTGGTATGTCATATGGCGCGTCCCTGATTAGAGACGTAGTAGTATTGCACACACCGGAAGAGGAAATCAGAATAGAGGCGCTCAACAGCACCGATACGTCGTTGGCGCAAATCCAAAAAGTAACCACGACTTTTGAGGTAACTTCGCAGACTGCAAGGCAGATAACGAGCAACAGCCAGATTTATCAGATGGAGTGCAAAGGGACGCGGCATAGAAGTGACCCAGACAGCGCTGATAAGGGCCAAGTTCATAGGATAAGGCGGCGGCGGCGCGAATCCCCGGCTCCGAGGTCAGCTTCCAGCGACGCTGATGACGCGGTGCGTTATCGCAGGCGGCGTGATAAGCGGTAAGCGTCCTCCGGCAGCAGCGATAAAAGCAGTAGCAAGAACACAGAAGAAAAAGAGAAAATGTGAGAAAATCACGTAAAAACTGTGTTAAGTTTCACCATATGTGGCAGTGCAGGTTTACGCGTGCGCAGTGTTTTAAGTGCGGGAAAATAGGCCATATTAAAGAGGTTTGCTGGCAAGCGAAACATGAGAAACAAGAAGAAAAGTCCAAGCAGAAGAGGAAATGGAAATCAATACTGTGATCAATACTGTGTTACTGAACAGTAGAGGCCAAAATAGGTCATTGTTAAATCTGCAGTTAGGTAAATCTTGTGTAGAGTTCTTAGTGGATTCAGGCGCTACAGTAACGCTAATAAACTTGGACACGTACAGAAAATTAGGAAATCCGCAAGTGAAAAGTTTTCAAACCAGTGTATGGTTTTGGGAGAGACCCTGTGAAAGTGCTGGGAAAAGTGAAAGTGCCAGTTAAATATAAAAATAGGAAGGCGGTTCTAGACGTGGTTGTAGTAGACTGTTATGATATTATGAACATTTTAGGACTGGACAGCTTTGATAAAATAGGTCTAGGTGTCATAGACAATGTATGCGTGATAGAGCAGGAAAAGTGACAATAGTGAGTGAATTAAAAGAGGAATTTAGTAAGGTGTTTGAGCCCGGACTTGGGGAGTGCACTGAATTCCAAGCAGAGTTAGAATTAAGAGAGAATAGCAAACCAAAATTTTTAAGGCTAGACTTGTACCATGGGCTATAAGAGACAAGGTAGAAGCAGAGATTAAAAGGCTGGAACAACAAGACATTATTACAAAAGTGGCGACTACCAAAGGGGCTACGCCGTTGGTGGTGGTTCCGAAAGACAACGGTAGTGTACGTCTGTCTGGAGATTTCAAGAGCACCGTTAACGGACAGTTAGAGATTGAACAGTACCCGATTCCTAAACCAGAAGTTTGTTAAATTAGCCGGCGGGCAGCAGTTTACAAAGATAGCCCCAAAAGAGGCATATTTACAGATCCCACTTAGTGAAGAAGCAAAGAAGATATTGATTGTGAACACAATTAGGTTTATTTAGGTATAATAGGTTGCCGTTTGGAATCGCCTCAGCTGCGGCAATTTTTCAAAAGGTACTGGAACAGATTACGTCACAAGTGGATGGTTGTAAAAATTACTTAATGATATTATTGTGACGGGCAGAAGCAGTGAGGAACATATGACTCATTTTTAAAAAAATTGTTGAAGTTGTTGAGCGAGTGGGATTTCACAGTGAATCTAGATAAATGTGAATTCTTCAAGCAGCAGGTTACGTTCTTGGGGCACGAGCGACAGTCGGGCATCAGGCCGACACAACAGCACGTGGAGGCAATTAAGAACCTCCCAGCACCAAAAAATGTGAAAGAATTGTAAGCATTAGTTGGAAAAATCAACTACTATAACAAGTTCATTAAGAATTTTTCCGTCATGGCTGCACCAGTGAACGCACTTAAGAAGGGCGTGAAATTTGTATGGTCACCTAATGTGAGGAGGCACTGAAGAGATTGAAAAGATCGATAATCAAGACAACGCAACTTAACCACTTTGTGCCGGGTAGTGTGTCCACCATAGCAACAGATGCATCAGACTATGGGGTTGGAGCAGTATTGTCCCAAAAGGACGAAAGGGAGTCGAGCGCCCCATCGCTTTTGCATCTAAATCTGTTAACAAGCTTCAGAAGAATTATTCGCAAGTTGAAAAAGAAGTTTTGGCAGTGATATTCGGGGTACAAAAGTTCAACGAATGTGTAAGGAGCAAAATTTCATATTATTACAGATCACAAGCCATTGGTACAGCTTTTCCACGTGGGAAAACAATTGCCAGAAGGAATGGCAAAAAATAGCATCGGATCAAGATGGTGAGTTACGGGAAGTGAGGTATTTCGTAAGAAAAGGTTGACCCAGTAGGCTTCTTAGAAGTAATGCGGCAAGGTTCAGCAAAAGGGACAGTTTATCAGTTAAAGCATGAGTATTGCTATTGGCCTGTGAACAGGGCACCAGGGTGGTAGTGCCAAAAGTGTTCAGAAAGCACATATTGGAATTGTTGCATTAGGGGCATTGTGAATACTAAGCAGTTGGCATGAAGGCAGTGTTACTAGAGAGGCATGGATAAGGACATTGAAGATATGGTTAGGAGGTGCAGCGCGTGCCAGCTAAATCAGTCAGCTCCACGCCAAGACTGGCTCTCATGGCCGAAGCCGGACGCTCCATGGGAGCGTGTGCACATCGATTATGCAGGCCCATTCTGGGGGAAAATGTGGCTAGTGGTGGTAGATGCCCTGTCAAACTTTCCATGTATTGTAGAGATGGGGTTACTACAGCCAGCGCCACCATTGAGGCGCTGGAGAAAATATTTGTTACGGCGGGGCTCCCACAAACGGTGGTTTCCGATAATGGCCCACAGTTCATATCTGAAGATTTCTTCCGGTTTTGCCGTACCAACGGCATCAAGCATGTGTGCGCTCCACCCTTCCACCCGCAGTCCAATGGTGAGGTGGAAAGGTGCGTGCGCACATTTAAGACGGCCATGAGGAAGGCTAAAGATGCGGGTACAACGAGGAGCCGAGCGCTACTGAGAGTGCTCGCTACGTATAGGACGCTGCCGGGGCCTGGAGGAAGGATCCCAGCGGAGAGAGGAGAGAAAGTTTACTGCACTACTTTTAAAAAAGAGCCAGCCTGGTGGCCAGAGCCAGGTGACCCATCTCTTTTCCCTACGGCCATTAAATAATGTACGCATTCCTGGTGTGTTCTTAAGGCTAAATGCACCGAAAAATGCTTATAGGAAAAATCAATAGATCGCAGCACTATCACACGGAATATACTAGATCGATAACGTCTGAATAAATTGTCCGATTTTCAATCTGTAAACGGCTTTGGACTCCTTTTTAAAATAGAATTCACGCTACGATGCCGTTTTTTCAAAAAATATTTCCAAAAACATTTTTTAAATGATCTCTTAGTTCCGGGAAGAAATTAAAAAATGTGGGCTTATAGCGCGATGACGACGTGCTTCCTGAATCCAACGCCGTGTCAATCATGCAAATCGGATGAATAGGAGCGGCGTAAAGTGAAATTTCGGAAAAAATACCTGATCCCCCCAGTTGCGTCACCCGAACCTCGACGCGGCTGAACGGCCAAACCCGGCGGCCTGCGGCTCGGGAGGAGGCCGTGCTCTCAGGCAGGCAAGCCGGGCAGTCGCTTTATGGTTTCGTCCCTTTCAATCTCAATATATTTTTCTCCACTTATCAAACTAGTGATGCTGTGACACAACCAAACGGTCTCATATCATCTGTAATAGTCGTATAAAACTGTATATCTTGTTCACATATTTCCGTCTTCATACCATCAAAAAGTTATTTGAGGCACTACTCAAAATATCAATTCCGATTTGGAAACTGATTTCAAAAAGAAAATTGAACTAATTGTGTAGATACCACCAATATTCCATGTCCTAACATCTTATTTTACATACATTTTACTTCTAAGATCTTCCGTTATCATTCCACTACCAGAAAGAATGAGCCGAAATTACGCACGAGCTCTTTTATCCTGCGACTCGATTTTTGATCTCAAAACGGCGTTTGTCTCCTTGATAGACTTCACCTGATGAATCTGTTTTCCCATGTAAAATTTTAAAACTGTTTTCGTACTTTCGGACAAAATTGAAGAAGTGGTAAAATAGCGCGCAGGCGAGATGCATCCTGAATCCAACACTGTAACAAACATTAAAATCTAATGTTTGTTACAGTGTCTAATCACAGTTTACCATGCTATCCACCTTGGAATCAACGTTTATAGCATTCTCTGTTCTTCACACTGCAACACACATAGGACAAATCGGAATCGAATCTGTTTCCTCGTAAGGATCTTCAAAATCGATGCCGAAACCAAAATTCGCTGCCGAAACCCATCCTCCACTCGATCACCTCCCATTCTGTCATTCTGTCCGCTCCGGTGCTCTTCTCGTGCTTTTGGTGTGCGTACTGTAACGTCGTGGGTAGGGATCTACTCCACAAGGAAACAGACACGAGTGAGGTATATACAATTTATTTACATTAATTTATGTACACTGTTTACAGACCTCACTCTAAGGTGTTTGTCGGCTACCTGCCGCAGCCCCCTTCTCCTAACACGCGCCTTGCGGCCGCGCCTGCGTTTAGCCAACTCGGCCGACTTGCAACTTGGCACCTGGTGTGCCTCGGCAGACACTCTGCCCCGAAGTATCGAGCATACTTCACAGTGTTCGAGACTCGAACACCCACACGTGCCTGCAGCACTTCCGCGCCAGACTTGGCCGGACAAGTTTTGCGGCGTTTAGCCGCGAGGAAACCAGAAACGTTACCCAACCCAGGGCTTCTGCGACAGCCCTTTTATATCCTCGAGTCACATGACTTCCGCGTCATCATTCCCCCCACGCACTCGTCTTGAGGCGTCTGCTTCCGCCGTTTAAAGTTGCACCCGGCACCTACAAGCCCTCTCCCCTTTTGGACTTTCCCTGAAGGGTTGGCCTTTGTTTGGAAGCCTATTTTTGGCTCCCTCATCCCCATACCTTGCGACTTGTCTCTCCGGAGCAGGGAGTGAAGTCCATGACGCTACAGTACAAAGGAGCCGACTCGCCAGACGCACAATCTTGTTGAGGGTTGGTTTTAGTGGAGGGAAGTTATGAACCTATTACTTGACGTTCCACATCCCCTATTAAAAATATACTATTTTTAGAACTGCATAATTCCACCGATTGGTTGACTATTTGAAAACGATGCGTTTACTACCAAAATAGCAAGTCATTACTAGCATGCCGAAACGGCAGCTCGAGTTAGGCTGAGTCTGCAAGTACTCACAAGTTTCGATGTAATTCAGCACGGCTTGCTGTGGTCCTACTTATGAAATTATGAATAAAGTTTGGTGTAATGTCTAACTAAACACTGTCCGCGTGAACGTCACGCACTAAATAGTTATTTGGTTCTCAGAAAGTTACCTTCGAAGGACTATCCTGCCTCTAGTGAAGGAAGTGTGTATGGATTTGATATTGCCTCATCCACTACGCTTCTTCCTGCGTTATCGCCCACGCATCAAGGCTCTAAAATAGCTACTGAAAGGTGAGATCGCATTCGCAATTCTACCTATATACAGACGAGTCACGTAACTTTACCACCTCCTGTAATTTTTGAACGGCTGAAGCTATAGAAATGCTGTATTCACGAACGTGCATGAGGGATTGGGGCTAATTGATGCATGTATTCATTTTATAATTTCTATTTTACGAGATGTCGTGATAACTTTGTGGTTTTCAAATGGAACTGTACATACTTTTTAGTCTATTATGACGAGCGTAAAAAGACGAATCCAATAATATTCATGTTGTTATGTGTTAGATAAGCATTTTTTTGAGTAATTTTGTTGTTTTTTGACTCGTATTTATCGTATATTTTAAATGCAACAGTCCAACTAAGGTCGCGCAGCGCCCTCCTTGCTAGCACGTTCTCGGAGCGTAACAATATCCGGTAAGAGACGAGTCGCAAATATCAAAATTACCCAAGAAAATGCTTATCTAACATATGACAGTATGTATATTATTGGATTCGCCTTTTTACGCTCGTCATGATAGACTAAAAATATGTATAGTTCCATTAGAAAAAATATTACCTCAATATCTCCAAAAATACAAATGATAAAATAGAAATGTTTCATGTATTAATTTGCCTCATTCCCTCACGCTTTTCCGTGAAAACTGCATTGCTATAACTTCAACGGTTCAAAAACTGCAGAAATTGCTAAAGTTACGTGACTCACTTATATATTACAGTGCTTGATTTATAAAATTGTAGAACCCAGAACGCGCTCCAAAATAGTTATTAATTTAATAGAAATAGTTATATATTTATAATATAATAATTATTTACGAGGCACCGAAATGTAGTGTCCAGGGAAGAAATGACGAAACTTTGAAAATAAGCTCTTAGGCTAATTTTAAGCATATTTTGGTTAATACACTCCTTCGATACTTCGAGTTGCTGAGCTGCAATGAGAACTTCAAAAGTTGGTTTGAAAAATACATTCTATGCAAAAAATTACATTTCGGAAACATATAAATTGTTTGTTATTTACAAAATATATGAATCTAATTGTTCGCAAAGAAAAATTAACACAGAAATACAAAAACAATTTAATTATGTAAATTAGATGCTTTTTTATTTCAGAGTTAATTTTTCTTTGTGAACAAATTATACATTTCTTTTAGAAACAAAAAAATACATGCTTCTGAAGTGTTCATAAGTTTCTGAAATAAAATGTTTGGCATAAAATAGTTATATTCATATTAGGTGCGTGAAGTTTCCGTTTTTTTCATGGTCGAGATTGAGATTTTTTGCCTCCACCTACGGTCCCGGCAAAAAATCTCAATCTCGACCATGAAAAAAACGGAAACTTCACGCACTTAATATGAAAATAACTATTTTCTACAACTGCATAAAAATATAATACAAATAGTTTCGTAAATGTATTGGAAAAAGAACCAAACGTGCAGAAAAGACTTTTTTCACGGTAACAAGATAGTTGTCTTGGCAACGATCTTTTTTTAACGGCAATTAAAAAATGACGAAGTTCACGTACTGACAGCGATGCAAAGAAGTTGTCTTTTTTATGCAGTTGTAGAAAAAATATTTTTTCAAAACGACTTTTGAAGTTATTGTGGCTCAGCCATTCGAAATATCAAAGGAGTGTAAATATGCTTAAAATTAGCCTAAGAGCTTATTTTCGAAGTTTCATCGTTCCTTCCCTACACTCTGCGTTTCGGTACCTCGTAAATAATTATTAAATTATATTATAAATATATAACTATTTCTATTAAATTTTATTAATTTATTAATTTTATTAATTATGTGGAGCGCATTCTGGGATCTAAAATTTTATAAATTATTGCAGCTCAGTCAATTAAATATAGTATAGAGACTGTTCTTGCTAATAATGTTACATATTTATTAAAGGTGTTTTTTCTTACACACAAACATTTGCGCCTACTTTTTATAGTGCAAGTTGTAGCGGTCCATTTTCTCAAGGAACGGTGCCACCTGTTTCTGATTTCGAAACACCTCCACGCATGGATTTTGTTCTGTATGCAGTTGGCCCCGAAGTCACTGAAGAACCGTAAGCGTCTAATTTTCCAGATGCTTATTGTTTTGTCCGACTAGTGAATAACTCTGTTTCTTTCTTCTTTTTTAGGAGAGATGCTTACTTAGTATCTGATACGGGACCTGCAGTGTTGAAAAATATAGATTTGATTAATTCTGAGAATTACATCGCAAATGGGCAGTACTTCTACAGATCAATGAGGAATCTTGAACTCCACCGAATGCATTGCCTCAAGAGCAGTGAAGGGTTTATGCAATTAGTTTCCTCGTCAATAACCGACATGGTTTGGAAAATGACATTTCGCTGTCCCTATTGTCAACAACAAACCACCATCTGCAGTCAGCCAGACAACTCGAGATCAAAAGAGAAAAAAACTTACTTTGACTCAAAAAATCGTTTGGGGTTTTAGCTCCATTGAGTCGGGACACGAAAATATGGAGGAAGTTTTGAGTAATATGGAAATCAAATCAATTTGTCCAAAATCTTTCAGGCAGGCGGAATCCCTTCTCGGAGAGGTAACTTTGATTATGCCGCCAGTGAATTACAAAATCATATAAACTAGATGTATTAATCCCGAAAGATTTGGAGTGTGACATTTAGAAACATCGTTTTTGTTTTTCAGGTATGGTCAGACGTATTGTTCCAAAAAATGAAAGAGGCTGGTGAAGAAGAGAAAAATCTAGCGATTGAGAACGGAGATGTAACAGAAGTTGGTACACCATTTATCACAGTTATTGTGGACGGAGGTTGGTCACATCGCAGCCATGGGCATCGTTATACAGCAAACAGCGGTGTATCTTGCGTAATTGGAATGAGAACCCAAAAATTATTACATTTAGGAATTAGGAACAAGTACTGCAGCATGTGTGAGTATCGAGAGGCCAAACAATTAGACCCTACTCATGAAAATTCTTACAAAAATTGGGAAGGACCATCAGCTTCGATGGAAAAAGATGTGCTGGTAGAATGCTTCAAGCGCAGCAAACAACTTCATGATCTAGAGTACCATATAGCTGTAGGAGATGGAGACTCTAGCGTCTTTTTTAACCTGAAAACCTGTTACGTACGGTCGATCAATAGAAAAAGTGGAGTGTGCAAATCATGTAGTGAAGAATTACACCAAAAGGCTGTATGCACTTCAAAAAGAATCCACTACTGCAACCAAGAAATTGTCGACTGAAATCATCAGACGACTCGAGGCGGCTGCTCGAGGTGCAATATCGTACAACGCGAAGAAAGGAGATGTAAATTCCTTGAAAGAGGATCTCAAAAACGGACCGCTCCATGTTTTTGGAATTCATACATCCTGCAAGCCTTATTTTTGCTCCAAAATAGGTGAGTCAATCGACCTGCCGAAAGAAGAGAAGGAAATATGTGATAAAGTACTGTTTCTATTGCAGCCCCTTGTATTGAAAAGCCATCAACTTATCACCAACAGCACTAGCAACGCAGCAGAAAATTATATGTCTCTGGTGGCAAAATTTACTGGAGGGAAACAAATTAACAGAGGCAAACGAGGATCCTTTACCCACAGAACGAAAGCTGCCGGTTTAGACTTTCAGATGAGATCGAATTGGCACTACGAGACAGGGAAAGCTATATTGAATGAAAGTCCTGCTTCAATTGTAAAGCAAACAGGTGAGAAGAAAGAAAAACGAAGAGAGGCTTGCAGAAGGTCGCTCTTCAAGGCACGGCAAGAGGGAAAGAACGGAAAGAAAGTGAGATCAGGGGCAGCGTATCATAAAGAGAGCCAGAACGGGTTAGCTGACTACGGTGTGTATGCTATGCAGGTGAACATAGAGGATAACGAACTAACAACAATGAAAGATAAGAAGATCTTGCAACTGTCACTTAATAAAGAGGAAATAGTAAAACTTGAAATAGCAACAAGAGGGCAGGCAGAATCTGAGAGATGGCACATGGAAAGAAAAGACAGACTCACCGCATCAAATTTCGGATATGTTTGTAAGAGGCAGTCTAACAAGTGGGCTCCTGTCGCTAAAAAACTACTTTATGATGATTTCCGGTCAAGTGCCATGATGTACGGAAGTGAAAATGAATCACGCGCTGTTGATTGTTTTCAATAAAAAACAGGCCTAATTGTTCAAAAATGCGGTCTCTCTGTTCATACAATTCATTGTTTTCTTGGAGCTTCCCCTGACGGTTTGGTCGGAGAAGATTCAATATTGGAAATAAAATGTCCAAAATCCGCTAAAAATATGACAATACAGGAGGCCTGCAATAACATAAAAAAATCTGCATTGATAAAAAGACTTTGAAACTTAAAAAAAGAAGCGATTATTATTATCAAATTCAGGGCCAGCTTCAAATCTCAGGGAAAAGTACTTGCCATTTCGTTGTATGGACCCCAAAGGACATGCATCACGAAATTATTCACCGCGATGACGGTTTCTGGGAGAATAAAATGATACAGAAACTTGTGTTCTGCTACAAAGAAGTGCTCCTACCTGAAATTTTGGATCCTCGAATGACGAGATCTATGAGCATAAGAGAGCCCAATATTTCAAAACTACCTTAAATTTTACTAATGCACATGCAAACTGGGAAGATCACCTGATAAGACTTTCAGTTTCGCCAGCCTAATTAGGGAGATTGGTTGTCAATTCTAAGTTACAAATAGGCAGTCATTTCAAATGAAAGAAATCACCGTCTTCTCTTCAATTAAATGAGGCACATGAAGATCGCGGGCAAGGTAACAAGCTCACTACAGCTCGCGGGCACTGAGTCCAGAGAAATTGGCGGGAAAGTAAGTGTGCAAATGTCTCGGAGTGGCGGTACGTCACTGGATACCTGAACCATGACAGTCGTTGGGAAAAGTTACTTGACAGTTCTTGTCACAAATTTTGCTCTATTAATTCCTAGTTTCTCATCAAAGAAATGATCCACTAAAATAAAATAATAATTAGTCTATTTGAAATTCCTAATTGAAAGTAAAATTAATTATTTTGAATCGAAAGAATTTTGATTTTGTAATCGTTTGTACTTACTAGTGATATAATAGCATTAACGTTCAGCTTAGGAGGTTTAACAGGCAAAAATTCTTGTTAAAAACGCTGTCCGTCCATAAGCGAGAATTGTTAACTTATACAGAATTGTTAATTTATTTGACATTGTTGCTAAATAAATAATTGAATGATTTAAAAACAAAACGAAAACATGGAAAGAAATGGTCATTATAACATACTAGCTGGTGTACCCGGCGTTGCTCGGGTTTATAGTAAATTATTAGTCAGGGAGAGGAATTCCATTTTTTCATATCATGTGGTGGGGCCTACTATCTTCTTATGTTGTATCCCTTCTCCCCCCTGCTCCTCCCTGCCATGCTCTGCACGGCCACGCTTCGACAGCCCTGTCTTCTCTTCACCCTCATTGGGAAATTTCCGGTCTTCCTCGCTCACTTTTTTACAAAAAATTATATTTTTCTTATTTGGGCTTCCATCTCCTAAACTTTCTTCACTTTATAACAAAAAACAATAAACAATTCTAAACTACAGAATAAAATACTTGTAGACTCACGTATATTTTGTGTTGTTTTTTTGTGGAGTTTCACATATTACTTCCAATACTGTCAATAAATTGTCACATTGTAAAACTTACTCTTTTTTATATTTTGTCTTCTCTTGTATTCATAAACAAATATTTGAAATTGATCTGTCAAATCGTGACCTTGAAGGGACTGGCTGTTTTAAGCGAAGTTTAACATGCCAGAGTTCTCGCACGGAGACGCTAGAAGATAGATATGGAATATGAATGTATATGTAAAAACGTAATTGACGAATTAATCATAAAAGTAAATGAAAGTATCAATATTGAACGTAATTGCCAGTATTTATAATTATTTTGAAGACGAAAAATATATATAAGTTTAAACTACGTGTAGAATAAAACTTATTTTTTTATGTAAATCAATTAATCATAACATTGAAGCATGAGAACAATACTGATCCATCAACATGTACATAATGGGTACACACTAAATTGACAATGTTCTTAACAAAACCATATTAGCTTCATTATTTGATCTGAAGTGCTATATATTAAGGATCTTGAAATGTGAATAACAGAAACCAATTCATGCGTTGGGAGCAATTGCAATGTAAAATAATAGCACAGATTATTCTCAATATGTAAGTGATCATTGCTTAATTACATAGTACTACTGCACTAATCTTCTGCACATAATGAAACAATCAACTGGATGAAACCAAAACATACAAACATTTTACATTTTACCAATTTGAACATGTAACATGAACTGTGTAAATAGTCAAATTGTGAGTGCTATTGAAAAGCAACCCTTCTACGTAGAGAATTATTTACATTTGCATCCCTCCTTGCAGTATTATTTTCAATAATGCTAGTGAGTACTTCAGCAAGTCGCACTTCTCTTAATAGCCGTTTCAAAACGTTTATAGACTGCCCATCTATTCGCACTTGTTTAATCTGTTTTGACGATTTGACACTCGCATAGTTTGAAGAAATTCAATGTTTACAAATTTCTGTAAAAGAAGAGGTTATTTAGAATGTATACGATATCTATATATAATACATTGTAGATTACTGTATATTCTGTACTATATATTATTGTATATTGCACTGTCTCAACCTACCTCATTTCTGTACAAATTCAAACTCCAATGTTTTATAGCCACTTTGTATATACCACGGATTAAGGATAATGCATGTACCTTGTCATCTTTACCACTTTAGTTACCAATTTCTTCCAAATATTCCACCAATGTTCAGAACTAACAAATCACCACCGTTCATACAGGGACATTACATAACCTTATTCCAAGTCCAATGAATCTCGTAATAATTCTGGACATTGATGAAACCAGTAGTAGATCTCAGACGTCATCCTCTGGTGGCGCACAGCTAAACTATTGACATTGATGCGCTCTTGAATCTGTGATGTAAAGCTATGCCAAAAATGTCGAGAAAAGTAATTATTTTGTAAATATACTACGGTTTATGGTAGTAAATCATAGCCTATAGCACTCCAGACCTTTCAAGGAATTTAGCACAAAAGTTTCATCGGCATTGGTTCAGTAGATTCAGAGATTACCGCGTTGGAAGACAACGCACTTCTGTCTTTATATATTAGTATAGATTACAGATGATATGAGACCGTTTGGTTGTGTCACAGCATCACTAGTTTGATAAGTGAAGAAAAATATATTGAGATTGAAAGTGACGAAACCATAAAGCGACTGCCCGGCTTGCCTGCCTGAGAGCACGGCCTCCTTCCGAGCCGCAGGCCGCCGGGTTTGGCCGTTCGGCCGCGTCGAGGTTCGGGTGACGCAACTGGGGGGATCAGGTATTTTTTCCGAAATTTCACTTTACGCCGCTCCTATTCATCCGATTTGCATGATTGACACGGCGTTGGATTCAGGAAGCACGTCGTCATCGCGCTATAAGCCCACATTTTTTAATTTCTTCTCGGAACTATGAGAAATCATTTTAAATTTTTTTTGGAAATATTTTTTGAAAAAACGGCATCGTAGCGTGAATTCTATTTTAAAAAGGAGTCCAAAGCCGTTTACAGATCGAAAATCGGACAATTTGTTCAGACGTTATCGGTCTAGTAAATTTTGCTTATTTTGGTGCTGCCACGTGGTGGCGGCAAATGGAACTAGTGTCGGTACATTTAGCCTTAAGCGAAGAATGACATCCATTCCTCAATGGCCGTGGATTCCAAGTTATTATCCACGGCCTGTCGACCAATCACAATCCTCGAATTTTCGGAATCCACGGGCAGAATTGCTTTCTCTTTGCGATTCGCGCTTCTTTTCAAGTGCATTAGTAAAGTGATATTGCATTGTTTCTAGTTGCACTAGTGCTTTTTGTTACATTTGAAATTGATAAATCAACATAAAATGAATCTAGAAAGCAAGGATAGCGACAATGAAATTTGTACGCCTCCTGAAATTGAAGAAATTGCAAATTCCACAACTCTACAGTTGCTACCTCAAAAATCAAGGAAGTATTATGGGCAATCATATTCATCATTCATGGAGTGGCGAAAGACTAATAAGGTAAATTCTTTTAACAAGAGCGTTTTTTTAGCTTACTTCACTGAACTATCTGAATAGTACAAGCCCTCTAGTTTATGGAAAATATACTCCATGCTAAGAAGCACAGTATACATACACGATGAAGTTAAAATAGACGCTTATCCCAAATTGCGTGCTTTTCTGAAAAGAAAATCAGAAGGTTGTAACGTTAAAAAATCTAAAACGTTTACTGCAAATGAGGTAAACAAATTCATCACAGAAGCTCCAGACGATATTTACCTTGCAACAAAGGTAATCAATTTAATATTTTGCAGACATGATTAAATTTTTTAGTGTATTAACAAATGAATCCTTTGCATTTATTCAGGTAGCCCTAATAATGGGAATAATGGGTGCTTGTCGAAGTAATGAGATGCACTCCATGAAAATGGAAGACATTCAAGATCTTCAAACAGCCTATTTGGTAACCATACCCAATTCGAAAACAAAAACTGTGAGAAAATTTACTGTTACTGGTAACTTTTATAAAATATGTAAGAAATATACTGACCTTCGCCCGACTAATGTGCAAACACCTTCACTTTTTTTGAACTATCAACACGATGCAGAAAATTGGTATTAATAAATTTGGACTTATGGGGAAACAAATAGCTACATAAAGCTACCGAATGCAAATTTATATATGCAATATTTACTGGCCATTGTTTCCGTAGATCCTTATTAGCCACCTTATTAGTTGATGCAGGTGGAGATATCACGTCTCTCAAACGACACGGCGGCTGGAAAAGTACGTCGGTAGCTGATGGCTATATAGATGATTCCATAGCAAATAAAATGAATACTGCAAGCAAAATATTGAAATTTGTAGAGCATAATGAAAGCTTGCAAAATTCTTTACCAACAACATCGCATACTACTACTGATGTCAATTTTGCTGAAGAGTCAACACAATCAGTGATAAATATTTCTAACTGCAGTAATTTCACCATCAATTTTGTTACAAAATAAATTCAGACATAGTATGTTATTATGACTGTATTTGTACTATTATGTTACAATTGTTTGATGTAGATAATTCTTAGACTCCATTAAAGCTTCATTAAAAATGTTATTATGTTCGTTTAATTGTCTATGCATGGCCTTCTGCGATATACGATGTTAGAGCAGTCGCAGACGGCCATGGTTTATGTATTTCGTTAATGTATTCATAAGTTTCAAATAAAATATAAAAATTTCCAGGTCGTAGAGAAAGTATAGTCTTCTACTCGCGCATAATGGCCATTATTCACTCGTAGAAATTACGACACGAGCGACGTAGGAGCTCGTGTCGTAAACATCAATTCGTGAATAATGGCCATCATACGCTCATTGAAGAATATACTATTCTTTTACAACCATGTGTGGATTAATATTTAGGAGTGCCGTTAACGGTCTGCCATCTTGCTTTTTTTTGTTTCCAGAAAGTTCTGCTTTGTTCACTCCTGAAATAGTTTTATGCGGACGAGACTGATTTCTTTTTTTCAAGAAATATTCTAAGAGTTAGATTTTTGAAATATTTGAATCAGAGGTACAAACATATTGACACTCCTGTCAGTTAATTAAAACAATTGACTTTCTGTTAATGACCATCACTGAATCCACTGTCAAAGATAAATAGTAAACATAAAAATACCATTAAAGGGAAAAAACATATTTTTGTTTTAGCAGCAGATAAGCATCAAGAGGCAAAAGTAACTTAAGCACTTTTCTGCATCGGTCAGCCGACACAATTACCTTAATATGGGGTGAGTTAGGTAATCCCACAATGGTATAACTGCACAATGTTTATTTTTTACTACTTTTATTGTTATTAAATTTAAACAATGTAAATTCTCTCTCTTAATAAAATACCCATGAAGTCGAGTCTAATTTTTTATAATAACGTGACTTGAATCACAGGAAGAATTTGGAGGCAGAAGAAGAGCACTAAGTGGATGATGAATGGGAGAGGTGTCAACCTCTTGCGCATCGTTGAGAACGCACAATTTTCATGATCAAGTTATTTCTTTTTAAATTTATTTTATTTTTTGCAATTTTTAGTATTCTTTATTTTCCAAATTTACTTGAAATAATGTAATCTCTACTTTCCTATAACTAGGTCCTGATTAATCTGAAGGGGTGTTAAGCTTGTTAAACCGATTTTATTACAGTACTTCGTAATAAAATGTATACGCTATCATAATAATTATTGTAATCAAGTATAACCTTTGCAGTGTAAAAAAAGATTAATATTAAAACTTACACTAATACTCGAACATAATGTTTGCTTTATGGAGCGCACATTAACATAAGCATAAGACACTAGATTGTGTTTCAGTAATTGGAAAGCAGTGAAAGACTGGTTTTGCCAGTTCTGGAATTTTGGTATTTCATTAGGAAATTGTTTTGTGAATGTATCTCACAGCAACAAAGTTCAAATATAGTATTTTCTTGGAATATTATAATGTTAATTTTCCTCAAAAATTAAAAGGATGTAATACTTTGTGAATTATTTGAATTAGTTTGAATTGGTTTAACAAAATCCTACTGAATGATATTTTTTTATTTCCTTTAACTAGCAAAAGAATTACAATACTCCTCTTCAATAGCAACATCTACATTCTGAAAGTAAATTCTTTCTTAAAATGCAACATTTTTTTAGCATTTGCAATGTATACTGCTGTCATTAAAACCGATATCCCATCAAATTGTTAATTTTTCTACATACGGTTTTATCAACGCCGTTCCCGTATTTCATAAGCACTCTTCATTCTTACCCTTCCTCCACCATCACCGATCATATAACCAAAAGACATGACAACCAATGACTATGACCAATCAGCTCCGGCCCGCCACACCCTTTTACAGTATATTCAAAACTAACCATCCCAGCACTCAACTAAATTCTCTCCAACTCTTATCATCTCCAACAACCAAATAAAATAAATCCCGCTACTCCCTACAAAAAAAACAACACTAAATAAAAACCATAGCCATCTTTCTCCAGTCACCGGTCTATCCGGGGGAAGGAGAATCCGGCGATCACCTTACTAAAGACTCCAGGAACTACTCAAACACCAAAAACTGATGAGTACTACCAAGTACAGGCAGTTAGAAAAGAACCAATAATCACGGAAAACAGCGCGAACGCGATGCAACATTTCATAATCGGGGACAGTATATTGGAACACAGTATTTCTTTGACGTTCCTTGGACGGGTCAGCGAGTGGTTCGAGCGGATATCGTAGTGAAAACTATAGGCACGTAAATGATAATTCTTACCATTTAAACAAGCAGAGGCCGTACCGGCAGGCTACAAACAGCGAAGCCTTCAAATAAATAAAAGTAACGCGCGGCATAGCTTAAGGTGGTTAGAGCGAGATATTCCCTAGTAGATAGAGAGTCTATTTTACATTCAACAATAATTATTTGTGAGACATGTGGGTATTGTGAAACATGTATAAACAAACCAGGGATTCCTATTAAGAGTTTTATTTAATTATACGAATTAATTGTGTTATATAGATAGAAAATAAAAATATTTCAATATTATAAGAGAAAATGCAAAAGAATCCAGAAAACTGTCACCCAGATTACAAAAATAATATCCTTTGCCCGTTATGTGATCAAGAGATAGGCGGAAACGAGGCGGCTGTAGAATGTGATGGCATATGCCAAAAATGGCATCACCAGACATGTGCAGAATTACAAGGGCAACTCCACGCGCTCAAGGCGACACATAAGAAAAAATCGAAAGCAGGAAGGAAAGGAAAATGTACAAAGCAGGAAGATCCATGCAGAAAGAAATAGAAAATATGAGAAATGAAATGAACAAGAAGATTGACATGCTTGCAACAAAAATAGGAGAATTAACAGTAGTTAATTCAGTCCAAAAGAAACCCAACGCGCCGAATGCACCAGAAACTTACAGGCGCCCAATAAGCGCAGAAACCAGTATTACGAACCAGAATAGCATCTCAGTGATTGTACAAGCGGGTAACCAGAAAGAGGCTACACATACCAAACAAAAGGACGTCCGTGAAAACGCATACTCCGATAATGCCACAGACAGTCTGTCAAATGCACAAGAGAAGAATGGAACACTAGAAGAAGAGAAGTCAACAGAAAGCGAAGAGCCACACTGATGGATTTAAAATAGTGGCATACAGAAGAAAGTATAAGAATACGAGAGATCACCACGAGGACATAAAAAGGAACCGCGAAAGAAGGAAGACTGAAAACAGGGGCACAAACAGCATGGCTGTACATTGGTCATCTGGACCGAAGCACCACAGCGGAAGATGTGGAATCCTTTCTCGCAGCGCAAGGAGTAAAAGACATCATGTGAACAATTACAGACCAAAGGAATTCACAAAGCCTTCAAGATAGGAGTACCGCTAAAGCAGCTTCCGGAAATAATCCGTAATTCTGGCCACAAGGAATACGAGTGAGACGATTTCGCTTCCACAATAGAATGTCAGAAAGAAAACAGATGCACGGGGTCAAACTCCATCAGCAGTCAGAAAGACCTTCATAATAACCTAACCATTCAGGTCTCCATGCTCCTGTGGAATGTCGAGGGACTTAACAGCATCTTAAAGATGAATACGAAGGAAACACTAGAAAATGATATAATAATTTTCACAGAAACGTTCATCACAGAACCGTTCATCACAGAACCATTAGACATTCAGGGATTTTACAACGTACATGCGTTAGCAAAACAAAAAGAAAGAGGAAGACCCTATGGAGGAGTACCATGTCTATACAACCACCGCATCGGCAAAGTGAAACATACACACACACACACACACAAGAAAATATGGTCATCTCAACAACGCAAGTAACCATAGTTGGCCTATATATACAACCCCAAGCATCGCTGGAAGAAGTAACGGAAACAATTTCAACAATAATTAACTATGTGGAGCAAGAAGAAAACATTATCGCTGGAGATCTCAACTGCAGACTGGATACACCTGATCACAAGACCAAAACAGCAATAGACCTAATGGCGGAAAATGGCTTCAAACTAGTAAACAAATGACTTCAAGACTTATTTCGCTCATAACGGCTCCAGCGCAATAGATCTTGTACTCATCAAAGGAAGAGACCTAATACCCAAAACTCAAGAGGCACTATGGACATCAACAATCACACCTCTCAGAAAGCACTTACCAATCAAAACTACATTAATGCTGAAAAGATCAGGACTACAACCTCACATACGCACTACAAATCAAAGATTTACAAGGAAAATCAACACGGAAACCCTGGAAACGCTAAGCTCTAAAGCCATACAAATTAAAAAAGATAAGAAATAACAACCTGGAAGCAGCCGCCATCGCGCTGAAAGAAGCCATCACGTCCTCAGCCGTGCCCTACAATGAGAGAAAAGCACAACCTTGGTTTAACAAAGAGTGCTACCATCAACGTAAAATATCCCTGAAGGCTTTACGCACGGCCAAAAATAGTAACTCACTCGAAGACCTGGAAATCTACTCAAAAAAGAGGAAAGAGTACAAGAAATTACTAAAAGAAAAAAGGAAAGCCCACATAGAAAAAGAAGCAATGCAAATAGCGGAGGATGCATCAAGAAACTCATTCAATGCGCTGCCCCGCAAAAGAAATAAACAAGGCTCGACAATTCAAATGAGCACATGGGAAAACCACTTCTCAGACATACTAAACGCTAAACACATAACCTCAAACGCCGAAACCTCAAACCTAGAAACAGAAAACATCATTCAATTCACTAAAGAAAAAGTGAGACAAATAATAATGAAGACAAGAAACAAAAAAGCGGCTGGCCCAAATGGAATATACAATGAACACATCAAAGCTACGGAAAAACAGTTAATAGAAACGTGGACAGAGATGTTCAACAAATGCATGGAAAACGGAGAAATACCGGAAGCAAGGAGAAAATCGACCATAAAATTATTATACAAAGGAAAAGGGGACGCAGACGACCCTAACTCGTACAGAGGAATTGCACTGGAAAACAATGACTTCAAACTATTCTCAAAACTAATCACGGAGAGACTTGTAAAAGAGACGGACCACCTAATTCCGGAACAACAATACGGATTCAGGAAACAAAGAAACACCCTCCAGGCGATCGGAAATTTACTAGACGATATAGAAGAAGCCCTGAAACAGCCAAAAGGAAAGTACTACGCAGTCTTCATTGACTACACAAAGGCATTTGACCTCCTGAACAGAAAAAGGGTATTGGAAAAGCTCGCGCACATGATAGGAGAAAAGCACAACATCACAAGAATACTAGATAATGTTTTGGCCTACAACACAGTAAACATATATGATGGAGTGTGTTTCTCTAAAGACATCGTTCAAACAAATGGAGTAATGCAGGGAGACCCAATAAGCCCCATTCTATTTAACATACTAACCGCAGACATAACAAGGATAATAGAGCACAACCGAGAAACATCATTACACATGTATGCAGACGACATGGTGCTAGGCTCAACCAGCCTGACAAGCCTCCAACAAGCTATAGATAATTTAGAAGAATGGGCGGAAGCAAACTACCTCCAAATCAATGAAACCAAGACAATGCAGATGACCTTCCGAAAGGGAGGGAAAACGGCAGCAAGTGAGAAAATACAATTCAAAAACAAACGTCTCGAAATAGCTCAATATTACAGATATTTAGGAATAACACTTCAGACAACAGGCAGCTCATTCAAAATTCATATTAGAGAAAAAGCAGCAACGGCGATTAGAGCCATGTACTCAATAAAAAATATCCACAAACTGTCACTAGAATCAGCAATCAAAATATTTCATGCAGTCATTAGCCCAATCATGACATACGGAATACAATTAATATGGGGAAAACTCTCAATGGCTGATCTGAGGTCCATAGAGAAAACCAAGGCAAGATACCTGAAGAGAGTCTTGTGTCTTCCAATGAACACACAATCAAGATTAGTATATGAACTGACCAGAGAACCATTCTACATTGAGGACTTAAGATACCAATTACTACTACCATCCACCATGCAAAGCACACGAGTGCTAGAAGAAAGAATAAAGAAGAGGAGAGAAATATGGCCAGAATTCTACTCAACAGATGCCATGATGGAAAGAAAATGGACGGAAACAAATCAGGAATTGAGACACCTGATCACAAGACTGGCGACTCATGGGTTCCATCACAAAATCTGCGCAACATCACATCATCACGAAGTAAAAGAAGACTGCGTGTGCTCCCTGTGTGGTGAACAGTGTGAACGATATCATATTCAAAGATGCAAGAAAAGAACTAAAACAGTGACAGAATATAGCAAAGAACTTTAACTTATTTCTTACGCACTTTCGTGCGCACTTCATTATTTATTTATAGTATTTCTTTTGAAAGCGGCATACCAGTGCGTCTAGATAGCACTTCTCGTGTCCGTGTGTAAATAGCAGTATTACCTTATTGCAGCGAAATATAAGTATCCTCCCACCCCAACACAATAAGAAGTGATGAGAAGAAAATTTACAACGTGCAAATTCTCGATTAGATGAAGATCAGATTAATTCCATCCATCCACACTATGTTTCATTATATTATCGGGGACAGCGCGAACGCAGTCCCCACTACCAAAAATTACGCACCCGAGTTATCCGCATTAGGGATAATCGCAGGGGTCAACCCAATCGAAGTGCAATGAAAGGGCCTCACCCTGGAGGAACCGCCTTTATGATCACGGTAACCCCTGTGCCAGGTAAGTATGCCGAAACACCCTTCGTTTTAATCTCAAACACCCCAACCATTCACCAACCCGAACAGCACGCCAAAATAAAATTCTTTCTTAACATTATATGCAACAATTCTATAGCCCTCCAAGTCATTAACATTTTTGACCTTATTTTTTTATACTGTAATCGTTCATTAACATGAAAAAATACATTCCAGTATTTTAAAATACCGAAGCAATAGTTTTACAAAAAAACCTACCCCCTCTGAGTGAACGCCACCTAGTTGACATTCTCGCAACGCTATCTAGTAAGAAATAACGCCAAGAGAGTGTGCTATCTACAGTTGCGCCGCCTGTGTTATGACCATGGTGGAAATAATTATTTCCACCCTTATTGCTCTGAAAAATCTGTACAGAAATGTTCTCACTTGTATAATCAGTTTAATTAGACATAAGTTGGCATATCCCAACTTCCATATTATAAAGGAATTAATGTGCAATTACAATACACTAGTCCATAAAGGTATTACAGGCAATGAAATAGTTGATAGAGAGGCAAAATTGGCTGGGATGAATTAATCATCTGGGCCAATAGAATCAGAAGCAAACACACATCACTTAATAGTAGTTTATACAGAAAAAAAATTATAAACGATAAAAATTGTTTTTGTGGTGAAGGTGAAGTTTCAATGGAACATATATTTTGGGATTGCAAATTAAAAGATTGTGAGAGAAACATTGTGACAAAAATATATATATGTATATATATAAAGAGAAAATAATGATTTACATCAAAATCTTTTGTCTCGCTGAACTCGTACAATAAAAATGTCGCATTTCCACTTGCCATTGTCATCATTTTAATGAAGAAAATGTACAAATAAATATATGAGTGAATACATATCAATTTATTGTAATACTTGGTATCTAGAAAAACTAAGATTTTGGTTATTTCAACTTCTGTCTTGTATGTATTTTATCCTTACTAAATACAAAAATGTAAATTTTTAACAAATTAATAAATAAAAATGCCCTAAAAAGAGTGCATTTATATCCTAAAAATAGAGCATTCATGACCTAAAAATATCCATTTTGTGATTTTACACTGCAAAATATTTCTTTTTTCGGTTAAGCCAATAATTCCCCGTCAGACTTTGTGCCCACTTTGCTTACGAAACAATGATCAGTTCATAGTGATGTCTACACCAAACACAAATTCCAAATATAAGAGTTTAGGGACCTCTCCACTTCCTCTGGCCTCACACCAAGCCATTGACACCATGTTGACACAATCTAGTTACTTTTACGTGATAATGGTTAGGGCAGCATCAGCATTATTTTTCTATTTAACATTGAGCACATAAGTACAAAAAAAGAAATACAACTACTGAAAAAAGTAAAAAATGACCCCAAAACTAAAAAACACAAAAAAATTCTTTTCAACCTGAAAATGACAAAAAATGCCCTAACAAATACATGTCAAAAAACATAGGGCACATTAAAAAAAATCACCATTCAAAAATAATTAGTGTAAAAAATTAATAATGAAATGATTATCATTTTTATTTTAACTCCAAAATTTACATTAGCACTCATGTGGAAGGAAACTACTTTTTGTTTGTAATCTTGATCGCACTTTACCATCCAGTTGACGACAAGGAATTTATTTTACTCACGGCCCTGTCTCTATGAAATGTTATTGTGGAAACCCTTTTGAATATTGAAATGATAGCAGTGAAGACAAAACTGTAGATTTCATACTTCGCACTTGGGTAATCACCACAAAGGAAGAATTTATTTTACTCACGGCCCTGTCTCTACAAAATGTTATTGTGGAAGCCCTTTTGAATATTGAAATGATAGCAGTAAAAACGAAACTGTAGATTTCATACTTCGCACTTGTGTAATTACCAGAAACGAAGAGAACGAGACGGAAGTGAGAAGGACATGTACAGAGACCTCTGACCTCAAAAGGGATCCAAGGCCATGTACAAACATAGGATGAGATCCCTTGTGAGCGAACAAGTCCACAAAATCAATGAAAATATCAAAAATCTTCACTGGTATCACCTTCCTTTCACTTTTAGATTTTTAACCCAACCTGTCACTGGAGCCTCTGCGTCCACAGGAAGTCTATACACAACTCCATGTTGTCCAGGAGACCAGGTATGTTTCCAACTTGATAGAGATTGGGGTCAGGAGGAAATAAGGTGAAATAATTACGAAAAAGGCAGATAATACCAAAAATTAGGAAGAAAAAGGCACAAAAAAGGGAAAAATAGGCATCACAAGCTAAAATAGACTCACACAAGGGGGGGTGAAAATCTTGTAAAACAAGTCCAAAAGTACAATTAAGTGATTCCCGTTGTTAAAAGTCATAAAATCGTAACAAGGCATCTTGCCAAACTTCCGGGCTCTAATTATAACACTAGTTTATTTTCATCCATGTCATGACTGTTTTCCTTTTGTACATTCACCAACTAGGAGTTTATTGCCTGGATGATTTGTTTGAAAAATTAGATGTTTTAAAAAGAAATTTGATTTCTTTGCGTTAGACATATTTTTGAGATCATTTTATATTTGAAAATGCTTATTCATATGGTTACAATACGTAACAATAGTTATTATTCAGAAATTTGTATGACTGTCAATTACTAATTTACTGTAATTGACAATTACAATATATTGTTGCAATAAAAATATACAATACAAAATTATTATATATTTACAGTATTTTGAGTATTTGAAGTATTTTAAATACATATGTATTTAGCACATCAGATCCTAATGTATTTTGTGAATGTATTTAAATACTAAATTTTAAGTATTTTGCCCAACCCAGTCCAGGAGGAACCAAAAGGTACAGATTACCTAATACAACTAGTTTTCTTCAGTGAAGTTTTTGCAATTAGATCTGCATTAATTGAAATTCTAAAATCAAGCACCTCACACTTAACCATTTTTACTGACTCAAGAAATGCAATTGAATGTTTACAAAATAAAATCCTTAAGGAACGTATCAGCCAGGACATTATACCCATGAACACACAAATCATTTCATCTGGAAAAACAGTGACATATGCGTCTACTCCTTCCCATGTAAATATTCCAGGTAAGGAAACCGCTGACCATACTGCAAAAGCAGCAGCTTCAATTCCAAATAAAACAAATCATCCAACATCCCACAATGATGTTATTAAAATGTATGAATATAAAATAAAAGAGAACTGGAATATAAAATAGTTAGTCAACAAAACATTTATGCAAATCAGAGAAAACATCTATTAACCTCAACCCAATCTGTGGGACAATTCCCCATACACAATTCGTCATGGGTTATTCGAATGTTCAAGAACATGTAAAGAGATATGTACATGTACATGTAATCACTGCCTGACATTGACTTATGAGTGCCCTAGGCTGTCAAATGTTTTAGCACCCTTTTTCAATTAGCTTTAGTGTTAAAAAAGCAAATTCATAATATTTTGAATAAAAAATTGTACGATATATGTAAGAAATTCAAATACTGTGTGCGTATAAATAATTTATTATATGTATAAACAAGTCTCATGATATTTCTTCAATAAATGTACAATATTTTTGTACCCATTTTATCTGTACATATCAATGGATATATGTTTGATTAATTAACACCTTCTTTTGTTACAAATATAGAAAGAAATATTTCTATAAAAAACATTTAAAAGTTCGCCTTACGAAATTTGGCATCCGCTGAAATTCACCCGCCCTAAAAAGTTGCACGCCCCAGGCTGCAACCTACTCAGCCTATTTGGTAATCTGGCACTGCATGTAATGTAATTCATTGATTCATTGTCATGTCATCACTAATAAGCACACTGGTTGATGTAACTAAAAAAATTAATTAAATTTCATACGAGATCACAAAAATCAAACAGCAAAAATCTCATTGAAATGTCATGCTTTCATAATATATTTAAGATTAAAGGAGCTAAGAAGATATTAGTTTTGGTCAATTATAATAATCTGCAATAACAATTTCCAAATATGTAGAGAAGAAAGTCTCCCATTTGTAAATGGGGATATATCCTTTTTATTAAGTAAGGTGAAGGCGGAAGTAGCTAACATGTTTCCAACATGACATTTTCGAACAAAGTTGGTAATATTAAGATCTGTATGGCAATGAAAATATTGAATTTAAAAACTTTGATAGTTATGTTGGCACTGCTGAAATTTCAGACAATTCGTTTTGCGAGGAAATAAAAATTTTACAGGAACTTCTTTCTACAGGTTGTTAGAATCTTCAGTTACAGGAATATTTAAATTATGTTAAATTAATAACCTTTAAATGCAACTCCATGATATGATGTGTAGTTACAATATGGTTTGAAAGAATTAATTCGAAGGTTAGAAATAGTAAAGTACATTTTTCCCGGTTCTATAAGGGGTGTCAACCGGAGTCTAATATTAGTATATTTCCAGTAGCTGACATATTGTGCAAAAGTGTATGGATTTGTGGTTTGTAAATCAGAAGCACCCAAGAGACCGTTATGTCATCAACAAGCACACCAGATTATCATCTATCTAAATATTTGAATAAGATTCTTAAACCATTACTAGAAAGGTAGTATTCATTTAATATTTTTAATAGTTTTCAACTTGAAAAAAAATTGCGGAATTTGACAAAGACTCGTAAATATTAATATGATTAGATGTCGTAGCCATGTACCCTTCAATGCTACAAGACATCTGATGGCCATGGAGGAGTTATTATCTTGCAATACTTATTATTTCCTCTCAAGGAATAGAAATATCATATGATAGACACAAGATCCATTTAAAAAAATGTCGAATTTATTATACAAAGTGTTTCAGCAGTTAAAAGGTTCTCCAATAGGTGATGAGTGCATTAATTGCGGAAATTGTTATGAGGAAACTTGAAACCGAAGTACTTCATGATATTGAATTCAGCTTCTATGTATGCTATGCAGATAATATGCTTGCATGATCAAATTAATTAAACAATGTTCTAGCTAAGTTTAATTGTTACCATAAAGAAATCCAATTTACTATGAAGGTGGATGAAAATTTCAAAATACTTTTTTTAGACAATTTACAGAATAGGGAAAACTTTATTACTAACTGATTTACTACACCAGCTTTTGCAGGTATGATATGGAATTTTAGATCAAGGTACCCTTGTAGTATGAGAAAGGCAATAGTTGGGAATTTTGTCCACAGAGCAATTGAATTTCATGAAAGAAACCTACATAAAATATAAAACATAAGAAGGATGATATACAAAATGTATGCAAAATTCTACATACAGAATGTTGAATGTCATATATTGGTCAATCTAAAAGAAAAAAACTATAACTGAGCACAAACGTATTATAAAAGATAAATAGACTACATAGACACAATTCTTTAACGCCACACTGGATTTCAATGGCCACAAAATCGATTTTTGTAATGTTCAAATTTTGGAAACTTGTTTTACACAATTATATCTTTAGCAAATTAATAATGACATAAATGATTTATCGTTATGTTCAAAATGAAAATTATTGTTTTCTCTGTTATCATTTTCAAAATATGGACACTTTTAATGTTAGAACACCAGGCACGAATAGGTCCACGGCTTTTCAGAGTAAGGCCACAAAAAAAAAAAATTAAGCGTACCACAAAAAAAGACTACAATTTGTTCATTTTCTATCAAAATACAAGCTAAATAATTAGGATGGAGTATGCTTTCATGCAACATTGTGTTACATTTTTCACATAGATTGGTTGCGTTCCATTTACACATTGCACAACTTCTTTTTTTTGTGACTGGTGAAATCTTGTGCCCTGTACTATCAAATCTCACAGAAGTTAATATGCAAGATATCAGTAATTTGCTACTTTTAGGTCTTCCACCTGATGAGGGTAACCTTTCATACTTTTCAAAATAACTGTAAACAATAGAACAACTGAAAGAAAGGTGAACCATTTTTTGACCTTGCTTTGTCTTTCTAAATAGCTGCAAGCCATTGTGAATAGCGATATCAATGCTGAACATAAATACAGGCCACTACCACTTTTTCGGTGAGATTTCAGTTCTATAGCACTTCATATTTTCGTCCATTCTATAAACAACTCTCATGAATTTATATTTTGCTATTCTATTAGGTTGTACAATGGGAACTTCTCTTTTCTCATTTGAAAATCATATCTAATTGGTTTACAAAGAATGAATTGATTGGCTCCATGCCTTCCATAATACAGTACTTTGCTCTCATCTGCAGCCAAGTATTCTTCGTAAATGCAGTATTTTGTATATTGTTTATTCAGTGAGGAAATGCAAGGTGTTAGTTTTGCAAATCTGTCATTATTTTCCTGACATTGTCTGCACAATGAGTATATTTTTTTTAATCAATTCAAACATGTTTCTTCTCATTGCCGAACTGAAAACTTCGTTTTCATAAGCCTCTGAATCTGTTTCTCAAAACATTTTTCATCTTGGTACAATATTTTATCCTGAGAAAATGAGAAGAAATGATCCCAGTGAAACATTTTACTTCCTCAGAAGAAATGATAACCATGCTATCACCTTTCTGCTGAGCGTACAATATGAATATCTTTGCCAGAAAGTCCCAAACGCCATCTTCAAAAAATACTTAAAAACAACACTGGGTCATTTGGTACTTACGTCACTAATGATATTAAAATTTGTAAATTCAGGCTTATGTCAATTTTTCCCCACTTTCTTTGCTCTTTCTTACATTGGAAACAGACACGTGTAGAGAGAATTTCCTCTGCAATGCACTCATCACAGTGTCCAGAGCTAAAATTACTCTTTAGTTCAGTCACAGATGTGAGTCTTTTAATATCACTATATTGCATAATTAGTGCTTCATATTATGATCTAAGTTGGATTCCAAGTAGATTTTTCAGTGTGGTGTCTTCACCACTGCTACACACATCATTGATACATACATCTTCTGGAAGCATAAGGAAGATAGAAGCACTGAAGTAATCATTATCCTCCTCCAGAATCACAATTATTTGTTCCGTTAGTAATAATCTGATAGAAGAAAAGATATATTAGATGAATTTTAAAATAATAATTTATGGTATCGTTCGTGTCTGGTGTTCCTATATTGGAACATTTTAGAAAAATCATTTCCAGCTCAGCTTAAGTCATATTTTTAAGATTTGTTACTTTACTGATAAAAAGACGTCATTAACCATTCTCATAGGAACAAAAAAGTTTAACGAAAAAATATAACACTTTTTATTTTAAAACGTTTTATCATTCATGATGCCAGCAGTGAAACATCAGCTCAATAAACCTTCTCCTCTCGGTGTACAAAAGAGAACCAGAATCAACTCTTGGCACTATCAGGAAATTCAATCCTCTGTTCAAGTTCTAGGAATATAACAAAGCCTCCATGTGTGTTCCATGATAAGGAGGAATCAAAGACAAATCCACTGTCACTTGTTCCAATAATGGAACACCGGACAAATATGTGCTAAGCCATTCTACTCCCATGGCAATACATTTCACTGCCACATCCAAGGTTACCTCAGAAGGCAGACACAAACACTGACTTCTCATGACTAGGTGAATGTTTCCACTTCCAAAAGATAATGTTTAAGGTAATGGACAATGTTGCTGATGATCGGTGAGATATACAAAACAGATCAACATATTATACATACCAATTCTTTTTTTTTTTTTTAACTCAAAGATGAGTCCTCAACATTGTAATGAGTATGAATTTTTTAGATAACTGTTTTAAGTAACTGTAAATTGATATTCATAATGTTAAAATGAATAATTTAACTGTTTCAGGAACTTCGAAGTGGGATATCATTTATTCCCAATATGTTGTTAAACATTCTACTAAAAAAATATACTTATAGTGAAAGCATTTACATGTAAATGAAAAATTTTATGTCATGTGAAGTGTATTGTTTTTTTGTCAATACAATAATTGTCTGTAAACAATTGATGGCAATAAAGAATCATTACAATGAAAAAGTAACAAAGCAAATATATAAAAGTTGGCATATCTTGTCAGGAATTGGGGAATCACAATAACTGCTGATTCAATGATTAAAGTCAGGTGTTTACTATCATCTGTACCAAAAGCTGACACCTATTATGTCTAATGAAAAAGATGTTTGTCAAGTACTGGTTCAGTCCCTGTAAATTTGTTCTAGGTATTATGGTTTACATTCCTGAAGAAAAGAGGAGAAAAAAGAAAACACGAAAATAATGAAATATTAAAATTGCATTTACCACCAATTGATAAATGCAATGAAGGCTGCTGAAATAGCGTGACTTACACAAGAGCAATTACTGTGTTTAATGCTCCAAAAACAACACTTATTTACAAATTAAATGGAAAGTATTCTCTTAAAGAAAAATGGGGAGAACAAAATATTTTAATGAAGTGGATTGATTAGAAGCAAAGAAGCTACTTCCTCATCAGTCAGCCTTATCTTTCAGAAAATGTGAGAAAATTAGTGACCAAGATGAATTTGAAAACATCTTCCAAGAACAAAAAACCTGGTAAAAAATTATAGTAACTCTACCAACAGTGATATACTGAAATAACTCAAAGAATTCCACACTTTAGAAATGTTAATAATTTAATAGTTAACATACATTTTTTTTTGACAATCAATCATCGAGTTTTCATAAAAAGTTTCTATTGTCCATATACTGCTGGAACAACAATGTTTCGTTTAATATTTACATGCATTATCAGGTGTAAACAAATATTATCAATACATTTGTCTGAAAAATATTGATGATATAGTTAAAAAGAAAATAATTAAAAATAAAATTACACAGAAAAGATGAAATTATGGAAAAAACAAGTATAAGAAAAAAATATGTAGCGAGAACAGAATGATAAATAGATGGCAGAGAACTTACCTTAATATGTTAAATTAAGCAACTTTTCAAAAATATTATAGAACACCATTAAAAATTAAAAGGATAAATCAAAAAAACACCAATAAGGCAAAAATTTCCTTTTTAAATACATACATCTCCACTTTAAGGAGAAGGATGCAAGTATGCAAAAAAGTGTCGTTATAGTTGCCCACTGTTATTTGAAGAATTGAATTTTAGTCTCTGCAACTCACTCAAGAAATAATGATACTTATTTAGTTGCAACCAATACAAATACTTAACACTGCAAATAACCCTATCACTAGAATGACCACAATGGTCAATGAGTCAGGTTGTGATATTTGGAATCTGCCAGAACGTTTTCTTACTGAATTGTGTGTTTGTATTTTGCGTTATGAGTAATTATAATATTTATATTGTTATCTTGATATTCAAGAGTCATATTTTTCTTAATTTTATTTCTGTACTTGTGTATTGGACAAAAGTCCATCAGATTATAAATAAATAATTTGAAAAAGACAAAGAAAAAAGTAGGTGTGTGTATACATAAAGGAGTAATCAGAAGTGAATGGGGGGAGGAGAATTAAACTGTAAGAAAAAAGAACTGGCATATCCCGTCCTGCCTGTGCTAAATTGTAGTTGGACTGATGTAGAAGGAGAATGCTAACAGTATTGTTACATCATTTCTAAATGAATATTATTATTATTATTATTATTATTATTATTATTATTATTATTATTATTATTATTATTATTGTTAGAATTATTATAATAATAATTTTTACTATCAATAGCAACAAATATTGTAAGATCAATGACACTAACTCGAAAAGGGTTTTTGTCCAGTTTCCCTTGATCCTTTGAGCAAATGCTGAGATGGCCCCCCTTGCTTTGATTTCTGGACAGTAAATGTAACTTCACTCTGCCCAAGTCTTCTTGAACTCCCTTTTGCTACATATGAGAGGAGTGGAGGGTTAAAAATTGTTAGCAGTGTATTCAAAACCAAAATTGAATGTCGCTTCCAGTTCTTTCACATAGAGATGAACATTCCTTATATTCTTATATTGACATACTTTACCACCTTTACTCATTATAGTGTATAGTGTAGCGTCGCCTGGTCCGGCGCCGGTGCGTCGGGCCGCTTCGGGGAAACCAGCGTTAAGCCGGATGTGGATGGGGGTGGAGAGCGGCGGCGCCACGTCGCGCCGGTTGGAAAAGCCCTTAGGAATCCCGGCTGGAATTTCCTTGAAAAGGACGCGTGCGGGGGCGAGTTTAAGAGATGTCGGTTGCAGCTCTGGAAAGGCTGGCCAGCGAGCCGTATGACGCCCGCTGCTTGTAGGCTGGGGGCGAGCCGTCGGAAATTTAAGGCCGCGCCGACAGGAGCCTCGCGGGATACGCTGTGTCGAAAGACGAGAGTCAGTTCGAGTCAGAGCGCCTTCTCGAGCACATACCGCTTTTTGCCATTTTGTTACGTATAACGACCACCGCATAACTTGGACATTTTCTCTTCTTTTGGACACGGAACCCATACTACGGATCGAAGCTACCGGCCGAGACCTGGAGAACGCGAGCGCGGAGCGGGACCTGGAAGGCGCGGGTGATAACCCGGATATTGACTTAACCCACATACCACCGGAACTACTGAGGAAGGCGCTTTTCGTCATCCAGAACCAAACGGCGGGGCTGCCGCCCCCACCGCCGCCTCTACCTTCGACGGACAAGCCAACCGACCTGGATGCGACCACCACGGTGCCTTCCGACAAAATGGACGGCATCGAAGAAGGCAACAAGGAGACTGCGACGGGTATGAATGCCTTCGGCAGGCGACCCCACGACTCCTCCTCTGACACCTCCCCTGAACGTTCCGCCAAGAAAACCCTCCTGGACGACGGCTTCACCTTGGTAACCAAAGGAGCCAAACCCAAACCCGCAAACCCCCCCAACCCTATTGAAACTCAAAACCCCTTCCAACCCCTATCAACCCCAGACACACCCAACAACCCGGCCACCCAAACGACTAACCCTACACAAGAACATGCTGAAAACCCCACGGAACTCCCTAGAACCAGCAATCAGGCTAAAGGCCGTATTGGCCCATTCAGGATCGATCTTAAGACAATACTGGACCCCACCGACCTCATCAAGGAACTAATGCGAACCACTAACAACCACATGACGGCTAAATGTACCCGGACCGACCTACTGATCCAACCCTTGACCGTAACAGCGCACGCCAAAATTCGAGACAGACTAGACGAAATAACAAAAGACCCCAGACAAAAAGGACTCTACTTTACCACTGTGGCATATCACTACAACCGCGCAACGACTGAACCACACACGAAATTTGTGATAAAAGGACTGCCCTCTAAATTTGACTTAAGAACCATCCAGGACACATTGACAAACCTGAAGATCACCTACCACCACATCTCAGAGATGATGCGCCGTGATGACAATGGTACCCTGATCCCTCTTGGATTCTACACAGTGGAGACGAACAGACAGGAAATGACTGAAATCAAGACCAAACTGAGGCACATTGACTACTACCGAATTACTATTGAGGACTACAAAATGACTGACAGAGTGCCTCAGTGCAAAAACTGTTTGAGACTTTTCCACACCAGAGCTTTCTGCCGACGACCTCCGACATGTGCCCTCTGTGCACAACCTCATGCAACAGAAGACTGCCCCTCCCACACCTCCACTGACCGATCCTTTGTCCCAACCTGCGCCAACTGCAACGAACACCACCCTGCTTATGACCAGTCTTGCCCCATCATTTTGAAAGCAAAAGCAAACCGCGCCCAACAAACTACCAAACACCCAACCAACCCTCCACCTCCCACCCTGTCAGCCCAATCCTTCCCCCTCTGACTAACCCCAACACATCCTACGCAGCAGCCACAGACCCAAATACATCCTCAACCGACGACAACCATCCCCAATCCACTGCCAACAGTATCAAAGAACTCCTGACCCTACTTACCAACCCCACTATCAAGATCATCCTTAGACACCTACCAACCTTGCTAAATATCCTAAAAGGCCCAGAGGACATCATCACAAAGTTAATCTCCGTAGGGATTAAAATAGTCGAAATTCTAAATTAAAATGGCTCCTACTCCTCGAATCCTACCCATATCCTCATGGAACGCGGGCGGCGGACTCACCCAGAATAAACCTATCCTTACCCAATTCCTAAAAGACTACTCCATCGGGATTCTATTACTACAAGAGACATTCCTCAAACCTCACCACTCCTTTACTATCCCTAATTATACAATCACCAGAACTGACAGAACCAATGGCCCTCAAGGCGGCACGGCCATCCTCACCAGACGAACCATTCCCCACACACCCTACCAACTCCCACCTACCACAGCTTTAGAATGCACTGCTATAGCCATAGGAACCAACACCTCCCCGATCATCATCTCATGCTACAAAAGCCCCAGAAAACCCATCCCCGACTCCGATCTTGAAATTCTAAATAACCTCCCCCACCCCTTCATCATAGCAGGCGACTTCAACAGCAAATCCACCGGATGGGGCTGCGCGACTAGCAACAGTGCAGGACTCAGACTTGAACACTTCCTCGACAACAACAGCAACATCCTACTGAAAGCACCTACAGAGCCCACCCACATCTACAATAATAATCCACACGACATCCTAGACATTGTCCTTCACTCCTCCCAACTATCCATAACCATCCCACAACCAAAATACGATCTATACAACCTCTCAGACCACTTCCCTATTATCTTTTCTTGCTCTTCCACCTCCCATTACCTTCACCCCAAACCCCCATCCCCGCCCATCACCAACTGGAAACTCTACAAGCACATCATTTCAAAGAAAATCCACGTTTCCACCAACATCTCCTCCACCCAAGAAATAGACGCTTCAATCAACCATCTCACCCACCAAGTTAAATCTGCTTTCCGGAAAAGTTCAACCTTTTCCAAAACCACTCACCCGTCCCTCCCCGAAGACATACTAGCTGTAATCAGACATAAGAGACGACTACAACGACAATACTACAAATACAGACGAGACGAAGACAAAAGACAACTTAAACAGACCCAAAGACGACTACGCTCCATGTTACAACTACACGAGACTCACATGTACGACGACTTACTAAAAGACAACCGCAGCCCCCAAAATCTCATCAAGGTAATCAAGGCAATACGCCACAACCCCCCCTCAGTATCCCCTATCCTGACCAGCAATAACACACTTACCTTCGACCCTCAAATTATCACTGACACCTTTGCTAACTCCCTGGCCGTGCGCTTCCTCCCCCCCAACACACCCATCCCAGACTCCGTCATACTCAAGTACCTCCGCACCCCCCCACTACCACCTGACCGACAACAACCTTGGAAGACCAATGACGTGGAACTCCGACGACTAATACGCACAATAGACTGTACGAAGGCCCCAGGACCCGATGGAGTCTCCCCCACCCAAATAGTGAACCTCCCCAAAAATGCCATAGACCTACTGACCCTTATCTTCAACTCCTGTTTCCAAACATCCTACTTCCCCTCCGCATGGAAGACGGCCCGCGTCATCATGATCCCCAAACCCGGCAAGGACCATCGGCTCCCTTCTAACTACCGCCCCATAAGCCTACTACCGATCCTAAGCAAAATCCTTGAAAAACTCATCCTCTTCCGACTCACTCCAATCCTAGACCCTATCATTTCACCTCACCAATTTGGATTCCGGGAGGGCCGCTCCGCGGCCCTCCATACCCTTAACCTTGCCTCAGCAGTTGCCACCCCCTCCAGGACCACAAAGAAATACCCGCAATCTTCACAGACCTTACCCAAGCCTACGACTCCGTATCACACCCCATCCTTCTTATGAAAATCCACCCTTATATCCCAAAACATGCCTACTCCCTACTCCAGAGCTACCTAAATCACCGATCCTTCTTTGTATCCTACCTGTCCAAATCATCACCCAAACACCCAATCCAAGCGGGGGTCCCACAAGGAGCAGTGCTATCCCCAATCCTATTTTCCATTTACATCAACGATATACCACCCACCCCAGGAGTACAAACTTTCCTTTACGCCAATGATCTTGCCTTCCTAGTATCCTTCCAGTCCTTATAACGTTCCCTAAACAGACTACAAGCTGCAGACTCTTTCAACCTCTGGGCCTCCCAAAACAACATCATCATCAACCCTTCAAAATCTCAGGCCATCCTCTTCTCATACAAACTCATCCCATCCGATCCCCCACCAATCACCATTAACAACGCCGCTATCCCCTGGTCCCAAGAAGTTAAATACCTAGGTATAACCCTCTCCCGCCGCCTCTACTGGTCCCATCACATCCAACAAATCACAACCAAAGCAACCCGTATCACCGGCGCCCTATACCCAATCCTTACCCATTCATCCCTTGCCATTAAAAGGAAAATCCAAACATACTACACCTTCATCCGCCCCATACTAACCTATGCCCATCCTACCTGGTTCAACACCACACAATCCAATCACCTCAAACTCACCCAAACTGAAAACCATGTCCTCCGTACAATCTTCCGTCCCCCAAGATACACCAGATACAATGACCTACGTACCTCACATACAATTCCCCACATCCTCACCTATCTCCATCACTCCTCCATAGAACAAATCAGGAAATTCATCAATAACCCCCTATACCGTCACCTCATCCTGCCTCATCACCATATTCTCCGTAACCCACCCAGACACACCCGTAAAAAACACCCTCTTGACATACTACAACTCCCTCCCCCAATTACCTGAACAGAGAGCACACACAGACGTGACCAAAATAGACGACAAAACCGACTAACGACAAATCCACAGAGAAACACTGAAAGATCAAGAGAACCCAAATAACTTTCAAAACCGCCACCTATCCCCTTCCTGTCCCATTCCCTCCCCAAACCTCACCCATCCCACAAAATTCCCACCCCCACCCCCTCCCGTCGCCCAGGCACACCTTAATAAAATAACCCGTCTTACCCTAACGAATAAACCTCTCTGCCAAACACCCAGACTCCCGATCCCCGTCCCCGTACGGGGGAGTGGAGTCGACCTGCTGTTGATAGAAGTACCCTGAAGACCAACGAAGATTGAAGAGACCCTGCACAGGGTCAGGCAATCGGCTACTACTCACCCATTGCGTTGTGCATTGCGTTGAAAGACGAGAGGTATCTCCAGTGCTATCATTGCACGTGATCTTCGGGTCGAAGATCGGTTTGGCGACAAGCCATGTAACTGGTGTAGTTACGGGACTCTATGTCCGGCAGCTTCGCACCTCGCGTTGCTTTTTGCTGCTTCCGAAGCAGTGGTTCTGGGCTAGGTCGCGGGGTTTAGCGGCTAAGAGAACTGAAAGGTTGCCAAGGGGTTACATTGTTGTATTATAATCTTTGTACATTAATTGTAGATATTCTGTAAATATATTGTATATATCAATCAGAATAGTCGTCTGTGGTTTTCATCCTAGTACGTCACAATAGTAAGAGAAAGCTTAAATCTGGAGCCCAGGAAAACTTGTGCACCTTTGTACATCATATCTGACTTGTCATACATGACTGAAATTGTATATCTCACTCAATAAATATTGTTATTGTTATTGCTATTATTATTATATTATATTATTATTATGATTATTATTATAGTTATTATTAATATTATTATTATTAAGTAAACTTATAAAAATAAAGGCAAACAGGACATATCACAAAGTATAAAAATGCTTTAGGGTATTCATATTTTAGACATGTCAAATGCTTGTGAATATATTTGATTCCAACATCGTATTAATTGTCTTGTGTCTTCAAATGTAATGTTTCAGAAATTAATCTTGAAAACTTTCTGAGTTTATTATCCAAAACGGTAAAGCTGTCAAAATCAACCGAATGAGCAAAATCACGGAAAAGATGAGAAATTGAGTTGAAGAATGGCAGTAATGAGAAACTGTGTTTTGTGCCAATATCTTTAATATTTTGAACATGTTCTTTTATTCTTTGTTTGAAAGCATGTTTTGTCTGTCCCACATAGGAGACAGCAATCACAAGCAATAAACTATATTTTTTTATCAGTTAAAGAGATTCTATCCTTGACATTTCTAACCAGATTTTGTTTGAAGGGCAATTTATTTCTAATTTGTACGTCGAATTTTAAATTAGAAAACATTTTTCTACAGAAATTATTTATTCTAGAAACAAATGATAAGGTGGTAGTGTAACATTGAAGTTTTGCTTGACAAATCCGAGGCCAAACTAATAGTTCTTTGTAATTATTGTCTTTTATAATGGCTAAGCGTTAAGTGAGATACTTATGAATAAACGGAAAAGGGCAGTTGTTTTCGGTATATATAAAATGTACAATGTTAAAATTGGTGGCCACTAATTTGACAGAAGCAAACGTTTTGCTGTCAATCGATTTTTCGGTATCAAGGATCCACAAAACATGATTCCGACATGTTTGAGAAGTCATTTACTACATATACGAACAAGATTTATCCACCTTTCTGTTACCAGTGCCTGGGAATAAGTTTTTCTATCGAAAATACGCAGTTTCCGTCGCACGATTACAGTACTATGTTCTTACGATGTAAGCGCGGGAAAGCAAAAACGAAGCGCGGGAAATTCGAATTTGCAATTTAGAAAATACTATGCTACTCATAGTTTAAAAGAAATGTTCATGACCTTCTTTAAAGAACTAATTTTTAACAGATTTTGTTAAACAAAAATCGCTAGCATCAATATAGTATTTTTGTAATGTTAATTTTTTGTTTGAAATTTTCGAAAATTCAGAGTTCAATGATAATACCACCATCACTTCCTTTACCGTCATTTCCAATATACAATGAAAAATATCGAAAGGAAAAATTTGGATCCGTTTATGAGAAAATAATGTTTAAAAATTGCCGATGTTTCACAGAAAATTACGCAACAAGCACTCACTGGTCGCGAAAGTTTTCTTGATACACGAGCTCCCTAACTCCTGCCCAGTGCTGAAAGCCAGGGCCCGTTGAAATTATTAGGTCCGACTCGGAACGGCACGTATCAATTTACAATGAATGCTACAATCTTCCACCTCGTACCTTCAAAACAATCGTAGTATTTTTCGTGCCCGTAAGTTAATTATTGGTTTGCTTATATATTGTTCCCATACTTTACGGCGTCTTTAGCTTTTGTTTGGTTCAACGATTACGGTTTACTGTTATTTGATTTACTTATTTATTGTTTCTTCATTTCATACTTGGCTTATTTATCTGGCAGAACTCTATTTGAACACTTCTATTAAACATGATTATCACAACTTAACGTGAAGGTTAACTATGGCAGAGACAGTCCCAGGGCCCTCTCGCGGAAACTCCAAGAATGCCACAATCTCGCCGTATCGATACTCTTCGTAGTGGGGAGAGGACAATTATTACTAACGTGGTGGAATGTTGAGAAAGACAACAAAATGCTCCTTGCCTCTCTTCACCAAGCCTTAAAAGAGGGCGACCATTTACACGGGTGCAAGCACTGCATCCGTGAATAGAATAAAAAAAATTTAAGCTTTCGCACCCAGATCAGTCGCCTGAAACTCCAGGCAAAAAGCGAAATTAGGGACACTATTCATGATTTCTGCACTGTCCAGAAGGTCGTTCCTACAATAACAAAACTTCAACCAGTGCTGATACACAAGATCAATTGGAATTGGGGTCCGAATGGATCCGAACCGAATTCCCACTGATTTGAACTATACTAGTTACTTAAAACATCAATATTATATTTTGAATTAATTATTTCATATTTCACATACATAAACATTGTTTGCATCCAATAAAACATGTATTGAAAATTCAATCACTTTTAATTATTATATCATCCCCTTGTGCTTAGTGTTGCGTTTTCGCAACACAATTTCTCGTCTATCAAAAGCCAAAGTCAGTTACAGAAATTACTCCATGATATAATATATTATTCGCTTTAGAGACAAAAAACGTTCTAAGCATATATGGGTTAACCCACAGGCATATAGCAGCTAAGCACGGTTTTAGATGAGGATTCGAACCGACGACCGGTTTTAGATGAGGATTCGTACATATAACAGAATTAAACACTAAATTAAGCTCATTATGTTATGCATTCAGAATTCTTTCTAATTCTGTCCGCCTTCATGCAGCTCGTTGCGTGTATTTTGCAAATGTACATTCCCGCCTGAGATATGGCATAATATTTTAGGGAAGCTCATCTTTTAGTTCCCAGACATTTAGATTGCAAAAGAAAATTATCCGAATAATGAAAAAATCCCATCCACGTGATCCGTGCAAGCCTCTTTTCATTGAGCTTGGAATCTTACCATTGCCTTGCCTATTTATTTATGAGTCTGTAGTATTTGTCAAAACTGACTTACTTAACGGTGGGAACATATTTTCATGTAATACTGATATTTATAGTTACAATACTCGACGTAGAAATCATGTTCATCAAGTGTCAGTATCAACAGCTCACTACAAGAAATCCACATACAATACATGTACGCTACTTTACAATGCATTGCCAGATGAAATTAAACAACTAAAATTGGTACACAAATTTAAATTAAAAGTAAAATCTTTTCTGCTGCAAAACTGTTTCTATACAATTAGGGTACAATACTGATCGCCAAAAAGAAACATAATGTTTACTTTAACAAAAACAAGATATAGTATAATGAATTAGTTGACATTTGCATTGTATAATTTTAAAAAAGACTCAATATGCCTGTAACGAATAATGTACTTCCGGGTCAATGACCTCCATCTCGATCAGGTTTTTGTCCAGTTTCCCTGATCCATTGAGCAAATGCTGAGATGGCCCCTTGATTTGCTTCTGGACGTAAATGTAGCTTCACTATGCGTACGTTTTGTTAAACTTTCCTTTGCTTGTAGTGGTAGTAGAGCTTAGGGTGAGTTTCTATTTTGTTAACAATACAGAAAAATCAAGTCTGTTCGTTTCTTTACCGTTAAAAATAAGTTTCTATAATTTGGCAACGAAAATATCTAGTTTTTGAAATGTTAATCTCTCGCTTTTTAAATGTGTTGTTATTGTTATTATTATTATTATTATTATTAATCTTTCAACTATTAATAGTTAAATTGTTGGGAAGGGATTCTGAAACTCAAGAAAGCGTGCGCAGTTGATTTTCTCCCCCATATGTCACATACAGTTTTTGACTAAATAAATAAATAGGCGCAAGTCATATGTCCACCCTGGCCAGGAGTATACAATGCCTTAGCGATCACGGCTAAATCGACATCTGACATTCAGGAATGAAAACACTTGCTCATTCGTTTCATTTAGGTTGTCTCCGTCTATTGAAGAAATAAAATTCCCAAATTAGTGAAAAACGGTACAAATACGAGTTGACAAATGTTACACATATGTAACTAGGGGCACTACAGGTGCAAACAAACACAGGTGCACTACACTCTGACCACCTACCGCCAAGCGCGCACGCGAACATCGCTTTTAAACACCTCGGCTACACCGTTCTGCTTTGGCAAATGAGTCAGGTTGCAGGAGTACAAGAAACGGCATCGTCACGACGCATGCGCGTCAAACGAGGGCTGTCCTTGCGTGCCCAGATTGGACGGCCCGCACACTGTCAAGCGCCGCTCGGGATCATGGCTTGCATCACTTGTCGCCACTGCTACTACACGCTCGCACTAAATTTGTCGCCGCTGCACTGATTCCTCTTCCACTCTGGTCCACTGATGGGCCGGCCAGCGCAAGCCAGGCTCGCTCGTATATTCCTACCTTTAGCACGGCGCAACGTGGATGCGGCCACTCCAGGCAGTCCAGGTATTGTCGAGGAGCCCGCAAGGCGACACGAATCACGCCCACTGTGTCCCGTTGTTTTCACCACTACGCCATCGAAGAACGGGATGGAGGACGTCCAGCGGTCCTCGCTGTGCCGACGGTGCTGCATGCTTCACCTGCAACAGCAGATGCACAGCTACGCATTAACACCATACAACTAATCCATCCACATCGCTGGCTGCCCACCATATTCACCATAGACGGCGCCACGAGACAGGCCTAGAGGGGGCGCGCTACCTCGGACGCCGCGGAGAGAGTTCGCCCATGAAAGAACATAACGCTGAAGATGGGGGAAGGGAGTTGAGGCAAGGTACGCTGCCATCTACAGGGGCAGGGGGTGTTAGTTTAATGTTACGTACAGCTGATATTTTTTCTTAACTTCAATGTTTTCTCCTTTTATTGTCTTGCACTAAAATATTCAAATATTAACAAAATAAATTTTAAAAAATAAAAGTAAATTTAAAAGGTTTTGTTGTGTAAATTATTGCAATGGATCTACAGTATAATATTTGAAATTGTTAGATTACGAAGAAAATATTCAAAACGCATCTATATTCTATGCTTGGGTTTTTCTTACCTGGCAGTTGAAGTAAATTAGCTGTTGAGAGTTTCGTCCAATTGGGAGCTTATACGTCACAGTGACGTCACCGTGATGACGTTTTAGCTCTCGATTGGATGACACCGTAACAGCTGATTAACGTCAACTGCCTGGTAAGAAAAACCCAAGTATAGAATCCAATTAAATCGGAGCAGTCGATTCTCGCTGATGCTTCCTCAACGGCGTGTGCACTGCTCGTCCTCAATTCTTTTCGTCTAGGCGTCCTTCCTTTTCTCAAAAATTCTCGCCAATTATATAGTGAGACGCAGTCAGCATCGCCAACTAATTGCGACATTATCAAAATTTTAATATATAGCACAAATTGTTTTTACTGATGTGATATCATGGTCACTACAGTCCATGATGTAAGATCTAAGGTCCTATGCTAAAATATAAAACATTCTTTTTGTAATTCGTCCGATGAAAGAGTCAACCATCCTCTGAAGCGTCATGAAATAAGGAATTTGTTACATTTGATTGTCGGAAATTAAAGAAACTTACAATTTTTACTAATAGTAACATGCGTTTAGAGTGGAACAGTTGTGAAAATCTATGCTGAATAAGGAGTTTTGGAAGTGACAATGGAAGTTTTAGTACGGAATTTGGAAAATGAGGCAAGGACCAGGGAGCGTGCAAGAAGGCGGGATAAGAGGTATGTTGATCGACGTGGAAGCATATTCCATATTAAAGGAATGGTAATGCAAGTGAATGTTGCAGAGGTTTGAAGGACATGCAAAACAAATGTTTGACATTGTAACTGGAGATGTATCCTTGATATACCAATTTCAACCCGAAACCAAACATCAATCGAAGATCTGGATCTCCCTAACTAGATAGCACCAACAAAGGCCAAGAGATCGCGAAGCACTGGAAAGAAAATGGTTTGTTCCTTCTTTTCACCCAGTGGCCATGTATCAACTGTTGCACTCGAGGACCGAACAGCAGTGACAGCACACTGGTACACAATTGTCTGTCTCCCAAAGTCTCCAAGAGCATTTAGGACGCAAGAGACGACCAAAGAAAGACGGGCGTGGTCTGCTTTTGCATCATGACAACGCGCCAGCTCACACAGGTCAAAAAAACAAAGAAGTTTTATCAGAAAATCATGTCAGACTTCTACAGCACTCCCTCCAGACCAGACCTGGCCCCCTGCGACTTCTTTTATATAGAAAAGTAACAGAAACAATCAGTGGACGCCGGTTTCAGACCCCAGAACATGCAGTAGTAGCCTATGAAGCATTTCTAACAGAGCTCCCGAAAGAACAATGGCATGCAGCATTTCAAAAATTGTTTCAGAAGATGGCTCGCTGTATAGACGCTGGGAAGGAATACTTCGAGAAAATAGAAAAGAAAAGAACCAGTTTCCTTTTCTTTAAATCTACTTTCCCGGAAACGTGAGTGCCCCATCATACGCAGTAATTTTTTTAAGGGATCAGATAATATTAAATGGTATATAACATATCTCATCGGGCATTCAGAGTAATTTATAAAAGTCTGTTGCGAAATTCATTGCAAATGGAAGTACTAGCTCTGGGCCTACGAGTTACGCTGTACAAATCAAGAAATGGTAAACACTGGTCCTCTTAGGGCACGAGAAAACCGCGACAAAAATATGGATTATGAAATAGGTTTAGAATCATTTCTGAAAGGTTTATTTGGAAACATCAGATAAGGCTAAATAAAACAGCTGTATATCATCACCGCCACCATCTCAACGTTCGACAACAATTAGCTTCTTAAATATCGATGCGACATTGTTGCGAAATTTCTATAAAGCTTAGCGGATTGCTTAAAAAAAATATATCAATACATTGAGAATACAAATTGAGTTAAAAATAAAAGTGTGAGAAAGTAAGATAGAACTAATACAGGAATTTTCAATGTAAAGTATAATTAAAATTAAATTAATTACTTTTTATATCATTCATTCATTTTTGTTGTGGCCCATAGTTGGTGTGAAACCTTAATTAATTACTAGAAGAAATTACGCAAAAACTACTCGTTTTTTTTCACAAAAGTGTACATGATATTCTTTAAAGAGCCAATTTTGTACAACAGACTTTTTCTGAGCAAAAATCTATCTTCAATTTTGTAGTTTTAAATTTTTTTAATTTTCGAAAAACCGAGCGGTACCTGAAAATAGGACTAGCAGCATATTTGTACTGTCTCTTAATCTATAAGTGTAAAAAAAAATTTAAAAAGTGGGGCGGTTTAAGAAAAACAATTTCGAAAATTTCAATGCAAATTACGCAAAAACTACTAGTTTTTTCCCAAAAGAATTGTACATGATTTGTACAATGTACATTGATTTGACAATTGTACACCTTTTTTAAAGAGCTAATTTTGTACAACAATTTGACTGCGGCAAAAATTTCTATCTTCAATTTTGTAGATTTACATTTCTTTTGCTATTTTCGAAAAATCATGGATTTGAAAATGAGACCTGCACCATTCTTTTAAACGTCATTTGCACAATTGAACAATAAAATTTAATCAAAAATGTTGTCGACTTTTTTGAAAATGTCCGAGGGAATTCAAGTAAAGTACTCCCCAAAACGAAAAAATCGGTTTCAAATACCAGGAGCCGCAACATCAGCCAGATCGAATAGAAAATTTCAATTTTGGAGAAAATCGGCTGGACTGTTTATGAGCAACAGACACGTTTAGCCGTAAATCGATGTTTAGGCACGAAGGACGCACAAATAGGAATTCTGGCGACACGTGATAGAGGAATTTTTTATACACTTAGCAATTGGATTTATCCACTTTCTCGTTACCGGGGCCTGTCAATAAGAGTTTTTGAGTCGGAAATTCGCAGTTTTCCGGTGCACGATTACAATATATTCTCTTCTTACGTTAGGAAGTGCGAGAATACTATTAACTAAAAATTAATCAAAACAAAACTCAAACATCCATCACATGTACGAAACTTAATAAAAACGCTTACAAGATAAGCTGACACAGACTAGCGGATTACGAATTTGTAATACTAATGGTGAAAAAAATCTTATTTTGACAGCTCAGCCACGTCACCCCAGACATTTCTGCTCAAGAAGAAAAAATATTTCTATCAAAAATGTTGACAAGATTCAAACCTCATTGGAAGTAGAAACTTATTGAGTTGAAAACGTGCTAATATTGTTTTTCGATATTTTGATTCCAAAACTCATTCGGCCCATGAAAACGACAGCACAAGAGACGAAAGTCCATGTTATTTACATAATTGATGAGACATTAGACACAAGACATAACAGACTTGATGAGTATCATTTATAACACATATCTACGAAGTAGGGTCAAAAAGTACCCGGAATTGGTTATTAAAAATGTATTAAAAATATTTATAACATTCTTACATTATTTCCCTTCAAAATACTCTCCTCCTGCATCTACACATTTATTCCACCGTTCATATAATTGTTGGAAACACTCTTGAAAGACGTTTTTTGAAAGTTCCTTCAGCCGCTCCGTCGCATTTTCAATCACCTCTGACGAATCAGCAAAACGATGTCCCTTCAATGCCATTTTTAACCTTGGAAACAGGTAGAAATCTGGTGGTGCGAGATCGGGAGAATATGGAGGATGTTCCAGAGTGGTAACATTATTCTTGGCAAGGTATTGTTTCACCATTAGGGATCGATGTGCTGGGGCATTGTCGTGCAACAAACACCAGTCATTCTCTGCCCATTTTCAGGTCGTTTTCGTCGAATTGCATCTCGTAGCCGTTTTAAGATCTCTGTGTACAATTCTTTATTTACTGTTCTCCCTTCAGGAATAAATTCATAATGAATCACTCCACGGTAATCAAAAAACACCTCCAACATCACCTTACCCCGGCTTCTGTCCAAGCGAAATTTTTGTTTTCTTGGTGAAGTTTTTGACTTCCATTCAGCGGACTGCCGTTTTGTCTGAGGGTCGTAAAGAAAGCACCATGTCTCATCACCTGTAACAATTTTGCGCAGGAAGCTGTCATCTGCATCAGCCATTTCAATCAAGTCCCTGGACATGGTCACTCTCATTTCCTTTTGCTCAGGGGATAACATTTTTGGAACAATGTGCAAGCAAACACGATGCATGTTCAAGTCATTATGAAGAATGCTGTGAACACTCCCATGTGAAATACCAACTTTAGAGGCAATAGTATTGATGGTTGTTCGCCTGTCCGCACGCACAATTTGTCGAACGCGCTCAACATTGTCGTCTGTAGTGGAAGTGGAAGGCCGCCCAGTCCGAACGTCATCTTCAATTGTTGTGCGACCGTCGCGAAAACGCTTATGCCACTCGTAAACTGCTGTTTTCTTCATCGCAGAATTTCCGTATGCTTTTTTAGCATCTCAAGAGTCTCCGAGGGTGATTTCTCCAGCAACACACAGAATTTAATATTGCCACGCTGCTCTAATGACGACATTGCACAATCCGACGAAAGAAAGAAACTACGATCTACAATATTAAACACCGAACGCACGGAACCAACTACAACTGCCTGCTAACCTCAAAAGCACATTCACTACCAGTTATGCCAACCTCACAAACAAAAATTTCCCTTTCAGCTAACAAATACTTGACTGTAAGCGACCATTCCGGGAACCTTTTGACCCTACCTCGTATTGTCATTACGAGCACTAAATAAAGTGAAGGTGGATTCGCTAGACGAATTGCGAAGGGGTTGACAAACTACAGTTACATGCTACTATTTATAATATACGTCAAAAATGAAACACGAATTGCACTAAATATCATACGTTCCACATTACTTCACGCCCAGAAATTACACTTGTTCATCATCAGCATGTATTCACTGTTAGGGAATCGGAGAATCTATCTAGAGACCTTATCCTCGACTGGCATCAGGTTCTGGCACCCACAGTGCCGGTTGCAGCAGGTAGCAGCAGGCAGCACTGCCGCTAACCGCCTCGGCGACGATGGAATCACGTACCTTCTTTTCCTCGCCACCTGAGGTGAGACCATTCTCCCAGCGCACCCACGGCCACTGGATGGCAGGCGACCGACCGGTAGCCACAGGCGAGGTAGAAAGCTCGCTCGTACTTGTTCTTCTTGTCGAGCCATCTCTTCGTCAGAGCCGAGCGGCGGGGACCGTCACTTCTGTGATTGTAACGGAGGTCCTTTTCGCAATGACCAGGTCCGGCCAGCCGGCCGTCTTCCTGCGTCACGTTCTCAGCGAGAATTGAGAACTTGTTAGCAAGTGGTGCGTCCTTGATGTGGGCGACGACACGGTTGTGCCGGCGATTCCACAGGGGGGAGTGGGTGGTGCACTCGGAGATGACGTGGGCCACCATCTCAGCTGCTGGGTACCCGCTGGATCTAATGCAGCCGTTACGGCAGTGCCCCTCCGCACCCTCGTAAGGTTTGTGGCGCAGGCCCCCAATAATGTTGAGGCGAGACGAATGAAGAAACCTGTACATAGGAACCCGCATGTGTTCGCCAGACCTCAGGTAGAAGGTGGACTCCTTGCCCAGTCCCTGGAGGTCGCGGGCGAAATATCCCTTGGAGGCCTGATTGCGCCACGCCTCGTCATGGCGGGACTGGAATAGCAGGCGAAGGCGGCGGACGCGCTGGGATCTCGCCTTGGATGTGATGCGGTGCCCGTCGTCCCTCCGGGACAAGGGCACGGGCGGGGCTAGAGCCTATGCCCCGTCAGCTGATGGAGGGGTGGCGGCGGCCGCCTCGGCGGCGTCTGTGGACGCGGCAGCGGCGGCGGCGGCAGCCGGAGGCGCGGCGGTGACCAGCGTAGCTCCGGCGGCGGCGGCGGCGGCAGCCGGAGGACGGCGAGCGGTGTCCACGAGGCCCGCGTCGACCGAGGCGATGCCGTCTGCATCGGCATGGGGCGGTATAGCGGCAGCTCCCAGCAGCTCAAGGTTCTCGTTTTCTTATCTTCTTGGTCTCCTTTACACGCCATCAGGTAGTAGCAGGGCGGGGGTGGAGACGTTCTCTCCCTGGGGTGGGAAGACCCAGCTCACTCCAAGACGTTTAGCTGCCGTGACCAAAAAGTTGAGCGGGTGGTGTGGCGGAGTACTTGGTTTCTGCTGAGGCTCGCATCCAGGTCGGCGGCAGGCGGGTCCACTCGTTGGCAGTATGCAGCCTCTGTCCGAAGGTGATCCGTTGCTCTTTGTCGGACCAGAGGATCAGGGCTGGTGAGGATTTTGAATGCCACATCCACCGCCCACAAGTCAGCTTCCTTCCGGAATTCGTGCAACCCCAGAGCACCAGCTTCGCGGGAGCCATAAAGGAAGTCAGACGAGGCGGTCTCCGGGAGCGAAAGAATTCGCTTCGCGTGGGCCCGCAGTGCGTCATCAAAGCTCTGCAGCTGGCTCTTGCTATACGAGCCCATGCGAAGAGGGAAGGTAAGGGAGGGGAGGAGGAAGGTGAACATAGCATCCAGTTTTTGCCTGTCGAGAAGGGACGACTGGGCGATCTGGGAAGCTATGTGGTCTTGATCCTGTAGTCCTGTCCAAGAATTCATGACGGCATGTTGAAGCCCACGGGGCGACCAAGATAGTGTGCTGACTCTCCCTCTTGTAAAGCCTGGATTGTTGCATCCCCCACAGTGAAGACGGTAGGCTGTAGTGGTCTGCTGGCGATGTGGAGGGATCGGCATTTTGTGGGCTTGACTTTGATGCCTATTCGAAGTAGGATCTCCTGTACTACATCAACTTGATGTTGTAATGCCTCCGGTGTTTCCGCCATTAGGGCGATGTCATCGGCGTACGCGAGGACAGTGTGGGCGTCTGTGGGCGCTGATTCAACAGCCCTCAGTGCTACATCAATAACGTAGTTAAATAGCAGGCCACTGAGGGGACAGCACTGTCGAATACCAGAGCAAGCATTGATGGGGGCTGCGACGCCATTTCCCGCAATGACCTCGTTGTGGCGTTGAGGTATTTGTCAGCCACAATTTCCTGAAAAGCGTCCCCCACTCCAGCTGCTTTCAGGGCTTCGATGAGGACATTGTAGGGGGCAGAGCCAAAGGCGTTAGCCAGGTCCAGGACAGGGTGGCCAGCGAACCTGAAAAAAAAATCGAGAATTTGAAACAGCCTGGAAGAACCGGGGAAAAAACATGAATTTGATTTGAAAACCGGGAATTTTCGTTATATTCAGATTTTTTTCAACATTTAGCACATATTTACATGCGACATCGTGTTCAGTAAAGTGCAGAATTCAACTCTGTACATGATAATGGCGAGTGTTTAAATCGAAGTGTATATGAGAAGTGTCGCTTATTTGCTTGAGGATCGTTCTTGACTCACGCATAACACTACTTCAAACACTGCCCCTTGTATAGGGGCAATATTGGCGGAGTACCTAGCACCTCAGAGCACGTATATGGTTGCCTGTGGGTTTCACGTGCATGGACGAGATATTCGCGGAACAAACGTCTCACTGGGAACTCAATCGCTGAGTTTCGATAAGTGTCGCGCCTCTTTTTTGATGACATAGACGGTACCACATTGCTATTCTTCCGATCGAAACCGCCATGTTATCACGTCTATGATATTCAACGGGAATTTGAACTTCTTTTCTAGAAGAGCGCAGTCAAAGTTATCTTTGCTTATAGCCTATTTACACGGAGATTAATAGCGTTTTCCATTCAGTGCACTGAAACCCACCCAAGTGCAGGGCAAAAACGTCATCGCTCCGCAACAGTGCTGCCCCACATTCGTGAAGGGCAGCTACGAATGAAACGGATTCCGGAACAGAGTCAGTGCGTGTGCGGTACGCAGTGAGATTGTTCTTGGTCTGTCACACTGATGGAACACGAAAAACAATTTTGAATTCTGATCATTGTTATAATTTTTATGAGGACTTTTGGTATTTCTTACTCTTTAATTTTTAAATTATTAACGTGTGATTTCTGTATCTAAAACTACGAAAACTTCATATGCGTATGTGTCGAAATTTCATTTTTCGTTATTTGCCGGTGATCGATATAGTACACACGATTTTGAACCGAAAGGCTTCTGCAGAATTGTTTGGTTATTGAAAACCATAAAAATATTAACATGAGCATTTCCGCTGGTATATGTATGGGCGTGCGAGAAACATTTCTTGACACATATTTGAATGATTTTGTAAGGGTCACTATATTTATAAGGGTCACACTTTATTAGCGTTTCGAAATTGAGACATACCTACACTTTGGTTTCTAAATAGCACTGGATTTGTTAACATGAAGTTATTCCAGGTTAACTATTAGGAAAACACAAACTGATTTTCCGAACTTCGCGAGTCACAAAAATTGTTTTAAGACATTTCTTGTAAAACATAATTACTTCATCATTCGAAGTATCCCTGCGTGACAGAAGATTCCCAGTTGCCTTCACAAATTCATCACGAATCCAAATCAGCATGTATTACTTCCTTACCTAACCTCACAATGGTCCGGTGCACTGGACTGTGCTGAAGCTATCGTCAGTGTAGTTTAGGGCGCCCCGAGTGCGCACTGGTTCAGTGTGATCGTGCGAATGGAAAATGCACTTCTTTGCACTTTGCTAGCGATCGAATGGAATACGAAAGCTGCCCTGAGTGCGCACCAGTTCGGCGAATCGAAAACGCTGAAGGAGTGACAGTGCCCGAATTGACAGGGAGCACGAAGAAAATGAACATGCGGTGATCTTGACGGGGTTGCGAGTCAGGAAATATTAGTAGAACCTATTTCCTTCGCTGCATTGTTCAAGCCAGTGCAGGTAGTAATATGAAATTAAAGTTAAAATGTTTCTACAAATTTATGGTTCTCAATTTTTCAATTTTTCTTTCGTGTAATATTTTAGAAATAATCCTTATATAATCCAAACCGAACCAATTCAAACGAAGCGCCTGTGGTGCATGCCAGTGTTCACTTTGATAGCCAGGAACAGTAGTCATTTCAAACTTTTACAAATGAAACATATAATTAGCGATCAAAATTTCTTGAAGTAAAGTAATTTGTTGGTTTGAAATCAATTGTAGGACTTTCCATCAATCTTTCTTTTAAAAGAACTAGTGAGAACCCGTCAAAATATGACGGTGTGATCTAAGATAAAAGTAAAATACTGTGCCCAAACTAATGTTCACAATATGTTGCATTGTTTAAATCTTCAGGGTATAACGAAGATATTCTGTGATGTGGAGTTCACAAAATTTTGAACACGTATGGCCCATGACCTGGTGGCAATGCAATATCAGTACCAAATTACACAAAAGAAAGACCACTATTATACTGACGGATATTATTTCTAAAGTTTTTTGATGTGTCATAATCTCCTATAAACAACTGTTTGATTTCTTCTGGCATATTGCTGGAAGATAAACTTATTTTCCCATGTAAGCAACACACAGTAAACTTGTTTACAGAATTTCTCTGACATGGGAAGTACAAAGTAGAACAAAACTGACATTTCATAGACAATAACCCAACAGAAAACGAAATGACCTCACTATCACGACACATACGCTGACTTTCTCTTTCCCTGCTCCCAGTCAATGTACTACGTTTGCGTCTTTTGGGGCGCGTGGGCAACGATTCGGAATTCGACATAACCTGTGAACAACTTCACTACAACCGAACAAAACACACTGTCCGAATGTTCTCTATAAAATACACTACAAAAGCAAATACTGTATATGCAAACTGTCATCTTCACAATGCAATTATTACACTGAAACAAAACCTTGACGAATTCTGAACAAATCTCAACAATCAAAACAAAACATCAAGTAGCGCCACCATCAAGCGGCGGGGACGCACATCTGTCGACTCATATATATCAATTTTAAAACAACCACCCTTTGGAAGAAAACAATTGACTATTGATAAGCGTAGTATTAAAGAATGATTTAATTAATTACTTTACACCGTAAATGTTGGTGAATCAACACAAACAATATCTTATAACACATCTAGGGATCACATTCTTTCATTTAAAGGAAAAAATACTACAATCGGTTCAGTAGAAGCTCTAAACGAAGCCATGGCAGAATACCTTATTTTTTTAAATATATAGATAGCAATAGTTTCCACGGTTGTGCCGGCGATTCCACAGGGGGAGTGGGTAATGCACTTGGAGATGACGTGGGCCACCATCTCAGCTGCTAAGTACCCGCTCGATCTAATGCAGCCGTTACGGCAGTGCCCCTCCGCACCTTTGTAAGGATTGTGGCGCAGGCGCCCAATAATGCTGAGGCAAACCGAGAGAACAAACCTGTACACAGGAAGACGCATATGTTCGCTAGCGTTCGCAGCACGATGTCTCCATACACGAGGACTGCGGGGGCCTCTGTGGACGCTGATTCGACGGCTCTCAGAGCTACGTCAATGACGAAATTGAACAAGAGGCCACTGAGAGATCATCCCAGCCGAATGCCAGAGCGGATGTCTATTGGGGCTATGCTGTTTCCCGCGATGACTTCAGAAGTGGTGTTGCAGTAAATAAATGTGTCACAATTTCGTGCAAGGCATCACCGACACTAGCAGCTTTCATTGCTTCATTTAGGGCAGCATGTGGCTGAGTCCAAGGCATTGTCGAGTTCTGTTCTCAGAAGGTAGTTGAGCTCGAGAACGCCAAAGGCCGGAATCCTTTCTGGGCCCTGGCTTCCGTCCATGAGCTTAATCGCAGCGCCCACAGGTTCCCATACAGAGTGGGCATTAGGGCGATGGGGCGTCAGCTACAAATGCCCGCTTTCTCGCCATCCTTGTGAATAAGGACAGTGCGCGATTTCATCCATGCTGACGGAATGCGCCTGAGGTGAATCACGCAGTTCATTAGTGGCGTGAGTAGACCGGCGTCGGGGACAATTGCTTTTAGGTGACTGCATGTTAAACAATCTGGGGCAGTGTTGCTGTAGAGCGTTAGACGTCTGGTCACCTCCTGCAGGGAGAATTCATGGGGAGGCACCGGGTCGCGTCCCTCAATGTGTGGGAAGAGGCCTTCAAAGTCAATTTCAAGGCGGGATCCGTAGATGCCCAGGAAATGGTCAGCTATCTGCTCTTCAGGGATGTCACAGTGCTCACCCCTCCTCCATTATGGGGTTGCGTCGGGAGAGGCGGCGTGTGCATGCGCGGTCCGCAGCTGCAGTGCAGTGGCATCCAGGGGCGGCGGCGGTCAAGAGCGTACTCAGTGGCGGGCTGAAGCTACGTTAGTTTCTGCATTTCAGCCACGCAGACATCGCGCGCTTCCTCGAACTACTACACGCGTTCTTCTGTAGCTGGACGACTGCAGAGCGAACGGAAGGCATCCACTGTAGCATGCAGCTCACTTCGGTTAAGAAAAGCCATAAGGCAGGCTGAAATCATGAAACAATCACGGTATTTTGGACGCATATAACAAAACAAAACCAATGTGGAATATAATAAAAAATACAACTAAATCAACTAGAAACCTGTAGCGATATTGTTTTAAAATGTAACGACAGAAATGTGAACGATCTGGCAACAGTGGCTAGTCTTCACCAATCCATTTAGAGAATTGCTGTCGATATCACTAAGGGTGTTCAGCCAAAAAATTCAGTATCAGACGTTTCACGAAAAATTTTAGACACGATGTTCGCTTTCGAAACTCCTTCCTATGAAATTCTCAAAATAAATGGTAAACTAAAAAATAAATATTCAGACGGTTTAGATGAATTTTCGGATTGTTTGTTAAAGACCTGTGCGCCTGCCGTTATACACGCGTTAACTCGCATATTTAATGCATCCATATGCACCAGATCTTTTCCAGATAATTTTAAAACAGTTAAGATTAAGCCGCTTTTCAAAAAAGGCAACAAAAATTAAATTCAAATTTCACGGACTATTTCTCTTCTGTCAGTTTTTTCAAAAATATTCGACTTTTTTTACGTATGAATGGAAACCTTTCTCAATAAACACGACGCGCTTTTAGTTTGCCAACATGAATTTAGGAAATCAAAATCTACGGAAACAGCTATATTCTCTTTCCATAAAGACGTCGCCGCATCATTGGATCAAAACGAAGCACCTATTCGATTTTTAGATCTTTCTAAAGCTTTTGACGTCATTGATCATGACATTTTACTTTCAAATTACCTTCATATGGAATCCGTGGTATTCCCATCGATTGATTACGTGTTCCGTCCACGCCACAAACGCCCTTGGCGGCAGGTCATTGTTTCCTCCTTCAGAGGCTGGCCGCACCCGCCGCGGGCATCCGGCGCTCCCACCGCTGGCCACCCTCACCGCCGCCTCCCCCACCCCGGCTGCCGCCAACGCGTCCCCCCCCTGGGCCGGTAGCCTCTACCCCCAAAACGGCACTGGCGTTAGTCACGCGTTGATGCACATTTGGGATTGGGCGAAGAAGTTTAGACGATCGAAAGGTCAGCTACACCAAAATATAACGAACGTATGGATTGGCTGGGTGAGAGAAGGACGGTCAAATGTTATGAAAAAAGAGGAAGGTAGTTTAATACGAAGTCTTCGAGGGTGAATCATGCAGGAAGATTTCATTCTGACCGGCATCGCGTTTCTGAACTGATCGTAGGTTCGTGAGAGGGAACGAGTATAATACAGATAGTCAGAATCGGGTTATCAGATCGTGAAATTTTAAGGACAGTAAATGATATTGCAGATATTGCATGTGGAAGTAATATTGATGCATAAATTGGGACTTTGTCGGGAGTGGTAATCGAGTAATAGATTTCGGGACTATGTCATAGGACGTAATCGGGACTGATAATTTTGACAGTTTGAGACCAGCTTGGATAGGGGCAGAAGAGGATTTCTTGGGACTTTGGACTACGGCAAGCTCGCAAGATATTTCGACTGAGAAGTCTACGAGGGACATCAACGAAGAATAGATAAGTTAACCGTGATATAAAACTGTAAATTCAAAGATATCTTGATCAAAGGCATAACATCAAATCATTTTATTAAATTCACTAAATTGTTTGCTAAAAAGGTAACAATAAACTTTGTTAAATTTTGTTCTTTAGAAAAGAAAGTGATCTTTCATTTAGTCAATCCAAACAGTAATGAGCTAGGAATAGAATCATTCTATTTCAGATTCCCAGCTGCGCTGTATAGTCTGCGGATCCTATAATCCATTATAAAGGTAATAAGGATTATAATATATCGTGACCCATTGACCCAGCAAGCCGGACGCTAAGATCTTTGCCAGATATTAATGTAGAGAAATTTTGTATATCTCAATATATATATATATATATATATATATATATATATATATATATATATATATATATATATATATATATTCATTCATCAGGCACATCCAGAAGTTCATAATTTACAACCTCATTCACTAAAAAAAAGATCATTATCTTAAGTTTCTTTCCCTACAAATTTCTTGGTATTCTGATCCCCAGCCAAGGTATTCCTTAGCCTCACAGCAAACTAATTCAAATTGAACCCAATGGAAAAATTGTTAATTTAATTCAGTTAATAGTCTTTGGGATAATGATCTTTTTTTTAATGAGGTGGTAAATTATGAACTTCTGGATGTGCCATATAGAAGTAAAATAATATATCAAAATAGAGTAAAAGGAAGACTTCAATATTTACGAATTATGTGATCCAGAATAATGAGCAACAAACATAAATAAAAATTTAAAAACATATTTAATTGAATAAATTGTTGGGGTAATTAAATTAAATTAAAATTAATTTAATTACCCCTTTGGTAAACGTTCAAATACGAGTAATTATCTAAAAAACGATTTGGGAAGAAGTTTTTCAATTTCAAATAGTTTTTATGAAAAACAATTTCAAATGGCCAACAAGAATCTAGAGATTGGCTCACACCTCCTTTAACAAACCAAGTTTTTTTTACCCATGGAAAGATCTTGCAAACTGCAAATCACCTCTCCCAAAAGATGGGTTTTCTGATTGGATTCATTCTAGACCCTTAAATAGATAAGAAGAACTTGATAATTGTAATCTTGAATCAGTTACAAAATTTATGGAATTGAGAAGAAATGTAAATAATATTTTCGCTCACTTTGAGCTGGGAACTGAGTGACCTTTGAATGGGTATTTTTTTCAATTAATAGAATTGCTGAGTCAGTTTGATGCTATTATCATTGAACAAATACATCAAGGCTCTCAAATTCTGAATGAAATGCTTAATTTATTGGCAACATAAGTTAAATAAAATTATACAAATGATACAAAATTGTAAATAGTTTCCAATAATTCTTGATTGCACTCCTGACTCAAGGCATCAGGATCAGATAATCATTATTATAAGATAGTTACATACAAGAGTGACACACACCAAGTTGAAATGATGCAGCCAAATTAAACTTTCATCTACTACACTTCTTTTCTATAATTCAAGAACTTGTATATTTTTCATCAACCAAAAGGTGGAATCTTCTAATAAAAAAATAATGCAATTTACTCTTAAATCCATTTCCACAAAACCATGTACAAGCAATTAAACCATTTTGATTTCGTTTATGCAAAGTTTGCCAAAGCTTATCAGAAATCTGCAGTGACCAAAATTATCAATTACATATGATGCTGAATGCTTGTTGGAAAAGTTACAAAATTTCAAATTTATTTGTTCCCATTGTTATTTGGTATTCAATCTTATTGTCAGTGAACTTTGTCTCGAAAATTCTGCAAAGTCCTGATTTGTCTATCTCAACATGTATCAGAAGTTTAGCTCCACTTAAAATGAACTTTCAGACACATCACAATAATTTTGATGAAATGCTAAGCACTGCAACTGAGCTTGCTAATTTGTGTGATGTAGATCCAGATTTCCCCCACCTACATGCAAGTGAAGAAAAAAAAACTGTTTGCTTATGAACATAACGATAAGAGTATAAAGGTTCCAAAAGAAAATTCTACATACATTTTTTTATTAATATTATTAACATTACAGTTTCACCTATAGAGGAAAGGTAATCACCTCACCATTTGAAGTATTAGAATAAATATTCAAAATAAACTGAGCCATTCCCAAATATTACTGTGATATTACAAATTTTATTAACTTTGACAGTTACAGTAGCCACCAAGATTGCTTGAAGAGCAAAGTAATGAGTTTAATTTTTTTATGGCTTCAAAAAACTAGCAGAAATGAGTAATTCACACAAAATGATTTACACATTGTCCTGATAAATTGCATGGACCTAGAATTAAACTCAACCAATGATATTGATACAGATAGTCCAAACTATATACACACAATAAAAAATGTATCAAATTAAACTAACTGGATTCCCTAATACCACTGTGCTCTTATAAATTTTATTAACTTTGTCCGTTACAGTAGTGTGATGGTCTATTCAGACGCGCCCAATATTTAGACATTACTTGGAAAAATGACATTAATTGTCTTATGTAAACAAGAACGAACAATTGAAAGTGCATTAGTGGAATTTTATTTTCGTTAATTTAATTGCATTCTCAAGAACGAGGCTCAAAATGGACTATGGGAATACCAACAAATAAAAATTGGGCAGATTCTAATAAAGATGTCAAAAAAAATGTCAAAATCATACTATTCAAAATTAAATAAAGTTCGGAATGGTAAAAATACATTTCCATATTAAAAGAAGACAGTCAGATGATCTCGAAAAGTGACGAACAAAAACTGCTGATATTTATTGAAATAAAGGAAACTAGCGTTTTAAAGGGGATTACAAACAGTGCAAATATTTTGGAACGTTTTTTGGGAATTATGGCAATGCCACAAGGTCTATTAAAAGAAATTAACGTAAGAAGAAAGCGAAAATAAAGTGACAATATAGTGGGAAATCGTCTTTTGTCTTCAATCCACGTGGTCTGAAAATCGAAGGGAACCTCAGAAGGGATCAAGATGCTCTGCAAGACTCGTCATGTAGTCGAGTCGCTGAGGACTGAAAGTGTTTATGATTCGAAATGTTGAAATGTTTTGAATGATGGGAAGATGTATTCTTTTATGTTTTGTGTGGAACATTGAACATGAATTGCAGTGATCGCAGAATTGCCGAGCCACAGAAAGAGTAGTTCCAAAAAACCATTTTATTCATTTTTAATTATTCAAAATTTATAACAAGGCCAAGACTGTTCTAATTTGTCATAGTTCTAGATATTGTGAAAGTCATGGCCATGATGCATTTATTCATAATTTATTTAATTGTTTTTAATCAAATTGGTAAAGTGCACACGTATGGATGTTAAAAAAAATAATTGTATGAATGTAAAAGGAAGTAGGAGTTGTAAATGTCAATAATAGGGTATTATATATTTGTTGTTTTGCTTTGTTTTATATGTATAGTTGATGTGATGACTCGCAAAGAACATTTCGCCAACATCTGAAAGAAATAAGGAATGGATCCAACCAAATTTATTCGGATTCATAATAGAATTTTTATGGAGTTATTATTTTAGATGGTAATATCCTAACAAACACAGAGTAATTAAATTTTATACCTCTTCCTGAAGCAGTAATAATTTTTATTTCAATTTCCTGTATAAGATTAGTTTGAGTTTTCAAGGCCTTAAAAAAATTCACTGAATGGTGCTTCGCAACTCACATTTAGAAGATAACAATTAATTATTATAAACAGGTTTCTTTATTTGTATAATTTCAGGAAAGGGTTTAAAAGGGGTTGTGGGGATATATATAAATAGATATATAGAAACCATGACAATAGAGAAAGATCATTTTTAAAATTAAAAATTATTAAAAACATTCTGCAATCAACCAAGTCTCAAGAAAGTCTGACAATTGAGAGTGAAATCTGCAACAATATAGATTTAGAGACTAACATAAAAAAATTTGAAGTTTGAAAGTTCGAAAAGCTCCGTAGTAAAATTTTATACTATTGTTGCTTTTTACACTTGTGCCAATTGTACAATATTGAATATTTTATATTGTACATGTATATCATTATATAATAAATAAATCGATAATGGTACATCAAAAAAATCTTAAACTTTTACTACTACTACTGTTATAAGTATGTTGGAACACAGTATTTCTTTCGAAAGCGGCATACCAGTCCACAATGGTCCTGATAACACCTCTAGTTTCCATGTGTAAACGACCTATTTCCATGTTGCAGGGAAACATAAGGATCCTCCCACCCCAATACACGTAGTGATGAAAAAATTTTCAACGTGCTAAATTACTCAGGTACACACAATACTATGTTTCATTTCATTATCGGGGACAGCGCGAACGCAGTCCCCACTACCAAAAATTACGCACCCGAGTTATCCGCATTAGGGATAATCGCAGGGGTCAACCCAATCGAAGTGCAATGAAAGGGCCTCACCCTGGAGGAACCGCCTTTATGATCACGGTAACCCCTGTGCCAGGTAAGTATGCCGATTCACTCTTCGTTTCCATCGCAAACACCCCGTACGCTATTACAACGAAAAACGGTGTCCTTTCTCGGAAAGCTACAAATATTTCTTACGAAGGCTCTGTATCGGCAACCCTGCTGAAATGTACAATTCATTTTTTTTCACGCCGAAACCATATCAAAGTACTCATACTCGAAGAGTTATTTGATTCGAAATACATCAAAATGAAATGTCGCCGAACAGCACCCCAGACTAGACTAGTGCTTCGCGTGGCCGTTGACGAGAATCAGGACCCCTAGTGTTTTTCGTGCTCCTCAGTACTCTGTATCGCTTACAGATGGCGGGAAGGAGCAGATACACGTGTTACGCGCGAATTTCACGTGTTTAATTTAATTTCATCGTCACAATTACTTGGATTATAAGCAACCTTACGTCTCCTAATAACAATTTGTAAACATGAAATTGGCACTAGTGAAATTACGATTGTACAGAAGAATCTGAAACTATTACGCACGTCTTTTGGCAATTGTTACACAACATCCCAAAAGTTATAATTATTGAAGTATCACACGTATCAGAATTTGTGCTGTTGTCTGTAGAATGTATTAAATATATTTATTAATCAACCAAAAATAATTAGAAAATGCTAACAAATATTTACAATTTGTGAACTTGGCAAACAAAATGTCATACCAAAATCAGTACCAACTATTTAACAAAAATAAAATACCAACAACTATTTAACCCTCATTCACATACCCAAGATCTTTTTGGACACCATCATTAATTTGTTAATATTTTTCTGAATAATAACACTCTTCTATGTATGCCTTTATGCACTTATTAAGAAGGCACCAAACCATTTCACGCATATTCAAAATATTTAGTAGAGTTATTAATTTTTTTTATATTTTATTTTATTTACTTATTTATTTATTTATTTGATTCATGGGACCAGGTTTAGCGAAAGTATAGTCTGTTATTCTCACATTCTCATTTGATACATCTTGTTATGCATTTAAAAAATGATGACTCCGACAATATTTAACCTGAAATAACTTTCACGCTCACAAGTATTTCTGATGCAGATGTATCAACAATGGAGGCTACGTATGGTGGATATTGAAAATTACATATCAAAGGCATCCTCAAATAAAATCATCTATTTCCACTCAGTATATTGCCATTCACATTTATGTTTACCACTTCCAGTTGTCAGTAAAGCTTCCAGGTCCAAAAAGAGCTCAGGTATTGTACTTGATAGAAAAAAGCAGATTTTGGTGTATATTGTACATAATGTTATTTATAACAATTAGGGGTTAATCAATGTCCAAGCAAAGTAGTCTTCAATTCCCTGCCTAAGAATATGGTGCATTTTGTAAAAGACCCTGTATAAACAACCAGTACGTTTTCAAAGGTTCAGTAGTCTGGATTGTATAAGTTCTAAGAGATCAGATCTAAGAGTTGTGGATTTGTATGTTAATGTTTGCATGAACAGTGGAATCTGTGGAATAACAGTGAACTTTGAGACAATCTACAAAATGTAAGACAAGGAGATAGACATTATAAACCCTTTGTTGAGAAAAAGTTATTATTTCTCACTAGGCAGTGGAGCAGATGGCTGGTAGTCAACTGGATGTATAGTAGATAACTTTCAGAAGATTGAAATGTTAAAGGTTATATGTAGTGGTGGCAGCCATGGGATGTACTCAATAAACAAGCAATTTGGAAATAGCGGAAGAAAAGTTGTAGTAGGTTAGTTTAGTTAATTTTAAATTATTCTTCCGAAAAAGATAAATAATGGTGTCATGTGAGGGCATGTGACAAGAAATACACATGCATCACAGCAAAATGAAAACTGGAAGACATTACCAAGAATTGCAAGAATTATTTAATTGTTAAAAACAGTACCTAATGAAAATTTCTAGGTAATTTGATTGATTTCTAACTTGTTAATCTAGTAAAGATAGTAATAATAATAATATTATTTTAAAGAAATAGCTAAAATTAACGAAGACATGGAAGGAAATTTTACAGAGAGCCCTACCTAAGGTTGAGGCATAGAAAAAGATGAAATTCAAACATGAGCAAGAAAACAATCAATATTATCAGGAGTGGCACAATAAATTTTTAGAACAAGAACAAAAGTTAGCAGGGGAAGAGGAATAGGAAAAGATTCGAAGGAAAAAAGAGACAGAGACAGACAGACACAGACAGACAGAGACAGATACAGACAGAGACAGACACACAGACAGACATAGAGACACAGACAGACACAGAGACACACACAGACAGACACAGAGACACACACACAGACAGAGAGAGAGAGACAGACAGACAGACAGAGAGACAGACAGACAGACACAGAGACACACACACACAGAGACATACAGAGAGAGAGAGAGAGAGAGACAGAGAGAGACAGAGAGAGAGAGAGAGACAGAGAGAGTGAGAGACAGAGAGAGAGGAGTATATCATATATATATATCAAGTATATATATATATAATATATATATATATAATGCTATATATATATACACTACATATATATATCAAGTATATATATATATATCATATGAGAGGTGAGACAGAGAGAGAGAGACCCACTCAATAGGCTTCTGTTACCAGATGCTTGATAGGTTTAGGGAGCAGTATGTAGGTTGATGGATATGAATCAAGTGGGGCTTGTGCGAGTGAAGGGTTTGCTGAAACAACAGTGAACGGAGTGGGAGTCATGGGTATTTTCCATTTTAACTCAATGATGCCTTATTTTCCATGGCGAGGTTCGGGCTGAGACCTGCTCTTCCGCCTGACCATGGAAATTGAAATTCATTTTCCTTTCAACATCTGGCTGAGAAAGGAGGAATCACCACCGAAGATAAATTTGACCTGCTCTTACTGATTTCTGGTTTTAAATTGTGTTTGTCAAGATTTCAAATTGTACATATTGCTTTTGCATTTCCTAATTATTTATTATATTTCTGAAATACATTTAATATATCCTACAGGCAACACCACAAAGCAAGATTCTAACTATACTTTTAAGAATTCTAATAAATCGCAAGAAAGTGTTCCTAATATTTAATTAGTAATGAGATTGAAAACACAATTAAATGAACTAAAAATTGATATATTTTTATTTCTAACATTCTCTAAGATTGAAGTCATAAAAAACATATAAAATATTCTGTTTTAAACACTGATTATAAAACTACTTTTTGAATGCTTTTTGTTACAACAAAGCAAATTATTATTTGCAACCATTGCTTCCACTTTGGGATTTAGTAACAATGTAAAAACCGACATGGGGCATCTCTAAAACATATCATGGCATGAATACTAAATAATGTGAACTTACAGCAATCTATCACATGTTGATTACATTTAAGCAAAATTAACTTCTTTGCTACAAAAAAATACTTATACAGGTACACATTTTTCAACAATGTTTAAATCTTACCACTAAAGTAAGATTAAACCTCAGGGATAGTTTTGATAGTGATGCCTCAGTGATGCAAGAGAAATTGTTAATCCAACCATTATTTGTGCAGTAGAGTATCCACTGGTCAGATTCATATAAGGAGTAATTACAGTAAGATTTATTTATTTATTTATTTATTTATTTATTTTACACAAAAACAGTTTGAAACTGCATATGACGTGCTATGGGGAAAAAAGTGCAATTATTGTGGGGTACATTTTCAAAATTCTAAAAGATCCCTACACTAAGTCATATACTACTTAAATTTAGAATTTGAAGAAAAGAAAAGAAGAAAAAACTTCCCATGTAATAAAACTCATTTTCAAGGATAAATAAGCAATAAATTTTGGCTCTTATTACTTCCCCTGCCGCGACAACATGGTAGAAACGATAATTTGAATAATTGTATTTCCCACTGAATTCTAGAAGACGGCACAGAAATGAAGTTACATTTATGTCCAGAAGCTAGAAAACAAGGGCCATCTCAGCATTTGCTCAATGGATCAGGGAAACTTCAATTTAAAAACCTGATCGAGATGGGGATTCTTGGATAGATCTCAAATAATTGGCATTTTGAAAGTCAAACCATGTCATTTCCACAACTTGTAATAGGAAGTATTTATTGTCAGAAAAACATGTTTACACAACCAAAACACACATTCAGAAGATAAATGTTATCCCTCCAAGGACAAGTGTGACATACACATGATACAAGTGTGACATACACAGCAAACATGTTATGATACGATTTGGTTCCTGTAGCTGCAAATCAATATTTCTGTGTGTGTGTGAAAGTGTATTCTTTTTGCAGAGGGGGATGGTCATCAGTTTATCTTCCACAAAAAAGGTGTTAGAATATTATTTTCTGCAATTCAAAAATTGTGTTATTTTTTCTGATGAACCCTGATCATTGATAAGTTGAATTCATTGCCTATATTGTTATGAATTCAATTTACCTCAATAGTGTATCTATCACAGATAGTTCTAAAAGTAATGCTAATTATTTAACAAATTTTATTATTATGATAAGCTGTGAAGTCGTGAGAAGTTCAGTGTATGTCACGCTCATCTTTCCCCTTCTCCCCCCCCCACCCACCCACCCACTCACACGCACATACTCTCTCATTTTGTTCTATTGCTCAGTCAAAATTCAGAATTTTTATATTTTAAAAATTTATCAGGAATACCAACTATTTTGGTGTTGGACTGACTATTGCAGAATTAGTTCAGATGCTTCAAGAAGATATACAAGGCATCGATGGTGAGAAGGGGGAAATTTTGATTGACATAAATCATTGCCAAAAATCATCAATAATATGCTCTTAAAATGTTTTTAAAATGCTTTAAAAGCAAAGAAAAATTATGTAAGAAATGTGATGAAAACCTGTGCAGATAAATCACTCAAGATATGTTACTGATGTAATCAAAGCTTCTCCCTTTCATTCAAGAGAACTTAGCTGGCAAACTTTTGATTTGGACTTTTCTTTAACAGAAAATCTCTGTCTTTAGGAATTCCAGAATCAGCCAAAATGGCGATGACAGGCATCCCTGGAATATCGTTAGATTACATACTCACAACGTCTGGTATTACAATTACTGAATGAAGAAAGTGAATAGGCTATTCAGGAATTCTGTGGAGAACATTTGCTGCATCTCATAAATATTATTTGAAGCAAGCACCATTAACATGATATTAAAATCAATGAAATCAGTGAAAAATGAAGTAAAAATGACAAAAAAAAAAAAAAAAAAAAGTAAAAAATGACTTATTAGTTGAAATTGACAAAAAATGGGGGGGGGGATGAAGACCTATAAAAACGGATCATTTCCTTTCGTCATAACATAAAATTAATTTCTACACTAAACACCATTGTTGTAAAGAGAAAAGAAAAAAAATGACTTCACTAAAATACACTCCAATGTGATGATACTAAAGAAGTGGTTAAAGTTGCATCACTTTGGAGAATCTTCAGTCAAGCATGTAAAGAGATGTTCATCAAAAAAGAGAAAAAAAAAACATATAAATGCTTCTCAGTTAGAAATTATTAGTATATACAATAGAAATATGGGTAATCCCAATGGAATGAATCAAAATACAAATCAGTATCTATAAGAGGTATAAATGGTACTAGACAATATGGAGTAAGTAATAGATGCAGCAACAAATAATGTTTGGCAGATATACAAGAAGATAGGAAGGATAATTACTAAACTGGAATTCAGAAGCGACTTTACCATCACATACCTCACAAGAATAAAGCAGCTGTTAAATTTGAGGGTCCAACAGATCTGTTGGACGTGAGTTTTTGAGCATCAATGAGCATGAAATAGGGCGTTGGTTTGTACTTGAAACGTAATATAGTGTCATACAAAAAAATGAATACAAATTTTCGGCTGTATACAATGTACAAATGAATGTACAAATGAATGTACAAACAATGTACAAATATACAAAATACAAATGAATACAAATGTTCAGCAAATAAATGCTTGCCTTTCTGAATATTTTCTCTTTTTTCAACCAGTACAGTTATCACCGCCAAACGATGTTTGATGAATTCGTCACACCCTTTCACTCTCATTGACATGTGGAATAATTTTCTTAACATCTATTGGGGCTTAAACTAATGTAGTTGGATTAAAAGTTGTAAATTCAAAATTTTTTATGAAAAATAATTCTCGCTCTTGGAGGGCTAAAGTACATTGCAATTGTGAAATTAAAGAAAGCAATCACTTAATGAATAATAAGCAAACAAAAGCATTCTTACATATAAATATTAATAACTATGATATAAAATTTTGTTTGATAATATTTTTAAATAAAGCTTACGATAATGGGAATAATTTTTTCGAAATGGATAGCAACGAAAAAACAAAAATATGGCCATGTTTATTCAATTTTCGCAACTTAAATAATATTTATTTCCTTAATAACATTTTTCCTGTGTACAATAAAGCATTGGCAAAAGATGTGCTCAATAGTTTCAGATTCTTCTCTACAATCGCAATTTCACCAGTGCCAATTTCATGTTTACAAATTGTTATTAGGAGACGTAAGGTTGCTTATAATCCAAGTAATTGAGACGATGGCTTTTCGTAAAATTTAACACGTGAAATTCGCGCGTAACACGTGTATCTGCTCCTTCCCGCCATCTGTAAGCGATACAGAGTACTGAGGAGCACGAAAAACACTAGGGGTCCTGATTCTCGTCAACGGCCACGCGAAGCACTAGTCTAGTCTGGGGTGCTGATCGGCGACATTTCATTTTGATGTATTTCGAACCAAATTACTCTTCGAGTATGAGTACTTTGATATGGTTTCGGCGTGAAAAAAAATGAATTGTACATTTCAGTAGGGTTGCCGCTACAGAGCCTTCGTAAGAAATATTTGTAACTTCCCGAGAAAGGACACCGTTTTTCGTTATAATAGCGTACGGGGTGTTTGAGATGGAAACGGAGGGTATATCGGCATACTTACCTGGCACAGAGGTTACCGTGATCATAAAGGCGGTTCCTCCAGGGTGAGGCCCTTTCATTGCACTTCGATTGGGTTGACCCCTGCGATTATCCCTAATGCGGATAACTCGGGTGCGTAATTTTTGGTAGTGGGGACTGCGTTCGCGCTGTCCCCGATAATGAAATGAAACATAGTATTGTGTGTACCTGAGTAAATTAACACATTCATCAAATCGAGGTTTAGCACGTTAAAAATTTTTTCATCACTACGTGTATTGGAGTGGGATATATTATATTTCCCTGCAACATGGAAATAGGTCGTTTACACATGGAAACCAGAGGTGTTATCAGGACCATTGTGGACTGGTATGCCGCTTTCAAAAGAAATACTGTTCCAAACATACAACAGTAGTAGCAAAAGTTTAAGATTTGTACCTCTCGGTTGTAGTGTAGTGAAGTTGTTCGCAGGTTATGTCGAATCGTTGCCCACGCGTACCAGAAGACGCAAACGTACATTAACTGAACGCAGGGAAAGAGAAAGTCAGCATAGGTGTCGTGATAGTGAGGTCATTTCGTTGTCTATTGGGTCGTTGTCTACGAAATGTCAAGTTTCGTTCTGCTTTGTACTTCCCATGCGAGAGAAATTCTGCAAACGAGTTTACTCTCTGTTGCTTAAGTGGGAAAAGTTCTGAGTTGTTCATTTGGGGAGGCAGGGCCCCGGAGACATTACATGCGAAAAGTATGGGGCGGGCATTGAAAGTCGTGATTTTGTAAGAAGGGGCAAAGAACCATTCTCTAGAAAGCTATTGAACTAAATACATCGAAAGCAATCGGTGCTGTGAGAATATTTTTCAGCACAGACTGGGTATTAGTTAAATGATAGTGAGGTGACCAACTTGTGATTAGTTTGATAGCCTGACATTGTGCAGTCTCGCAGAGCTGAGGCGATTCGGGGGGACTGTTAGGATACATTTTTTAAAAACATTTCATGTTGTGTATCATCAAATTTATATAATAAACGATTCACTTTTTTTAGTATTTTTGGAAGAAATTTAATAGTAATTAAGCAAACAATTTTATTAAGCTGATCTAATCAGATACATTAATGAATTGGTGAACTTTAGCTGCGTATTATAAAACGCGCGGGATAACATTCATGTTACTGTGAATATCCCGTATTAATTGATCATATTTCAATTATAATGCTTTTAAACGTTATTTACTTAGTAATTTAACAGATGTGCCAAAAATCACGAGTCATAATAATCGAATTGACGTATTATGATTAAATACATTATTTCCATTACAAATTTCCTAGCGTTCTTAAATATTTCAAACACCGAAAAATAGGTGCTTCTCACGAATCAAAGTTTACTGTATCCGTGGTGCGATAAAGATCGTGTTTTTTCAGCATTCCTTGTAATCTATGGGAGCGTACTGAAACGCGAATCGAAACTCGGCAAAACACGAATCTGTTGTTTTAATCATAATGTCGGTTCAATTATTACAACAAAATTTTTTTTTGACAACAGAACAATTTTTTATTACAAATTCATAATAAACACAAATAAATGCACAGAACAGTTGCAGACATTTTCTAAGTGTATTTAAAGTCAATGCGATTTAAATTTGGGGAAATGGTGAAAATAGTTTTTATTTTTTAAACTACGGCTCAGCAATCGAAACTAGTGGCGCTACAGAATGGCATAGACTTTCTTGTACTTGTTAGTTTTCAAATTTCAAACCGAAAGGTTTGCTGTAAATGCGGTATTTTGAGCTCATTTTCACAGAAAACTTTTGAGTTTTCCAGAAACTTTATACAACATAATTTAAACCACATTTACTCGTAAAATCAATACTGAATCGCTGCTAATGCAAATATTATCGAGTGAGAGACAAGTCAAAAAGTTATTTTTATTTAACAAAAGAATAGAGCAAAACGGTGTTTATGGCATCTCATAAACGACATGTAGCAATATCCCCACTAAATGTTATTAAAAAGTTTGGAGCCTTTTTTTTCCCAGAAAATCTTGTTTTTGTTATTTTTTTTAATTGCACGCAATATTGGGCGAAATCCACTTAAAGTTTTTAAAAAATGTACATGACCTTAATGAAAGAACTAATTAAGGCAACAAATTTAATTTTAAAGAAAAATTTCAATCTTCAATTTTGTAGTTGTAGGAAGTCGCCGACAAAATTCAAATTTTTGCATTTATCGAAAATACACGGTTAACAGTGAAACTCGGACCTATGCCATCTTTTTACGTGTATATTACAATATTCTTACAAGAAATTTGAAGAAAACATTTGGAGCCACTTTTGAGAAAATTTTAAAAATGTGGCAGGGGCTTCATGTAAAGTACCTCCAAAAATTAATGAATGTTTTTTAAAACCACAGAGCTTTGACTTAGGCCAGATCGTGAGAGGGTTTCTTCAATTTGGAAAAACTTCTATCCATGGTTTAGACGCTAGTGTTGTTCACATACACCAGAAGGACGGACGGACATTTTGCCGTTAATCGATTTTTCGGAGTCAAGAACCCCCACAAAACATGGATTCTAGCTACACAACTTGCTAGATGTTTCCCCCCTCCCTAAAGTTAACAACAGGGTTTATTCACTTTCCCTTATCAGGTATTAAGAGTTTTTCTGTCGAAAATTCGCCGTTTTTTCGCGCAACAAAAATACTTTTCTGATAATATCAATTTTCTTATTTTTATATTTTTTCTAGCAGATAAAAGTGTTAAGTTGACAAAAAATAAAATAAAATAAGCACGTTTCTGATTGTAGATGGGTGTAGGTAATGGGAAGAGAGCCAACAAAACTTTAAAAAATGTTTAATTAATCTTAGTTATAGTGCAACTACTTATAAGTCATTTTGGTTTTGGGAAACTTTTTACTATCTTACGCGGGGACCCTTTGCCCCCCCCCCCCAAAAAAAGATCCGAAATCCCGCCTCTGATGTAAGAAGTCGAAGTAATTATTCGCATTGAATTATAACGGTAATTTTTGTTATTGTAATTTGGGGCTTGAATTCAAATAGACGTGTTTGGAAGGCGTTTATATTACGATAGCTCCGTAAATGGGAGGAATTTTCGATAAGTTAGCTGACGATAAACAGTCGCGCGTACGTGTTTCGTACGAAGCACAGCTAGGGCAAGTCGCGACCACGTATTGATTTAATGGAAAGTATTAAGTACCAAATAGTTGAAGATATTCCCAAAACATTTTTAATTTATTCTAATGGTACGCAAGAACGCGATAATAGGGATATCGAGGACATTCCACAGACATCGAGCCCGAATTCATCCGAGAAAGACATCTGAGAAGTCGTCGCAGTAAGCTTTACGAACTTTATCCTAAGGCATACGGGACCTTAATGTTCGTACTGAGAAAGAAGTTAATCAATTCATTAATGAGGTCATTCGAATTTGTATTAATAAAAAAGACTGATAATTTGTAGTAGTTGCCATCAATTCAATAATTGATTTTAATCAATAGAACTTCCAGGAATCGTGATTCGGTATAAAATTACATATCCACGTAAAACAGGTAAAATGAATGTCCATAAAACACAAGTATAAAATTGAAAATAACATTAATAAAAGATTTAACATTGAAAGCATAGCAAGGTAATGGAAAAAGACTCCGCAGATACATCAGGTGACCTCCAAATTAATACTCACGGAAAGCAAACAACTCTCAATTCTCAAGCTCTCAACTCTCAAGCTTTTGTTTAATTGCTTTATCGGGGACAGCGCGAACGCAGTCCCCACTACCAAAAATTACGCACCCGAGTTATCCACATTAGGGATAATCGCAAGGGTCAACCCAATCGAAGTGCAATGAAAGGGCCTCACCTTGGGGGAACCGCCTTTGTGATCACGGTAACCCCTGTGCCAGGTAAGTATACCGATTCATCCTCCGTTTCAGTCTAAAATACCCCTTCAATAAAACTACAAGAACGGCACACCAACATGGAACCACTTGTAACATTATACACGGCAATTCAATACAGCTACACCTCTTTCACATTTTCGAACACATTTTTCCACGGTCTTATTAGCAATGAATACACGAGACAACATTCTTTAACATTTTTTTTAGAAGTCCCATTAATTTTACGATAAACAACCCCGTTAGTGATCACGATCACCACCTGGCTGTCACCGCCGCAACGCTATCTAGTAAGAAACAACGCCAAGAGAGTGTGCTGTCTCCAAATATGCACCGTTATGGAAAGAACAAAATGCCGCCCAAGAATAAGTAATACTGTACTCATTGGGGGGAGGGGTGTTCTCTATAGCTATACTAAACATAAGGGGCCATTCAATATGTACTTATTTGTGAGAGGGGTTGGCCATTATGAATAAACTGTGCAATGATGAACGGGAGGAGGGGGCAAATGAAAAGTGAACGTGCGTTACAAAAACATGAATTTCATTCTAAGGCATTTTCTAAATAGACGGGGAGATTGTCAAATACTTTTCGTGAGCCAAAATACGTATTGTAGAATATAGAACAAAGTATTATTTCCTTTATATGCCGTTCTGAAATTTATTCTACTACTGACATTAGCTTAAATCTTTGTAATTCTATTGTAATGACTACACACACAAAGGGTTCATGGTTGGTACACTTACATACATGAGGGGGGGGGAATTATTTGTGATATTAATAAGCAGGGGGGAAAGGGGGTGCCACTAAAATGACTTTTTGTGAATTATGAATTTCATGAACAGCCTCTAGGGAGTTGTCAATTATCTAATTTTAATACATAATTTACACAAAGTATCCATTTTAACCTACTAAGTTGTTTTTTATCATTATTGAATATGTTACTGAAAGTACAATAAAACTTACAAGCTTGATTCCAAATAGCAAGACAAGAACATAAAAGAGTATGGTATTGCATACATTTTGGCAGTAGGATTTACAGACCTCTTCAGTGCTGAAACGATGGCAAAATGATACAATAATATGATAGAAAACTTGAAATATTGTATGAAAATTAATATTTATATATCATTAATGCCATGAAGGTTAGTATAATATTCTTTACAATCTTTCTAGTACTGAAGAGATTGTAAATCCTGCAGATGAATCTTGGCCTTTTTGCTGTATTTATCTTCCTAAATCAAAATAAACTTATCTAAGTATTCGTACTCAAGATGTACTAGGTGCAGTAGTAATAGATAACAAGACCAACTGTTTTTCTCAACACTTTTTTGTTTGCCTTTTTCTCTGCAAAAAAATTACCGGTACTCAAAAAGAATGATGAGCTTCTTGAATAATAACTGAACCTTGAGAAAATAGCACAAAGAGTAATTTCAAATACATCCAAATACCTATTTTCACAAAAACACATTCTCTACAATATAATTTGAAGTGGAAAGCATCTAATGACACCAACAAATTCCCAACATTCATAATGGCAATTGAATGTTTTTGTGACTTCATTCCGAATGCAGTAATATGTTTATTCAGAACAAAAACCTGTAATTTCAAAACCATAACAGTATCACCAACATTTTACTCCCTACTAACAGGAATACAGCTACAAAATTCTTTTGTAAATACTGACTGCAAGCATGTCTAATACAGGGAGTCTTAATTCTGTCTAGAATAAATATTTCAAATACAATTAAGTTTCTTTTTGCCTCCTGTATAAATTTGCTCTCAGAACTTGGTATATTTCTGAAATAACTGTTTCAATTCAAGGAATTAGGATGATCTACAACATTTTATAAAAAGTAAATAAGGAGAAAATTGATAAGAGCATTGCCAGGGATCATTCCTTCCTAGAGAGTTGGATGTTCCCTGCTGGAGATGCTGTAATGTGATTTCATTGTCTCAAGAGTTCAAATTAAAGAATCCAAATGATACAAACTGAACATGAAAATATTATTGAGAGCATTTTGGATTCTTCAAATTATATCATGCGAGTGAAGGTTGATTCCTTTGGCTATCTGTTCTCTAATCATCCCCCCCTGAATTTTTTAAATGTCCCTCACTGGCGAAAAATTCCAATTTACACTCTGACGCCAAATAACCATTAAAGAAAATCTATAATATAAGAAACTGAATAACGTTTTCATAATAGGATGGCAATGAATGATTTAGATCAAAATCATTTTCTTTCAATCCAGCTGCTTTTCAAATTAAAATTGTAATTATACAGATGCCATACCTTAAATAATTAAAATTAATAATTTTTCAGCTTTTATATTTGTTAGAAAAGATAAATAATGAAAAACAAATTGTGAGGATAATATTAAAAAGTATTGTAATTTAAATTTTGAACGAATGAAGGATTTCACTAAAAGTGATGAGTTTTTATACTTTATTCACTTGACCAGAATACTTTCATTGCTTTGATTTGACAAATAATGCTAACTCTTGTATCCCTACTTGGCATGTGAAGGAAACTGCTCAGTAATTGTGCGAATGTTCAGTAAACAACTGTCTTTGAGATAAGGGTGTGCCACAACAGCGATTTCCTTTCGGTATAAAAACGTGCATCACTACAAAATGAATATGAGTTTCGGAAGGAACAATAATTAGTTCAGTGTTTGAAAAGCACAAGAAACAAGCTTTTTATGTAGCAATGGTTCACTGAAAAAGGCATTTTAAATAATTCTATTTCCACATCTCTTGAGCCTGAACCGTGTAAGATGAATCATCGTAACTTTGTTGAGGTGATGGTTCTGATATCAAAAGAGATTCTGATAGTTCCGATTTCTGCTTCTTACAGCTTTCTCAATCTTGCTCTATGGAAGTAAATGATAAACAATCTACATCCTTCAATGTGTCTAACTTAGTGACATGTCGTAGATGTGGAAGACTCACTTCCTGCATCTGATGATGTTAAAACAGATTACAAGAGTATCAAATATTGTGCCTTACAGGTAGATGGTAAATCTGCACATAGTGATGTCGAACAAAATGGCTTATTTTTAAAAATCTGCAGCCTAAATCATAAACACGGGTGAGTGCATCATGTAGTGAGTACTTAACGTATATTTTAACATTACAAATAATATTTAATCTGGTTTGTAACATTGCCCTATTTTTTTTTTTTTTACTCATTATTTTTAGATGAAATCCTAATTCATTCAATATTCCAATTACAGAAGGTTATAATATCATTCTTACAATTTTGTTTTCCATTATTTGTCTTCTCTAATAAACTTAAAACAGCAAAACTACAAAAATTAATAAAACAAAACCTAATTTTAAGAAAATAAATAAGAAACTATTGAATTAGTGATTTATTTATATTTATGTCGGACGCAAATTATAAGATAAAAGGTTGAAATTTTGGGAAATTGTAGAGAATTTACCGGGCTCCAATTTGTATTGAGCCTTTTTTATGATTGCACCAGAACATGAGATATTCTTAAAAAACGAAGGAAAAAGTGTTTTTTTCTTTCTATTTTCCCCTTCTTTTTTGTTAATTGTAAGGGTGAAAATGAGATATAAATGCCTGAAAAAATTCTCAAAATATCTTTATCCACTATAGAAAATTGCAAGGATATATTCTGATATACTAAGGGGTTTTACCTGAAATTTTATGGAATAACTTGGAAAAAATCAGGAAAATCATTTGCAATACTGTCTGGCTGCTGACTGACTTCAATAACACCTTTGATTCTGTGAACCACAAAATTATTTTGTTTAAACAACAACTTTACTTGACCTCTCATCTATCAAATGGGGTAAATTTAACTTCCCATTTAGTTGAGGTCGTCTTTTGCTAATTGTAGTAGGAGTAGAACTGGGATTACCAATTTATTGTAAATACTAACAATTCAATCTTGTACTTTCTTTATCAATGAAAGAAATTTTCCATAAATCAGGAGCAAAAATTTAGTTTAAAATGTTTTCTTCTTTTTTCTTTTCTTTTTCTTTCTTCTTTTTCTTCTCCATCTTTTTCTTCTTTTTCTTCTTCATCTTCCTCTCTCTCTTTCCTCTCTCTCTCCTCTTTTGTGCGTGCGTACGTACTTTATTCATCATTTGATGATTTAGAGTTAAAAGGTAGGGAAGGGATTCCAGAGCTCAAGAAAACGTCTGCAGATTGTTCTTCTTTCTGCCCATCGAACAGTTTTTACAGTTTATTGACAAAATAAATTAAAACCAAAGATCATTCAATCATCCTTCAATCCCATTCCTGCCCATTGCCCTCAGTGAACTGCCCTTCTCAAACTCTGGCCCCTTTATGTCAACTACTTTCCCATTTCTAATGGAGTCAACAAGTATGAGCCATTGATTTTCTTGTAGATTGGGCCAAGGAGAACTTGTTAAAAATAACTCTCAGCAAATTCCAAGTAATTTATCTTTTGATGAAAATCCCAATTAAAATTAGGGGCGTAGGTGTCCTGTGTCTGAAACGCGATATGTTCAGGAAACTTTGTATAACAAAACATCTGATCAAAGCTATGAAGGTCCCAAGCATCTCCCTGTAGCTACTAACAGAAATGTAAAGAAAAAATCAGACTTTAACATTTTTTATTTGGTGACAGTTTGTTAATAATAGCCAATTCTAAATGAAAATAACGAAGAGCTGTATTCTCTCTCCACAACATTCCCTTGGAATAAAACATGAGAGTCATTTACTAAAGAGGGTATTCTTCTTTTCAGGGAAACAGAAAGGACAAAAATTATAATTAATGTAGACTGTGATTAAGTTATTAATTTTAATTATTTAAGGTATGGCATCTGTATAATTACAATTTTAATTTGAAAAGCAGCTGGATTGAAAGAAAATGATTTTGATCTAAATCATTCATTGCCATGCTATTATGAAAACATTATTCAGTTTCTTATATTATAGATTTTCTTTAATGGTTATTTGGCGTCAGAGTGTAAATTGGAATTTTTCGCTAGTGAGGGACAAGTATAAAAAACTCATCACTTTTAGTGAAATCCTTCATTCGTTCAAAATTTAAATTACAATACTTTTTAATATTATCCTCACAATTTGTTTTTCATTATTTATCTTTTCTAACAAATATGAAAGCTGAAAAACTACAAAAATTAATATAACACAACCTAATTTTAAGAAAAATAAGAAACTATTAAATTACTGTTTTATTCATATTGAGCTGTTGGGTGAAAATTGTAAGATAATAGGTTGAAATTTTGGGAAACTTAGAGAATTTATATGGTTACAATTTGAATTTAGCCCTTTTATGATGAGCATCAGAACAAGAGATATTCTAAAAATAAAAAAAGAAGAGAGAGGGGAAAATTTTTTTTTTACTTTTTCCTTCTTTTTTGTTGATTGTAAGGGTCACAATTAGATATAAATGCCTGAAAAAATCTCCTAACATCTTTTTTATCTATAGAAAACCGCAAGAATAGTATTTATAGCAAGTCAATATTCATACGCATAATGTGGTTAAAAAAATTTGAACTTATTTAAGAAAACAAAAAAAACACGATTTTTTCATTTGTATGAAGTACTCAGAGAAAATTGATTTTAATCAGGCAAAAAAAATTGTTTTTTACATTTCAATTACGATTTTCAACATAAAAAAAGTGTTTATACCCAGTAGATAGATTTGGTATATTGTTCAGCAATACTTTTTACCTATCAAAATGTGCATACAGCTTTCAATTCTACAATCAAGGGAACCAAAAACTTGTAATACTGTTAAGCTTACCAAAACTAAAGAACTTGCAAGAAAGTCTACCAAGAGAGTCTCTAATTGCAGTGGTGACTCAACAACTCTAGTAATTATTAATTAAAATCCTTTGTTTCATTTTATTATCGGGGATAGCGCGAACGCAGTCCCCACTACCAAAAATTACGCACCCGAGTTATCCGCATTAGGGATAATCGCAGGGGTCAACCCAATCGAAGTGCAATGAAAGGGCCTCACCCTGGAGGAACCGCCTTTATGATCACGGTAACCCCTGTGCCAGGTAAGTATGCCGATTCACTCTTCGTTTCCATCGCAAACACCCCGTACGCTATTACAACGAAAAACGGTGTCCTTTCTCGGGAAGTTACAAATATTTCTTACGAAGGCTCTGTAGCGGCAACCCTACTGAAATGTACAATTCATTTTTTTTCACGCCGAAACCATATCAAAGTACTCATACTCGAAGAGTAATTTGGTTCGAAATACATCAAAATGAAATGTCGCCGATCAGCACCCCAGACTAGACTAGTGCTTCGCGTGGCCGTTGACGAGAATCAGGACCCCTAGTGTTTTTCGTGCTCCTCAGTACTCTGTATCGCTTACAGATGGCGGGAAGGAGCAGATACACGTGTTATGCACGAATTTACGAAAAGCCATCGTCTCAATTACTTGGATTATAAGCAACCTTACGTCTTCTAATAACAGTTTGTAAACACGAAATTGGCACTAGTGAAATTGCGATTGTAGAGAAGAATCAAACTATTGAGCACATCTTTTGCCAATGCTACACACGAAAAATGTTATTAAGGAAATGTTTTTTTATACAATATTGAATATTTTATATCGTACATATAAATTATTTATTATATAATAAATAAATCGATAATAGAACTTCAAAAATATTATTTTAAACTCTTACTACTACTCTTATAAGTAGTATAACAGAAGTATATAACACAGTATTTCTTGTAATTCCATGTTGAAACGAGATATAAGGATTCTCTCACCCCCGTACACACAGACCCATCCCATTACCCCCTACTGACCATCCCCATTACCTTCGCAGTTGGCAGCATTCGCTCCTTCTGGGCACCTAGGCAATGGGTCCCACAACCCACGGACTGGGATGAGTTACGCAAACAACTCACTACACTACAAACGCAAACACAAGCCTCGCTATCAATGGATTCGCCAGAATCCATAGATGCAAGCTTGCACTCTCACAAAACACATACAAACAGCCCACAGAAAGGCGACGCCGGTCTCCTGGCGTCCGCCCGAAGAGGGTTCAAACACACTTCCTCCAGATGTCGAAGAGCTTCTGCGCGAAAAACGCAAGGCCAGACGACTATGGCAGCAGTTTAGGTGCCCTCCGCTCAGGTCACAGCTGCGGGAATGCGAAAAACGCCTAAAATCGGCGCTCGCAAACCACCACGCGGCCGAGTGGGAAGGACGCATGAGAGAGATCGGTTCTGATCACTCTCGTAGCGGTCTTTTCAAACTCCAAAAGGCGCTCAGGTCAGTACCTAAAGGCCCATTCACAATGCAATCACAAACATAAGCATAACACATAGACATAGACATTAACACAAGCGAAGAGTTGGCGTATTCACAATGTCGAACATAAACACAGGCAAAATAAGAGTTTCTATTGGCTGAGACGCAGCACACGAATCGACACGAATAGTTCGCCCATCGACTTCGATACTCGATTTTGAGTTAACGAACTGTGATTGGCTCATTCCTTATGTCTGACATAAGCATAGCACAGAAGCTTGAAGCTTGCAAGCTCTTAAGTTAACGTCTTACGTGTTATGCTTATGCGAACGCATTGTGAATGAGTCCACTTGTAGACGTAGTCCTAACTTTTATGTTAACGCCATGCTTATGCTTATGTTTGCATTGTGAATGGGCCTTAAGACTGAAACTGCCATTCGTGGTCACGACAACGCGGAGAGTAAACCAACATACCTCTTCTCAAGCGAAAGCGGCATTCTTCGCCGACATGCTTGAAGAGAGGTTTGTGAACAACACTACACAGGTGGAAGAGGAAGAGGAGACGGATGACAACGCCGACACACTCACACCATGCACAGTCGAAGAAGTTTCGACTACAATAAATTGCTTGCGTAATCGCAAGGCGCCGGGCCCTGACCGAATGGGCCCTCCCGTTCTTAAGGAGGCCTTACCGGTCATAGGCATGGCGCTCACACGAATTTACAATAGCTGCATCTCACAGCGGTTCTTTCCGGAAAACTGGAAATATGCAAGTATTTCCATGCTTCCGAAAACTGGCAAAGATCTTACGATCGCGGCGAGCCACAGGCCGATCAGCCTTCTCCCGGTTATGGGAAAAGTGTTCGAAAGGCTTCTCCTCGCGCGAATCATGCCAACTGTTCTCTCGCGGAATCTAATCCGAGACGAGCAGTTTGCATTCAGGCCGGGCCACTCCGCTTCTTTACAAGCAATTTGTATGGCTCAGCAGATCTCCACTGATCTCATACTCACACAGGATGTACCAGTCATTTACCTTGACATGGTGCAAGCCTTTGACAAAGTACCACACAACACATCACAAAACTTCGGCGCTGCCTTCCACAAGAGCTAACGGATATAGTTAAGTCTTTCCTCTCAAACCGCACATTCGTAGTAAATGTGGGTAAGGCGAGATCCTCAAAGCGGAGGATTGCGGCCGGGGTCCCCCAGGACTCCGTACTCTCTCCGCTGCTGTTCTCGTAAACACGATTATATTGCGAGTTTAGTTTTAATCGCGTTTACTTTAAACACGATTAGCGAGATAGTTGAACGAGTCTGGTGAAACCGGCCCTATGTCAATGGCATACCTCACATACCACGAATTCGGCTTCTCCTCTATGCTGACGTCATAGCCGTCTTAACAAGAGGAATAATCCTCGACCACAAACTCAAAATATTACAAAAACAGATGAACCTGACGCTGAAGTGGGCGGAAGAAAACCACTTGACTTTCTCAGCGGAAACGTCGCAGGCAATCTGTTACACTCGCCGCAAACAAAAATACACAAAACGATTCACACCTCCCAAACAAGTCACACTAGGTACTCAAAAACTGAAGTGGGCGTCTAAGGCAATTTACCTAGGCGTCACTTTGTCACTTTCGATCGAAGAATGCGCTGGCATTTACATGTCAGACGGATTCGATCGAAACTTCAGAAACTTACTCTATAGAGTAAGTCCCCTCCAACCTCTTCTGAGGGAACCTACACTCCCCTTGGACCTTCGCCTGGCACTCTATAAAATGTGTTGCCGGCCTGTAGCCACTTATGCCGCGGCGACATGGTGGACTACAGGAAAGAAGTACAAGGATACACTTGAGTTGGTTCAGAACAGAGTTCTGAAGCTCATAGCGCGCCCTCCGTTTCGGAAACGGATGAAAGTTCTGAGGAAGGAACTCGACCGAATCCTTCACTCAATACTTGAGACGGCTCTTTTAACGAGGCCTATCAAGCCTTTCAAACCTGCGAAGCACCGGCGACGCTAAAACAATTAGCCTGACATGTCCTCACAATAGGATGCAGACGACAAGCGGACATATTGAGGGCGTAGCGCAAATACACAAAAAATGACAAAGTCACAACTGTGACAAAACACCACCGCCTTATCTGGCTTTTGACTAAGGTCCGTCGCGAACCTACACCACCTACCCACACATAGCAGTTAAACGCGAAAGCGTGCTAACTGCGAACGACAAACCAACACCGACCTTTCGACTTCGCCGAAAAAAAAAAAAAAGATACACACAGAAGTCATGGAAAGAAAATTAACAACGAACGTAATTTACACGATTAGATGAAACTGTTGGAACGGTTCGCTACACCTCACCACAATAGTATGTTTCATTTTATTATCGGGGACAGCGCGAACGCAGTCCCCACTACCAAAAATTACGCACCCGAGTTATCCGCATTAGGGATAATCGCAGGGGTCAACCCAATCGAAGTGCAATGAAAGGGCCTCACCCTGGAGGAACCGCCTTTATGATCACGGTAACCCCTGTGCCAGGTAAGTATACCGATACACCCTTCGTTTTCATCTCAAACACCCCGTACGCTATTATAACGAAAAACGGTGTCCTTTCTCGGGAAGCTACAAATATTTCTTACGAAGGCTCTGTAGCGGCAACCCTACTGAAATGTACAATTCATTTTTTTTCACGCCGAAACCATATCAAAGTACTCATACTCGAAGAGTTATTTGATTCGAAATACATCGAAATGAAATGTCGCCGAAAAGCACCCCAGACTAGACTAGTGCTTCGCGTGGCCGTTGACGAGAATCAGGACCCCTAGCGTTTTTCGTGCTCCTCAGTACTCTGTATCGCTTACAGATGGCGGGAAGGAGCAGATACACGAGTTACGCGCGAATTTCACGTGTTAAATTTTACGAAAAGCCATCGTCTCAATTACTTGGATTATAAGCAACCTTACGTCTCCTAATAACAATTTGTAAACATGAAATTGGCACTGGTGAAATTGCGATTGTAGAGAAGAATCTGAAACTATTGAGCACATCTTTTGCCAATGTTTTATTGCACACAGGAAAAATGTAATTAAGGAAATAAATATTATTTAAATTGCGAAAATTGAATAAACATGGCCATGTTTTTGTTTTTTCGTTGCTATCCATTTCGAAACAATTATTCCCATTATCGTAAGCTTTATTTAAAAAAAATTATCAAACTAAATTTTATATCATAGTTATTAATATTTATATCTAAGAATGCTTTTGTTTGCTTATTATTCATTAAGTGATTGTTTTCTTTAATTTCACAATTGCAATGTACTTTAACCCTCCAAGAAAGATAATTATTTTTCATAAAAAAAATTGAATTTACAACTTTTAATCCAACTACATTAGTTTAACCCCCAATAGATGTTAAGAAAATTATTCCACATATCAATGAGTGAAAAGGTGTGACGAATTCATCAACGATAAACTAAATTAAAATACATACTCGAAATAATCCCTATGTTTTAATTCATAATCGGGGACAGTATGTTGGGACACAGTATTTCTTTTGAAAGCGGCTTACCAGTGAGCAACGGTCCTGATAACAACTTTAGTTTCCATGTGTAAACAACGGTATTTCCATGATGAAGCGAGGTAAGGATCCTCCTACCCCAACACGCGAAGTTAAAAAAGACAATTTATAAAGTGCACAATCTCAATCAGATGAAGGTAAAAAATCTAATCCAAATATACACCATACTATGTTTCATTATGTTATCGGGGACAGCGCGAACGCAGTCCCCACTACCAAAAATTACGCACCCGAGTTATCCGCATTAGGGATAATCGCAGGGGTCAACCCAATCGAAGTGCAATGAAAGGGCCTCACCCTGGAGGAACCGCCTTCATGATCACGGTAACCCCTGTGCCAGGTAAGTATGCCGATACACCGTACGTCTCCATGCCAAACACCCCACATATACAACGATAAGAGCAGTACACGAACAGAAAAATCTTGCCTAACATTACATGCAACATTTATTTAACTTTATACCTCATTCAGATTTTAGAATTATATGTTTTACACTCATAGGTCATCAACAAATATTGAGAAAGTATGCTAAATATTACAAAATACCGATTTACTTATTCTTAAAAACAACCCCACCATGAGTGACTGCCATCTAGTATTTATTTTCGAAAATTTAACGGAATGATTCTAGTAACATGCTGTGCCAAGAGATGGCGTATGCAGCCCGCCAAGTTATACCCCCTTTGTTGAAAATGATAGTATGGCAGAAACGCGTGGCCATCGTTCATAAAATTGTGTTACCATTCGCGGACTTATAGTGATCTTTCAAGAGGTATCATTGTACTTCATGTCGTAAGCACATTCCCCGTGCAATCAGAATATATCGAAAAAATAAAATGTAGCGATAGTTTCTTCGAGTGGATTATAACAACGGAAGAACATGGCAATGAAGTGCAGCAATAGGCCCGGGTTTGGCCTGAAGCTACCTAGGTCTGTAATGAGGACTGAATGATGGGGCGTATTGTAGATTTCAAAATTAGTGATTACCAAGAATTGAAATTGTAAATAATTAAAAGAATACAATTGTAAATAAGGCATTGTGAACTTGTTTAGGGGTATTTTATTACACCACACATTGGATTTAGGCATTCAATACTGTAAAATTGGATAGGTAAGAGTAATTATTGAGTATAAGAAAAGAAAATTCCTAAAAGAAAGGATAGCCCTGAAAAAGAATTCAAAACAATTGGTTGTAACAAGAAATAACGTTAAGTCACAAGAAAGGTGTCATATTTGTTTTTACTTTAGAAATTAATTTCTTAATAACTATGGAACAATTTTTCAATATTTCAAACATCAAGTAGTTTGATGTTTAAATGTTCAATAGCCAACATGCCTGCTGTAGTACTACATGAATACTAAGTATTAAAAGAATTAATTTGATATATGAATTGGAAATCTCAAGTTATCTCTTTAATAACAAAGAGTAAATGTTTCTAGGATAATACATGTTTTTCCTGAATCTGTAACCAGTATCTCAGGTGAATTGTTCAACGGATTCCCTTTAATCCACTAAGCAAACTTTGAGATGGGATCAAGTTTTAATTTAAAACTACTCCCAAAACCTTAGCTTCTCGCCGTTTTCACAATAAATGAATATATGAGCACTTTTGAAATCTAATCCTAAATAAAATATTCTAAACTGGAAAAGAAACAGCAAAGCCTTTCAAATCATATTTGCAAAACACCTCTACAATGGCTGTTTCTTATTTCCTGAAAGGTCTGTTAATATTTTTGTCTGATAACAATGGTCGTAAAAGCCTAAAGTTATTCTATCTAAATGCTGAATTTGTTTTCATGAAATGCTATGGCACTCCAAATGTGTGCATTCGGAAATGATCTCTATTTAAGATTTCTTTAGATCGTAATTGAAATGTAACTTAAGATCATAATTGAAATATAACAGGTTCTTATAATTAAAAGGTGAATGCAGAATGTAATTCATTGAAAAGTAATTTTTGGAACGATCTCCCTGCTGACTTCAGTTTCTCACATACCAAAAAAAAAAAAAGTTTCCAGTTTTATAATGGTTTTGTTTTGCTCTAAGAAATTGGATACATTCTAGAAGTTTTACACCTCACAGACCGTCATAGGCTGTGTAGTGAATACACAGTTTCAAATGTAGACACTACTTATTCTCTACAAAGTAACATGAAATTTGCTGCAAACTATAGGTCTACTGAACATTTCACTTAGTATTTCAATAATTATGCAACTACTTAAATGCCATCATATCTTCATTGAAATCTTTTAACTGACACAACTTTCACAGGCACTGGAAATTGTGAATTTTAGGAACTTGTCTTCAATTACTAAGATTTTGATTTTGAAACATTAATTTCTGATTTCACCACAAAAACAATGGACTAAAACTTTCTTCACAAACAAGTGTTTCCATGGTTTTGAAATCAGTATTGTAACTAGCTTTCATGGTTCATAGTAAATTGTAGTATCCAAGTTTTGATCTCTGTTAATTGTGGCTAAGTTTGATAGTAGATACTGAGTGTACTTGAAAATGTATACTGTCACTTGGATGACAAACACCTAATTTACAAAAACAAAACAAAAAATAAAAGCTAGTCCTTCATGTATACTACTAATTTGTGTGTATGTAATTAATACAATGAGCCGATAAGAATATCAGCAACATGAAAACAAGAAGAAAAGTTCAACTTACATAATTTTTTCATAAGCTCACTTTGAATCTACAAAAAAATAATGTAAATCAACAGTAATTTCCATAGGGTAAAAAAAAAAAATCAAGCCTTCCTAGCAACAAGATGTTTACTTCTCGCCGAGGTTGCCAGATTGGAGTCACACTAAATCTGATGTAGGTGAGTGATGAAATAAGAGACTGCTCCCACACTGTATGTGGGAACATGTTTCTTCCATTCTTTCATATGTATCACAGATAACTGTACATCATCGAATGAACTTCAAAATACACAAAGCAGGCTCACCTCACAGAAAAATTCAGTGTGAACATGTAAATAGAAGAATAAAACAACCTTCCAGTTTAAATATGAAGCACTTTTCACCATCAGTGTTGTCTGACTGTTTCTTACTCTATAGGTTCTATGATTTATTTGACATTTTCACAAACTACATTAAAAATTAATGAAATAAATTGATAAATTGAAAGATCCAAGCCAGATTTTCCACTAAAGAACATAACTTGTAATTTCTTCTGAGATGTTTACATTTTATTTCTTGCACTAAATCCTGAATTTAATGTCTTTAAATAATTTTTACATCTACTTGCTTCAACACTTATTCCATAATTAAAAATAAGCTTCTCGTTCAAATTAAGTCGCTCACATTGAAGTTCAGCTCATTTACATTAAAAGTAAATTTCTTTATTGATACAGAATTCCTCAGATTATTATTATTATTATTATTATTATTATTATTATTAATATTATATTATTATTTATCTTACAAATATCACCAAGTATATTTCACATAAAATCACTGGGCAGTCATGTTTTTCCATTGTTTTTTTATTTTGCCCTTCTAACAATAGCCAATTCTGTGTGAAAGGTTTAAAAAGCATATTACTTTCCGACTTTTTCTCTAATATTTGTTGTAGGATTAATACATTATTAAAAGTTCATCTGCCAATCAAAAAAACATTTAGTAGTTGTAATATCATTCAGAAATTGCCTTTATACTTGCCTTCCACATTTTGGCCTTTACTTTATTGTGTGTTTTACACAACATACTATTTGTTTTATACTAATTTTCCTCTCCTTTTGAAAAATATTACTTCTGCTTTTTTCCTGGAATCTTAGTCTTTATCAGTAGCTATTTATTAGACATAGCAGATTCCATTGTAGCATCTTCTACTACACTAACGCACACTATTGATGCAATTGAGAACTGCTGCTTTTTAATTGTTTTTTATTCATTTCAAAGCATAATGCTTAATATTGTCATCCATGTACTATAGCACACCAGGAAAGTCTCTCCGCAGTGGCATCTTGCTAGAGTGTGCTTGCTACAGAAATTATGTTGGTAGCACAAGCTGTGGCTTGAAAATGTAAATTGTGTTCTCACCACAATCATGATAGATGATGGAAGTGCCCCCTTCACTTGTTTGCCAGTGCTCTGGTTGCTACCAACATACATGCAGTTTTTAACAGGAGGCTCTGATTCGGCTCAGTTCGGAGAGACTTTCCTGGCGTACTCTATCAGACTAATGAAATAGACTACGAGATTTTACATCCACAAAAAATTTTGATTGTTACACATTTCTTCTCCATGTGTGTGTGTGTGTGTGTGTGTGTGTGTTCTCTTTCTTTCTTTTGCTTTTCCCTTTCCTTTCTTTTCTTCCCACTGGAAGCTTTAAAGTCATGTTTCTTGGTAATTTTAAAGTTCTTCAAGTCTTCCTATACCTTTTTCCTTTTACCAATGGCTTCTATTACTTCTTTTTCTATACACATTTTTTGATTCTCCCAATCCATTTCTAAGCATGCTTCAGTGTTCCTAGTATCTAATGTTGCATGTGTAGGCACTCGAAGTAGCAAGTAAACTTTACACTCTTCTTCTTATACACTTTTTGTAGATTTCCATTTTTTCACATTTCTTTAATTTAACTAAGCAGTAGTCGGATTAAATGTCACTCTTTATTCCTAGGAACATTCATTGTCATTATAATTTACCTTAGTTCTTCTCTTTTGATATTCAAAGTTTTCTGTTTTCCCCTTCTACTTCTGAAACTGGTACCTGGATCACTCTTCAAATACAATATCTTAATGATCGTTTTTTTTTCAAATGTTTGCAAATCATCATAAAATATTTTTAATTCATATCATTTTCTTTTCTCTGAGGAATAAACTGTAGAAATTGTTCATATCTGCCTTCAAGAGATCTCTTTATTTTGATGGTTACATCTGGTAGTTTTATAGCAATTTCAGGCATCAGCGTCAAAGAAAAACGACAATAAAGTACTGTACACCAATGTTGTTCAAGACATTTTATTATGCATTTTCACAAAATATGGACGCATGGAAACATGAAGGTTGCACATTTATTGATCCAAAATCTAACATAAAATACAACCTTTCAATTTAACAAGTACTAAACATTAAAGTTTTATGATTAGAAATGACATTAAATATGACTTTTTCTTTGACTGCAATTGTTCTTGAATTAGACATGTTCCTCACCAAGACAGCTGTTTTGAGATGTAGCCAAATTCCTTCAGTTTTTTCTTAAGATTTAGAATGCTACCTGGATTTGTATTTTCCCTTCTTTAATTAACTTTTTTTAGTTAGAGCTCTCTGAAGATTACTGTAATATATACAGTAAAAAGTACAAGTAGTGATTTATGTTTTCAAGAGCAGAACAATGGGTTATTTGCAAAAATATGCTTATTAAGAAATCAGGCAAAATATCCAAGATATATGCATTATAAAATCATTTAAAAAATTGATATTGCACAGATTATATCAATTAAAAATAAAAGTAGTGGTGCCACGAAATGGTAGAACCTTTTGCATATATTCTCTCCAGACGGGGCTAGCTTTTTGTTTTTCCCCACCCTCTTCCAAGCTACTGACAGCACATACAAGACCCATCAGAGCCCATCTAGCATCTTCCACTCCACTGAGAACATTCCCAGTGAATAGCATCCAGAACACAGGTCAATTTTGGTCCTGTGCCATTACATATTCGCCCATTGCATCCCTTGGCTTCATCTTGGTGCTTGTACCATCATTGCCATGTAGTGATCAAGTTCCTCAATTATACAAATATCTCCCACATAGTTGCCCTTCAGGGCAAGGGATTGAAAGGAATAGGGTATAAACACACGGAACATCCATCACACAAAAACACAAATTAAAATATTCATGACCAAGGACTGGATTTTTAGGGACCAGGACAAAGCACATTGGGAGTTTTCATTTCTATATTTCTAATATGTCATGTAATCCAACAGAAAGCATTTCAGAAACTCGGGTTCTCTGCGTCTATCTTTGCATGCACACACACACACACTAAAAATAAACTTTTATTTTGAATGTGCACATTACATGAACATGTACTGTTTACAGATAAATCAATGTTTTTGCAAGCCATGCAGTTTACTTTGCCACATTTTGCTCCAAAATAACCTACTTCTATTTTTGAATTCAGAATAGCAAAAGCAAAGAAGACCCATTGTCGTTCATTATCAGTTATCGCGACAGAACAGTCCATTTTTACCGGATGTCTTGCCGATGCCAACGGTGCTTCAACACGAACACGTTGTTCTGATTATTCAAAAAGTTGCTAGTTATCGTCTAATATCCGCGCACTTCTATTGGCAAATTTGATGTTTTCTCAACTGATGAGTCAACAACGAGCTTGACCGCATTTACCCCACCGGTAACTCAAGAACATCTTTCGAACCCATCGCGCTCCCCCTCCTCTCACCCCGCGCCAAAATAAGCCATTCGCAAAGGGTCGCAATACGCACGTCAGAACCGGACTGCCGTTTGCACTGTTGGCAATGTTCATTGCTGTTGTTAAGTTAACGAAAAGGTAACTCGGAAAACATTTGTCTATGTACATTCCAGGTCTCGTATTAACGTTCTAGAAACGAGAACAATAAAAAGCCATAAACAAAGAAATAGCTAAGCAGTACGCAGAAGATGACATTGGACGAAAATCATCTTATCTCACGTGTTAGGAAGCATTTGCAACGAGGAAATCATGCGAAGAAACAAAAGCCCTGACATCATCAAATCGTAAATGCTTCATTGGCAGCTGATTTCGAAATACGGAAATAATTCAGACACGGCGCAAAGAATTTGCTCCTAATGTAACATCGATATTTATAACTGTCGATTCCTCTCCACAAATTAAAGCATCATTCAATTGAGAAATTTCTTAAAAAATACATTGGAAGAGCAGTTCCAGACGAAAGCACTATCAGTAAGAATTATGTGAAGCGCCCGTGCAACCTTCCAGAAAATTCTATCACGGGCAACTCATCGGTGACATTCACATTTGAATTAACATGTATCGGAAAAGGTATAGGTTGAACATTAAGGTCACTCCTTTAACGGGACGTCCTATTAAATCCATTTTGGTAAAAAGTATGAATTTGAGAAATAGCAAGCATCGGTTGTGTCGTGCAATGTTTTACCGTTGTTTGCACCAAAATACGGCGAAATGACATTGCTTACGATAAAATGCTACTCTTGACCAAGCACCCTACATAATACCGAGTGAATTGGTCTCTAGTTTTGCAAAGAGTATCAGTAGTACGTCGAGAATAAAATGTCGCCAATGAGTTCATATTGTTAAAGAAGAAAGTGCTTATTAAATGTCCTGCAAATATTATTGGTTAGAAAGAAATCATTGCCTATCTCTGTTTACCACCTCATCCCTCATGACTCGTTGAGGAACGAGGATAAACTATTGTGCTTCGTGTTAAAAACTTTTTTAAAAAAATAATGAATTTCGTTAGTAGCATTCACTGAAGATCGATAGGAAAAGCTGAAAAATCATTTGCACAATACTGCTTTAGAAAAAACTATTGTGTGCTCACTCCTTCAAATTCCTTTGAGTATCTACCAACCAACTGGAGAAGAGGCAACTGCCGACCGCCGAACAGTGGCGATTTTTTACAGAGGCAAAGAAAAGTTTAGAAGGAGCTCTGTGGTAACTGGAACGATGTGTGGCCACAAATCCAGATATTTTAAAGTTAAAACGCGCTAGTGATTAGAAGAAACTTTTGCTCCCACTGGTGTCAGAGGACGTAGAAGAAACTTTTGCTCCCACTGGTGTCAGAGGACGTAGAAATCATCCGCATATTTAAAAAAAAAAAAACCTTTCTGGCAGATAAGCTTCGATTTCCTTAACATTAAGATGCTCGATGAAATTCAATATAATTCCTTTTTTATTGCATAGAGAACGGTGATATTAACATTGATGATGTGTACCTGTTTAAAAAATGTAATTTGTATGTAAATTACTATTTTCCCCTCAACATTCCATGTGGATTTGTCATGTTGTGGTATAAAATCATGTGATATTTCTACCAAAACATGCACAAATTTTTAAATTTTTACACCTAAACAAGCACAAATTTTTAATACTTTTGGCAACTACTTTAGCACCTAAATTGGCAAACGTTTGCCCCTAAAAGTCCGACCTCCACTCGTGACGCGAGTTTCTAACCTACAGCCCAGAGGCGAATCCTGAACATTTTAAGTACGCCGCACCTTATGGAAGCTACACTCCTGCCGTAGTTTTCCTTAAAAGTGAAACCTACATATCATACATAAATATAATACATAAAAATAATCATACATAAATCTGGAGAATTAAATATTCTTACCGAGTTTATAGGAAAATCATGTTTCTAAGTACTTCCCTTCATTAAACGATGTTTCTGATTTATCACGATCCCCAAAGGTTTGTTCTTGCTTTCCTAAATGACAGACATCAATGAGTCTTTTTAGAATCAGTCTGTTCTTTACTATTTCGTTGTGATTCGAAATTTGTAAAGCTTTCTGAGCATTTAGTTGCAAGTCTACTCGGATATTACACATTATAAATTTACAAATTATATGATTTCTTGTCTTTTCATGCTTGCCTAAAGAACTAGCAAAGGAAACTTGTCGAATCCTCCTTTTGACCAAACGTTACTACGTTTACCACTGCTAAAAAGAAGGCACGGTCAGCGAAAACGTTTGTTCAATTTAGGGTAAACCGTTAAACATTTGTGTCTAGAATAATTGGAAGTACAGAAGTGTCTGCTGTAGGCTCCTCTCGCTTCCTCTCTTGATATTTTTGCAGTAAAACCAAGAAGTTCTGATGTGAGGGCCTACCGTTGTCTTTTATTTTGAGCTTTTCTGAAAATCCAATACTATGAAATTCAGTCCTTAATAATTGTTCTATAACACAATCACACGAACCACTAGCTTCTGGACCATTAACGCACGCAATTTTCACAAAAACTTGAGAAAAGCGACACTTACGAACGACCTGCGCATGGGTATTCACCGCAACATTTTGCGGTGCCTACGGACAGTTCACATTCGCGCATCCTCCCCGTTCCCCGCCCTTGAAACATGAGAAGACGAAGGTAATCGCAGTTGGCATGCGGTAACCCTGCGCCAGCGAATTCTCTGGGCAGCATTAAGAACGGTTCGAAACTTCTCCCTCTTGCGGACTACTCGCGCAATTTTTCTTGAATGATTGATTGAAGAAATACGGGCGGAGTGGGGGTATTAGTTACAAAGTCGGCCACTAGATTTACAGTAACGACAACCTCTGGAAAATGGAAGTCAAATCTGCGACGTGTGCGGTGAGGTCATCGCTCTAGGCAGGCAATACCAGGGCCAGTAGATAGGAGTTTTAGATGCCTCCCTTGAAGGACCTGAACCTGCTTCAGCCATTTCTTTAGATAATGATAATAAAGCTGAACAGAAGTTCTCGACTATGAAAGCAGCTAGCTTTAACTAGCTTCTGTTTCGCGCCAACCAAGTTCTAATGCTTGAAATGTTGTCATCAGTGCTCGCTGCGAGCTTTTGCCTTCAACCATTTATTGCTCAAGGGAGGGGAAGCAAGGTCATCGTTCAAGAAAAGTTGCGCGAGTAGTACTGTGTAGCGCCGAAACTTGCGGAACTGACGAGACTCCTGGTAGTAAAGCAGGGTTGTTTTTACGTGTTGTAAAGACGTACAAAATCTCAATAACTTTTGGGAGAGTACTATACTCATGAAACATTTCTTATACTCTTCGAATTACTAGGTATACCGCCAGTATACGTGATGTATCGGAGAATTCGCCACTGCTACAGCCCTATTTGACCACGTGCTGGGTCTCACCTTTCCCAAGTCCCTGCTCCGTCTCATAAGGCAAAAGCAGTACTGTATGACCACGGGCACGGTATCACCTTCAAGTCCCTGTGCCAAAATCAGTAGGCTGTACAATAAATCTGTAGCGTTTATATTAACATCATTTTATAAAACTAGTAATATCCCATCTCGATCAGGTTTTTCGTCCAGTTTCCCTGATCCATTGAGCAAATGCTGAGATGGTCCCTTGTTTTGCTTCTGGACATAAATGTAACTTCATTTTCTGTGCACGTCTTCTAGAATTCAGTGGGAAATACAATTATTCAAATTATTGTTTCCATGTTGTCGCGGCAGGAAGTATTATTCCGAAGGACAACATGGATAAGAGCCAAAATTTATTGCTTATTTATCCTTGAAAATAGATTTTATTACATGGGAGGTTTTTTTTTTTAAATTTAAGTAGTATATGACTTAGTGTATGGATCACAGAATTTTGAAAATGTGCACACAATTCATTTTTCCCCATAGCACGTCATACGCTGTTTGAACTGTTTTTTTTTTTGACGTAAAATAAATTTAAAAATAATAATAATATAACTTAAACTGATCATGCATACGCGTGTTTAATGGGGTTTGCAGAACTGAATCTGTAACTCAGGAGTTTGACTTTATTCATTTTCTTTGCTACAAAACAAACAAAATTGCTTTAGCAGTAATAGCTATCAAAATTGCACTCCTTAATGAACATTTTTTTGAAATTTTGAATGAACATTTCTTTTCAAAATCCGCTTTTTTCGGATTCTTTGATACAAAAAAATGGTTTTTATTTCAAAACGTCCGTTCGTCCATATGCTAACAACACTCGTGCATAAATTATTCGTAGGATTTTTTTTCCAAAATGAATATTCCCGAGTCGATCAAATCCACCTCAAAATTCTGCAATTTTGAAAAACATTCTTTTAAGATGTAATTTACAAAATACCCCTGAGACGTCCAACATTTCTCAAAGATGGTTCCCAGGCTTTTCTTTAAATTTCTTGTAGGAATACAGTGAAATACATTTTTAGCTAGAATGGGTTCGATTTTCACCGTGAACTCTGGATTTTTTAAAATGGCGGAATTTTAAAGTTTTTCGACGTCTTCTTACAATCACAATATTGAAGATAGAGATTTTTTATTCAAATGTAATTTGATCTCCACAATTAGTTCAATTAGTCTTGTACATTTTTTCGAAAATATAAGTATTTTCCTGTAATTTTGAGTGACATAAACAATATTAAAAACAATATTTTCTCAAAAATGGCTCCATTTTTTTTCTAGGGATGGTAAATATGGATGGTAACATAAACGATATTTTAGTGGACTTTTGTTTTCTTCTAAAACAAATGTAATTTTTTCAAATATCTCCCATTTTAATATATTTTAATATTTTTTATTAAAATATATTAAATATATTAAAATAGGAGATTTTTGAAAAAAATTACATTTACATTTACATTACTTTTTTTTTCTCTATTGCATTTGTGAATAGGGTTTTTTCTAATGAAGTTTCTAAAAAACATGCTAGTTTTTCTGTTTTTTAGCACAAAATTTCAATCTTTAATAATGTTGTTGTATGAAAGAAACCAATGAATTTCAAACTTTTGCAATCTTCGGAAATTCTCAAATAACACTGAAATATAGGCCTGTCGCATCCTTGTAAATTTGGAACCATTTTTTAAGAAACTTTTGAAAACATTCCAGAGGATTCTTCTAAAGTTGTCCCCAAAATTAAGAAATTAAAAGAAATTTAAATAGGGCCTAGAGTCTGGCCACATCTTAGGGCCTAGAGTCTGGCCAGATCGATTGGGGAAGATTCATGTTGGAAAAAAAAATCCTTGGAATAATTTAGGCACTAGTGTTAATGGGCAGACGGAAGGGTCAACAGTCGGGCGACTTGAGAAAAACACTTTTTCAGTATCAGGGGACCCTAAAACATGGATTTCCATTACAATCTCGTCATCAAATTTCGGCAGCATTACATAACTTTCTCTTTTAAGTGTAATACATAGGGTAAATATTACTCTATACTTCCAATAAAAGTAAATTCTGAGCTATCCTGGATCAGTATCAAGAGAGAGCAAGGCAAAATATAATGGTCATATCTCCTTCTCAGAAGTGTATTTAACAATCCAACACGGAAACCTCGGTTAAAAGTATAGACTAAACAAAATAAAGCAAAATTATTATGTCACCTGTAGGTGACATTGGGCTTTCAAGGATTATGAGACTAATACCTCTAATAACAGAAATCATGAAGAGACTGTTTTTCACTAGCTCTATACTCTCAAAGTACAGGACTCAGAAACCGAAGTCATTAAAATTTTTTTAAACATAATTTTGCATAATTATTTTACAAGTAGTCAATGATAAGAAACACACCAGTAGATCCAGAACTTTTTGTAACAAAATACTTCACATCTTATAACGCATCATATCTGATACTGTTTCAGGTGATGTCAGGACCTTCCAACAAAATTGAAGGTATTTTACAATCAATGACGAAAAAGGTGGTTAATTTGTTGCCTATCAAATATCTCATTCTACAACAAAATGAGGATATATACAAAATTTCTTAATTTTCTTCATTGATGGCTACAAGTCCAAATCTTCCCAACTCAGAAGTTTGTGCACTAGAGCAAGAGGGCTTCATAATTGGAAAGAAAATTGGAGAAGGATCACATGCAACTGTGCACCTTGCTGAATATGTCGACAACAAATCACAGAAGAAGAAAAAAATTCGCCTGGCATGCAAGATCGTTGACAAGGAAAAGGTGTCAAAAAACTACCTCAATAAATTTTTTCCTCGAGAACTGGAAATCTTAGCTAAATTAGATAACCCATACATAGTTCAAGTGCACAGCATCTTTCAATATGGACCACGAGTTTTTATTTTTATGCAATATGCAGACAATGGAGATCTCTTAGAATATGTCACCCACCGTGGAAATGTTTCTGAGCAACAAGCAAAATTTTGGTTTCAACAAATAGCTAGTGGAGTACAGTATCTTCACAATAGAAACATTGCACATAGAGATCTGAAATGTGAAAATGTACTACTTACTCGTCGACTCAATGTCAAATTAACTGACTTTGGATTTGCAAGGTTTGCTGTAGATCATAAGGGACGCAAAATTCTAAGCCGCACTTTCTGTGGATCAGCTGCTTATGCAGCCCCAGAAGTTGTCAGCGGAACACCGTACAATGTCAAGTTAGCTGATGTATGGTCTCTGGGGATAATACTCTTTGTCATGCTAAATGCTTCTTTTCCATTTGATGACTCAAATGTAAGGAAACTTTTGAAAGACCAACTAGCTAGAAACTGGTCCTTTCGTTCACACATTAGAGACAAAATATCAGATTTGGGAAAATCAATAGTAAAACAAATACTAGAACCTGACATCACCCTCCGACTATCGCTGAATCAAGTATTGGCACATGAATGGCTTAGTGTTCGCAAAGAGAAAAGTGCCTCAGCAATTGGCATTCAGGATGCATCAAGAAAAGGCTAAAATTAATTGGAATCATTTGCTGATATATTACACAATGTGGCTTGGGAGAAAAAAAACCTGTCAGAATGAAAATTTAAAAAACAAATCATAAAAACATGAAATAATAAAATTTCAAAGATTTTCTTTAGTTCTGTCTTATATTTTTATATGACATAATATATGTAAGACTCATGAAAACAATGTTAAGTTTGTTTTAAGACTATTGAAAATTTTAACATTTTCAACACTTTCAGAAATTTGTTTTTATAAATAGCAAAAATCCTGCTTTTTTAACATTTATTGGAATAACTTTTTAATACTTTATCTCAATCTAAGAAAAGGCCATGTTTTAAGTCTCATAAAATAACCCATTAAATAGTTTTATTCATTCCTGTCATTTACTTTGTTCTGTTAATGTAATGATTGTCATTTTTTAGGAACTACAATCCAGTATGTCTCCTCCAAAAATTATTACAATTAAAAATTTCTTTGTAGTTACAGACAAGATCTTATGAATTGAAACATTGAAGTTGTGATTATATAATATCTTATTACTTAATCTTATATTCAGTTATCAAAGTCATTACTTTTACTTCCAAAATTTTTATATTTATTTCACATTTCTTTTATTTCTAGCAAAATCTACATTTGCATTTCACTAGAGCATCCTTCCACATACTTTTCACTTAATGTAAAACAATTTATTTATGTAAATTCTCTGGAAAGTAAGTGAAACAAATTTCAGGAAAATTCATTCTTTAAAGAAATGCAGTGCAGATAGCAGATTTTCAATTTTCAAAATTTCTGATCACAAGCCTTACTCTAAAATATCTTGTTTGTTCTGCAAAAATCATACACAAAATTTGCAAACTATATTTACATATCTTTCTACTCAATTTTCCCCAGGAAACACTACACTGACCCAAAGCAACAAGATAACTCAATGACCCCAGAGCCTTCCAAAGACTAAGAGGGGTCTACCTGGACACTAACTACTATTTTCTTACATATAGGGTGAGAAAACACTGGATTCTTGTAATGGTAATTTCTCAGGGCTAAAAATATTCATAACTTGAAGATTAAATAACAATTTAGTACAATACACAACAAATTTCACTATAAAAAATTTGTTTATTGGGATCCACAAAGATTTCACTTAGCACTTCTTGTTACAGAAGTACCTTTCAAAGTTCAGTGATATCAGTTCAATTCAGATAACCCCTGCTTCCTCCCTCAACCAGCACCATCCCCCCCCCCCCCCCCCCCCCCCCCCCCCCCCCCCCCCCCCCCCCCCCCCCCAGGCAGCTCACAGCCCAGCGCAGTGTAAGCTTTTCATTGTACAGAGAAGGCCCTGTTCAGTCCACTAAAGCAACCCCTTCCCTTCCTGGCTATTCTTCCCTTCTTGGTACAAATCAAAAAACAAGGAAATTTGGAGTGTATTGTTATTAGAGTAGGCCTACATTTTTGCAGATTCATTTTACTTCTTTATCCTTTATTGCTTAGATTGAATCTCGCTATTGAGTTACACACGACACAAAACACTAGTTTCCAATGCTGAAGATCAGTGTGGTGCAATAGTGCATTGAAATTGGTCTTTCATGCCATGCCGACGCAATTGTCATTAAATTACTTAAAAGAGCTTTTAATTGTATTTTAGTATGCATTTTAGGTTCCTTAAAAACTAGTGGTTGACAGAAAGATGCCAATAACTTACTAGTCAATTATAATATTTTTACCAATCTATGACCACAATGGCTCCTTGCTCGACACAAGTTTTTCTATTATCTTAAATAACCTCTTTACTTCTATTTTCAAGAACCTTGAAAAACAGCATTTACACACCTTCAGTTCCTCCAAATACACATTTCCCATTATTGTTTTACCTCAATTACACTTTCTATTGCCGAACTCATTCCCATCAATTTATAAAAATTATTTCTTCACCACCCAAAGATACATTTTCACTCTCCCCTATCATAAAATACCTCTGTTCAAAAACTAATCCAATCTGTCACAGTTTCAGCATCAACATGTACATCATTTATGAAGTTTCACTTTCGCTTGTGGAATTTACACATATATAGTAATCGTGCTTGATTTACAACTAAATCAATAACCATTTCATACCAAACACATGTGTGCATGTATACCTTTTTACAACAAAACCAAGCATATCCATCAACAAAATGACTTTTTTCCAATACTTTCATTTCTCTTGAACACTTAATACATTCAAACCTAGCCGAAGTTAAAATCAATATCAAAGAACAAGTGAAAGAATCATTTTTAAATACGAACATTTTGAATTGAATATTCAAAAGAAACAGTCTTCCCATGTGCTATAGACAATTCAGTACATTGATGAACTCAATCTTGGATCACAGGCACACAATCTGATGTACTGCAATTAAATTACTGCTTTGATAAATACTGAATCTGTAATGTGATGCTAGACGAAAAATGTTACGAAAAATATTATTTTATAAAAGTATGAAAGTGAATGGCTATATATCATAGCTTACAGTACTCCTGACCTTCACACAAAACTAACATAAAAGTTTCATTGATATTGGTTCAGAATTTGCTGGGTTCCACAATGAACATCAATGCCCTTTGTCTCTATTAATATAAATTTTGTTTCCCCTCTGCAGACAAAATATGGACACTACAAGTTAGATTTGAAAATTGTCACCAAAGAGGGACTTTTTATTTTTTAATAAGAATTTATAGAAAATGAAACATTATTTCCTAGACACCAGATTTACTAGTAAAAAATCCATTTCAATCATAGATTCATGTTCTGAAAAAAATTTAAAAGATTTCATCAAGAATCTGAAAATTAATCTTCACCAATGCATACTAAAGAAAAGTTTTCTGTGGTTTGTACCATCAATTTATATTACTTCGTAATTTTGTTGGTGCCTACTTCAGTGAGGGTAAAAAAGAAAGTATCCAGCTCATCTAAAACACCACTGAATCTATCCGAATTTTATCTCTATAATTAAGACTATCACCTTTAATGTTTTGAAATAACAATAACACTACTAGCAGTTCCTTCAAAAATTTAAAATTAGTCTTTTCAAAAATTACTGAAGATATAAAGCTAATATTTTACATAATTCATTCCTAACATGTTAGTATCCTCATATTTAAATATAATAGCTTGTAACACAAATATAAATATAACGCAATAGTAACTACAATCTTTGGCACAAAACTTTAAAAATTCATTATCTTACCTTCATTGAGAATCAAAAACAGGACTTCCAGAAGTTCTTTCCGACTTTTCTTCCATCAGTCCAAATATACATGTACTACATTACAATGGTCATCATTCCCAATTTAATCTGATTTATTCAGAGTACAGACTCCTGTAAGATAAATATATTCACATTCAAAACAATTATTATTAACCATTTGAATTTAAAACTAATAAATTTTGTAAGATTACAAAAATTGAAATACAAACAAAAATTTGAAAATTATTAAAACACGGAGAAGCTCTTAGAGACAACACATTAAGAACTGTTTATGAAGAAGGGACAATAAGGATTTGAAGAAGAAAGAAATTTACCAAGAAATAACAAGACTTTTATTAGTATTAAAAAGGAAAATGACAGTAATTCAATTGGAAAATAATAGAGCATATTATCTAACAACTTTAGAGAATTATAATTTACTATAGAAACAGATAATTGAAAATATTTAACTGAAGGGGGTGCCATCACAAATAAGAGAAAAAACTAAGCGAAGTAAAAAAAATTGCTCGCTTATCACTTTTCAAAGTTTAACAAATTAGAATGAAGAGAACTGCCATGTACATGTAAGAAAAGTTCACCAACGTGGCATAATAAAAGAAATCCTCTAACATAATAAAAGAAATCCTCTAAGATTTACATTAGCCATCAAGGCATGAACAAACATTGCCTTGCAGTGAAAAGAAAACAGTAGTCTTCAGTGTAGGATTAAGCTTAACCTTCATAATAATACTATTTTTATACCACTCTATGGATTAAAAATGCAAAATCATAAAACTTTTCAATAAAAGATTTTCAAAAAAAATTTATTTTTGCATCTTTTAATTCGTTTTGAGAAAAAAATCTTAAACAGAACCTTCAAATACTGTCTAAAGAATGCAAAAGAGAACCATATGCAGGAAATAATACACAGTGGCATGAATTGTACTCACATCCCATAAAACCATGCATTAATGGGTATTCTAGGTGGAAAGGGGCACGTGTTCTTAAGTATGTTGTGCGAGAGAGATGGACTTATCTTTAGTAGAACTACCGGCATCGGTTGTTCCGCATAAGTACATTAAATCACCATATGTAAATGAGTAATCCCATACAATTGTAACTGTTTATTAACAGGATTATTATATCATTTCCCTTACATGTGCGTTTTCCACAAATTTCAACGCGCACAATAAACCCAACCACACCAGTGAAGTACCACTCGGCGTTTCCGCCAAGAGTTTCGAAACTGCCAAAGAAATGAAATTCGCCAAAGAATATTCTCGCAATAAAATATCCATGATAATATCACACTCCAAAGAAACATGCAATTTTGCAATATCGGAGACCACCAATATGCAATTATCTGAAATTAGGTTTGGACTCTGACTACATGGTGAAATTTTAATTACATAAAAATAAATGTGTAAAAATTACGAGAACCAATAGGTAACACCAATATTTCGTCTTTCCAAAATTATGTGAAGATTCAAGGAAATGCCTTCATTTACAATTTTGAAGCAAAGAAATACAGCTGCAAATGATCCCAGGCCTTGAGAGTGGTCATAGATTCTCTGATATCGTGAAACAGTGGTCTCCACATGGAACCTCGAGAGAATGGTCTCCAGTTCTCATCACAGAAACGGCATTGTAAGCTTAACATTGCACATTTAAGTGAAATGTTCGTCTAATTCAAATGCAGAAATTGTTGCGTCCTGTTAGGTGAATATCTCCGTCAATCGAATCCATACAATCATCCACCACTAGCACAATTACATAAACAGCACACCCGCCCGAACACCACAATTTCAAAGGGCGATGACTCACATTACATTAAATAATTATTTAAGAGCTATATAACACTAAACTGACAATAAATTACTTGTCTCAAAACTGTTGCGTTCCTCGAAGACACCATGGCAATTGTCGAACATCCAGAAGAGCACACGTGCCAATACACCACGATTGACATTACTGGCAGTCAACAAGGGCATGATCAGATAATTAACCCCACTCACTGAACTCGAAGTATCACAATTCGAGAAGTATTACGACTGAAATATGTAAAAAGTCTAGTAAAATATCTTCATTTATTTTGATTCACCAACAGCTGGCGAATACGGTTTAAGGCGCGAGGCAACGCAAAAACATATTCATGGTTGTGGAGCTTTCGAACGCACTCCGCTTCTAAATCACCAAGCTCGCGTAAGCGAAACGTTTCATATACTATGTTACTGATGTGATTATCTTCAAATCAGTGGTTGTCTTACGTTATATCTGTTACTTCTTGTTATAATCAACTGAACAGAGGCCTCAGAATGAACCATGAAGTAAAATATACAGGGCAACATGATCCACCCCTTATCTTTCATCTCGCCATTCTCGATGTCCACGGAACGAACACAATGGACGCCTCTGAGAATTTTCCCTCGCAACTTATAATGCTTGTGTTTAATTCAAACAAAAAAATATGTCGATGTATGGCAGATTATTAAAAGCATTAAGCATGCATTTGCAACGTGCATATAATGCTCTCTTGATTTGTCTCGCTTTCGCGTCGCGGTCGTAGGTATTACAAATGCACTGTACATCGTTACAAATACACAAATTTACTTACGTCACAGCAATTGATGACATATAAACATTAACAATCATAATTATTTACACGAATGATGTATCAGCCTCAACACGTAAGTAATCTGCTTAACATCAAAATACTAACACATGATGAGTTTAAGTCAACCAGTCGAGAAAGTTCTTTCAAATTCCTCCTTCAGAACGAGTCATAAGAATCGTCAATATACTTCGATTAAAACACGAGGTCCGTTGACAGCTACATCACTACAGTGACGTTTAGGCTCCTGATTGGATGAAAGCGTCACAACTGACGAACTATCAACGGACCTCGTGTTTTAATCGCAGTAGTATATGATCAAGGCATGGTGGAAATACCAAGTATTATACGCGCGCGTTTTCTTCAGCCCCGGAATACCTACCCTCACTCCATTACCAACATAAGTTGAATTAAGAATAAATGATACCGACGAGCGTTGTAAATGAAATCTGATAACTATTTTGTATGAAAAAAAGAACTATAAATATGATATAAATTTCCTTTAGTAAAAAAAAACAAACCAAATAGTAAAAAAATAACCAAATAGTTTCAGCTAGTAAATAAAATTAGAAACATCTCGGAATTCCGCGAAATTGGAAACTTTCTGTCTACGTGAACTTGGGAGTAATTAAAATTATTGTATTAATTTTAAACGTATTAATATTTTATCCTCCGTTGCTATCATTCATTATGCCATTATAAATCATATATGAAAGTACTTTACAAACCTGTTGCAAGAGAATCCATTTTGCCAGCGTTCTCTGCACAACTTCGCATGGCACTACTTACAAACCAAGACTGCCTCTCTGTAACACTCGGGGGCTGCAGGTCTAGTGAACCTCGCGAAGGGTAAGTTACGGTGACTACTGGCGCCGGGGGAATTGACCCAAAGGCACGAAGTGGGCAGAAACAGATGTCCCTAAGAATACAGTGCATCGTAGTATGTGCAAACGTTCAGTAAACAAGGTTTCATTTTTGAGTTTTGGCTAGGATTTCCGGAAAATGCACCGGGAGAGACGGCTCAGGGCATCAACTGATGTCATTGCAGTCCCTCTGACCGGGAGGTTCTAGGTTCGAGTCCCGACGGTGACAGAATTTAGACACTAGCGTGTCAGCTAGGTCGAATCTAGCCGCTGTTTGGAGAAGAATTCTAGTGGCCGGCTGCTCTGATCGGTAGTTCTCTGTGGTTTCTCCGATCAACTCCAAGCGGATGCCGGAGCAGTACCCTAACAAACGGGCCACGGACCGCGCGCGAACTTTCCTACCTCCTCCTTGTCCTATCTTCACCCATTTATACACACACTAGAGAAGAGGAAGGGAAGATCGCGCTCGGTCCGTGGCCCGTTTAGTAGGATACTGCTCCAGCATTCCATTTCGGCATTTCCGAAAGCATGGAAAACTACCGATCATTTAACTGACATTGACTCACTGACCCTGACATTTAACATTATTGGAAGTATTCCCTTTCGACCGCATTGCAGCCCTTCTTTTTGGTACAAAATCCCTTGAACAGAACTCTTCGTATATTTCAATATGACAATGTTCCACTACTAATGTACACGCACATACGTAATTAATCATAAAACCTCAATCCGCATTTAAAAAAAAAAATGTGTGCTTTATTTATAACGTATTGAAATACTCTATTCATTGATATGAGTTATAAAACGTTATTTGCACTTCTTATTAGTACAAAATCCCTTGAACAGAACTCTTCGTATATTTCACTAACGCACTGTTCCGCTAATGATGTAGTCACACATAAGAAATTATTCATAAAACCTCAATCCGCAGAAATGTTCAATAAAAGTGTGCTTTATTTGTAACTTATTGAATTACTCTATTTACTGATATGAGTTATTAACCGTCATTTGCACTTATTATTGAAAAATCCTGTGAACTAAATGCTTCATTAATTTTACTATTGCATGTTACCGCGGGGTACTTACAAGGAAAATTGAAACTTTCAAGACGATCACAAAATGAAAACCGTGTATATTAACTCAGGAATTCTCGGAAGAATTGCATAATCATCTACACTATTATATTTCGACGAACTGATAACGTTTCATGCGAAATTATTTTTACCAGTGCCACCACGCACTCATTCTTTACGAACTATTCAGTACACCTCATTTTTCAGCTTCCGCGCGATAAATGCATTTTTAGAAAGATGAAGTAAGCTTATAGCTGAATTCGATTTAAATAAGTTATTATAAATGTTTTCGTTTACTGAATTCTTTGAACTGATCACTTAATTTTACGACTGCAACATGTCGCGGAGATGCAAACGCTCAGAAAAACATCTATATATATAAAAGAAAGTCGTGTTAGTTTCACTATTTATAACTCAAGAACGGCAGTACCGATTTGGTTGAAAGTTGGTGAGCATGAAGCTTAGGGCCAGGAGACGGACATAGGATACTGTTTATCCCGTTCGACAGCGTTCCTGTGTGAGAACGCACGTTTTCGCGTGATTTCGCATGTTAGCGGTCATTGCTGCCTGTTGTAACCCATTGTTGTAACGCCGCACTGATAACAGAAGGCGATAATAATAGCCGCCTTTCGTTCGCCGTTATCTATATATATAAAAGAAAGTCGTGTTAGTTACACTATTTATAACTCAAGAACGGCTGTACCGGTTTGGCTGAAAGTTGGTGAGCAGGAAGCTTAGGGCCAGGAGACGGACATAGGATACTGTTTATCCCGTTCGACAGCGTTCTTGTGTGAGAACGCACGTTTTCGCGTGATTTCGCATGTTTGCGCGTGAAGGTACTTTACTGAAGAGAGCAACCTATGCACCAAAATACAGGAACAATAATGAATGATTAATCTACTTAATTTTTTTTTATTTTCTAATAAACAATTTAACTTAATAAATTCCAAAATCTGCTTATTTATTGCCTTTAACAGCCGGTCCCTATGATTACAGCTTTGTATTTCTCTCTTAAACAAAAATCAATTTAAAAAACGCTCTGCTACGTAATAGATTTTTAATTATCTATTTAATATCAGAGCGTTTTATTTAAACTCTTCTTTGTTTGAGAGAAAAACACAAATCTGCAATTGCTTTATTATCACGAGTGCAACAAGGAGAGTACAGTTTCTCACAGTGAGTGCGACGCGAGAAAAAGATGGGACCGGCTGTTAAGGCGGAACAGAGTTCGCCGGGTCAGCTAGTAGTTAATAAAACTTGAATATGCAGTTGAATCCTTATTAACTTCAAAGATAATGAAACATTCTAATGGCTAAAATTCATAATCACAAGTGATTCACAATCTTTGCCAGTACAGAACTTGTGACTGGAATGTTTGTTAATCTTAAGTTGCCTCTCGGTAATGCAGGTTGACGCTACGAGATTTACATGTACAGGGTCATAGAAAATATTTTATAAAACAGGAATCTGCAGCGAGACGCAGCCAAATTTTCTTTTAACTGAATGATTATACAAACTAAATTGTCAATGAATTCGCAGGTGGTATATTGCGTTGTATCTTACTTTTAGGCTAGTTAGATTTTATATCACATTACATCGAATATAAATTATCGTAATCCATATTAAATTAACATTTTTGTTTTACTTACCACCAAGAGGAATCTTCATAATTGCAAAACACAGTAACAACTTTTGGAAAGCACAGCTTACTATCGCCTCAGACGCTAGAAGAGCACTGACCGTGTACTCCAACATCAAACTTCCACTGCGCGCAGCAGGTACAGGGATTATCCTTCGTACTTTCACAACAGATGTGCGAAACATTCCTCTTTCAAGTGGGATGGTCGCAAGTCCCCAAAATTCGTCATCTGGTCACACCGTGTCGTTTTGTTGGAGTTGTTACTGAATTCACGAACGGCTGTGACGTAACTTTACCCCGTGTAGTTTCTTAACTTCAATAAATCGATACAAATTTGGCTTGCCTTGAACTAAAATTCTACACCAGTGGCGTGCGGTGACAATTTTAGTTGGGGAAGCGCTTTTGAAGTCCAAAGTATAAAAAACGTTAAACAGTTAAAAATTATATGAATTTTTACAAAATGTGAATATTAACCCGGGGAAGATCGCGTCTTGCAAACGAACGTTACTGGTCGCCAGGGAGAAAACGGACCCCAGGGAAAATTTCGTTGCGCAAATGCTTTCTAACATCATAAACAAATATAATTCGGTATTTATGTGACTTACATTCTTAACCTATTTTATCGGGTACTTTGTTATTTAAAATTATTAATATAATTTATAAAATCCATCAGTGCATTAAAGAATGTTTTTCTTTCATAAAATGGAAAATAAGAGCATACACTTTCATATATGGTGAATGTTGATTTGAAAATGTATGTAATGTATGTATGTATGTATGAAAATGTATGTAAATGTATGTTCAGTAATAATGTTTTTCGCTATCTTTACAAACAATGGATGTGATATGCATTCTACTAACTTTTTGCACTTTTCATTTTTTCTGGATTCTTTGCTGTTTAAATTCCTCGGACAAATTTCATGTTTTGTTAGTTCTCTTTCCTGCAACTTGTATTTCTTGTTTTTGCTCTGAATGCAACTATTGTACTATTTTAGGTATCAACTCTCGCGGCAATTCTGGTAGAATTTATCTCATAATAGACTAAGGGCGAATTCGATTAAAACTTACGTTTGCAATTCTTGTGTACGGTGATTCCTCGAAATATCAGTAATGTTTTATCCTCTTGACAGTTGATCGTGCCTGTGGTCCGATTAAAATAAGAACCGACTTGAGGGCGGGCTGTGGTGGGGAGCGGCGTTACACCGGAGGGCTGAGCACGTGCTAGAGCGGCCGGGGGAGGAGCGGCGAGGACCGCCCGATCGCGGGACAGAAAGACAAGCGGTACAGTGGGAGAATGACTGCAGGCGTCGTCACAACTGCAGTTTTCGTCCTATGTCAAATGCTGCTCTCCACTTCGCGAAGAACATTAATTTACCCCGAGATGTTCTCTAACATTACAAACATAAGAATTTCTACTAGATTTACACTATTTACACAGTTTTAATTGTCAAACAAATTTCTGTTTTAAAGGAAATTCTCCACTTATTACAGTGTCACTTCCCTCTGATGATTGTTTGGAAGGGATGGAACTTGAATATTGAAGAGGAATAATTTCTTCAAAATTTTGTTCCCCAATTCCTTTGTCTTCCCATGCCTTCGAAATTACCTTTTTTATGTGACCTAACTCATTGCGCGATTGTTCTGCTGTTGTCCTCTTCACTGCCTCATTCATGAGTTTTTCCACCTTAGATAACGTACATTTTTCTTTCTTCCCTGCCACGTAACTTTTTATTTGCGTCCAAATTTTCTCAGTGACATTAAAATGACAGCACTACTCACGATACCACTGCTCAAAACAACAACAAAAAGGCCGAAAACACAAGATTTTTTTCCCTTCAGTGTTGCTTCTCGTCACTGACCAGCAACTGGAAGTTGCAAAGCGTACAAAAGTTGACAGAAGAGGGACCGGAAGGACCCCCCCTAAATCTGTCACCTCTGGTTCCCTGCCTAGTTTCCACTTTCCTCGCTAGATGCCACGACTACTGCGCGGAATGAGTTTGCCGATGCATTCCCTTCCCGCAAGGGAGAACTGCAGAACGGAACACAAAGAATTAATGTTTTTAGAACACTTTCTTTACCTTAAGATAAACGTTCTCGATATTATTATGTACTTTATACTTAATTGTATTACGATGTATGTTCGCGCACGTATCAAACACTCTCAAAAAGTCAAAGTTCTTTCGAACTTGAAATAGCTACCAGCCGACCTGGATGGCCGAGGTGGCTATGAGCGAGTACCGACTCAGCGCTTCGGTCCGAAGGGTCGCGGGTTCGAGTCCCGCCTTGGGCATGGCTGTTTGTCCCTTGACTTTGTGTGTGTGTTGTCGCGGAGGGCCTCGCGTTCTGCTGACCCCAGATCAGAGGAGCCCGCAGTGTTTGTCTAGTGTATGGTCGAGTATGCGTCCCTTCGGGACGTAAAGGGCAACTGGCTGTCGGCTGGATAAAAGCCCTAGGAAAAAAATAGCTACCAGCCGATCACAACGCAACGTTTAGGAACATTCATTCTCGCGCACTCACGAACCGAGCCGACTTGCCACGACACATGACGAAGTCGAACGCCTACCCCCTCCAAGAACGAAGCTTCGCTGAAGTCACGAGACGAAACTACACACCGTTTTGAAAACATCGATTGTTACGGTTCAACCACTGGCACTTAGCTCAGAATCTTAGATTGAGTAAACGTTTTGCTCTGGCCATAAGCAACGAATATTTTAAATATCGAAAGGATTTTTTTCTCTGCTTTGCTTAGGAGAATGACTCATTCCCTTCATTCCATGGAATGCACGCCACTGTTCTACCTCTATAAAGATGATGCCCTCCCTCCAGTATATAAATTTAACCGCTAGGCAGCAACATATGGCTGTAAAATAAATGAATAAATTCCCGCCAGGGGTAGGGGAGGGTAATATAAAATCGCCTGCCTGTCTGAGAAAGGCGCTCCGGCCTGACGCAGCTACCACAATGGGCTGAGGGTGAATGACCCCCGCCCATCCCAGGAAAAAACAAATTTGCACAGTCGCCGCCTGCATGGGCGGGGCCAGAATCAATGCCTGGGGCTTGTGGAGCATGACCCAGTGGTGGCGAAAGGTAGAATGGCAAAAGATACGTTTCTTCCCTCGGCCATCTTCAAAGAGACGACACGCTGCTTAATGTTACTGAAAGCAACGGGAATAAATACAAAAAACTGGTCAGAATAAAGCAAAAGTAAAAAGCCCAGTAATTTCCTGTCCAGTAATTTGGTGTTGAGTTTCGTATGTTGTCAAAATGCATTTGCGTATCCTCTCAGACCACTTTCAGCGTTCACCCTGTGGAATAGAAATTTATAACATATTACGAAAATCGTCTCACTTAGCTCGCTTTAAATGAACATTTGCATGCTCCACAACACACATTACGCTACTATATTTCTTTTTATTTTACATCAAAAACAGTTAAAAACAGTGTGTGACGTGCTATGGATGTTGTGAGCTTGTTTAGTGCATGACCAAATCCGTCACGCAACACTCCGTCACAGCATTCTGATTGGCTGATTGAAATGGTCTCCTTTCATAAACCCGACGTTTGCCTCATTCCTGCACAAACATTGAGGTTTGAGTTGAGGAACACTTTGGGGTTGCCATTAGAATTTTTTAAACTTTAATGATTACAAATTGTACAAGTAAAAGATCATTTAGTAAACTTAAAAGTGTTAAGAAAAGTTCTAAAAAATTCTTATATCAATCTACTATGAGACAAGACAAACTCAATTCATTAACAATAATGTTCAGTTAAAATGACCAGCTCGGAGGTTTTGTCTTTCGACGATACTATTTCTGATTTTGTGAACAAAAAATCGCGTTAACGGCATTTTGTTTAGTTTTGCTTTTATTAACGATTACTATAGTGTTGAATAATATTGCAGCTAGTTTGACATAAATATTATGTTCCAGACAATTGTGATTAATTTAAAAAAATGTAATTTGGATAAAATTATTAGTGAAATGCATATATTAATTATTTCACTAATTGTGAGTAAAATGTTAACGACTCTGATCTCAAAAATTTTATTGATGCCAGTAAAAAGGGGGACCTCAAAAATATTTTAGCTTGAGGCCTCGAAAATGATAAATTCGCCGCCGCCTCTTTCCCAAACAATTCCATGTTGCCAAACAGTTAATAAAAATATTAATAAAAAGTTAAATATCGGATTTTTGCTTCTAAGCATTATTCAGAACACAAGTTTATGCAAGGATCTAAAAATGCAGATGAGACTCAAATCTGAACATTAATCTGAAATTTAATTCGAAACTTTAAATCATCTCTTCTGAAAAATAAGTATTTTGATCGCCTCTTATCATAATAATAATAATAATAATAATAATAATAATAATAATAATAATAAAATTGTCTTTATTAGTGGCAAGGCCATTAGGCCTGCTCTTCCGCCTAACCACATGAATTATTTACATTATTTCTTATACTATGAAGAGGATAAGATCAAGGAGGGCAGGAACTTCAGATTTACTCTCAGAACGAAGGAATTTTATTGTCACCCGAAAGGAAGAGATTTTTATAAACCTTTTAACACACATATAAATAACTTAAAAGGATTTTCCAAGGAAACGTAGAAGAAAGATTTGCAGCATGACTAGGGAATGGGGCCACTCCTCCAGCACGCCATTCTCACGGCGATGATCAGGCTGGCGCTGAACGCTATCTGGGAAGAGCAAACAGAGGGCCACAGACAGATTGTGCCTCAGGGCGTCGGGAACACGTCAATTGGCGGGGAGCCCAGATAGTAAAAATCTGTTCGTAAGAGCCGAGGAGCTAAAGTGCCTAAGCTCGGTTTCAAACATTTTACAACCGAGCAGTTATGAGGCGTTTTTGGATAAGTCCGTGTATGATCCCTTCCTTCATTAATAGAAACAGGGCCGTCTTTCGGTTAGATGGGGCCCCGATCCTCTCAAAGAATTTGGGCCCCTAAGTATTGTCTGAAATATTTATTGTGTCATTTTGTCATAATTTATTCTGAACAGTTTATATAAAAATTAAAATATGTGTTAATCCTTTCTTTTGTGGTAAGGAAACGAAATGTAAAAAGATTATTAGAGGGGTGGGATTAAAATCCCATTAGGGTTCAGAGGATTTTATATTGATTTTTCAACTTCTCATTAGATAACAAAAATTCATTAGAGGGATCTTTTGATAATTTTTTATTATCTGTGGGGTCCTCTTAATCATGAGGACTCGAGGCATGAGCCTCATCAGCCTGAGTCCAAAGACGGCCCTGAATAGGATCACAACGTCCTAACTAGGGATTAAAAATTAAACTCATTTCTTTATTATATTAAATTAGTTGGATCCTTGCGGACATTACATCCCTGAGCAAGGGGGAAAGTGCCACAAAATGACATTTTCCCTTTTTACTTAGAAAAGGATATACGTCCATATGCTCAAGCAATAGTAAGAAATTTTGTCTTTGCTGTCCTCTGTACGTGAATAATCCGACCATCCTTTAGAAACATAAGTGTCACTGAACAGTTTATCTCATTTTTCTGTAAAACTCACTTTTGTACGTGAATAATCCGACCATCCTTTAGAAACCTAAGTGTCACTGAACAGTTTGTCTCATTTTTCTCTAAAACTCACTTTTGTCCCTTACACCCTTTCCTACGTTCACCCTTCTATTGTTTTAAAACTGAAAATAGCATCACACTGAATCCCAGCTTCCGTGGTTTCTGAAAACCCATGCCAAAGAATGGGAGTAAAATGTAATAGAGGGTTCCAAACAGTTCTCATTTTGTAGTTTATGGCGTAAGACACACAACTCGTGTTCCTAAAAGGACAGAAAAACCTGACTTAATCGCATCGTTTCTGACGTATGCATGATGATAACGTGTGTTGCAGCATTCCTTGTATTTCTGGTTGTACGGGCGCGTTCTTGCGTAGAATAGAGTAAGTATTGTAATGCAGCGACAAAAAAATGGCGCTTTTTCGACAGAAAAAACTCATATTCCTTACACGAAATAAGGGGTAAAATATCTTCCAATATTAGTAAATTACTTTCGCCAACACGTTTATGCAGTCAGGATCCATACAGTCAGGTCCTTATAGTCGAAAAATTGGTTTACGGCAAAACGTCTGCCCGTCTGTGTACAACCCACCTGTGTTCGTGGATGAAAATTGCCAACTTTCAGAAACGCTCAAACGAGATTTTCTTAAAGACGGACACAAATTTTTCAACGACAGTTTGCATGAAGTGAAATACACCCAGATATCCTAAAGAAAATTTTGAGTTAGAAAATAATTAAATGAAAGATTTTCAAACATTGGTACCCTGAAATGACAATATGAAAGTAGGTGTATTTATAAAGGGGACATAGGTTAGCCATATTGGACAGGGCAAGAATTACATTCAAATTTTAAGACGTAAATATTAGGACTCAACAATCTTCGAGGCCGGAATAAACAGTGCTAATTGGACATTCCTAATACTATAAAATAAACACAGTCATGATTTGGGTCGTGGCCGATGATAATTTTTTTTATTTGGGTAGTGTCATATGATGGAATTAAGGAAATATGGATAACCAATGGTAAAACATTTTAGTACAGGTGTAGGCGCCAGGACAAGATAGGCGCTTGTCGGCAGATGGGTGGATGCCAATGGCAAAATTACTTATAAAAACTGCAATTTTAAAATATTTTCAAACAAAAATGTAAGAAAGTTTCAATCGGATCAGGTGATTCTTCTATGATATTATTAAAGTCATATTTCAATTCTACTGTTAGGAACAAAAAAATTGAGAAAACATGTAAAATTGTGTCTTTTAGGCGCCAATAAATGGTAACTGAGAAGACGCTGGGGCAAAATTGAAAATAAAGACCAAACTGAAGAGATAAGGAAATTAACTAGTGCGAGCAAGTATGTGCAATTCTGTAGCACCATAGTTATATATTGAATTTGTAAATACAAGTGCTTCAAACGATTTATGAAGTTTCACGAAAACTCAAAAGTGTCCTGTAAAAATGAGCTCAAAAGTGCGCATTTTCAGGAACGCTCAACATTTTCTCAAATAAGGCTTCTATTTTTCTTTATTTTTTTTGTGAGGTTAGAGCTAAGTGCACGGAATAATATGACATCAACGCTGTTGTAATGAATTATTTCGATTTTCAAAATTTACACAAATATACTTTTTTTTAAATAACCCCACGTCCACGTCACGTCATTAATTTTTACATCATGGACGTTTTACAGACGGCCCCAAAATTTTCAATGAAAATCTGCATATAGGGTTTACTCTTCTGTAATTCTTAAGTCAAGTTTCAATTCTACCATTAGGGGTCCGAAAAAATGAGATCATGTGAAAAAAATATCTTTGGGCGCCGGCCGTTAGGTAGTAGCTGGAAAGAGAGTGAGGTCAAAACCGAACAGCTAGTCTAGACTATAGAGATTAGTACGAGAAAGTCTGTGGCATTATGTAGAGCAACTAGTTTTCCATATATCATAAAAGGCGCACTTCTAGTTCTTAAATCTGTTTTATGCGGGCCTAAGCGGAATTCCCTATCCAAAAATGTAACTTCACTATGCGCACATTTTCTTGAGCACTCTTTTTGTTTGTAGTCGTAGGAGTAGAGCTGGGGGTGAGATACTTTTTTGTTAGCAATGCAGGAAAATCAATCAGCAGATCGTTTACAGATGCAAATAAGTTTTCTATAACAGGGGAACGAAAATATTTTCCAATATTGCTGTGTGTGACGTCTATTTTTTCAAATATTGCTAATCTCACGCTTTTTAAAATTTTATTTTTTATTTTGTTTATTTAATTTTTTAAACTGTTATTCATCTTTCGACTATATGTAGTTAAAATGTTGGAAGGAATTCTGGAGTTCAAGAAAACGTGCGCAGTTGATCCCCCATTCGTCACATACAGTTTTTACTTTTTTTGACTAAATAAATCAAGTAAAATCAAATCAAAAAGTATTACACTTATTGTATCGTTGATGTCTTATTAATTATTATTTAGAGGATATTATTTACCATGAAATGTAAGCTGAATGCCACAATATCAAATACTATTCTTTACTGCATTTCATGCATTCCTTATCTGCGCAATTTCAAGGCTGTGTGTCTCTGTTCTAAAAGCAATGACTACTTCTTACGTTACAAATTTCCCATTTCGTGGTTCGATTTTAAATAAATATTGTTTTCACAAATAACATGCTGTTCAGATTTTTCTGTCTCTGAGACGTCAGATCTACTCCAGTCACCGACACAGTACTCGATAGGAGTCTAAGCCAAGATGCATGCAAGCAAGAACTTGCCACGCACAGCGTGGGTGGAGATAACGGACAAAATCCCTCTGCCCACACGTGTGACCTCGTCCAGGAGTTTGCAGCGTCACTACGGAGCGAATTACACCATACTACTGTAAATCATAGCGTGTTACAGAACAACACTTTTACGTAGTCGCTCGTTTGACTCTGAATCATTCGCATTTAAAGTTCTAATTTCGAAACAAAACTGTATTTATTGGTTAAAGAGGCCCTTACGGGCCTGAAAATACTTGAAATACGTTCCAGTTTTTTTGGTTGCAGGTTCATCCAACATGGTAAAACGAAAGTGAATCTTGAAGGTAAAATTGAAAGAACGAAAGCCCTGAGCTCCGTATGGACACATGATTGAACGCATCCTGAGAAATAGGTTTCCATTTTTAGGATAATAAAGAATTCGAAATGCGGTGTGATCCTAAATGATCAGAAAAAGGACCTGGTTTTAAGGGCCTAGGGCACATCGTTTCAGATGTTCTATGAGAGCAGACGTTGGCTTCGGTAGTTGTTTTTGTTGTTTTTTCTTTTGCGTTCTCGCAAGACGTATCTTCGCCCTTCTCGGTCATTGAGGTACGTAGAGTAATCCTCTGTTAACTTATTTTGTTTTTTTGTCTCGCCTCTTCGCAGTCAGTGCCTTTTATTCCTTCGTCCGAGGGCTCAGCGTCGTTAATAACTGGGGTTACCAGTCGGTCACCCAAGAGGGGAGCCATGGTGTCTCGAATTGCTTAACTTCCGTTACTTCATCGATGCGCCATTAAGCAATTCGGGTAATGACGCCTTTCTTTTAGAATTTGTTATGAGATCGCTAACACTTTTTAAAATTTAATTTGAGAATTTCGTGCGATATTTTATAAGGTGAGATATTTCATAAGGGTTTTTTTTTATGCAGTATGGTAAGAATTTGCCACGATTTCTTCGACTTCCTTGTTCAATTGTTTATCAATAAAATGGGACAGTGTTCAAATATTTATCGAAAGTGCATAGCCACTTCGATTTTTTCCTCTTCTCTGCATACTCTTTCTTCTCCATTGGTGTGGAATAGTAGTACAGTAAACCCTCGTAAGCACGAACTCGCTTAACACGAATTTCGCCGCAACATGAACAAAACTTCGGTCCCGGCAAAGGATTACGGTAATACGGACTTATAACACTCGGATAACACGAAATTTTGTAAAACGAATTCCAATTATTTCGCTTCCTTGGAATTCGAGTTAATGAGTGTTTACTGTATTTTCTTTTATTATTTTTTATTGTTGTCCACATAGATTTTGGGGCAGGTCAAATTTGGGTAAGGAAGGATATGAAGCGTTGAACATGTTTTAGAATTGGTACTATTAGCTGCAATGTTCCTTGCATCTTGAAGTAATTACATTTTGTTGTTTGCCATAGACTTCACAATTCATGTTTCTTTTTACTTTCTCCCCGGTTTTTTCGTACGAAAAAAAGTATGAAATCGAGTGCCGGAAAACAACGAATTTTCGGCAGAAAAACTGTCAGGCCCTGGCAATAAAAAAAAGTGGATATATCCTGTTCCTATATATAGCACATTATTTCCTGTAACAGTGGTATAGTCAGAATCCATGTTTTGTGGGTCCTTAATATCGATTAATGGTAAAACGTCTGTCTGTTCCTCTGTCTTGCCGTCCATTTGACTGTCCGTCTGTGGTCAACGCCAGCGTCTAAACCGTTCAGCCGATTTTCTCCAAAATTAATATTTCTGGATTGATCTGAAAGAACTCGAGGTTTTGGGGGTATCAAAACAATATTTCGATGTTTAAACGTACTTTACACGAAGCCTCAAACACATTTTCAAAATTTTCTTAAAAATGGCTCCAAATATTTGTGATTAAACTTTGTCTTCGGATAGAATAAAGGACACTTCAGAATGGTGCAGGTCTTATGTTCGTTGAAATCCCTGATTCTTCGAAAATAGCAAAAGTGACATTTCTTGGGGCGTCTTCCTACAACGATAATATTGAAGATAGAGATTGTTTACTTAATGAAATCTGTCCTTTAAAAACTGACCTTATAATAAGGTCATGTTCAATTTTTCTATAATATGAATGGTTTTCGTCTAATTTTTCGCGAAATGTAAACAATTTTAATTTTTTTAAACCTTTTACTCAAAAACCGCTCCAAATTTTTTCTTTAAATGTTCTCGTCATATGTTTCAAGGGATGGGAAAATTATTGTGCTAGTCCTAATTTCGGGGAATTTTCCTTTGTTTGGAAAATTGCCAAATGTTAATATTTCAAAACTTCAAAATTGAAGATAGAGATTTTTGCTTTTGACAGTCTTTCCAAAAACAGCTCTTTAAAAAGGCCGCGTACAATGTTTTAAAAAATTTAGTCGTTTTTGCATAATTTGGGCTTAAAATTAATGCAATTAAAAATTTTTTCTCAAAAACCGCTCCATTTTTTTTCCACGGATAGAAGGGAAGGTTAAAATAATGGGTTGGGTTTCATTATTTCTCTATAATGTCAAATTTGAAAATTTAGAAATAATGTGAAAAAGTACGTACAGTTTAGCGCTAGTTGTAAGTGCTATAATTTTTATACTTTAATAATTTATTTTAAGGACAATGAGTAGGGGCGGTGCGTTTCATTGGATTTCATTGCACTAGAAAATGTGTTAATTTTGCGTCCGTAACGGTGTCAACGTATGTGGCTATAATAATGAGCGACTCTCGAGAAACTGGAAGGCGCGCTGACAGCTGAAGAAAGAGAATGTCTCACAGAGTCACATGTTGGAGACTATTTTGCGATAAGGACGCGGATGACAGCACGCAGACTACTCGGCAGATTTCTGCGAGAACAGAGAAGTATTATTACACGTGCCCATTGACTTCGAAGAATAAAATAGCACTAAAAAATTCGAACGTATATTTACTTGTTCAATAAAGCATTGACTTACCTGGGAAATGATTTAATGAACACATTCATTACACAAATCAAATATTAAATGTACGTTCAAAATACTTTTTCTTGTAAGTGCATTTTTATATTTCAAAATCTGCGATTTTGAAACGAAGTGATTAAATTTTGAAAGTATTTTACATGAAGGCCCTGGCACTTTTTCAATATTTTCTCAAAAATGGCTTTGAATTTTCTTTAAATTTCTTGTAACAATAGAGTAAAATACTCTTATAAAAATTGCCTATGTTCGATTTTGACTGTTATCTCTGAATTATGAAAAACTGCATAATTTTTTTTCGGTGTCTTCATAAAACTACAATTTTGAATACACAGTTTTTTTCTTCAAATAAAATTCGTTGTCCATAATTAGTTCTTTAATTAATGCTATGTCCATTTTTTGAAAATATTAGAAGTTTTCGTTTAATTTTGAGTAACATAAGGAACCTATTAAAGAATTTTAAAAACATGATTTCTCAAAAAAGTCTTTTTGTGAACTTTCGTGTCATTTTTGAAAAAAATAAAAGGTCTGAGTGAAAATAGCACTCGTGCTTTATGATTTAAGACATTCCCTATCCGTGCAAAAAATGTAAAGAACAATGTGCAGCGGTTTTTGTGAAAATCTTGTTTACATATTTTTTTGCCACTTAACACAATTAAATTCAAAATTAAGCGAAACATGCCAATATTTTGAAAATACTATACACGAAATCATTTAAAATGCTATTTTGTGCTAAATTGTGTCCAATAAGAATAGGATCTCTGCCTTCAACAATGAAGGTGAAATAGAGGTTCGAAAAAACTAGGACATTTGCAATTTGCGAAAATTTGTGTGTTTTAATGAAAAACGGGTTGCGCCGTATTTAAATGCGCATTCCTCTCTAATAGAACAAAAATTTAAAGCACCAAATCAAAGCCGTTCTTGAGAAATTTTAAAAATGTATGTGTGCATTTCTCAAAATCAAAAGAGACCTTTCATATTTGTAGACTCTCATGTTGAGACAGATAGATCGAAAAATACCCACGTTGAACAAACTCCTGTGTGGAGTGTAGCACTAGTGTTGCGTCACTTCATTGTTACTAGAGCTTGGCGTGGCGTCTCCCACGGACATGTATGTTCGTGCCAGTCGGTAGTCAAACACTCGACCATTTATTACATCTACATATTATCAATAGCTGCTTGTAAACGTGAAAGGAGTATTTAAATAATGATTTGTATGTAGTAAAAGCGAAATATTGAATAGCCGGTCTTGTAAAACAATGTTTACTAAAAATATAGACTCTCGTATGATTTTCCTTTTTCGCCTGTAGGAACGCGAAAATTGCCGCATATTTTTTCAGATAACCCAGGAAAAAGTTATATATAATAACAAACATAAATTATGTTAAAAAATTGCACATATATTTATGACTAAAATTAAACTTAATTTAATTAATAATTTACACGCGTTCAGTATTTTTCACGGAAAATCAATTAATTTTTAAATTATATATTTCGATGTATAGAAATAAAAAAAATCATGTTTTTTTTGTAGTTATGTATATTTATATTTCTACTGTTGTTCTACCTTGAATTTTTAAAATGACCTCGATGTCTACATTCAACACTATAAAATATGATCGAAATAAGACGTCTTGAAGCATATTATCAAAATTACGTGGACTTATATATGTATAATTTCTAAAATTTACAATAAGAATAATTTTATCAATGTAACATGAAGACTCGTTTTTGGTAATTTCTTAATTGTATGACGTCTGAAAACGTAAACTTCACTCATTTTAACTTATCACAAGTCATAAAGCAGAAGGTATTATGAGCCTGTTAATAAATTAATTTTCGAGAATTTATTACCGAGAGCGGTAGCTCAGTGCATCAACTGATGTCACTGCAGCGCCTCTGACCAAGAGGTCCTAGATTCGAGTCCTGACAGCGGCAGGATTTTCGACACTAGCTTTTCAGGTAATTCAGTCGCTGTGTGGAGGAGAATTCTAGCAGCCGGCTGCTCCGATCTTTTTGTGTGTGGGTGTGTTTTCTCCGATCAACACTAGGCAAATGCCGGAGCAGTACCCTAACAAACGGGCCACGGACCGCGCGAGATCTTTCCTTCCTCTTGTCCTATCCTCTCCCCCTACAAACACACTTACACTAACGTGCACTACACTACCACATATTCCGGGAGACTGGTCGGGATCTTAGAGCTTGTCCCGGCTGGGGCGGTGCCCCGCTGGTGGGAGAGTCTTGGTTAGGGGTAAACCCGGCGGTTGGTTGGCGCCGGATCTCGCGAGGGAAGATCACCGCCATCTCCCGAGGAAAACATACACTACACTTACGGGACAAATGACCAAATCTGTTGATGCTCCCGAAATCACTAACCAACCATCGATTATTTATTAATTTTGTTCAAAACTCATAGAATTAAAAAAAAAAAGCTACAAAGAGGAAGCTCTTTTAGTCCGCACTTGTTGCCGCCGTAGACACGTGTCTCGTGTATCTATGCATATATCTGCCCATGTCTATCTTAATCCCTTAAAGAGCAAACATGTGGGAATTCCCGTACGCTTTTCTTTTGGAAACTGACATCTGCTGACGATCTAAGGCAGCTCATTCACGAGTTGCTATCCGCAAATTTAGGTTGCAGGAGCTCTGTGCTGGAAGAGGTTTTTTTAAATGCTTACATAGCAAGCAGCTGGGCATGGAGGAAAACAGAAATTATATATTCCTCCATGGCTAGGGCAAGGGAACCATGGCGTCTTTAGTATGTAAAATTTGCGGGGATATCCAAAGCAGTTGAAACTCAGCGGAGGTCGTTCATAAATAACGCAACGCTAAAGAGGTGGGAGGGAGTTTGAGGCAGCGTTACATTGTGTTACATAGGGGTAGGGAGGGTGTTAGCTTAGTGTTACTGAACGTTGATATTTTTTCAACATTTGCGGAAATAATTTCTTTTAATTATTCACACACTAAAACATTAAATATTAGCAAATTAAATTTAAAAAATAAAAATAAATAAATTATTATGTAATTGTTACGAAAAATGGAATTCTTTTTTCATTAATGATATATTGATTGAATCTATTAGTCTGAATGTTTTGAATATTTCTTCCTCTTCTTCTTCTTCTCTTCTTTTCTTTTGAAAATCTTCAAAATTGCCCTGTTGTATATTCTAGAATCCAATGAAATTTGCAGAGTGGTCTCTCACCCATGCATCATTCACAACGGCGGGTCCACGGCTTGTCAAAAATTTTCTCGCCTATGCATCCTTCAATGATCAAGGGGTTTCGTTTAGAAAGTAATTTGATCTTTCTATTCGAACCCAGTTTCGTTACATTTTCTTTAAGTGAAAGGTAGTGGATCCAAGATGTGTCATCACTTATTAACTGGTTTTATATTTAAAACCCTACATTATTGTAATATATATTAAAATTAACAGAATATATGCTTATGTGCCGCATTTGTTCATTATTTTCAAGACCAGCAACAAAATAATTACAATACAACACAAGGATATCCTTGCGTCATGAGGTTATAGTCGATGAAGCGAGGATTGCGAGTGTTTTAAGTTCGAAGATTGATTTTTTTAAATGCAAACGTTATTGAGGGTACATAAATAAATGCAACATCCAGCAATCGTCTGGCACATGAGTCTCTTTACAAAAACTTTTCATTGTTTACAATCATAAGTGATGCATTACGTTTTTATTTTAAGGTGGCCAACAGGATATCTTATAATAGTCCACTACAACATACATGTACAGTTCTAGGTAAATCTAAACATTTCAATTACGTTTTCACAAGCATGCTTAACTGTGTATTCACAAACGACCGCAGCTTCTGGGTCAATGACCCCCATCTCGATCAGTTTTTTCGACCAGTTTCCCTGATCCTTCGAGCAAATGCTGAGATGGCCCCTTGTTTTGCTTCTAGACATAGATGTAAATATAAATGTAACTTCATTATGTGTGCATGTCTTCTAGAATTCAGTGGGAAATATAGTTAATCAAATTTTCGTTCTCCATTTTGTCGTTGCAGGAAGTATTATTTCTTGACGAAGGACATGATGAAGGATAAGAGCCCAAATTAATTGCTGATTTATCCTTGAAAATATATTTTATTACATCGAAGCGAATATTTAACAATCCTTGCAAAGAACGCTCACTTTCTTTCTGTATGCAACATTCAAGTCGTATATGGCTTAGAGTAGGAATAACAGAATTATGAAAACGAGCACAGAATTCACTTCTCGCCATAGCACGTCACACACTGTTTTTCACATAAAATAAATAAATAAAAGGATAGTGATTGTATTGTCCGGAATTCGTAAACCTCCCTAATTTCATCTGTCAATAAGAACAACATGAACTTTTTTTTTTAGGGTTTTCGATTTACATATAAAGCAAATGTAGCAGTTTTGAATTGTAACTTTCTTACGGTTCGTCCTTTTGCGATATGTAATGGCAATGGTGCAGCTAATTAGGTGTAACTATCGTCAATATGTGAATGGTGTACTACGGATTCACGTTATGATGAAGGGGAGAATAGTAAATCAGAGCATCTCACCGCTGTAGATGCATTGTTCCAACGTTAAAAATATTTTTTTCTAGAATTCTTACATAACATTCTAGAAATATACTGCGAGAAATCATCCCAATCGATTTATCTGGCCGAGAGCAATCGAATGAACACATGTTCAGCTTTTGTGTCTTAAATCTCCCGAAAAATGTGTTTTAGGTGCTTTACCCCCCCCCCCCTCCCCAAACGTTTTTGCAAATTCTCTTAGAATGTAATCGAAGGACCCGGAAAGATTGGTCAGTTCCCCTCCAGAAGGCCGAGACACCGCAAGTGACACCTCATTTGCCGCAAATGCTGAGGATTCGCACAACCGCATCCCGCGGTCAGTTTTCCCTCGCCCGCGCTGCCCAGCTAATCCCATTTCATTTTTCTTCACCTGACAAGGCATAGCCCGACTGCGTTCCGTTTCGTTCATCTGGTATTCCGGAAGCATTAACTTTTTTTTAAGTTTCCATTCATAAGTATCGCACATAGATGTTCTCTCTTCAAGATAGCAGTCCAGAGAAAACCTTGAACACAGGTGAACATGGCAGAATTTTCGGAATTGTTTATGTTAAATGAATAGGGCAAGACGATGTTCATGAAAAGATGTTTCAAATTCTGTTTCCACAAACTTTTACACATCGGTTTTCAACGTTGACTGTCCTCTAAAAGGACATGCAAATGTTTCTTGAAAACAGACAGAAGAGGATATATTATAATCGATCAATGTAAAACTAAGGAGAGACCACAGGAAAGGTAGACATCAATCCTTACACTAAAGAGGAAAACGGAACTGAATGCAGTCTATGCTTTTTGAGGGAGATAGGCAACCGGCCTGGGGAAAGGTGACAGCGGGTTGTAGTCGGTATAAGCCGGAATGGTGGACCGACAGAAGTCGAATCCTGAGTGACAGACGGACTGACCGGACGGTCAGGGCACGGACGGTCCGAAAGACTCAGGGGACTCGATTTCTTCTTTTAGGATTTATGTCAAGAATTAGCTGAATAAGGTGATCGGTGGTGTAGCGGCCAGTCAGCTCATCCTCCTCTTGGTAAAACGATGCGTTCCATTTGGAATTTGCGGTGAATTAAACGGGTTCGCGGCTGGTTTTCTAGGTTTCCTCCCATTTCCCGCGTCACGCATTGCACCATATTTTGTTCTGTATTAGTCATGAAGTGTGTCCTTTACGCTGTCATGATCTTGATCTTTTACTGCTCTGTGTATTTTCAATTTGTGTTTTGGCTATTTCATTTATTTTTTCTTTATATATTTGTATGCTTCATAAATCTTCCGAATCATTATTTTCGAAAGGTCTTTTTTTTTACATTGTGTCTCCATCCAATCATCATGCATTACTTCCTTTTCGCCTGAAAGACGATAGACAGACAGACAGACAGACGGACAGACGGACAGACGAACAGACGAACAGACGAACAGACGGACGGACGATCCAACGAACAAACGGATGGTCGGAGAGTGCCCAATTACTGTATAGAGGATTTGTTACTTTTTTTAGTTGGATGGATATTCCGCGGTGTAGTGGTCACACTGTGAAATTAGAACTAAGAGCAAACTGGCTAATGTTCTGTTCATTTACTGAACATGAGCCAAATACGTAATAAAACTGTACATAGTGCACATATTATTGTACAGAATAGTGTTCGTACAGGCTATTGAAAGTTTGCTGTGTACAGTACAATGTACACAGTTTGTGACATATACTGTACATAGTACATGTGCAGAATATTGTATACAGTATTAGCTAGATATACAATTAAATGAAAAAAAATATTAATAAAAATTAACATTAAGAAATGCAATACTTAGGAATTCTATCGTTACCAAAAACATCTAAGGAAGTTATGACTGTAATAACCCGTAATACTTAGTCAAAGTACATAATCCAAATTATTGCACATATTTATCAAATACAGTTATAAAAAAGAAGGCACTTCTGCACGTAAAATCCCCTTTTTACAGTTCTGCAACGCGTGTGTAAATTGCTACACACAACACAAACGAACTCCAACGAAGGGCGCGAATCTCGCGGCCTTCGGCGCTACCATGATACTGCACTTACCCTTTCGATTTGTGCGAGTACAGAAAGCTTCTCTACTCAATTGTTAGCTGAGAAAAGATTTATACATTTTATTGTTATAAACTATCAATGCATTGTACTATTTCTAGAGACTAAATTGTAAATTGGATGTTCTCAAAAGCATGCACGACATGTGTCAGTGACCAAATTCGAATTGAGACACCGCCGCCGCGAGTTCCCACCGCGGAAAGTCCCCACGTTGGTGGGGAGGAGTGGATCGATCGCTGCCTTCTACGAGGGCGTTTCGAGCATAGGGCTTCCGAGTATGTCAATGTTGGGCAAAGAACGTTCGTTTTACCCCTGAACAAAATAAAATTGACTGTTCTTTGATTGTGAAATATAAAAAAATGTAGTTATTGAAATACGTCAGTAGTTTTGCGGAGCTTTTGCACACTATTATTATTATTATTATTATTATTATTATTATTATTATTATTATTATTATTATTATTATTATTATTATTATTATTATTATTACTATTATTTATTATTATTATTAGATGAAGAAAACGTATTATTTATAGATTAATTAACTTACTTGCAATTGCAATTAATTAATAATCTAAATTCGAATTACCGAAGATCTATAATAATTGATTATTATAACTAATTAAATTATTATAATAAATATAATTAGCATATAATTAATCACAGGCCCCTCCCGGAAATTTCCCGGAATCACATCCACCGTCAGCGTGATGCAGCAACGGTGACGTCTTCGCCGGCGGCAGGGTCGGCCGACAGAGCAGCCCCCCCATAAATCACACGAGCAGGGAGAGGCGTGGTGGCGCGGAGGGGCGGGGCGCCGCCCGTGGGGGTGGCGGCGCGCGGGGCGGGGGCGGAGGCGGGAGGGGGGAGACCGAGCGCCGGGGGCGTTGATAAGCGCGTGCGCGCCGCCTTCGCCGCGAGTGCTATGGAAGCGGAGCGGCGCGACGGGCGGCCCAACCCGAGCGACGAGGCGGGGGCGCTCTCCACGCTCTTCTTCTGGTGGGTGCCCCGCCCCCTCGCGCACCAGCCATGGTGTGGTGCAGTCGGTGGTTGAGTTGTGTGGTGTGGTTAGTGGAGGTGAAGCGCGGTGAAGTGAGCGTGGATGTGGTGAGCCAGGGAGAGAGAGGCTGGTGGTGACATAGGCGAATGTGTGGTTTGGTACGGCGGCGCGAAGATACGTGACGCGAGGAATGAATGTGATGTGGTTCGTGCTGGAAATTCGGATGTTTCCTTTCCAAACGATGCCAATGTTTTAGAAGACGTGTTTGTGATTGATACGGTGTGTTCGACGTTCTGCGTTCAGTCGTTTTTGGTTACACAGAAATGAAGAATTTGTTGACAAAATTGAGGGAGTAAATTGTGTTGAAAATGCCTTCTGAAGCGATGGTGATAGGTAAGGGAGGCGATCTACTATCACGTGGTTTGTGTGTCTTCGTGACCAGGGATGTCAGTATGGCACGTTGGATTATGTTAGACCCACAATCTTCTCGAGTGCCGGAATGTTGCGAGATCGATATGTCTCAGAGTTCAATTAATTGAAGATGTTTGATGCTGCAGGTAATGGATTAATGTGTAGTTGGGATGGAAAATCGTGAAACTCGAACGAGCTCTTAAGAAGAAGCTTCTCGAAAGCAAATTAGTGCAGTTTCGCTACTTTTCATCCGTGAATGTAAATGCGCAAGCGTGATTAATGTAAATGGATGTACGTGCCAGGTAGGTTTCTTGTGATATTTCAGGCATTAAAAAGAAAGCTTCCTAAGAAATACATGCCCGAAAACAACAGAGGAAGTGTTAAGGTCAATTCGGAGCGGAATGTAGAATATTAATCCATCGTTTTACTGTTTAAATAATTGGCAATGACATACAAATATCGCGGACGATAGTAATCTCAGTGATAAAAATATTCTTGACTTCATGTAACTATTTTGGGTATTTCGGTAATTTCCTCAACAATCGTTTTATGTAGATGGCAATCATTGGACTTGACGAAGCATTTTGATAGGATCTTTTTCTTTCAGAAAAATTAGCGCATTAGATGAAATATCTTGGGAGTTTAGAAAACTCCAAAACTTCTCATTGAAATTTGTTTCTTTCTAGAATTTAATTGTATTTAGGTTAGTATTTGTGAACCCAAGAAACAAACTACATGTACTAACTGGATTATTGACAGACCAAAAAAGAGAGAGAGCGAGAGAGAGAGAGAGAGAAGAAGAAGAAGAAGAAGAAGAAGAAGAAAAATAGGAAGAATATACCAGTAGTAGGATGTTAAAAGTCGTTGTTAAAGTCCTGTGCTCTAAGCTTATAGGATGAGAAGCCGCGAGCGTGTTAACAGCGTGGTTTGGAGGTTATAAATAAACTTCGTTCGTTCGTACTGGGAAATCGATTGGAGACTTGCCAAATGGAGATTTTCACTTGTATAACACATTCGTATGTAACTTGCTAAAATATTACGTTCGAACTGTAATAGCCAATGTATTTTAATTGATCGGGGCTTTTGAATAACTGCTTTTAATGAATTAATGTTTGCGTCATAAAAGTTTTAAACTACTCTTCTCATAAAATCTAGGAACATTTTGAAGGAAAGAAAAGCTGTATTCATTGTCCGATCGCGGTTAAAGAGATGTGGACATTTCTTCTGTAGATCACAGGGAACTACGAAATAAACTTATCGTAATAGGACTTGACCCAGGAGTACGCAAGTTTTGAGTTACTAACTTAAATGAAATGTCACAAGTATTCCACCTAGAACCTGACGTTAGGTGTCACAATTAGACATGAAGCATTGGGGGAGGAGTTTCTTTTTCTCATGTTTTAGTACGTTATTTAAGATATTTTCTTTTCTTTTATTATTTTTATGCAAATAAATAATACTCGATCAGAGCAAATTTTCACGAGAATATCTCTGAGAAATGACGAGAAATGTGACATTATATCTCATTTTTCATTAAAAGGAAATAAATGTGGTGGGAAAATATTTACTACTCTACATTTATGTTATTTTAACGTTCTAAAACGTCCATGTTTTTCCATGATTTACTTTTATTTACAATTGTATGTCAGTAGAATGAAGTTAATGGATAGTACATTACATTTCGAATTAATATAGAGTTTATTTCTCACAAAAAATTCGATACTGATTTGTTGAACGGGAAATGGAATATGTTAGGAACGGAACTGTTGTAGGAAAATGACCGCATTGTAATTCAATTTGAACTACGCGCGTTTTAGTCAGTTGGCAGTCCTTCACATTTTTGTGGCGTCTACGCATTAATCAAAGTGCACTGGTTGGGTTGAGAATATATTTAAGGGGGTATATTTAAAAAAAAATACAGGAAACAATATTTTAAACTTAGAATGTACACAATAACCACCATTTAATTTATACATGACATTAATTTTTATTGTTAACTTTATAAAAAAACTGGAAATATACCCCCTCACGATAAGTTTATAAATATTTATACTACTTATAATTTTACTCTTTACTTTCTCGCCTTTATTTCGTAAGAAGAAAAAATATTGTAAATCGTGCGCCGGAAAACGACGGATTTCGACAGAAAAACTCTTACTGCCAGGTCCTGGTAACGAAAAAGTGGATAAAATTTGGTTCTATACGAAACTGCTTCCTCTAACAAGTTTTGCAATAAGTTTTGTTGGTCCTTGAATCTGGAAAATGCTGAACGACAAAACGTTACTCTGTCAGGCCGTCCCTCTGTTAGCGCCAAAACAGTTCAGCCGATTTTCACAAAATTGAAAATTCTCTATCACTGTGAAGGAATTCCAGGTCCTCTTGAGTTTGAAACAGATGTTTTCATTTTTTGGGGTACTTCCATGAACCCTCAACAACATTCACAAATTATTTTGCAAAATGGCTCCAAACTTTTTCATTAAACTTTGTCCTCGGATAGCGTAAAGAACGCTTAACAAAATGGTGTATGTCTCATTTTTGTTAACGTCCCTAATTTTTCGAAAATTGCAAAAGTTCAAATGTTTTTCGGCGTCTTCCTACTATCACAATATTGAAGATATATTTTTTCCTTAATAAAAATGCTCTTTAAATACAGATATTGAAATGCGCTAATGTACAATTTTTCAAAAATACAAGTAGTTTCCAGAGAATTTTTTGTGAAATTTAGGCAATTTTTAATTTTTTTAAACATATATTTTCTCAAAAGCGGCTTCAAGTTTTTTTCTTTAAATTTTCTCCTCGTATGTATCATGGGTCTGTAAAAATATGCTAGTCCGATTTTCAGCGAACTCAGTATTTTCCAAAATTACAAGAAGTGAACATTTCCAAACTACAAAATTGATGATAAAGAGTTTTGCCATAAACGAAATCTGTTCTAAAACATTAGCTGTTTGAAAACGTTACGTTCAATATTTTGAAAAAAAATGAGTCATTTTCTCGTAATTTGTGCTTGAAATTAATGCAATTTATAAAAACAATCTCAAACACTGCTCTAAACGTTTTATTCATTTTTTTCATACATGGAATAAGGAACGCTTACAGAAATGGCATAGGTCTCATTTTCGTTCAACTCTCTGATAATTCAAAAATGGCAAATTTAGAGATAACGCGAGAAAGCATGTGCTGCTGTAACACCACTAGTTTTAAAAAGAAAACGCCTGGTAGAAAGCAAAAATCCTTGTAAATTATTAGGGTTGCTCGTCAACTTGAAGAACGAGAGTAGTGGGGAAGTAATTAAAAGTACACTGGCGAGAAAGACTTACGTGGTATTCGGGGACCGCGAAGGTACTCATCGCTGGGAAAGTCCTCAGAGGAGCTTTAAGATCTGCGAGAAGATCTGGTAGGTGTTCTAGGCGCCAATAGATTGCAGCGCACTCGGGAAGTGTATGGGACGAAACCATAAAGCTACCTTGGATATAGGAGAACAGGAAACTATCCTATTTGAGAAAGTCTGTGCCATTTGTGGTACTTATGTTTGTTCAACCGTTTTTTAGGTGCCAATAGATCGCACCTGGGAAGAGTATGGGGCAAAACCGTAAAGATACCTTGGATTCAAGAGAACATTAAACTAACTTATATGAGAATGTATGTGCGATGTTGTAGCACTACTAGTTTACTACATGCGTAATATAGAGAAAGTTATGTAATGTTGCAGTGAAAAATGGTGATGTTTCGGGAGGAAAATCTATATCGTAGGTCCCTGATACCGAGAAATGGATAATTCTTGCATTATTTCTTCTCCTACGTTGTGACTTAGAAAACACGTTTTGTGGATCATTGATATCGAAAAATTGTTTTACGGCAAAACGTCTGTCCGTCAGTGAACAATGTAAGTTAAGTTTTAACAAAAATTGCTCCAATTTGCCCCAACTGCAAAAGTGAAGAGATAAATTTTCCTTCTGGATGAAATTTGTTCTTCAAAATTGGGTATTTAAAAGAGGTTATGCTCAATTATCTCAAAATTTGAGTAATTTTCACCTAATTTAGAGTGAAATATGGGCAATTTTAAAAACATGAATTTCGTAAAAACGTTTTTTTTTTAATGTATTGTATGGATAAAGCGAAATCTACTGAATAACATGTTATCTACACCATCTTGATGTGTTTTTTTTCAAAAATTACACAAATGTTTTTTGTAATCTCTCTGACGTCGTTAGTATTTATTCTTTGAGAATTGTTATACATTATTGCGTATAGGTGCTTTAAATGAAGTTTCTCACAAACTTAAAATTTTTCTGTGAAAATGAACTCAGAACTTCTCATTTTGAGATATGTTCAAACGACATTTTATCCAGAACGGCTCCAAATTTTGCAATGAAAATGTTAATGTAGCACCATGTTTTAATATTCTATAATGTTTTTACAGTAAAATTTCATTTCTACTATTAGGGACCAAAACATTGAGAAAATGTGAACAAATGTCATTTAGAAGCCCATATGTAATATTTTTTAAATTTTATTTATTTTACGTCAAAAAGCTAAAAACTGTGTGTGACGTGCTATGGGGAGAAGTGCTGTGCACGTTTTCAAACTTCTACGATCCCATTCCTAATTGAATTTTTAATACAGAAAAAAACGAGCGTTTTTTGCAAGGATAGTTAACAAAAGTATTTGCTCCGATGTAATAAAATCAATTTTCAATTCAGCAATAAATTTGGGCTCTTATCCCTCATCATGTCCTTCGTCAAGGAATAATACTTCCTGTCGCGACAACATGGAGAACAATAATTTAAATAACTATATTTCCTACTGAATTCTAGAAGACGTGCACAGATAATGAAGTTACATTTATATCTAGAAGCAAAACAAGGGGCCATCTCAGCATTTACACAGCTGGGCAAAGGTTTGGGCAATACTGAAACGCTAGCTCGGATAAAAGAGATTAGAAAACTAACAAATGCGAGAAAGTCTGTGCAATTTTTAGCAGCAGCAGTTTCAACATCTTCGCTGGGAGTATCGATTTTCGCATTTGTAACGTGAAGGTAAAAGTCAGGGCTCGAAGCCTCAAGGTAAGCGGCCATGGGCGAAGGACGCCAGCCTGCGGACTTTAAAACACACTAGTTTTTAAATGGTTTCGTGGTCAGATAACCAATATATTTTCGAACTTCAGGTTTTACAAACAAAGACGAATATTTTTTAGATTGTTTGCAAATCTTGTTAAATGTGAACTTCCCAATGTTCCTGTTTAGGGTAGTTCTATTATGAAGATATACATGAGTAGCAACTAATCAAAACGCGTACTGTCCACTGGTGGAAAAAACTGAGTTTGATATGAAATCATGTAGTTTTTAATACTATCTACACGCTCTTGCTTTTCGGATTTTTTCAGAATGCTATTTCACACTTTAAATTAAATGCTCTTTGATGAAATCTGACAGCAAGAGCGCGTAGCACGTATTAAAAACTACACGATTTTGTGTCAAACTCAATGTTTTCCACCAGCGGACAACATGAGTTTTGATTAGTTGCTCCTCCTATTAAAATACTATTTTATACAACAAGAATTGTTATAAAGCATCTATCACATTCGTAATTTATTAATAAATATTTAAAAATTCGTTTACTCGTTTTAATACCAAGTTGTGTTAGATTCTACGTTTAAATTAAACTGTAAATGTTCGTGTAATCAGCCCATTGATCTGAAGTTTATTACGTGTTTCAATTCTAGATTAATTTCTTCAGGAATGTACGAGTTTCAAGAGACCTAGTAGCCTGGTCTGAGAGGAAGAATATATCGTTTCTCTCCCATTCTGAAACGGATTCTAAGTGAATCTGAAGATACAGCGCACGGCGTTTGTGTTTGTTAACTCGAGCTCGGCCCATTAAAAGAGACAAGACGTGTCAAGTGGTTCGACCCTACGCCTCCCAGTTATTTGTGTCAGACGATGTGCCCCCTCCCTTCACCCCGACACAGCCGCTGCCTTTGGAACTTTTTATGTACTCCTTTTCATTATTTTTATGCAGCGATTTTTAAAATGGAATGCGTGTGTCTCGAATAATATGTGATAGTGGAACAAAATATGCAATTAACTGCATCGTTCAGCATTCACATAATTGCTACGAACTTCCAGAATCAACTCTAAATTTTGATTATCCCTTATTTTATAATGAAAGTAAACAACGCATCTACTTTAGTGATATAGACAAAAGCATTTCTTTCTAAAAAGCAAGAAAACATCAAATATATACAGTTAAACATTTCCATTAGTATTGATGTGCATGAAAAAAAAATGTTTTAACGATAAAACGTGTATGACAGGTGTCTTTATGACAATGTTATAAAGTTCATATAAACTGGTAAAACTCATAAAGTGTGGAGCTGACTCATCGTGTTCGAATCTTCTTCAGAAATATATTCTAAACGTATTTCGCTGATATTGGGTGGTCAAATGTTTTACGGACTTTGCATTCTCACACAATAAATTGCATTCTTATGTTGCACTAAAATATATCGTATTTTATAGTTAACCTCTGGGATCTTTTTTCAAATAAGTTAAAGTCATGTGCTCAAAAATTTATTTTACCTCATCAGTTTGATAATATGTTTGCAATGGCTGGGATTTAGATTTTGTTATATATACAATTACAATTATTTGTTATACGTAAGAAAGAGGAATGAAGAAAATACGGATGGGAAGACAACTTATGAAATAATTCGCCCTTACAGAGAGGTTTCAATGATTGTTTTTCGCAATATTTTTTTAATACGGAGTATATTTTAGAGAATTTGAGACTTTGGAACTGAAAACGTTTTCATACTTAGGATGAATTCATTCATCAATCATAAAATTCATTTTATGACAGCTCGGACTTACAAGTAAAAGTACATATCGTGGTGTGTCAGTTGAATCACAATAAAAAAAATAGTTACAACGGAACGGAGGTGTGGCTGGCAAAAATCCCTAAGGTCGAGCGTCCAAGTTGTGAACAGTCCCAACGTCCTGGGCGTTTTGCCATGTTGACGGCACCGCTCGACATAGGCACAGTGGACTAACTCTCATTGATCAAAATTTTCCTAGTGGAAGAGCAGACTCACAAGAAAGACTATCAGATGAACGAGTCAGCGACAAATAATTACACTAATGCAGTTGATTTTTATTTGATGTGAGTTATTTTCGTCAAGAAGCTGCTTTTGTCGTACGGGAGGGGGAGGAAGCTAATGTGCGCACGTTTTATTGAGCAAGAAATATCATTGAGGTGCCATCTGCCATCCTGTAGCAAAATGGTAATCTACAATTCTAAATGCAAAAACTCAAAGAGAATGCATTGTGATATCCTCAATTTAAAAAAAATAAAAAATGTGGCTTTCTGACGCCTTCAGATATTAATCGTAAGCACTCCATGATTTCTAATGTTATTTCGTAGGGGCCTACGAAAGCGGGACTTGGCGAATTCGCTTGACTAATTCGACAGACTGGGCTTTAAACTACGATCCCAGAGGGGGAGAGGGAATGTGCTAATTTGTCCACATTAGCCATAACAGTGAAAATAAAAAACAAAAATAGTATGCTCAATCATCAGTACTGAAATCAAACTGAAACATAACAAAACACAACAAAATAAGATTTTTTACGTTTCCATCGCATGATTTTTGCCTCGTCATCTATCTTTTTATTTAATTTACTGTTTTTATCGCTTTTTTACAATTCATATATTATCCGTGAACCGCATAACTAAAATATATAAGAACAATTGACGAAAAATAAGTGATTGAATAAATGTTATCGAGTTATGGGAAAGCATCTCATCACCAAACCTGACGCAGGAGACGTATTCTAATTAAACTGAATCGTAATACTGTAGAGCTCTGTGTGGAAAACTGAACGCATTTAGTATCTTAGATATTTATCCAAAGCATGAACAATTTTAAAGTTCGTTGCAATACTCGTGCGTATAGCTTTACCGGCATGAACTCGTTGCAATTCCTTCTCTATCCGGAAGAAGCAGTACTAGCAGTTTCCTCGAAGTATTTAATTAAATGAAAAAAATCAAATAAGTTAAGATCTAATTTATTACTTAGTGAGTGGTAAAAAGTATTCAATCTAACACGTTTTCAGATTGTGGGAAAAAGTAGTTATTCTAAGACTCTAAAAGGTCAGACAGATAGAAGGCATTATTTTCGAAAAATCGACATAATAAGATAAATAATTAAATTATCATAGCTTGGCAGTAATCGGATAGTAATTATTTACGTGACAAATGTTTTTTTAGAACTCAATATGAGCAGAACAATTCCCAACAGTACCTACTTCCTCCTCTTACTAGAAAACTCGCTTGCTTCCTCTTCGAAGTTCTTCCTCTCGACCCTACACCATTCTCTACTCCGGCTTTCTTTGTGAAGAAAGTAGTTTGTGTAAAATTGGTTATTTTTACAGAGGTTCCATTCACCCTGACGCCGACGAGCAATAGACAATAAGCGAAGGGTAGGCCGCGCCTGTTTATGAGGGAGAAGTGGTCCTTCTCTGACAGACGAAAACAGCCGGGCGTGGCGGGAATACCCAAGCCCTGGAGGACAATAGGGAACAGGCGAGGGTGCTTGCTAAGCCAGGTTGACGCTCACCACGGCCCGGGGGTTGGAGGTCTATGACCACAGACAATGAAAGACGCTGTACTGATTTCCTCCAAAGGCACGTCCGTACTCATATTTTGTAGTACGATAGTAATACCATAAAGAAATGATATACCTCCTTAGTCAGTGGTAATTCGTAATGGCGACAGTGACACTCTTCGTTTTCTTTATTTTCTTCTTCTTCTTCTTCTTCTTCTTCTTCTTCTTCGAAGATAGTGTTTGAAATTCAGTAAGATCATGGCAACAAAAATTACGAAATCACCACAGAACGCATTGGAGAAACACTTCAAGAAAACGAGCAAAGTTTTGTTTCTTTTCTCCCCGCCAATAGCCCTGGCGAGATGGGTGTTTATTCGCTTTGGAAGAATACATACGCTTCAGCTCTTTGGTTTATCGGCTAAAAAAGGGCAGATCTTAAATAAACCAACTTAACCTATGGAAGTAGTCAGCAGTTCGGCCGGCAACCGCCAGAGCCAGCTCATTAATACTATGTTAAAGTCATTTTATTTCAAGGAAAAATACATTAACAACAATATTTTAAATCTATTAAATATTAAGTTATTCATCTACTGTTTACTTTGAATTTCATTCATTATTGTTCTCTGACACAATAAGTCGTAAGTCTCCTCAGTGTTATTCCCTTAAATGGTATTAGAATGATTGCATCTCACTCACAACAACTTCAATGAATATTAATTAGTATGAATTTTATACACGATTCACCTAAAAACACGAACAAAATCGACAACTTTTAGTGATTAATTCGAAATATAATTTCTCTTGAAACCACTTTTATCAAGTATATCCTAAAACTCATCGATCCAAAAGATTCCATTTACAACCTGGAGAGGTCCTGGAATACTGCGACGTCTGCGTGACAGATAAGTCGCGTGTCCACCTGTTCTGGATCGTTGACCCACTTACGTTTTAGTTGGCTCTGTTTAAGGCCGCGAGACATAGGCAATGAGAAGAACAGGAAGTCTAAATAATTGAACTCTCAGAGCGACAATCAATGTAACAATGTTGGAATTGCATTGTTGAAAAACTATAGTGATAGGGGTTCAATATTATCGTTATTATTATTATTGTTATAATAATAATAATAATAATAATAATAATAATTATTATTATTATTATTATTATTATTATTATTATTATTATTATTATTATTATAGACGAGGTTGAGACTTTGTGCTCCTCAGCGTTATTACTATTATTCGCAATAGTGAAAAGGTTGTGACCTTGATTTTCCGATAGCTGAGTGATTGTTATTTTAATTTGACAACTGTGGTCATTGACACTTTCATAACCGATATTCTGATGTCATTTGCCATCGCTAAATCCCAAGTAAGTTTGGACATTTCTTAGAAGATACTATAGGACGCATTAATTATTATTATTATTCATATTATTAAATATAATAATAATGGCCATCTATCTCGATGTTTAAATCACATATGACTACGTCTAGGCCCGAAAACTAGCCAGTTCGAATTCCCGAATCTAACTGATTATGGTGTCAAAGGCAACTGAGTTCGGTTAGAAGAATCCAAGTGAAAATATAATGCAAAATGAAAAACTACGTTCAAAATGAGGTTTTGTGCATTGGAGATAAACGTAAGGTTTGTGTCTAGCGTATGATTCGATATTCTCACATACACTCAACTGACGCGAAATATGTAAACGACTTCGGTTGGAAATTTCTTAAAAGTACAAAACAAAGTCGTATAATAAAGCAGTCACGGTGTGCATTGCAGGTGGACGGTGCGCCTGTTCCGAGATGGCTACTCGCACGACCTGGCGCCAGAGGACCTGTGCGACCCCCGTCGCACGGACAGGAGCGCTCTGCTGGGGAACGCCCTCGAACAGTGAGTACCCACCCCTTAACCAATTCTCCCTCCCTACTATCCCTGACGAGGCGGGGATTTATTTATCTGGGGGATTCAGTGTTCGCATGGAAAGGAACGCTCTGCTGGGGAACGCCCTCGAACAGTGAGTACCCTCTGTTCTTAAGCAATACTCTCCCCCACTATCACTGTTTTAAGGAGAGTTATGTTACTTTGGTTACAATTGATGTGTTAGAGTTTTCACTTGCTACTTTTCTTACTTTGTAAAATACAACCCTGAATTGTATGAATGTTGCTTACGCTTGTTTAAATAATTAAAATGTAGATATATTTCATGAGTAACAATTCAAATCTGCCTGTTGTGGCTTTTAGCAGACTTCATCACAAATCTCCAGTAAAGGAAGCAGCGGCGATTGTATTTCTCCTCCTGCGAAAGATAAAAAGTAGAAAGGAAATGATACGGAGAGAACGAGAATAGAAGTAACGTGTCTTGAAATGACGGAATGATTGCAAAATGAAAAATAAATACAATCAGCATTTGAGAAGTAATAAAAAATATTCAAAAGATGGTGGTAATAAATTCAAATAAAGAACACGTCATTCGTTGTATACATCAAAAGGTAATATTTATCTATTTTATTTCAAGCTATTATTTATGGATTGGAATAGAATCTTCAAATGCTGCACTCGAGACGAATAAAACATTTCAAAAAAAGTGGAGGAAAGAATTCTTGGTAGAAATGAAGAATTTAGAAAGAATTCATCTAGCAAAGTAGTGCTACAATAGCACATACTTTCTCGCGTTATTGGAAACAGCTACGTAATATTGAAATATTGCATTTTCTGTGCTATAAACACCCCAGCTGTTTCTTGAAAACGTCCAATTCGAACAAAGCGTCAGTGATGCATAACTGAATTTATTTCGATAGTCAGGAGCAGCAATCATTTCTTACCTTGACAAATTAAACAAGCAGGAATACATGTGACTGATATACAGTATTAGGAGCAAATCATACAGAAGTGTTGTTGCCAGTGCAGCGTTCTCAAAACTGTGAATTCGCTTGGCAAATAATATCAATTCTTTGCACAAACGTTCCATCTGTATTCGTATTTCAACTTGTTTGTCGGTTAGTCATAGTACATCATAAACAGTTGATGAATAACTCTAATAAAAATAAACTAATTAAATTACGAATATTCTACGATATCTAATTTTATGTTAATATTTATTGCCTTTTTAAGTACTATTGACACCGCCTCAAACGAAACGCAGGAAAGTAAAACTTAAGGTAGTATGTTCCTTAGATCGACCAACGTGAAGTACCTCCAAAAAATACTTAAAATTAAAGTAAAATCTATTGGTAAAAACAATTTGGACTTACCGGCCTAATTTTTTAATAAAAAAGTTTAAATTAGTACAGGCTCTTATGGAACAACTTTCGCGGGCACAGTTTTCGTAAAGTTATTGAAAAAGTTATACGGTTAATGTACCTTTTACTTTTATTCAATACGCAGTAAATTTGTTTAGGGATCAGATGATATTAAATGGTTTACAATATACCTCACCGTACATTTTGAAGAGTAATTTATAAATGATAAAATAAAAACTGCAGCGAAATTCATTGCAAATGGATGTACTGCCTCTCGGCCTAGAAATTACGCTGTACAAATCACGTTGTCAGCACTGGTTCTCTGAAGGTACGAGAGCAAACCGCGACAAAAATATGGATTATCAGATAAGCTTTTAACCGTTTATGAAAGGTTTATTTGGAATATACAGCAGAGCGGCTAAATAAAACAGATGCATCTTATCATCGCCATTATCTCGACGTTGAACAGCAATGAGTTTTTCAAATATCGATGCGGCTTTGTTACGAAAATTTCAATGAAGTTTTGCTGATTGCTTAAAAAGAAATACACCAATACATTGAGAATTCACTAAAAAGCACTTGAACATTGACTAAAAAGTTCAAGTGCGGGAAAGTAAAATGGAATTAATATTGGCATTTTCAATAGTAAATTATAATCAAAATTACATTAATTATTTTTCATATCATTCATTCAATGTTTCTCGTGGCCCGTAGTTGGTGAGAAACCTGTTTATATTTCATTAATTTCAAGCAGAAAATACGCAAAAATTACTAGTTTTTTTTTCAAAAAATTACATGACCTTTTTTTAAAGAGCTTATTTTGTACAACTTTGAGACAAAAATCTCTATCTTCAATTTTGTAGTTTGAAAAATATTTTTTATAGTTTTCACAAGACCGCGCGATACCAGAAAATGATACTAGCACCATATATTTTACCATCCCTTATTACATAAGTGGATAAAATTTAAAGAGAATTTGGAGCAGTTTTTAAGGACAAAAATTGCGTAAATTTCAAACGCAAATTACGCAAAAACTACTCGTTTTTAAAAAATAATTACATTATCTTTTTTAAAGAGCTAATTTTGTACAACAGACTCTCGGAGGTAAAAATCTCATCTTCAACTTTGTAGTTTAATTTTTTTTCCATTTTCGAAAAATCTGAGATTTCTACCAAAATAAGATCTGTACCATTCTCTTAATCGTTCTTCGCACTATTCAAGAAAATTTCATCAAAAACTTTGGAGCTATTTTTTTTGAAAGTTTTGAAAATGTCCAAGGGGCTTCATGTAGAGTAACCACCAAAACTAAAATATCGGTTTCAAATTCCAGGGGCCATCAGCCAGAATGATTGGGGAATATCAATTTTGGAGAAAATCGGATGAACGGTTCATGCGCTAGCGTCGTGCACAGACGGACAGTTGGAGGGACAGGCAAACAGACGTTTTGCCGTAAATCGATTTTCGGTGTGAAGGACGTACATAACATGGATTCTGGCGACACGTGTTAGAGGATTTTTCCCCCCAGTTTAGCAACAGTATTTATCCACTGTTTTGTTAGCAGCCCCGGCAATAAGAGTTTTGATATCGAAAATTCGCCGTTTTCGGGCGCACGATACAATACTTTTCCTTACGTTAGTAAGAGCGAGAAAGTAGAAATTCACTGAGCTGATTAAATGTCGATTAACAATAAAACGCGCCGTTTTGCTGCCAATGTTGCGGCGGCGATTGTGTAGCGGTTAGCGTATCGGACTGCTACACCCAAGTTCGCAGGTTCAAACCCGATCGAAGCCGTGGATTAAGGGCGAAAAAATCCTTCGTTCGCCTTCCTTCGGAGGGGAAGTAAAGCCGGCTGTCCCATGTTAGTAGATTTGTTGCATGTCAAGCCTAAATGATGCCTCTGAGCTAAATTCAAATCGCCTATTTCGTCGCCCAAGTAATACCTTCTTTCTCTGGTTGAAAGGAGCGTAACGAAATTTGCGTGGTGGGACGGAAGAGGAGGCCCTCATGGCCTGAGTCTCGCCGCGTAAAATAAGGCAAATTCAATTCAATGTTTTCAGCGCGAGCACTGAAAGTGTCACGTGTGATTCGAACTTTTATAGAATTACGAGGACGAATAAAACAGATAGTAAAGGATAAACATACCATAGGTATCGGAAAATACACACTTGCGCGGCTACGAGGGGGATCCAACATAAATCGACCTTTGTCGTTTGTAGCTACTGATGGAATTCGCCGGAAAAGAGGTCTTGAGGTGAAGAGTGGAGGGTGGAGAGTGGAGAGTGGAGAGCCTCTCCACCTTATCTTATGATTCCCACTTCCATTTCGTATCACAATGAATGAACGAGAGGTGTCCCCTAATGAATGAACGAGAGGTTACGTAATGTGTTGCAATACAAACATGCGACACAATCAATAGCTTACGGCCGAAAACTTCAAGCCTGTGAAAATTTAGGACAGACGGAAATAATTGTGGTAGAATAAAATTTCAAATATAATTTTTATTGGTTTCGCCAAAGGGGTCAGTGGAATGAGATAGGCAAAACTGCCCCCGGGCATAATATTTTTTAATGTTGAAAATCGTATTATTACGTATAAGAAACACAAGTTTCTTGCCGGATTTAAATCTATTTGTCCGGAATACCTCGCATAAATTAAAAGAATGCTTTTTATAGCTTCTTATATCATTTTGTAATGTAAAGGAAAAGTTTTATTATATTTAAAGGTAATGTAGAGGAAAGTTTTTGAAAATTCAGACGTTTCTAAACGACTTTTTGTTGCTTTCTGTATTCTGTAGTTCATCGATAACTTTAGTTCAGCGTTTGGTCATAATGTTCATCTCTGTAAGAAATCATAAGATATTTCTTTCAGAGTGGAAATGGTCATGCTGTCGTGATACCGTTTGAGGTGGATGTTCTTTAATTATTACTAGGGCCCGGATAATTGTGTAATAACGTATTTTCCTAACGTAACTCTGTCAAGTAGAATCAATGATGTATTCACGTTTCATATCGGTGAGTGCCAAAATACCTCGACCTTTTAGTACAGATTTTTACATATTTTACACAAAAGTACATATATCTTCATAATTTACCCAAAAGAACATATTTTTACATATTACTACAATTTTTATTTAATTATTCATTTTCCTTTATGTTTGTGATAAGAAATCTTCCAGACAATCAATTCAGAATTGTCAAACATTTTTCTGTCTAAAATACCGCTATTGCATCGCATTGAAATAAGTCAGTCCATAAATACCGACGGTATTGCAAATAAAAGGGCAAGGCGACGACGCAATCCATAGCTTCTGGAATGATAGTTTTAAGCGCGAGTGACGCAGAGAACAGAGGGGACGTTTGGTTTGTGAAATGATACGTTTAGCATGTGATATCGCGCAGCCACCTCGCATCTCTCAGGGGCATCCCTTGTCCTTGATACCCTTCACCAGTAACTACACGCACCAGCTCGAGGCGCCGTTCATGTTGTTACGGAGATCGCTGTAAATAATAGGATTACGAGGAGAATAATGTTTAGTAATGGTCTTTAAGCTAATGAAACTGAACAATTCATATTAAGATAAAATTATTTTAATAAAATAGAATTGATACAATGATAATTAATGTTACATATTTCTTATTTTTTAGTACATATTTCTGTATATTATAATACATATATATGTACATATTTCCCCCCTTTTTTGTACATAATTATCCGCGCCCTAATTATTACAACACAAGAGTCTTATTGTACTTCCGGGCGCGATATTCAAATTCTCCGTGCTGCACGTACACACGTGCTCCCACTGAGCTTCGTTAGAATGAGGAGGAATGATTGCTGATGACGTGGAATAATTGGGAATGCGGGGACTGTGCAATGCAGTGTAGAGAGAGTGAACGTTCCGAAAGAAGGCTTTGTACGCGTTTTCTTCAGCTCCAGTACCACTACCCCCCCCTCTTACTATACACAGTTGAATAATGAATAAAAGTACCAACAAAGCTTGGCTAGAAACATTTGTAAACTATTCATTTTCCCTCTCTAGTTATTCCGAGTCATCGTTCTTGCCATAAAGCCCCAAGGCAGAAGTATAAAAATGGAATATGTCCCATAGATATATAAACATCCGCCTCCACAGGGCTACTGCAACGGAGAAATATAGGTCAACAACGGTAAGCCGTGTCGTGCAGTGAGAGGGAATGGGTTGAATGAATGTTGTACATAATCAAGTACGAATGAATGAAGCATGAGTGAAAAAAGTAACGAAGATCTTTACAATGAAAGAACATTTCTTAGTATTAAGGGAGGGGGCAGTCAAGTTAGGTATAACAAAATGAAAACATTTTAAATGTACATTTAGATTGCGTTAGATTTAGTTACTAAGAATAGCCCTATCTAGCTACTATACGGTAGTAGTTGATAGTACGCAAGTTATAAAAAGATAAATCCATGCCCACACAGAGTTATTGCGGAGGGAAAACTGGCAAAGAAACAAACAGCCGGAAGACGCCGCGCCGTGCCGATGCTTTACGCTGCCATTCAGGTTGCACTACTCTCTGTGTCTAGGGCAGGCATGTCAAGGTTGCGGGCAAGCTAACAAGCTTACTAGAGCACGCGGACACTGCGTCCAAAAAATGGGCGGGAGATTTAAAAGTGAGGGTGCGAATTAATTAATTAATTAATTAATTAATTGAATGAATTATTTTAAGTGGCGAGACTCAGGCCATAAGGTCTGCTCTTCCGTCTGAACACGCAAATTTCGTTACGCTCCTTTCACCTACTAGGGGAGAAAGGAGGTATTACTTGGGCGACGAAACAGGCAATTTGAATTTAGCTCAGAGGCTTCATTTAGGCTTGAGGATCTTTTATGTGCAGTAAATCTACTAACATGGAACAGCCGGCTATACTTCCCCTCCGAAGGAAGGCGAGCGAAGGATTTTTTCGCCCTTAAAAATCCACGGCTTCGATCGGGTTTGAACCCGTAAACTTGGGTATAACAGCACGATACGGTAACCGTTGCATGGAATGGTGGTACATCACTAGATACCTGTCCCATGACAGTCTTTGGGAGAAGTTACGTGACAGTTATTGTCACAAATTTATCGATATTAATTCATATTTTCTCTTTAAGACAAAGAAATTATCCATTAAAATGAAATAATTCATCCGTCCGATTTCAAATTCTCAGTTGAGAGTAAAATTTAAAAAATTGAATCAAAACTATCTTGAATTTGTAATCCTGTTCGCTTAAGATTGACATAAAAGCATGAACTCTCCACGTTCAGGTTAGAAGGTTTAAAAGATAAATATTCTTGTATGATAAAAGCGTTATCCGTCCATAATAGTAATTGTTAATTTATTTCACATTATTGCTCATACAATAAATAACTGAATTATTTAATATCACAACAAAACGAAAACAAGGAAAGAATTCGCCATTCAAACATATTCCAGTCACTTAACAAAGATGTTTATATAAAGGAGAATTTAGTTAGAAAATAAATCTTCAAATAGTAATAGTAATAATAATAATAATAATAATAATAATAATAATAATAATAATAATAATAATAATAATAATAATATTTCGAAATATGAAAACGTATCCTATGAACTAAAACATGTTTGGAAATTAAATGCTACCAAAATATACTCACTCGTGATATCAGCGGAAGGCCTGGTCAGTAAAAACTTCCTTAAAAACTTAACAGAACTTAAACTACCCAAAAACGTTCTGAACATGGAACAGCGCGCAGTTTTGTTGCAAACAGCCCATTTCGTCAGAAAATGTTTATCTTAAGTCCAGATATAAGATGAAGTTTTTCTTCTGTGACCGAACCTGTCCCCAAAACAACTCTGGGGAAGGTGAGCATTTTTACCACCAAAAATAGCTGAGAAAAAGTAGGATGATGATGATGATGATAATAATAATAATAATAATAATAATAATAATAATAATAATAATAATAATAATAATAATAAGTAGTGATACGAGTCTGTTATTTGATAGAAAAAATCTAGCAAACATATTTTCGTATGAAGCCACTATTCACCGCCTCGCGCCGCTCCACCTTGCGCTTGCACGGATTTTAAGGGGAAATGAGTGCGGTGTCAGGGGAAACTGCCCGAGCCCGAAGGAGCGCCGGTTTCCCCAAGCGGGCAAGTAGCTCGTGCGGGCGCGGTTTGACGTGCCTGGTCTAGGGGCTCTACTCAATCCCTCAACGCAGCTCCTTGCAGCTTGCGAGTCTGTGGAGCGCAGAGGATTTGAATTGCGCGCCTAGAAGCCGAAAAGAAACAGTTTTGCGGAAAACAAACATTTTTGACAGGAAGCAGATAGCACCAAATTTACTCAAATATTGATAAGAGTCTACTACATTTCATTTTTGCCTGTGTAATTACCCTGCATATGGTGAGGTCGTGTGTGGCGCAAGTTTGTGGCAGATGGAAAGGATATTATTAAATAAATTTCAAACTAATCTTAAACATAAACCGCGGTTGACACGCTTTTAAATTTAAACTACGCTCTAATCTATTAGTAGGTTGTTCTATTATATTAGTAGGTTTTTGACAATGCAATGTTTTTATATTTCTTTTACAGTTTTTAATTTTTTGCTTGTTTAACTTTTACCCGCACTTTCAAACACACAAACCTACTTAATAGAACCCTCTGCACTTATTCATTTACTAGCCTGAATAATACTATGTAACCTGGATTGACTCCTCGGCGCCCACTGAACTGAAAATGTGGGGAATCGTGGAATGCGAAAGGTTTATTTACGAGATGATACGGGCTGGTATTGCTTATCGTGCAAATGACAAGGGAAAACAGTCAAGCCTTTACGTTAGCTTCGTACCCCCAACCGTAATGCAGAACTTCGATACCACAGCCGTTCGCCGTTTTCAGGATGTCATCGACTTATAACTAATAAATTGAGAAGTCATCTGTCACTATCTTAGGCTGACGCGAATTTATCGTACGTCACTCCGAACTGAGGCTTTGGAATTGGTGAGAAAAACTTTTTGATCTCATCCAACTTATCTTTATTGAGATAAGCCTCTTTCGAGGACTTAGCCATGAATATCAGATCGCCTGTTTGTGCAAGTCAAAACAAAAACAATCTGATAGATAGGCTTCGAACAACTCGTAAATATTTATATTAATTAATTATCGTGTGTTCATTAATATAGTTATTATTGTATCACTATATTTAACTAAAGATAATACTTAAAAGACTTACTGTAATTGAATATGATGAAGAATTGCTTTAGAACATACTAATATTATTAGTCGCGCGGATAATAAGGATTTTATAACTCATTTAATGAAGTTCTTGAAGGGCACAAATACAAGGAGAATTCAATACTGAAGGTGTAGGTCAGTTTCCAAGGAAAGATGAGCAGTTGTAGAAATTTTGAAACTTTAATGAACATCGGTCCTATTCTGATTTGACTAAAATTCAGAATAGAATAGAATATTTATTACGCTACTTAGGAGAACATATGCATACTTGCAGTGGTAGGTTTTAGAAATATATTTCTAAAACTTCACAAAAAAAGTAACAAAAATTATAATAATTTCGTATCGACTTAATAAACTTTTACAGGATTAATGCCCAAACCTATCCTGGGAACACTAACATAATAATAATAATAATAATAATAATAATAATAATAATTTACGCGAAAACTACGCATATTAAGAAAAATTATACATTTCAAAAACCTGATGTTTTTTCGAAAATTCAGAAATGTAAATGAAAATTGGTCACATATCCGATTTATACTCTCATTTTGTTCAACTTGAGAGGGGGGTGGAGCCATTTTCGTAAAAAATTGACAATGGCATAAGGGAATCATTCAACGAAAAATCAACAACTCAGTAAAATTTACATTTATTTATTTATTGAACGTAAAAAAAACAGTTATGCGCATGACGTGATTATACATGTTACCGAAGCCTCAAGCATTTTTATTAATAAATCGTTAAATATTTCTGGAAAAAATATTTGAATGAACTTGGATCAACGTTGTAAAATATTGTTAATAGTATTAAAATATCTGCTATCTTTCACTATAAATATTATCTATCCTGGCGTGTTATGTCCCTATAAACGTGAACCTAAACACGAATTCACTCCCAAAATAAAACTGCTCCCAGTTAGCGCTCGCGAAGAGCACAGTTTATACGACCGACAACTCATTTCTCCAACAGCCTTTGGGTCGCAGAAAAAGCTGAGTGCGTGGCGGTACCGGGGCAAAAAGAGCGCGGGTCCCGAGGGTCCTTTGCGAGAACGGCCCGCCCGCTCGCCAACGCACGTGTTCTGCACATCGACTAGCTCGCGGCAGCGCCCAATGGCAGATCGCCCGATGCTGTGTGTGAATATATTTTTATAAACACACATGCACCGTCAGATGGTTCAACTGTGTGCCTGTGTGTAATAGAATGCAACTCTAGGCCAAACAGTTTCGGAGACAATGATGCTATCAATCGGTTCCTAGTAGAAACGTAATGCATTGAAGGATATTCCTATAACAGGATAAGAGGATTATATTTTTCGATAGGAGTCGATTGGGAACAACATTAACTCTTAAACAGGCTTGGCCTATAATTGAATATTTGTACCATTTGCCGGCAATGTATTACTGATAGGTGGAAAATTACATAGTTCAGTATCAAATATTGTGATGACTTACATTACACTTTATTATACTAAACTACACTACCCGTCACAAGGTGCAGAAAAGTACAAGAGCCCCTACTGTTAACTATTACCGGAAAAGGTTCAGAAGGCTTGAAAAGGGAATCTGTTTTTATTTCTTGTTGGAAACGCCTGTCGCTGCATGAGCGGAATGTTGAAGGTCAGAGATTTCCAACCCTTTTCTTGCAGGGACCCCTTTAAAAGAATGGCTGACATCATCGACCCACTTAAATTTTTTCTATATTACAGCATGCAACAAAATCATAACGTAAATACTTGCATCCAAATGGCATGTACATAACAATAAAACAATGAAGAAACAATTTGAAAATTACACAAACATTCCAATTTCATTACTGAAAAATTCCTAAAGAAGAGCGAATTAGTAATTTATTATTTGATTTATTTAATTAATTTTAATTAAATTGATCCATACCAGAGGAATGCCGGAGCAGTTCCCTACCATACGGGCCATGGACCGCGCGCGATCTTTTCTTCCCATTCCTTGTCCTATCCTCTCCTCTTACACATACACAGACACACTTACACTAACATGCACTACACTACCACACATGCCGGGAGACCGGTGAGGAGCTTACAGCTTGTCCCGGCTGGGGCGGTGCCCCGCTGGTGGGAGATTTCTGGTTACGGAAAACCCCGCTAGCCGACGGTAGGTCGGCGCCGGATCTCGCCATCCAGCGGGGGAAGAACACCCCGCGACCCTCGCACAATCACCCTAAACAAAGTCTATAAGATATATGCTAAGGTAATAACTCGGAGTTTAAATATAATTAATGAGCATATGTTACTGGAGGAACAGTGCGGTTTTAGGAAAGGTCGCTCATCTTCCGACTATATATTTGTTGTGGAACTGCTAATACAGAAGAGACGAGAATTTAATTTACCGACATATATACTATTTATAGTTTATTTAAAAGCCTTCAACAAAGTGTCGCGAAAGAAACCATGGGAATTTTTTTTTTCTAGGGCTTTTATACAGCCAACACCCGGTTACTCTTTACGTCCCGAAGGGACGCATATTCGATCATACACGAGACCAACACACTTGAGGGCTCGTCTGATCTGCGGTCAGCCAAACACGAGGCCCTCCGCGACAACACATACAAAGTCAAGGGACAAATAAACATGCCCAAGGCGGTACTCGAACCCGCGAACCTTTGGACCGAAGCGCTGAGTCGTTTATAAAAATTCCAATTCGTAGATCGGAGAGTGCTAACCTCCTAAGAGACTACCCCCAATTCCAGGGTGCATTTAAACACCTGCGAAGTACCTGCTACCTGGGTCTTACTGCGCGATACTACGTACTTGAAACTTACAATGAACGGCTGCTCTGATCACTAGAGGCAAAATTTGTATGTAATTACATATATTTGTCTTTCTACTTACCATTCTCGAAATTGTAATATTGGCGAATCGTCGCCGTTCTAACACAATATCCAATTTTTCGTTACATATTTTTACATATTTAGTACTATATTACATATTTAACATATTTTGCTATTTTCAATAAATACTTTTTTATTTTATCAATTTTCTTCATTTTATACATATTTTTATGAAAAGTATTTAAAAAGATCTGCACTTTTCCTTCACTATTACTGCGTGCTGTCTACTGCAGATATGCGATGTGAAGACACGGTAGGAAATTTTCAGGGTCCGGCGCATCAGTTTCAGTTATTTCAGTGGTGGGAGGTGCAAGTCAGCGACTAATATCATTTTCACCTTTAGGTGTGAAAAGTGCAAAGTTTTTATCAACTTGTGCTCTCAAAATTAATTTTTTAAACGTTTCTATTATTTTTAAAATTTGTCCAGGAAATTTTTTATAAATGTAATTATGTATTATGAAAATGTGTTTCATAATTAGTGTATTTTAATATTACATATTATATCCGATTTTACATCTTTATGACACATTCTTACTGATTGATTGTTTTTTTCGTGTTTCCGGGAGCGTCAAGGGCTTTGGTCATTAGTCCCGTAAGTGTAGTGCATTTTTTCTCGTGAGATGGCGGTTATCTTCCCCCGCCGGATGGCGAGATACGGCGCCGACCTATCGTCGGCTATTGGGGTTTCCCCGTAACCAGGACTCTCCCACCAGCGAGGCACCGCCCCAGCCGGGACAAGCTCTAAGCTCCCGACCGGTCCCTCGGGATATGTGGTAGTGTAGTGCATGTTAGTGTAAGGGGAGAGGATAGGACAAGGAAGAGGAAGGAAAGATCGCGCGTGGTCCGTGGCCCGTTTGTTAGGGCACTGCTCCGGTATTCACTTGGTGTTGATCGGAGAAACTACGGAAAACTAGAGATCAGAGCAGCCGGCCGGTAGAATTCTCCTCCAGACAGTGATTGAATATTCTTACTGTTTTCATTACATATTTATGTACATATTTTGACGTTTCATACTACATATTTTTCCGGTCTCTACTGACCACAATGGTTTCCTCGGATCAATTCCATTCGGATACCGAGGTAGTTTTTGAACAAAGGGACGGGTCGCATGCGATCCTTCCTGTCCCCACATCCACTCATTGAAGATGAGCTCTTCCCCCACATGGGTTCACACACGTCATACCACCTGCGTTTAAATGGCATCGGTAGTGCGAATTCGTGGATATACGTCAAGGCCCGAATCGGCGGACTGTTTGGGCCGCGAGACGAGATGGCCAGCCCGCGCCGTCGCCACTGACCTCGGCCGTGAGGCACAGCCGCATGGAGACGCGTTGGGAAATTCCTCGCGCGCATGCGTGCGGCCAGCTGTTCCGAGAGGAACGGAGAGATGTCGCCGGCCGCGAAGGGCGGGTGGCCGGGGAGGGGGCGGGGCAGTGCGGCGCCGCCTCGGGCGCCGTCGGGCTGCCGCGCGCCGCGAGACGCGCCAGAAGCGCCGTCTGCGAAGGCGGCGCGCGCACACTGGGCCGAAAAGGTGGACGCGCCTGGCCAAAAATACCCGGCTCAGAAGGCTCTGCGCAACAACACGTTTGACGACGGCAGGATTTTTGACACTAGCTTTTCAGCCAGGTCGAATTCAGTCGCTGTCTGGAGGAGAATTCTAGCGGCCGGCTGCTCTGATTTATAGTATTCCGTGGTTTCTTCGATCAGAAGGATGCCAGGAGCATGCCGGAGCAGTACCCTAACAAACGGGCCACGGACCGCGCGCGATCTGTCCTCCCTCTTCCTTGTCCTATCCTCTCCCCTTACACACCCACTTACACTAACATGCACTACACTACCACGTATTCCGGGAGACTGGTCGGGAGCTTAGAGCTTGTCCCGGTTGGGGCGGTGTCCCGCTGGTGGGAGAGTCCTGGTTAGGGGGAAAACCCGCTAGCCGACGGTACGTCGGCGCCCGATCTCGCCATCCAGCGGGGGAAGATCACCGCCATGTCCCGAGAAAAACATGCACTACACTAACGGGACTAATGACCAAAGCAGTTGACGCGCCCGGAAACACGAAAAAATCAATCAATCAAAAACAACACGTTTCCACTGCAGCGTCTCCGGCCGTGAGGTCCTAGGCTTCGACAAGGTTTGTTTCTAATTCGACGCTAGCTAGATACAGTAGGTAGGCCGAATTCATCTACTGTCTTCCTTGCCCCTCCTTTTCACTTCTCAATTCTTTTATCAATTGAAATGCTAGCCTGGAAATCTCAGAAAATATGTTTCGGTGTGTTTGGCACCATTTGAATCCACGGCACCACGGCGGTGAAGGCCTGGGCCAGGAATAGCCGCTGTGGGAGGCGGGAGATGGGACGGTTGTGACGTCAGTTGCGACGCGAAGGAAACGGTAATGGAAGTGATGGTACCAGAAAGGGAGTTGAGAGCTCCTAGAATTGTGGGCTTTTATAGAACGTCCTTGTCTGTCTTGTGGATATTACAGTTTGTAATTTTCTTAGATTATTCAGCTGTAATGAGTAGAGACCGGAAAATATGTAGTATGAAACGTCAAAATATGAATATAAATAAGTAATGAAAACTGTAAAAATTTGTTATAAATATGGAGAATCGGGTATAACATGTAATAATAAAATTCACTAATTATGAAACACATTTACATAATACAAAATTACGTTTATAAAAAATTTCCTAAACAAATTTTAAAAATAATATGTCTTAAAAATCATTTGGGGAGCACAAGTTGATGCACACTTTGTACCAAACAACTTTTCGTCAGTAGTAAAAGCTTCATCTATTGCTATCCAGTTCCGTAGTTTTGCAACCTGACGAGAAGCAATATATATATTAACATCATTGTCATCATCGTACAAATTGACGATATCTACGACCAGCAAACAATCACTGCAGCGTGAAGAACTGCGTGAATGTTAAACGTCGGCGATCGCCAATGTTTCTCCGAAATTAAGGTTAAAGGCCTCGGCGGCAGTGATATTTTTCACACCAAAAGGTGAAAATGATCTCAGTCGCTGACGCACACTTCCCGCCACTGAGATAACTGAAACAGACGCGTCGGACTGTGAGAACATCACGCGCCTTCATATAGAGTAACTGCAGTAGACAGGACGCAGTAATATATAGGAAAAAAAAAATAATATTTTTTCGAAAAAACTTTATTTCATAAAAATACGTAATAAAATTGAAGAAAATTTATGGAATAAAAAAAGTTAAAATACCAAAATATGTAATATGGAACTGAATATGTAAAAATATGTAACGAAAAAATTGAATATTGTGTTAGGACGGCGACAATTCGCCAAGATTACAAATTTGAAATCGGTAAGTGGAAAGAGAAAAAAATTACAATCACATAAAAATTCGGTCTCTAGTAATGAGTTTCCTTACGCCATAGAATTGATATTTGAAGATTCACGTCTGCAAATGTTAGACTTAACGAACTTGACTTGTTCCAAATGGCTTACGAAATGACAGAAACGCAAAATTATGGACCTATGAACATATAAAGCATTTATATAATTCAGTGCATTTGTTTAATGGGATAGACCAGAACAAATTTTTACTATAGGCAAAGTAAGCTTGGGACCACCTCCTTCCAGAAAAAATATGCCTGAAATACACAAAACAAAGTTATATAATATGAAAATATGATTGTACCTCTAAAATAATTGTAAAGGATGGATATTAGTTGTCTTGGAGTTAGGTCAGTTGTAGAAGAAAGAATTCTACATTATTTTTTGTTGGTTGACGCCGTTTCCTCAAGAAAACTAATATCTATCCTTTTAATACTTCTTAGGTCAAAAAACGCTGTTAAATCTAATACTGAAAATATTTATGAATCAAATAGACTACTAAGAGAAACAATTGCAATCGTGCGGCTGAAAACGGTGATTTTTCAGCCGAAAAACTCTTATACTTATAGTTTCGTTGAAATGTCCAAAATTTCGAAAATTACTTAAGTTCAAATTTTTTCCAGCGTCTTCCAACAAGTACAATATTGATGACAGAGTTGTTTACATTCTCGTCTTATTTAGTAAGAAGAACGTATCGTAACAGAGTGACGGATATCGGCGATTTTTCGTCCTCGGAACATTAATGGCCGGGCCGTGGTAACGAAAAAGTGAATACGCCCTTGACACCGAAAATGTATTATCAAAACATGTCGGACCGTCTGCGGACAACACTAGGACCTAAACCATTGCTAGGATGTTCTCCAAAATGGATATTCATGAATTGTTATTACTACACTCGACACCCTGGGAATTTGAAGAGGTATTTTAATGTTGCGGTGTAATATACGACATCTCGGCGCGAGCGTCGTCGCAGCCTCGGCAAAATCGCCGCCAACATCCCAAGGGTTCAACCCCGCGAAATCTACAGCTAAAGTCTTCACTTTCAGACCTTATTCCTTCCCCATGCCATTTAAATTGAACAACAATACAATCCCTTGGACTCCTCACAACAATGCAGTTAAATACCTGGGTCTTCACATGGATACTACACTCAACTGGAAAATACATATTGATACAAAAGTCCAACAAGCCAAAGCCAAAATAATACAGCTAAAATCACTTATAAATAACAGTAAACTTTCACTAAATAACGGTATCACCTTATACAAAACCATCATTAGACCTCTTCTCCTGTACGCTTGTCCAATTTGGACAAATGCTGCCAAGTATAATATCAACAAAATTCAGGTTATTCAGAACAAATACCTAAGAACTATCACCCCTGGTTCATTTCCAATAAGCAATTACACCACGAACTTAACCTAAAACCCATCGCACATCACATAGCCTTTCTTGTTCTAATCTAACACTCATCAATCATGAAAGACATATAAATTTAGGAAAATATAATGAAAACCCAACACCACCGAACTTCCCCAACCCATGAACAACAATACAATCCCTTGGACTCCTCACAACAATGCAGTTAAATACCTGGGTCTTCACATGGATACTACACTCAACTGGAAAATACATATTGATACAAAAGCCCAACAAGCCAAAGCCAAAATAATACAGCTAAAATCACTTATAAATAACAGTAAACTTTCACTAAATAACGGTATCACCTTATACAAAACCATCATTAGACCTCTTCTCCTGTACGCTTGTCCAATTTGGACCAATGCTGCCAATATAATATCAACAAAATTCAGGTTATTCAGAACAAATACCTAAGAACTATCACCCACGCCCCCTGGTTCATTTCCAATAAGCAATTACACCACGAACTTACCTAAAACCCATCGCACATCACATAGCCTTTCTTGCCAATAACTTTTATTCTAATCTAACACTCATCAATCATGAAAGACATATAAATTTAGGAAAATATAATGAAACCCAACTAGAATAAAAAACCGATATCCAGTTCATTCTTTTCTCAACATTTTTTCAAACCTCAGTAATTTTTAGAGGTGCTCGGTGAGTCCCCTCGTCAATTGTAGTTTAGAGTTAGTATATAAGAATTAGATATAAGCCAACCATACAAATGAAGAGTTTCTTGTAAACTGAACTTTGTAAGTCAATCCTATACAAAATAAAAATTAAAAAAAAAAAAAATCCCAAGGGAGTCATCGCCCGTACAAGGGATAGTCACGGCTGCAAGCGACGCAACGCGACGCGACATGGCGCAATGCGAAGCGGCGCGGCGAGATCGGAATCGCGTGTAGCCACGAGCATAAACATACTACAGCGCAGCGTCTGCCTTTTGCTGTCCCTGCCGTGTCACTTAGCGAAGCGTCCTAATGACTTGTACCATACATGAGTTGGTGAGTTGTTAGTGATTCCGGGCACTTCAACTGCAGTAGACATTGGTCCCGTAAGTGTAGTTAATGTTTTTTCAACGGTAGGTGGCGGTGTTCTTTGCCCGTTGGATGGCGAGATCCGGCAGAGACCTACCCTCGGCTATCGGGGAGATGGGTTGGTTGGTTGTTAGTGATTCCGGGCACTTCAATTACCGCGGTCATTGATTCCGTAAGTGTAGTGCACGTTTTTCAACGGGAGGAGGCGGTGTTCTTCCCCCGTTGGATGGCGAGTTCCGGGAGAGACCTACCCTCGGCTAGCGGGGTTTTCCGTAACCAGAAATCTCCCACCAGCGGGGCACCGCCCCAGCCGGGACAAGCTCTAAGCTTCAGACCGGTCTCCCGGCATGTGTGGTAGTGTAGTGCATGTTAGTGTAAGTGAGTGTAAGGGGTAAAAATGGGACAAGGAAGAGTTAGGAAGGATCGCGCGCGGTCCGTGGCTCGTTTGGTAGGGTACTGCTCCGGCATTCGCCTGGTGTTGATCCGAGAAACCACGGAAAACTACCGATCAGAGCAGCCGGCCGCTAGAATTCTCCTCCAGGCAGCGACTGAATTCGACCCAGCTGACAAGCTAGTGTCGCAAATCTTCCAGTGTCCGGACTTAAACCTAGGACCTGCCGGTCAGAGGCACTGCAGTGACATCAGTACAAAGCCACCTCTCCAGAACCTTGAATGGGCGTCACCACTAGGGGGGGGGGCACGAAGATCCATTGAATTTATTTCGAGGTTTATTGGAGGAGATTCCCCATTATTCTATGCCTTAACTATTGAATCGTTCCCGAATAATTTGGACCTGGTGCCTTAAATGAACCGAACTTAGAATACTCAATCGCAGAGGCAAATGCATCGCGTGCTGAAACGCTTCCTCGCGGAACAAATACCGGCTTAGGTGGCTCAGGGCGCATCAATTGATGTCACTGCAGAGCCTCTGACCGGGGGGTTCAAGAGCTTGCATCTTGACAGTGGCAGGAATTTCCCTGACTAGCAAGACAGCTGGGTCGAATACGGCCGCTGTGTCGAGGAGAATTCTAGCGCCGGCTAGCGACAGGCGGTTTTCCGTGGTTTCTCCGTTCAACGCCAGGCGAATGCAGGAGTAGTGCCCTACCTACGGGCACGGACCGCGCGCTATTTTTCCTTCCTCTTCCTTGTCCTATTACCACCCCTTACTTACACACACTTACACTCAACATGCACCACACATGTCGGGAGGTTAGAGCTTGTCCCGGCTGGCGCGATGCCCCGCTGGTCATGGAGGGTCATATACGATCAAGATTTATCAAACGTGACTGTACTACGTATTTGAGAGAGTAATTTACTACAGAGAGGAGCAAGGAAAGTCCACTTTTAGTAGCAGGGACCCACAAAATATGTGATATATACCCAGTACTGGGCCCCCCAGAGAAGAATAATGAGTAGTGCTTTAAGGAAAAGTCACGCTGGCGACCGGCCCTCGCAAGGCCACGCAGCTGTTTCTAGCACCGGGGCAGCTGTGAGAAATATGTTACCTGTGCTGGTGGAAAGTGGTGAACCTCCGCAACAACTAAGGAGACGCGGCGCCGCCCCACCTAGGGCTACCGCAAATCTCGATATCGCGTCGCAAGATGCCGCACCTGGTAGAAGTTTGGAGAACCCAAGGGGATCCCCCACTTCTTCAGGGAATCCAAGCCAACGCATGCAATGGACAAGAGAATTAAACATGTCTGTCATGCGTGCATACTACAGAAGCACAAAAGGCGAGACGGAATGTGAGGGCTTCAGGAGAAGGTTCCTAACCGAATGGAGAAAGATATATCCGGAAAGCGCTCTAAATGAGCAGCATGTGTGTAGCCAACTGAACTCCATCAGGAGAAGAAAAGTTTTCTCAGATGCAGAATTAAATCTTCTCAAGACGGAAGTGAGACTAGAACTAACAAATGAGGTAGTCCTGGAGCAGCAAGTTAATGAAAATGAACAAAAAGTACATGAGAACGAACAGCACGCTGTGATTTTCATCCCCCAGCTCGAATATGAAATGGTGGACAAATCCCTTCAAGATATTTATGAGGCAACAAAGCTTCACTACCAAGGAATATCATTAGATCTAAGACCAAAAATACCAAAACTGAAATGCAGCGCTAATGTCTATGAAGTTGTTGGCAAAATGAACCAAATTATTGCCCCAAACATCTCAGAGGCTACTTCTCTTGAAGATGTAGCCGGACTGGTTCACTGTGCTGCAATTGCTACCTGTCAACACCTAGGTTACAAAGTACGGGTGGGAAATGGCACTTCTCTTTCTAAGAAACCTTATGAAAGACAAAATCCACCGGCATGGTTAAAGAAAATTGAAAATCAAATTGCCCAAGCTAGACGAGATATCTCGCATATTGCTGAGTATTTCAGAGACAAAGGAGGAATTTCAAAGATGGTTCGCGCAACTATTCGCTCAATTCTCAGAAGACTGGGGATAAAAAGAACACATAAAGACCTGGAAAGTAAACTCAAAGTTGAAGAGGAGAGATTAAGACAAAGAATAGCAGCTCTAGGGGCGAGAATAAGAAGGTATAATGAAGCAGCGCGACGCAAGAAAGAAAATTTCCTCTTCTCTAACAACCAAAAAGGCTTTTATAGATATCTAGAGTCGAGAGGTGCCAACGACAATGACATAAACCCCCCAAGTGCTTCTGCCATGACGGACTTCTGGTCTCAGATCTGGTCCACTCCAAAGCAACATTTTGATGAAGCATACTGGATACGACAGGAAGAAGAAGCGTGTCATAATATCCCAGAAATGAATGGAGGTGTGATTTCAACAGAGGATGTAAAAAGATCTATAAAGAGAACTCACAATTGGAAAGCTCCAGGAGTAGATGGAATCCATAATTTTTGGTGGAAATATCTGACGTGCACTCATGATATATTGGCGAGTCAATTTCAAAATATTTTGCAAGGAACATCTGTGCTGCCAGAATTTTGTACCATGGGTGTGACATTTATGTTACCGAAAGGAGGAAATGCGCCTTGCCCCGAGAATTATAGACCTATTACATGTCTACCCACAATTTATAAAGTTCTCACCTCCATTATTGCCACCAAACTCGACGAGCATCTGAAAGAAAATGAGCTGCTTTTGCCAGAACAGGTTGGTTGTAGGAAAGGATCTCGAGGATGCAAAGAATTATTAATAATAGATAATATTGTATCCAAGCATGTAAAAAAGAAAGCGCATAATTTGTCAGTGGGCTGGATTGATTTCCGAAAGGCATTCGATTCTATTCCGCATTCTTGGTTGCAGCGAACCCTTCAACTCTACAAGGTTCATCCCTCTATCATTACATTTCTTACAACGTGTATGAACAGCTGGCGAACAACACTGCTTGTAATGCGAGGGAAATTCAGTTACCAGACAGATACTTTAAAAGTTTGTAGAGGCATTTTTCAGGGAGATAGCCTAAGTCCGCTCTGGTTTTGCCTAGCATTGAACCCTTTGAGTAGGATGTTGAATGCTTCCGGCTATGGGTATGCTTTGAAGAACCCCAAGAAGATCATTTCCCACCAATTATATATGGATGATCTCAAGCTCTATGCTAAAGGGTCAGAACAACTTCGCAGCATGCTGACACTAGTAGAAAGCTTCAGCAGCTCTGTTTGTATGGATCTTGGTTTGGAGAAGTGCGCAGTTGTTCACGTGAAGAGAGGTAGCGTCCAGAATACAGAGAATGAACCTCATTTGATGGAAGATTTGAGAATTCAAGAACTCTTCAGTGGCGATGAATATAAGTATCTGGGCCTCCAGCAGCTCCTAGGAACTGCAGATGAAAAAATAAGAAAACAAGTGGAAAGAAAGGTTCTCTCTCGTGTGACGAAAATCTGCAAGTCCTGTATTAATTCAAGAAACAAATTTACAGGAATTAACACCTGGGCTCTTTCAGCAGCATCACATACATTTGGAGTTGTCAAGTGGTCTGAGACATCTTTGCAAGCTTTCGATAGAAAAGTCAGAACACTTCTATCAAAATATCGGATGCATCATCCTCGAAGTTCCACCGAAAGGCTGTATCTTTCAAGACATCATGGGGGCCGTGGACTGTTAAGTCTTGAAGTTATGTGCCGCCAGCAAGAAAAGCAGCTCAGAAATTATTTCACCAACAACAAATCCATGACGGCCATTTGTACACAAGATCACGGCTATACACCTCTTAAGCTGCTCCAGGAAGATCACAATCCAAGAGTTCTGAAACCTGTGGACCGAATTGAGCAGTGGAGATCAAAGGAACTCCATGGCAGGTTTGCTACTGCTCTTCAAAGTAACTCCATAGATGTGAAGAGATCGACTGAATGGCTGAGAACAGCTGGGCTTTTTGGCGAGACAGAAGGATTTGTACTGGCCATTCAAGATCAGGTAGTAGCCACTAATAACTACAGGCGATATATTATGAAAGAGAACATCAGTGACAAGTGTCGCCTGTGTAAGAAGGCCACCGAATCTATCCAACATATCTGCAGTGGATGCTCTCAGTTGGCACAAACAGATTATTTACAACGTCATAATAATGTAGCCAAAATCATCCACCAAGCTCTTGCTAAAAGATCGGACATGATAAAGGAAAGCCTGCCATACTACAAATATCTACCAGAACAAGTTTTGTCTAATGAGAGAACAAAAATCTTGTGGGATACTCCCATTGTTACAGACAGAACAGTGGAAGCAAATAAGCCTGATATTGTCGTATTCGACAAAACTACTCGTAGGGCAATAATAATTGATATCGCAGTCCCACTGGATCATAATCTGCTGACAACTATTGCAGAAAAGAGGAGAAAATATCAGCCACTCTCAGTTGAGCTGAAAAACTTGTACAAACTAATAGAGGTAGATATTGTACCCGTGGTTATTTCAACTAATGGGCTTGTGGCTGAAGATTGGAGGATTGTGAAAGAAAAACTCCATCTAAATGAGTGGCACCTCAGAACCATGCAGAAGGCCGTGTTGCTGGCAACCACCAACATTGTGCGCAAGGTTCTCTCCCTAAATCATTGAAGCGGAACCTGAGTGCACTGGAGCAAGAACTTCTCACCATCTGTCTCACCATATATGTTGACGTTCTGTCCTTGAGTTATACTTGAAAACTCCGGAAGAGAGTGAAATTTTGAAATATGAAATAATAATAATAATAATAATAATAATAAAAGAAGCACGTTTTTCTGCATCATGACATAACTTTCTCTTTACACCGTTTACGAGAAAGTGAAAACAACTACTTTGTGCACTTAATGTGAAACTAAGTACATCGATTCTTTTTTTTCCCTAGGGCTTTAATCCAGCAAACAGTCGGTTGCCCTTTACGTCCCGAAGGGACGCATATTCGACCATACACTAGACAAACTATTGCGGGCTCCTCTGATCTGGGGTCAGCAGAACGCGAGGCCCTCCGCGACAACACACACAAAGTGAAGGGACAAACAGCCATGCCCAAGGCGGGACTCGAACCCGCGACCCTTCGGACCGAAGCGCTGAGTCGGTACTCGCTCTTAGCCACCTCGGCCATCCAGGTCGGCACATCGATTCTTGCTTCTCAAATATATCCTTTAACGTAAGACGAGCCTCCTAAAGATGCTGCGCCACTGATGGCACGGCATGCTGCGCTAGCGCGTCGTTGCCGGCGCACGCAGATCTGCCCGGCGGAGGCGGTGCTGACGGCGGCGGCGCGGCGCGGCGCGGCGGCGAGGGCGAAGGCGATGGCGGAGGCGAAGGCGAAGGGGGCCGCGCCGCAGACGCACAAATAAACCAGCGCGAGCGCCCGCCAGCTGCGAGCGCGCGCCTTATCGCCGTTTCGCCGAACCGCGTGCACGCGCTGTGCGGCGCGGGCGCGTGCCTGCCTGTCTGCCTGGCGCAGCAACGCTTTTTTATTTTTTATTTTTTTAAATTTATTTACATTCTATTGGATTGAAAAATACGAAGATCACTGTTAATACACCCTATCTTTGTTATAGTTGCTTATATCTACTTTCAATTAACTTACAAATAATCTTAAAATACAACCTACTTTAGTACTAGGGTGGTAGAGGTATCTTTCTACAGTATCTTTATTTTGGGTCGAGATCTGAGAATTTATTTAGGAATGAATGGAAAGGTAATTTATTCTTAATGCGTCTGTCAAGTTGGATTTTGGCAGAGTCTTAGAGGGGTTAGTTTAGGTATATTTGGTATGTTTTGGAAGAAGTGGGTGGATAAAAAAATAAAGTGGTTGGTTATCGGTTCTATCTGGAATTCTTTATGGAGTGCGCAGCGACGTCCAGCTCACTCAGGGCGGCGAAAATTCAAGAAATTGGGCCACACCGCCTATGGTTTCATTGATTGATTGATTGTTTCCGGGCGCGTCAACTGCTAAGGTCGTTAGTCCCGTAGGTGTTGTTTTTATCGCGGTATATGATGGTGATATTCCCTCGCTGGCCGGCGAGATCCCACGACGAACTACGTTAGCTTGTGGGGTTTCCCCAAACCTGAACCTCCCACCAGACGAGACAAGCTCCTAAGCTCCCGACTGGTCTCCCGAGATGTATGTTAGAATAATGCATTGAAATGTAAGTGTTTGAGTGTAAGGGGCGAGGATAGAACAAGGAAGAGGAAGGAAAGATAGTGGGCGGTCCGTGGTCCGTTTGTTAGGGTATGCTCCGGCATTCGCCCGGCGTTGATCGGAGAAACCAAGGAAAACCACCGATCAGAGCAGCCGGCCGCTAGAGTTCTCCACACCGCGTGAGGTGGCCTTTGCTGTCTGCTTGCCTGGAGCCCGTTGAGACCGACCTCCTCCCCTCGACAAGCAGCGGGCCTCAACGTTGCCCCAGGCCATTGCATACCCAATGGCTGGCATTACACTGTAAAAGATATTTGACATATATCTTTGATGAAGAACATTGTGGATATTCTTCGAACTTTCACGAGAATACATTGACCAACTTTGATAAAGAAATTTTGACGAACGTATTACATTTCGTCCAATATTTTATGTAGTTTTGCTCGCAATTTACGATGGATGACGCACAAATAGTTGTGTTTGGGCTTATTTATGTTTTATAATATCTAATCTATGTGTAATGCTGATGAAGGAAGAGGTAAAAGAGGAAACGTTTGAACGTCAGGCCTTAGAACAACGCCATGGTATTCATCCATGGTGAGGTTATGGGTCGCACATTGTGAAGCATTAAAGAACTTCGAAATGAAGAATTATTTGAGGATGGATGCGGAAACATTCAATTTTCTTTGACGTTCCTCCTTCTTTCGAAATTGAATCCTCTGATTTGGAAGTTTAAAAAAATTATCTTCCTGAATTGGGCATTTTCCGAACCCCATCATTTTCACTTGACGGGAAAATGTGTCCTCTAAGCGTCAATTCATTTGGTTTTACTTTTGTAGTCCGGATGGACAGTATTACATAAACATTCTAATTGCTCGCACTCTTCAATTAAAACTTTGGTTGATGCAATACCCCTATATCGGACGCCATGTTACCAAATGTATGATCAAACTTGGACGATTCAGACTACATTTTATCCAAGAAACTTTATAAAAGAAATCTTTTATAAAATATCGACTATTACACTGTCGTATATCTTTTATAAAAGATCTTTGACAAAGAATTTTTACATTGTAACACCGGCCAATGGGCCGCCCACAGGGCCCAGTGGCCCTGGAAATCTTCCTGCGAACAAAAGCGAAGCTCAAGGGGAGGCCAATCTCGCAACTAAGCACCCGTAGACCATTCAGTAAGATTTCTTGCTTACGAGATAGGGTATTGCCGACCACATATTACGAAAAAAAAATTGAAAACCCCCTCTCTCCTCCGTAACGCACCTGTAACGCGCGCTTGAACTCCCCTAAATAATTACGTAACGCTTGCGGCGTCCCCCCATTTACCAAAAGTAAACATACATTATATAACAGTAAAATCAATTTCATTGATTTCTATTTGTGTTATATTAAAATGGATGATAATTAGAATTAGGCCCGGTTTCACCAACATACACCTAACGTGACGTTAGTAAACGAGTCGTTAAAATTAACGTGCCCGTTAAGCTTTGTTCCGTTTCACCAGCGCTTCCGCGGCTTCAGTTAGCTAATCGCCAGTTAACTTTAATTGGTGTACAAAATGCGTAAGTATTGGTTTTTAGAAGGCTATGAACTGGAAACTCCGTGGGATGTTTACTCTGCTTACATAGAATAAAGCAACTGTCTAGCCAAAGCGCAGCTAACTCTATGGACAATACGGCTAGCCGTAGATTTGCTGGCCCCAATAGAGTCACCCAAAACCTGCTGGTAGCTTTGAGTTGCATAATAACGTAGTCATAAGTAACTGGTTAATTAATGCGATTGACTCGTTCCTGGAAATGAATATAAATTGAAACAAATTTCTAATAAGGAGTTCTTATTTTTTAATAAATAATGAAAATTGTAATATTATGTAATTAATTCATATCATACTTTGAACTTTATGATTTTGTGATTTTGTTTCCAAAATTTTTGGAATGACTGTGAAGAAAACTGTAGCCTATCTTCTGATAAGAATGAATAGTGACACAATTTCATGTATAATGTACGTAATGAACGAAACCATTCATAACCTAATTTGAATTCATCAAGGTTATACAACTAGATAGTTTTCAATGTGCATGCAAAACTCTTACTTATATGGTTTGGTTGTGATAAATGGTACGTAACTATTACATGTAATATTTTCTGACCTGTTTGATGAAAACTCCAGATCTTGCTCAATCAATTCCAGGATTTCTAGTGTCGATTGTTTAGTACACCTGAATCTGGCTGAAAAGTCCCAATCGTCGTACTCATAAAAATAATTTCTTCTTTCCCTGAAAACACGCGGGCGCACAGACATTTCCAGGCTTTCTAAAATATCGTCCAATACATATTGCAGAGCTTTCTCCATTTTTCTCTGCTGTGTGCTCGAACTGAATTGAACCGCGCTGCGCTGCAATCAGTTTAACCAAGCGTTAAAGTTTGGTGAAACACGTATTTTCTCTAACGGACCGTTAAAATCTCCTAACGTCTAGTTAGCGTGTTAACAGGCATTAGTGAAACCGGCCCTTAGTTGGCGATGTTTACTGCGGCGACTAACAGTTTTTGATTGGGCACAATTTTTGAGGAAGGAAGGACGTACGGGCAAAAAAAGTCTAACAAGCCGTGCACAGTCCGTCATGGATGACGCATGTGCGAGACTCTACTTTACCAATTTAACTGCATTCTAAAATACGCTGTAGATCAGTTTCCAATCTTTTCTTCATAATAGAACAGATTCAATTATGATGCAAAAGTACTTCCGTTATTTGTAACAATTTATACATAATAACTAGACATCGGATGTTTAGGCATTAAGAAATCGTCTTTTAGGCGCCTAAAAAGGCACTGAAAAACTCAAGAATAAGGAGGGAAAAGGCACTGTCGTAAGTTACACAGTAAAATGGAAAATTGTAATTTTTGTATATATTATTTTCTAAACTTAAATGCATTAAACCAGTTCGTATATTTTAATGTAAAACTAGAGTTACATATTTACAACTCTTCTACATTTTATTCTTAATAGTTTCCATTAACCAATAATATTTACATATTACCAGTAACTTTTCAAGGATCACAATTTCAAATTTGCGACGACTGGGAGACAAAATCAGTTTGAATGCGGACAAGGATATCTGAACGATGTGACTGGCATATATTTTGGCAGTCCAACACTGAAACCTTCTGGGAATTTATATATATTTCCACTTAAAATTTCGATTCCCTCGGCGTATTGTCAATCGTCCATGTTCTCAGATCATGGGTAGTATTTGTGAAATAGGGAAATGGAGACAAATCAGTTGGTATACTTTCAGGAATTCTCTCGTAATTTTAAATTTCAAGACGTGAATTGGAGGTTTCGTAATGAATGGTCACGTTGGACCATCGCCGATTTTTCGATATCTTAGCATTGCATATAAATATAATAAATAAAAGGCAAAAAAGGCCTTAAAAAGGTATTTATGTAAAAAATAGGCATTTATGCTAAAATAAGCAAAAATAAGCATTATAAAATTCCGTCAAATGTCATCATTTGTCATGATTCGTGGACATATATTATCAGCCTTTAAATAAGTTCTCTAGAAAAAAATGAAAAAAATAGGCATTTTCCTAAACATCCGATGTCTAATAATAACTAGTATTTATTTTACGTATATTTTTGAAATTTAATATTTTTATGTATTTTTTAAAATATTTTAATGTTTTAGTATATGACTGAATAAAAATAATTATTAAATGATGAAAATATTTTAAAAAAATGTATGAGGGATATGTAACACTAAACTAACATCTCTTTACCCCTATGCAACACACCATAAATATGCCTCAATCCCTCCTCCCTCCTTAGCGTTATGTAATTTATGGACGACCTTTACCCTTAACAGACCCAACGAATGGGTCGTTTCCCTGTCGCGAGACTGGAGGTCGAACGTGGACATTGGGAGATGTGTGGCCTTAAAAAAATATTTTTGTATAAAAATACGTTGGAAATTGCACGTTTCACAAAGTCAAGGTTGTTTTACGACAATCGCGAAAGTCGAAGGCCAGAGCCTTATTTTGAACGTGTGATCCGACGAGTTTCCGTCAGTCGTTCTCCATTTCCCTGAGGCAGAGTCTATTTGTCTTCATTGCGTTCTTTAAGGGTTAAGTACACAGTACTTGACATGTTACTACAGCTGATAAATACGAGTATGTTGGCTGATTCGTAAGTCACGGCAGCCATACTTTTTCTCTCCAATAGTGGAAGGCATGACATGAAAGATTGGACATGATATGAAATAGTGAACGCGAATAGTAGATGACATGAAAAAAATTACAATACATGATTGGAAATGTAAGGAATACCCTTTGGTTTGAAGTGTGTATTTGGACAACGGCACGGTCCTATCCACCCAAGATCAGTCGGTGAGGGACAGCGTTCAAAAATTGAGATAAGGAGTAGTTCCAACGCTTGTACGACCTCGCCGTACCTCACGCAATAAGGTATGCGATATTATGTCCATACTATCTGACTCAAAACCCGTTGTTGCCATGGTATTTTTCATTGGTAATACCAGCGTAGGAATTTAGAACTGGGGCCTTTCAAATTATTCGTTAGGAAACTTTAGCTTTTTTTCTAACCAATTTCTTCCCTTCTCTTTTAAAAATCAAACACATCCTTTGTCCCGTTGATGTGATCATTACATTTCATACCATTTTATTACGGATGTGCTGTAATATCAGAAAGATGCATGACATGACATGTAAATCGATGTCTCTTATTAGTGTTTCTCGTTTTCAAAGTATCTTCTGTTACCGTAATATTAGATTTCAAAAGTAAACAATGCGTAACTGCATGTGGTCTTACACTAAAAAACTGAATGACTATGAACAGACTATAACAAATCACATTTCATGTATTGAAACACCCACGTATTTCAATGTACGGAAGAGGGCCAACGGGAACTCAGTGACTGATATGGACCTACCTCAAACACATCCTTTGCATTCCTAAGCTCGTTGGACCTATCTTAACATTGTGAAACATCTGGAAGCCGAAACGATTAACATTTCAGCTCTGCAGGTTGATTCGAAACAGTGACCGAAACCAGCCATCGAATTATCTTACGAACAGCCGGTACCAAACACATTTCACAAATTTCTTTACTAGGTGCATTTTCCTGCCGAATCAATTCATTTGCATCCCGAGAGAACGTACCTCGAACAAAGTACTAGACCAGGGCTACCTATATTAAATTAGACAAGCTGTGATTAAAGTGAATACTGAAAACTAGTGGCAATGATGGAATGCAACTTACATTGTGCAGATTTGAATGTACACTGATTACGTATTCGTAGCAGAAAGTCCACTTATTCCACCTATGTGATTCAAATGTGATATTTACTGTTCAACATTACAGTTTGCACTTGCAGAACGTTTTAGAGACCTCAGATACTTTTTGTGTTTTTATTTATTTTTAAGAAAACCACTGGTGGTAAGCTAAAATTCTTGTAAATTTTAAGTGTTGCTCGGCGACATGAAGAACGAGAACCACTGCACAAAACACTAGCACACTTGAGTACTGTCTCGATTCTGGGTTCCGCAAAATGCGAGGTCTCGTTTGTCACACTCCACTGGAAGGGCAGAATCCGTAATGGGACCGAGAAGGTGAATCTATTCACACGCTCTACGTACTCCGTGGACATCCTGATGGGCATCGAGATATATCGAAAGTGAACTGCATCACAGCATTCGGAGACTGCCCCAGTGGTTCGTGGAAGCAAATCTCCGCATCCGTCCGAGATCTCCAGCGCGAGCCTGCCGCAGCATCGCGTAGCTGCACGAGAACAGAGGAGAGTTCGAAATGGATAGTGGCGTAGAATTCGCGGGCAGATCAACAAAACTTTCTAATGGCACGTTTCTGTTAAAAATTAAGGTATTCGATCGTACATTAACAATTAGACCAGGATATGGCGCAGGAGTGTCGCGAAGGAGATAACTTGGCGACTAAAACCTCTCCCGAAATAAAATATGAAACTCATAGGCGTGTGCAGCCTAAAACAAGAGGGGGAGAACTACATTTCTGGGACCCCGTTTCCGTTGTTTTTTATTTCACTAGAAATAATTAAAACATATTACAATGAGAGTGAAATCATAGCTTTAATGATACATCCAATAAATACACTTGCTTTTTTTTGTTGAATCATTATCAGATTTCCCAAATGCCTCGTCCCCAAATATTGTGACAATTCCTCAAGCATGTTATAAAGTGAAAATCAAAAATTGTTCAATAAATCAGATTTATATTTCCGAACAAAAATCGTAATAAATGCCGTAAGAAAAGTACATTCTCATATCGTTAATATGAAAGTTGTAGGTCAAAATATCGTAACCTGGTTTCGCTAAATGTGACGTGAAAAATCTCCGACAATTTGGTTTTGAACGATTTTATTCCACTTCTTTATTTGATGGCTTCTTTCCGAAAGAAAATGTTGAGTACGGCTCTATTATAGTGGATTTATGGGTTAATGGGGTTTGTATCCAGTAGCCTTGACGGAATTTGGATGGATGAGCAGAAGTTATAATAAATTACCTTTATCCTCTTAAGTTCTCATATTTTCTCCTACTTCATAACAATAGCCTATTATATAAGCCTTCATTTGCTCTGAAGCAACAAAAGGAAAAGAGAAAGTAACAAAGAAAAGCTGGATTATCCTTTACAGTAGCAATTCAATTTTTGCATTTTTAGCTATGTATTGTATATATTTTTTATGTGTATAAACGGTTTTATGTGTAGGGACGGTTTTACTGGTTGTTTCCCATTGATAATTGACAACTCTCCTATCATTTCTCTCTTGGAGCATTACGTGCAAATTCTAGCAACCTGTCCTTTACATCACTGATTCTATTTGGCATTCTTACCCTGCTCAATTCATTCATCTATTATTCAATAACGAATTTTAGGCCTAGTTATACGCCCCATCCAGATAGTTATGTTTTTAAAATATTTTTCTAAAAAATTGTGATGGATCAATTGAGAAGCTTGCTTGATAACCATTTTTAAAAAAATTACAAAAACAAAACGATTTAAGTTAAATACTGACTATCTAAGTAATGTGAATCACTCTTATAAAAATACTGAAATAAATAATTTTTAATATTTGTTTTTATGCGTAAGATCCACAATACTTGGGTTAGTAAGCATTTATAAACTTCAAATCATTATTTTGTTTTTGATTTATTTTTTAAACTGTTATAACTAGTCTATTAATTTGTGCTAAAAATTGTATTCAAAATTTCTTTGATAGTTGCTGTAAAATCACTGATGATGGGAAAATTTCCCGAAAACTAGTTCTGGTTCATGAATATTTTTAATGTATTATTAAAACATCCAAAAATCTTTGGATTGTGGTTTGATTATTTCATACTCATTCAATTAATGACGAACTACCAGGACACAACTGCCGCCACCACTGAGTAGAGTTCTTTAAACATTCAATTGTTTCTCCAGTAAAAGTTACATAAGATGGCCAATCATTATCTAATCCCAAGCGCCTCTACTCCTCTCATTCACATAAAACGCTCAATCGAATTTCTCAGAATGCAGCGATGGCGTGTGTTTCTTGCTGCGTACTGTCTGGAGGTATTACGCGCACTGCCACATCCTGGTGTGAGACGACCGCTGGACTTATACAGTAAAAGGAAGAACCTTCGACAGCTATCAACTCATGTTTTGATTAGCAATGCACGCGTTGATCTTATTATTTGATGTAATACGTCCTAGGCCATCTCCTATTCTTTTCGATCCAGACTATTTTCAACAACGGTGTATCTTATTCAGCATTATTTACTGAGATCATGGTGAGAATGTTTCGTGTGTCAACCAAGAATGTGACCTACGAGTACTGCTTGGAGTGGATCGTTTTGGTCCGTGTGATATAACTTATCCGAAAATCCTATTAATGGGATGTATGAGGAATAGCGCTGGTCAGAATCCGGACCGACATTATTTTCCCCGCGTATTCGCTAGGGCAATGTCAGGAGGTAGTGATCTCTTGGTGTAACGTATATAGCATCAGCGAAAGTACATTGGTCTTCAGCAGGTCGCTAATAATCATGCTGCCAAGAAACAACGCTAGTGTCAGATATGCAAACGAGCATGTCATCGTCTTACAGCCAAGCCAAATTGTAGTGATCTATTCCTGAAGCAATCAACTGCACCTGGGATTAGGCCTACTGCTGGAAATTGGACTGGTCACAAACAAATTAATATTTTACAAGCCTATAATTTTGTCCCTTTTAGATCACTTCCCCGATTGTGTTGTGATTACAAGAGCGAAAAATAGATTCTTCATTTCGAATTGAGGCCGTGGTGGAGACGGAAGGGTAAGGGAAGGGAAAGGAAAAGGGAAAAGGGAAAAGGGGAAAGGGCAAAGGGGAAGGGGAAGGGGAAGGGGAAGGGGAAGGGGAAGGGGAAGGGGAAGGGGAAGGGGAAGGGGAAGGGAAGGGAAGCGAAGCGCGTATATGGCCAATGCACTTTCGAATAGGTGCTTTTCAGGCCTTCGCATGCAAGTGATCAGGAAACTCATAGGAACCTATCAGGGCCTAGGCAGGTGCGAGAAGTTCGCTGATGTTTAGTACATGAAGCAAATTTTCGGCAAATGACTGCAATCGAAACCTATGAGCCTACGAATTCGATTTAGCAGGCGCAAAAAATTTGCTGATGTTTAACATATGAAGCAAATTTTCGGCAAATGACCGCGATCGGACCCGCGCCCTTCCAGTCAGCGACCGCTCCAACACAAGACGCCTTGCGTTCCTGCTCGCAGCTACCGATGCTACCATGCATGGGAAACCTAGATTATCAAACCGGAAAATTAATGACAGGTCAAATCGCACCAGATCCGCCATCCACCCACCATCCGCACAGCGATATTGACAGACCAATCCTCACTCGGTTCTGGAGTTGGAAGGAGGGGGGGATATAGAGATCGTGGGATCTGGAGTCGAATTGACAGGGATAGTCCCACCTAAAGAGTTGAATGTTCCTTGCTGGAAATGAGGTAATTAGGGCTTGCCACGGATGTAATTAATTTCTGCTGATAGGGAAACAATTACGGTAATTCCAAGTACGATTACATCCTTCGAAATATACAAGTAAAGAATCCAAATCAAGAAATTTGAAAAAGAATATGTTGATTTGGTGAACATGGGGATGTTTATTGGCCTAATTACATCGGGTATCAAGCATTTTTTCAAGATACTCAGAGGCCACCTTTAAAAAGAGCCTGAGCTCATGTGTGGGCATATTGTTTGCATCCACGATTTGTAAAACAAATTAAAACCCTGATTTCGTCACACTTCTAATATGTTCAACCAAGGAGAAAATATCGTATTCACATCCTGAGTGGAGACCATGAACTTCAATACAGAAAGAAATTGTTCAAATATGAATGCGAGCAGGCAGAATAACAACAACAATAATAATAATAATAATAATAATAATAATAATAATACGTGATGGCGTAGGGTAGGGGCGACCTCATCGCCCGCAGTGCCCAGCCGGAAGGTAGGGACTGCGCAGTCAGCCCGGTTTCCTCTACCTACAAAGAGGCGCTGACCGCTGTCCTAACCTAGACATCCTCCCTTTCATATTCCTCCCTCCTCTTCCACCGGGAGTAAGTGGGTGGATCGAGTAGCTCACTTTCTTCCGCTACCTAAACCTTAAGCATTTTCCACCTGGAAAGGCTCCTAAACCCTAGTTTTCCTTTCCTTTCTTACCCCTCGTCTCCCAAAGTCCAACCTTACGTCAGAGCGCACGTCATCTCAAGCCACGTGGGAGTCGGGCTATGTCGATTAAAAGCGACGAACAGGGCAATGGCACATAATACCTGGCCGTAGGTATAAAAGGCGCACCCATCTGTGATGGAGAAAAGAAACTTGAGAAGCCTCAGAAAAGAGCCGCTGCCTGGGGAGCGCCAGGGCATCTCTGGAGCCATCGCTGGAGGTGACAGTATGCGAACCGATGGTGGCAGGGTGCTGACAGGGCGGGCACCTGCCGGGGAACCCGAAGAACCTACAGCCTACCACCGAAGGAGAACCCAACACTCGCCATCTCCAGCAGAACCAGCAATTGATGTTTCAATGGAAACTCAGCCACTGACCACTCTTGCTGGCAAGCTAAGGCAGAAAACGAAATGGACTGAAGAAATGAATGAATACATCGTTTACTGCTACCTAAAAATAACTAAACTGGAATCCGACTTAACAGCATATAGAGAACCATTGTACCAAATGGTTATTGGCAAATACCCAGAACTTTCCACAAAGACAGTCCAAAATATTGTTGATCAAAAACGTTCTATACTAGTCAACAAGCGACTCCGAGAATCGCAAATATACCAAATTAAGGAAATGATGACAAATGTCGGCTATGTGGAGAACATAGGGAAAATATAGATCACATTATCAGTGGATGCAGCTCTCTAGCATCCTCAGAATATACAAAACGACATGACGACGTTTGTAAAGTGGTTTATCAGCAACTATGCCACAATAATAACCTTTTGACGGGTAACCGAACACCATACTATAAGTACACACCCGAACCAGTCATTGACACAAATAATCACAAAATGTACTGGAACAGGTCCATAATAACAGATAGGTCTGTATCATCTAATAAACCGGACATTGTATGGCATGACAAGAAAAACAAAAAGGTGTATCTGATTGATGTCGCAGTCCCGCTAGCTCACAACATCCCAAAGAAAAGACGTGAAAAAATTCTAAAATACCAACCTCTGGCAAACGAGATAAAGGAAATGTGGAGCGACGTGGAAATGGTAACGATTGTACCAATAATTCTAGGCGCCACTGGTGAAATTCCTAAGTTCCTACATGAATCCCTAGCTGAACTGCATCTGAAGAAGGGGTTATACATCCAGATGCAAAAGATTGTTATACTGGACACATGTAACATCGTGAGGAAGTTTCTGAACATTGATGGTTGATCCAGTGCTGATTATGACAGTTGGAACGTGTATCTCTTGTTCATGGTAACCGAGATACACGAGTGGAAACAAGTTAAATTGTGATAGTGATAATAAAAATAATAATAATAATAATAATAATAATAATAATAATAATAATAATAATAATAATAATAATAATAATAATAATAATATACTCAACGTATAAATAAATGCGTTTCGTTGGGTGTTATGTGAAGATATTACATGCATTGCCAATCAAGCTACTTGGAGAACAAAGGACTTATATAAACATAAAGAGGAAGATTCTCCAGTTAGTAATCCTATTGTGGATTTTTACAATTTCTAGTTCATTGTGTTCTCGTTAATTGTTACTTGAAGACATAGGCCACTCCCACCCTTTCCGGCCATCATTTATTCATTCATGCCTGATTTTATGGTTTGAACTTATCTTACGTTTCATTGTTACTATTTCTACACTCCCCGTTGGCCAGGTAGGACCAAATGCCAATTTCAAGCCTCTTCCCTTTGATCTTCTCTCTTCGTCTCATTCAAATACTGCATCATCCTTTCACAAAGTTTCTTTTCTTTCTCTCCTAAAATTATTTCGTTCTGGTTTTCTTTTCTCTGCTGCCTTGAAATTCTTACATTTTTACATTCTTTCTAAATATATCTTTCGATAGATTTATCTTCCTTAATACAATTACTTTCCGAATCGTTCTAAACTTCTTATATGCATGATTGCTATTATTATGATTATTACTATTATTAAGAAACTTTCATAGATGCCTATTGTTCGCTGCCCTTTTTCCTTTTGTTCTCTTTACCGCTATGTACTTTATCCTTTGCTTTCAACTAACCTTTCCTCCTATTTTATCATAACCCATTTATTTATTACTTATCAGCGCAAGTTACTCTTTTTATTGTACACAGTAATCATTTTCAGCCTCGCTAATGCTTTGAGAAATTCAGGGGACTATATCAGTAAAATTGGCGAACAGATCACGCGGCGTGTAAATATTAGCGTTGAGGATTTGTTTACTGCTCTTGAGTGAAGACGCTACAAACGTTTAATGAGAGGAGGTCTGTGCTTCGTCTGAAAGACTTGTGTAGGAGGCTTTTGCGTCATTCCCTTCAAGTGGGCTGCGAGAGTCTCCGCGACCGTTTCCGTATTCACGGAGTGCATTCATCGGCCGAGTACCCCGAATCGACTTTCCTCTGAGTCTTACGTGACGTGTCTATAAATAAATCGATCATAACCGGGAGCAATGATCCGATACTGCTTACTTGACCGCCTGGAATTATATTTTGCCGCTTTAAGAGTAAAATGTATATAGTTAGCTAAAAAATCGTTGAAGAACAATGCAATTTAAAAATAAGGTGTAATAATCTTCATTAGAATTCCTTTTAAAATACAATATGCAATTAATATATTTATTTTGTAGTAGAAATAAAAGATTATTACAAATTCATTAAAACTACGACGACAAAATTATTTGAGATCAAATTCGTAATTTTAGAATATGCTTAACACTAAGGCCTCCGTATTCCTAACCTCAAGAGGGAAGAAAAAGTCTAGATTTTGAATATTTATATTTATAGAGGTTCAGTAATCTAACATCATGTAGAGAATGTGGCGGCAACTGCATTGATTGACTGATTATTAGTGATTCCGAGCGCGTCAACTAACGAGGTCATTAGTCCTGCTAGTGTAGTGCATGTTTTTCATCGGGAAGTTTTTCAGCGGTGGCCACCCCCCACTGGATGGCGAGATCCGGCGCCGACATACCATCGACTAGCGGGGTTTTCCCTAACTAGGAATCTCCCATCAGCGGGGCACTGCCCTAGCCGGGACGTGCTCCCGACTGGTCTCCCGGCATGTGTGTTAGCGGGCATGTTAGTGTAAGTGTGTGTTAGTAAGGGTCGAGGACGAACAAGGAAGAGGAAGGAAAGATCGCGCGCGGTCCATGGTCTGTTTGTTAGGATACTGCTCCAGCATTTGCCTGGTGTTGATCGGAGAAACCACTGAAAACTACTGATCAGAGTAGTCGGCCGCTAGAATTCTCCTCCAGACAGCGACTGAATTCGACCTAGCTGGAAAGCTAACGTCGAAAATCCTGCCGCCGTCGGGACTCGAACCTAGGACCTCCCGGCCAATGGCACTGCAGTGACATCAATTGAAGCACTGAACCACCGCTCACGGTGCGCGGCAAATAAAGGAAACATCGTGTAGAAAAAGAGAAATTAAGGGGATGGGGATATCAAAAATACGTGTATTAGTCATTCGGATTATTGGGATTCTGCTTATTTGTATACATTAAAATATTCTTGTCAAGATGACAAAATCTCTTATCTCTGAAGACAATTTTCAAAAAACAAAAAATCAATAAGTTTGCTTACTCATATTTTTGATCTCTTCAACAGTGGTTCTGTTGTTTCAAATATTGATATACGGTAAAATGATACAAGTTTTGTATAAGTTCGAGAGCGCATGTATCGCAATCGAGCATTTGGCGACTTAACAAAGGTTTGAGATTGTAATAAAAAGGATGGGTATCCAAAACTACACGTCGAACTGACTTTAAATCTGTAAAAATTGACGAGTTTCGTCAGCACTGAGAGAATTTTAGAAGAAAATGAAATTGAATGAAGTGAAACTTTGTTTAATTTCATTGCACTTCTAAGTTTTTACTTTTCTCGCCTGAGTGCCAATAAATTAGAGTGTTTTTTTTTTCATTTTGTTGTTTTTGATAGTAGCTTTGTTTTCTTACTCTCCTACTTTGCGCAATAACATGTCACAATCCATACACACTGCGATGTATAGGAGACCCCCAATAAATTCGGTCGTGGGCTGATCTGCGCAGGCAGTGGCTGCGCCAAGAGGCAGCTGCGAAGCGGCGCAAGGGGAGGCCCAATCTGCGCACCGCCATCTTGAAAACCTTCGGCGCAGAGTACGTGAAACTGGGAATTCTGGTCATCATCACCGACATCGTTCTACGGTAAGTACTCGTATCACATCTTACTTAGCCAGGAAACATATATCACTGTAAAAACTCGATAGATCTCCTCTGAAAGGAATAATGATTCCACTTCTTGGGGTTTTATCAACCGACAATTTTGTTTTAGAAAAAAAAAGGGAAATGAAAATGTTCGAGGAATAGAAGAATTAGAGCAATCAAGGTACCATTCACGATACAAAGAGAAGGGGTAACAAAGTTCATCTCATAGTAATGCACCTGAATCGCACCCTCATATCACATGAATGCACTCCTCGCACTTTGGAGCGTACCGAAACAGTTTTATTTGCCTTTTAGCAGGAGGTAAAACAACTGTAAGCAGGCCCGAGACATTGTCAGTTAAAACCACAAGATATGACAAACAAAGAACACTGATCAATCAAGGAGCCATTGCTCCTCGCCAGCTTGTTCGTGAACTGCCGATCTTCGAGCGCAAATTGTCAGTAGGTTCCTCAGTGACAGATTACCGAACAGGCTGAATAGGCTGCAGCCTGGGGCGCGCAATTTTTGAGGGCGGAAGAATTTCAGCGGGTGCAAAATTTCATAAAGGGAACTTCTGAATGTTTTCATAGAAATATTTATTTCCATGTTCGTAACAGAAAATGTTAATTAATCCAATATATCCATTGATATATACAGATAAAATGAATACAAAAGTGTCGTATATTTATTAAATCACTTTCGTGGTGAGAATTATTTATAGGCATACGTATAATCAGGGCTTCATTTCTGGCGGCAAGCGACGGAACGGTATTCCGGTACCCCTGGAATAATTATTAAATTATAATATAAATATTCAATATTTCTATTATACTAATACTATATTCCGAAGTCTAAAATTTTATAAATCAAGCCCTGCATATAATGAATTATTTGTACGTACTCAATATTTGCTCTGTTAAAATATCGTAACAATGTTTTATTCAAAATATTATAAATAGCTTTAATGTTAAAAAAGCAAATTAAAAGGGCGCTAAAACATTTGATACCCCAAGAATAGCGTTTTGCGCGCTTTGTGTGCTGTATCTGTCCACTGTTGGGCGTGTTTGCGGTGGCGCAAGTACGGGAGCAGGAGCCGATGCTAGAGGCGACAGCGGCTTGAGGTTATTCTCAGAACAAATAGCATAAACAAACCGAGAGGACGCTTTTGCGAGTGTAACAGGACGTCCTTAAAAGACGCCGCTTCTTCTTTGGACGCGGCCTGTCACTCATCAGTTCAGAATAAACGAGGCTTCAGAGTTCAGGCTAACCCCTTCATGTCACTTGGAGTTTCTGAAATTCTACAAATGATGCGGAAAGGAAAAGAACGAGGAAAATCTACTACGTCCTCCGACTGTGAGATAATATTCTAGGTATCTTTGCCAAAGAATTAATTTGAATTATAGTCATGTTTGCAGATGGATACTGCGATATCTTCTTTAAATGATCTAAGAGTACAATGATTTACTGTCGTTGAAATTATCACATTCGATTTTGACGTATTTATGATATTTGTAGAAGAGTCGTTGTACATGACTAATATCGCAAATAAAAACATGCTCTCATGAGAAAGAGAATGAATAATGTCCGTGTTAGGCGATAACAGTTGTAAGTTACTATAAATATCGCTTCTATTAATTTATAGCTGGGTCATCGTAGTCAGGGCAAAGAAATAAACACACACTCAACCGAAGAAATACGAGTTGCTAATACCACCATAACTAGTTAATGTAGCTGAATGATTAAAACAATGTAGGAACAATATAAATCTATTCGTAAAGTCCTATTTTCTCGTAATTGAAACTATCACACCACGAAGGAAAGCTGGAGTAAGAAAACGACAGCAAGAGAAAGAGATTGTTAAACAACGAGCAAATAGTGAATTCTGTGATTCAGACATGCTTTAAATTCTATCACAAATGTAGTATAAATGAATTACATAAAAAATATTATAAAATTTCAAAATATTTCAATGCTTTGAACTTCTGCAAAAAGCAACAACAAACAAAACAAAATTTCATTAAGAAACAAATATTAAACAAGCACAGTTGTATCCACATTTTTCTCAATGCTTATCCCGAGCTGAGTTGGCCGGATGAAGCGAGCGGCTGGGTCGATAACCGCGATACTGGCGCGGCGGACAAGCCATGGTGGAAAGAGATGGGTGAGCTACTCCGCATCGCATCCGACTTCAGCCAATGAGGTTCAAGCACTAGTTTGCGTCCCAATATTAGCGGGAATTTTAAATGCAGCCAGATACCCATTACCACCTTGTTGTAAGTCATTATAATAAAAACAAGAATCTTTTATTTCAATTGCACATAGATCGTGTTTTTTTGGTTGATCGCCGTTGAAAATTGTCACTTTATGCCAATTTCAAAATGTTTCTCAACACTTTTCGCTCTCCACGCCACTCTTTTAGTGTGGCTTTTCAAACGAAGTGGCCATGTTGTGGCCACGTGGTTCGAGAGGCAAACTGGTGATGCGAGCAAAAATCGGTGCGCCGGACTCGCTCTCCCATGTATTTCCATCATGAGTCAGGCTGTGCTTATCTCTGGATCTCGTGCAAGTAGAAGAATGGTGAACACAGGGAGCCTCCACGTGTCTCCGTTGTTTAGGTTTCCGACCTCATAGGGGAATCCTCATTGCACAGTACCTGTGCTGGCACAAGTAACCAATGCAGTGCTGTTTAATGTTAGATCAATCGATGGATTGATTTGTGATTCCGGGCACGTCAACGCCTAAGGTCATTCGTCCCGAAAGTCTAGTGTATGTTTTATGGGAGGATGTGGCGGTCATCTCCCCCGCTGGCTGGCGAGATCCGGCGTCGACCTACGTTGTTTTGTGGGGATTTTCCCCAACCAGGTATCTCCCACCAGCGTGGCATCGTCCCAGCTCGGACGAGCTCCCAACGTGTCTCCTAGTATGTGGGGGAGTGAAGTGTGTGTGAGAGTGTGTGTAAGTAAGGGTGAGGAAAGGACGAGGAAGGAAAGATCGCACGCGGCACGTTTGTTAGAGTACTGCTGCGGCATTCACCTGGTGTTGATAGGAGGAACCACGGAAAACTACCGATCAGAGCACCCCGCCACTAGAATGCTTCTCCAGACAGAGGGTGGAGCCTTGTAGCTGCGAAGCTAGTGTCAAAAATCCTGCCATCGTTGGGACTCGAATCCTCGGACCTCCTGGTCAGAGGCATTGCAGTGACCAGTATCAACTGGTGCAATGCAAAGGTAGCTCAGGGCCTCAATTGACAGCAGCCAGCGAATGTGCCACAAGCTGGCACAATGTACACAGCACACACAAATATTGTGAAAAGAATGTAACACGTTTCGGAATCACTTACAAAACATGTTTCCTTTATTATTTGTATATTAGAGATGTTCATTTGTTTTGAATGCCCCCAGACTACAACTATCAAGAATAAGCAATTTTCTCAACAGTAACTCTCTAACAGAAATAAGCCTAACATTTTTCAGACAAGATATATACATTTTTGATAATGCATTTTTCTGTGACCATAAGTATTATCTAATATTGCAAGGCATTAATTACTCAAATATTTCACAATTTCTGAGCTGCTCTTAAACATATAGAACACAATACTTCTTAGAGGAAAATTAAAAAAAGAGGAAATGCAATCAAACATAGAGTAAGAGCTCTTCGAGATTTTGAAGTCATGATTTTTTTTTAAATAGTAGGAATCCCCGAGACATTTTCATTAATTCTTTTATTAATTTTCAACGTTCAATGAATGTCGGTAATATAGGCAAGTCTCTAACTATTCAACTATTACTCTTAGACTCCCAGTATCTCTTTTTTCTAACAAAACATTACTCTATTGAATGTGACATGAAGGAGCAATTCTACCAAATTTAAAATGAAACGCAGGTATGTATTTTTGTCGCCTTCGTGTTTTTATCACGTCGTTCTAACAGCTAGATCAACTTGAGCTGCAAAGAGGTCATCGTCCTGGATGACGAAATGCCGATGAAATTTCGGCAGAGAACAATGGCCAGGGTGACTGTTAGGTTCTTATCAACGCAACTCATCGATATCGGAGTCCTGATTTCATGTTTGATGACAGTTTGACCTAAAATTGCCTCTGCTGGGACCGCTAAAATTTTGAGAGGAATGGAATAGATGCATTTCTTCAGGTTGGCTATTTCCAAATGCAGCTCCGGCGGTATCCTGGGTATCGCGAACTCTTCACACTAATTTATAGGGAGCGGATTTATATGATTTTGCATGTTCTTGCCCGTTGCTTCAGTGCGTAGTTAAGTGAAATTTCTTGACCAAAAAAATGTTTCATCTTTTCATATTTCACTTTTCACATTTATTTGTGAGCGTTCCTTGATTCGAAAGTGCTAGTGTCAGTTTGCGTTTTTGTGTTTTCTGTAGATGATAAAATACTTGTGCAAATGTACTATATTTCTTGAGAACATATTTTTTTAAACCAGACACAAGAAATTCAACAAGATATACAATGTACTTCACTAAAGTGAACATTTACTTACATTATTTCTCTCACGAAGTAGGGTAGATTATATTTGCACAAAAATATCTCTTTTCATTCCAAGCATGCTTCTCCTGAATTTTATCAAGAAAGGTTTATACAGGAAATGAAATATTGTTAATTTATATTGCATATTAAAGAGCACATTTCAGAATTTTTAGGTCAGAAATTCATATTTTTAAAAACATTTCAAGATTTTTTAGGGCATTAAAATCCTCTTCCTACTAATAATTAAAATGCATAAGCAATTAAAACAGAGAAGTGAGTATGAACTACACAAGGTAATAAACAATTTACGTTTCCATACAGTTTTGGAGGCATACTTCCCGAAAGTGTTCTGCAGAATAGCCTCCCGATTTAGTCTTAGCGAGCACTTACATTTGTTTAAAATCGGACTGTCTAATATGTAAATAAACACCGAGTGAATGTGGAAACCGGCTGCGAGAGCTCAATGGAAAGTGTTGCCTCGCAGAATCGTTGACCACAAGTCCGGGGTATGATTCACGACGGTCGCGGATTTTCGCCACTAACTTCAAAGCTAGATCCAATTCAAATAGAAAAGTTAAAATCCAAAGTGAAATCGTTTCTGCTGCATAACTGTTTCTATACAATAAAGGACTGTACTGAGCATCACAAGGAAAGTAGCATTAATTTTACAAGTGATATTTAATGTATTATTTTCCATTTGGACTGTATAATTCTAAACAATATGTAACATATTGTATCGCAGATTCTGGGTCAATGACCCCCATCTCGATCAGGTTTTTCGTCCAGTTTTCCCTGATCCATTGCGCAAATGCTGAGATGGCATTTAGCAATGGAGGAAGTATTATTCCTTGACGAAGGTCATCATGGCCCAAAAGTTATTAGTTATTTATATTTGAAAATAGATTTTATTACATGGGAGCGGTTTTTTAAAATTAATTCAAAATTCAAGTAGTATATGACTTAGTGTAGGGATCACAGAATTTTGAAAATGTGCACAATTCACTTCTCTCCATAGCACGTCATACACAGTTTTAACTGTTTTTGACGTAAAATAAATAAATAAAACCACTGTCTTATGTAGCGGCCGGTTACTCTGATCGGTAGTTTTCCGTGGTTTCTAGGAACAACACCAAACAAATGCTGGAGCAGTACCTTAACAAACAGAACACAAACTGCGCGCCATTTTTCCTTCTTAATCCTCGTCATCCCCTCTCCCTCCACACACTTACCGTAACAATAAAAAAATTAAACACTTTCTCAAAAGTTGCTGTAATTCTTTTTGAGTGTTCTCTAAGTAATATGGCATAGGTCAGATTTTCATTTAAAGCTTTACGTACGCTAGCTAAACGGTTAAACAAACAAACAAACAACCCTGCTTTCACATCACTAGTTTCATATTTTAAAAGTAACGAAGGATGGATGTAAAAAAAATAAAAAAATCAACCTTGGTCCCGCACAAAATATTGGTGTCCATGGTGTTGCAGGTTAGCGCAGCCGCAGCTGTTGGGAGGGCTGCTGGCCTATTTCGAGCTGAACAGCACGGTGCAGCGGCGCGACGCCTACCTCTACGCAGCGGGCATCGTGCTGTGTGCGGTGCTGAACGCGCTCTGCTCCAACCACTACCTCATGGGCGCCTTCCACACCGGCATGCGCGTGCGCGCCGCCTGCTGCGCCCTCATCTACCGCAAGGTACGCTCATCTTCACTTTACTTCTTCCTTCTCTTTCTTGAGGAGCATATGATGGGGTGGTAACAGGAGAATGGTCAGTTTTAGAGTTAACTGTGCTCATCGTTGTAGATGCATGCCTGACGATGATGTATAAGGTTGTTCGTGTGAAGATGACGGTGCATGTCGTTTATGTACTGCACACGTGACAATAATACGATGGATAATTTATAATAATAATAATAATAATAATAATAATAATAATAAGCCTTGATGACAAAATATATTCTCAAAAAGCCATTTAATTTTAATTCATGCGTAAGTTTATTCATAATTCAATTCTTTATAGCAAAAGACAGAAACGGATGTGATCTCAAAACAATCGTGCTGATATTACACTTCTCCCCAAAATGTCACATTCAGTGCTAACTATTTTTAATGATAAATAAATTTAACCCACCCGTGTACAGACATTGAACCATTAACAGCAACGAAGAAGGAAAAATAAAGTGATTTAATTAAGTCTAAATTTGGGATATTGATAAAGAACTATGATAGAAATGTCAATAAGTTTGTTTCAATTTTCAATACGACGTCTACACGAAGTTATTGATCATTTCCTTTACCAGACATTCCTTGCACTACTCGTAAGGTTTTAACAGCCATTCGTGTATTCTTATTTTATGTTCTTTAGAATACCAAAACGCGCCGTTAATGACCAAAAGGCATGGAAATTATAATAATGAAATGTCTGAACACATCGCTGAGGAGGTAGAAAAGAAGTTTTGAGGTATGCGGTGCTGAATGTTCATGATTTGTAACCCTGTTTCCGCCGCTGATACGGTGTTGAAGGTCAGTAACACGGTAGCAGATAATGTTCATAATGAACCCTCTCCTTTCGTTGCGTGGCAGTATCAGTGGCAAACTCAAGCGGTAAGGTTTTGTTTTCCCCACCTCAGCAATAATGCGAGTGCAATACGCGTGCCAGTGACTGACAGCCCTGAATGCCACGATATCGTATCTTCCTCAGCTCTATGGCCTCTGCTTGCTCACTAACCTCTTTCCTGTGGCCTTCCCGAAATCACTGGTATGCCCTAGCGTCCAATGAAATTCGCTCCACGTCATACAAATGCTAGCATAGTCTCACTTTTAATTATAAGGTTTAGTAGAAATTGTTTTGTAGCAGTTCCATTGAAGAGTTGCATGTGCTATCTCCGAGATCCCGCGTGAGGGCTAAATACGCTGCAGTATAGGATGACCAAGTAGCGTAGAACAGAAATTGATAAATAACTTCCGATTCCATTTTTGCTGGAATTCGAAACACGTTTCCTAACGATTCTAGCAGGGTCCTTTATCGACTCCCTGAAGTTGGCAGTTGAAGGAATCAGTGTGTATATTTTCAAAATGGTGGCGAAGACGAAGAAGCAGTTTTAATTCAATCCACGTCCAGTTTTCATTAATTACTGAATTACAGAATATTACCACAAACACTTATTTTTTCCGTGCCTTTTTATTTTATATTTCTGCTTTCTCTTTACATTTCGTCCCTTTTTATGATTTTTTAAAATTTCGTTTGTTTACCTTCTGTTCCTTTCTTGAACATTGTCTTTTGCACTTTTCCTCAAATTTTCGTTTTCTTTTAGTTTACATTCTTCTCCTTCTTCTTTGACAGAGGGATATTGATCTTAATCTAACGCGGAAAAACGTGTGTGAACTTGAAAAACAAAATTTATTTATTTATGAAATTTTGTTTCCTTCGTGACGCCGTTGAAGGCCCTGATAAGACAAAAGAGTATTAATATCTCGATTAGATTGTTATCCACCAATTCAATCCCAAGTTTTGAATTTTCTTTATTGCAGTAGCGTCTTAGCAAATACTGAATTATCTTACCAAAATTTAAATATTTGGAATTTTCCTTCCAGAGTCTGAACAGTAGTGAGAAAAAAAACATTGGTTTACTCAGATCTAAGTAAATGGAAAAACACATTCTTATTGCCTTAGTCACAGTTTATAGTCATGATCGACTTCTAAGAGGGAAGAGTCTCAAACCAAAAATTGATCAGAAGCTCCTAGTGTAATTGTTGCGGCTGTTCGGTTACTCTTCGTATGTTTTACACAGTACAAATTACATCCAATTTTGCTAGAACGGAAAACATGAACAATCAGACTGAATTCGTGTGGAATGCAAAAATGAAGTATGTTACTTTTTTTTACAAACTTCTAATGATTAAATCGCTTCTGATGGTATCAAATTATTATTTGGTACTGCCAAGACGGGTTCCTTGACGAGTTTGTGGTTAGGTTTAGTTAAGTTAGTGTTTAATGATTAGGTTACTGGCAATTGCATACTGCTGTCAAAACCACTCCTGATCTATACAGGTCAAAAACTGCCTGTCATTTAACACCAACAGCACGAAACGTAACCACTATAAAGTTCAAACAAACTCCAAAACGAAACAGGTGGGAACTCGATGCTTCGTGCGATATTGAACTCCGCGAAAATAGCGGGAGTTAGATCAAACATTTTTGCTCAAATCTGATACAATATCTGTAAACCAACTGCAATCCTTCATCCACTAGCTGAACGGACTGTAGTATAAACATCGCAAGTCATTTTGTCGTCATGTTTTTAAATTATAAAGAGGATGAAAATTGTATTGTGTAAAACATGTTTAAGTTCTCGAAAGAGGAGAGAGCAGGTCTCGTAAATAATATTACAAACCTCTGGAGTATGAAGAGCAGCCGAAGATGATCGCTTTTTGCCTATGAACACGCGCTGGAAAAGCTGATATAACAGAGTAACGTCTGTCCCTGGTTAGTAGGCAATTTGTCGGATGGTAGTACCGGGAGCGGTAGCTCAGTGCATCAACTGATGTCACTGCAGCGCCTCTTACCGGGAGGTCCTAGGTTCGAGTCCTGACGGCGGCAGGATTTTCGATACTAGCTTTTCAGCTAGGTCCAATTCAGTCGCTGTCTGAAGGAGAATTTTAGCGGCCGGCTGCTCTGATCGGTAGTTTCTTCGATCAACACCAGACGAATGCCGGAACAGTACCCTACCAAACGGGCCACGGACCGCGCGCGATCTGTCCTTCCTCTTTCTTGTCCTATCCTCTCCCCTTAAACACACACACACTTACACTAACATGCACTACACTACCACATATTGCGGGAGACCGGTCGGGAGCTTAGAGCTTGTCCCGGCTGGGGCGGTGCCCTGCTGGTGGGAGAGTCTTGGTTAGGGGGAAAACCCCACTAGCTGACGGTAGGTCGGCGCCGGATCTCGCCATCCGGCGGGGGAAGATCACCGCCATCTCCCGAAAAAAAACATGCACTACACTAACGAGACTAATGACCACAGTAGTTGACGCGCCCGAAAACACGAAAAAATCAATCAATCAATCGAATGGTAGTGTTTGGAGGGTACGTGAAATCTCTTTCACTGCGTAAGAACGCTACCTGCTAAAAACAAGTACAATTGGGATGGGTTGCTTACTTATTAGGGGAAATATCACATATGTAACTTCGTTGAATGAGATTTTCCCACACGTTCTTTGGTTAAATGTGATAATCTTCTACCTCTACGTGTCCTAGAAGTTTGTAACATTTATTCCGAGACACCGGCCTAGGGCGGGTGGTGCTGAGTGATGGTGGCGTTGGTGCGCAGGCGTTGCGGCTTAGCCAAGGAGCGCTAGGGCGCACGGCGGCGGGGCAGATGGTGAATCTGCTGTCCAACGACGTGAGCCGCTTCGACCTCGTCAGCATCTTTCTGCACTACATGTGGGCGGCGCCCTTGGCCGGTGCCATCTGCGCCTACTTCATGTACCGTGAGGTGGGCTGGCCCGCCTTCACTGGCATCGCCGCCGTCTTCGTCGTGGTCCCGCTCCAAGGTAAGCTTCCTGAATTTACAAGGATACATGACCGTTGTCAGTCGAAATCATTCGTTCTCGGTAGGTATTGCCGGAAGAAGAACGAAATGGAAAAGACTTTAGTGCAAATCATCATCATCATTATTATTATTATTATTATTATTATTATTATTATTATTACTATTATTATTATTACTATTATTATTATTACTACTATTATTATCTTTATTATTATTACTATTATTACTATAATAATTATTATTAATATTAGTATTATTTTTAAAAAAGAAAAAGAAGATTCAATTTGTCATTCATTATACAAATCTGAATGACAAACTGATTGTTCTAATAATAAACCAGAAATAAAACAAATGTTAAGTTGTCTTAAAAATTGAAGCATAATGAATATACATGATAAATGAATTCACAGACATCTTCCCAATGATAATAATATAGTAGTGATATGTATTTCATAGACGCGTCTGCTAAAGGCTGTCCAGCCGCGAAGATTGTACTGCGTGAAACGTCTAAAGGGGACTTCGGGCATTCACTTTGCCTAAATATGTCCACGCTTTTCCCTTCTTTATTACCGAGATATTAATTTTGATGTTTCATAGATTCGGAAAGATGTTAGGTCAAGTATGTTATATTCCCATTTGCTTCTGGAACATCTCGACATTAACTCTGAAAGGTGTTTCTCATAGCGACATTATTTGTTTTTTCCGCTCGAAATGTCTCTCTCAAACATCGGTCTCTCCAATCTCTGAAGTAGATTCTGTCAAATGTATGCTGAAGGTTATTGTTTAAAAGAGAAGATGGGTCACACTGTACAGGCGCTAGCGTTCATCAAAGACAGTCGTTTTGACGTCAATCGATTTTTCGATATCAAGGACTCACAAAACAGATTGTGACTACACAGCATGTGAGACGAAATTCTTTACTATTTGTAGGAACAATGTTTATCCAAATTTTCTTTACCAGGGCCCGTCAATAAAAGTTTTTCTGGCGAAAATTTCACCGTTTTTTTTCCGCCATACGATTACAATACTTTCTCTTCTTATGAAGTAAGGGCGAGAAAGAAAAAAAAACAGAGAAATATCTACGCAGCGGTTCACCATTCACCCCATTGACTTGCGATTGTTAAATCGCGTGACTCTGAACAGCCTAAAAATATATGTATTATTTAACATATAAAAACTGTGACTTCGAGAAGCAATGGGTGTTCGAAATAAACTATCTGCTTTTGTGGTTAATGGTTTATCACCAAGAAAGATGCCATTTGACAAAATTCAGTTCTTCGTTACCAGTAAAGTAATATTTAAAAAAATAAATTCCTCCGAATAAATGTTTCAGTTCTCCAAATTATTAGCCCATTCCAATTTTTAAAAAGTGTTATTCAGTAAATAGAATTTAAAATAAACGCATCATTTACACAAGATGAATTTAAATTAATCTTTCAGTAAGAATTGCATGTCTTCCTTGTGATCTTGGCGGCACTTTATCTAAGATTGCGAGGAAGGTCACATACACAAAATCAGGCTTACGTAATCCTTGGCATTAATTATGTGTTCTGAATTTCTCATAGATATATCAGAGAAACAATACGCTAGTTGCATCTTTTAGGAAACTCTTATGGTTCAGAAACGTCTCACTCTTTAAAATTTTTTCTTAATTACATATTCATTTCTATATTAGTAGGACATTTCAAAGTAAAAGAATATGTTCTGCTTTAAACTTCAATACGAAAATTAATACCAAATAATCAGAAATTACCGTGCTCCGATACGGTCATTTCCCTTTCTCATGTACCCATTAGAACTTCGGAATCAATGAGAATTATATTCTGATTAACTTCCTATCAGATTTTAATGTTAATAAATTCTCTTAAAGTATTGCATCATCGCAATAAAATATTTTGGTACATTATCAAAAGCATGAAATATTCTAGATCTTAATTCTCGCACCCTTGCAAAAGTCCATAAGTCATACAGAAAATAAAAGGCTTTAAAAATCTACTTTTAATGCATTTAGATATATTCAAGGCCTTTCAGAAAGACCTATATGGATATTTTTTATTTATTCACCTAAAGATTTGAATTAAGAAAGGACGACTCAATTACCTTTCTTCCGTAGCTAGAAAGAATCAATCGGAGCTCTCGGTACGGATTGCATGTTGAGATTGTTAATTTTTTGTTATAAACAACGAAAATTTTCACAATTTCTATAATCGGAAAATACATTAAAATGGTGTTTACAATAAAATTATTTACAATACCTAATTAACAGTAATTTGAAGTGTCACCCATTGGTACTTTGCGACGCATTCTTTCCGGAACATACAACAAATGACGTAACGATAATGCGTTACATAAAGAACGTAGAGGTGGAGTTAGAGATGAAAGGCGGTGAAAACCTGACAGTAGCTTGCGACAAACTGGCTTTGTCCGCCACAAACTCACCGCGCTCGTGGCACATAGCGAAGTCGCTAGCCTTTCACCACTGAGGTCTGGGTTCGATTCCCGTCGAATCTCATGTGAAATTTGTTCCAACAAAACGAGTTTGGCTGCTTCACAAGGGCTAGACCAACCCCTGTGAAGTGTCCTAAACCATACCCCTATCCCATATTCCTTCCCAATTCTAGCCGCTGGGTAGTGACGCAAGAGCGCGTAGTATGAGGCGCGTATGCGGAGATGCTACCTGGCGGTCCTCTTGACAACTAACTGCGACGTGACGTGACATGACTTAAAGGTAATGGAGGATTACTCCCGCGCAAGTTAATAGAGGATTACTCCCCACCGCAAAGCGCCAAATGCTCCTTAAGGGGTTTGGATACGATTTGCGTCAATTTGTAAGACGCAACAAATTAAAAAAAAAACACTATTTGTTCATGTAAGATTTGAACCTTTATATAGACGTAGAATGCTAGCGCTGACTGCACACGAGGACGTAATTACCGAAATTCAGCCTGATGTACGCTTAATGAGGAAATCTAAAATGTACAAATGAAATCATGACTAATGAATCCCGAACAGACTGCCGTATAAATATCCAAATCGTAAATGTTAGCGAACTCAGACCATGGCGAAAATTGTTTCAATAGATGTCAAACATGACCACTTACCCTGCATCAATCCAATGGTGAGTGCCTTTATATACGAGAAAGGGCCTTCATGCATTCATTCCTGCTTACCTGCATATCGACTGGCTCTTTCGTTTGTTATTATAGGAACGGGCACACTCTTAAAAGTCATTCAAAATAGCCAAATTGGAGAAGAATTTTGTCTTTATGCGACTGTATTTTTACCATTTACAACATTTATAACCGATGCTACGTTTATGTCACATCACTTGTTATCGTAGGTAATTAAATCGCAAAGGAGCAGTATACTATCTTTCAGAATGGGACGGAAATATTTTATACGTTACCAATCAGAACTCGGTTTCAGTCCAGTTCACATACTCAATATAGGTGAATGGCTATTTTTGAAACGAAAAACTTAAATATTATGGGAAACAAATTACAATAAAAAATGTAAATGTGAAAAGCATCTGATTTATATTTATGTGCCTGCATTACATGCACAATAAATTTATGCATGCCAGATGAGTACTGGAGCCCATCAGATAACTTAAAAATTGCATTGAAATGTAGTTTCGGCTACGAGATACCAGAAAAATACTTTTCGAGGTTTTATAAGAAACGAATTGCTGATAAGATATTTATAATTTATTAACATTATCAATGCGTTGTGGATTTGAAGATATAAACCTATCCTGGATATTCCGCCTTCATGGAATTTGTTTGTCATTTTGTTGGTGTCCCACAAGATATTCATTATCAGAAGTTTTATTAGATTTTCCATCACTGTTCTGAATGACTTGCTACCTTTACTCAATTACTTGATAAATTGATGTAATTTGAAATGTTCAAATTTTTGACTGCAATCGTTTCGAGAAAGGTAGCGTACAGTCAAGATAGATATTCTAGTAGACTTTTCAATCCAAACACCAGGTAGAACTAAAAAGATTGAACTTTCCCAAACTCGAATCAACCCACAAGTAAATTTTCTATAAATATCTTTACGATTTATTACGCTAAGTTCTCGTTAGCCCGTTGCTCTCACATTTCTGGTTGTCATATTTGTAGTTACGCTCGTTTCCATTCCAAAACCTATTTCTCTTCTCTCCGCTAGGGGCGCATGGAAGTGTAAATCAGTGTAAAACAATCTTCCAGCGGCGAAGCATCTCACCCCCATCTCGATCGAGTTTTTGTCCGGTTTCCCTGATCCATTGAGCAAATGCTGCGATGGCCCCTTCATTTGATTCAGGACGTAAATGTAGCTTCACTATGCGCACGTTCTGTTGAGCTTTCCTTTGCTTGTAGTGGTAATAGAGCTTAGGGTGAGTTTCCATTTTAACAATACAGAAAAATCAAGTCTGTTCGTTCGTTTACCGTTACAAATAAGTTTTCTATAATTCGGCAACGAAAATATCTAGTTTTTGAAATGTTAATCTCTTGCCTTTTAAAATTTATTATTATTAATTATTATTATTATTATTATTATTATTACTATTTTTATCTTTAAAGTATTAATAGTTAAATTGTTGGGAAGGGATTCTGAAATTCAAGAAAGCGTGCGCAGATGATTTTCCCCCAATACGTCACATACAGTTTTTACTGTTTTTGACTAAATAAATAAATATCCTTTACGTCATCTGATTCAAACGTTAAATGAGTTTCTGTAAGACCTACTCAGGGAGCCAAATTATCAAAACGTTAAGTTTATCACACATATATGTGACGAATTATCGACTTGACGTCCTGTTATGTCTCCTCTGCAGCCTACACGGGCCACCTGTCGGCCAAATTCCGCCACAAGACGGCGGTGAAGACGGACGAGCGCGTGCGCCTCATGGACGAAATCATCTCGGGCATCCAGGTGATCAAGATGTACGCGTGGGAGAAGCCCTTCGCCAAGCTGGTGGCCGTCGCCCGCAGGTGAGCTCGACACCACAAGAACGGCAGCATTAACCTTCAGACGTGGCTTTCGCCGCCAGTCGTCAGTTGCTGCAGCGTGACTTCTAATTTGAAGTTAGAATTCTGTTTTCGTCTCCATTCAAATTATATATTTTTGTAATTCTTGGAAGATCCTTTGGTGTTTCAGGCAGACATTTATATTATATCAATTTTTATTATGATTTTTTAAATACTTTTTAGACTAACGTTTCGAAGGTCATTGACCTTTATCCTCAGGGTCTAATGAAGTTAAATGTATACATAAATTAAAACAAAAAGTTAGAACTAAAACAATAAAAATGAATATAATTAATAATCATAATCATTAATAAAATTATATATCTTCTAAGCTATTAAAAGAAAATTTCTGAAAAAAATTAGAAAATCTAAAGGAAAGTATGTTCTTTCATTTAGTTTATTGAATATTATCCTAAATACATTAACCTAAAAAATAATCAAACCATACCTTTCCCAGAGCGGTGTACTTCAAAGTAAAGAACAATACAAAAAGGTGGGTTTCCATGGTAATTTTTGCAACAATGTTTATTTTTTGTTATTGTTGTTATAGCACACTACTTAATTCCTTAGACAAACTTCTGGTTTGAGTTCCTGAATTTACGTCTGGATAATTTATTTTGTCAATTCCGTCATTGTAGTACTTCCATAGAAAATTCTACGTCAGCAATTACAGTATCGTTCATAAAAAATCAACAGCTGACGTGAAAAACATGAAAATCTTAATACAAGAATTTAAGATACTACATTGAAGTGCTAGCTAGCGATCAATGAGCAAAATATGTTGAGTAACCCTCGCGACACATTCAAAAGCATGAACGGCATATTCCGTCGTACATGCTACAGAGTGACTTCGTGAAGGCCGTCGTACACACCTGAAGGGTTAAGGCCGCTTTTAGTGTTGAATGCTCCAGACGCTTTTAGTGTTGAATGTTCGAAACCTCACAGCGTGAGGGGAGGGGACCGCTGCCTCCATTATGATCGCGAACAAACTTGTATATAGGATAATTTAACATTCTAGAATCCTTTTTTTCTTTTAGGACAATAAAAGTAAAAAATTTCCAAAAAATGTTTTATTTTTTCCATATTCTGAAATATGACGTTCCACGACGTAGTTTTACGCATCATCAGATGTGAACAAAATTCATATAAAATCATTTATGTCTAAAAATGAAAACATATTTTGATGTTATAGCTTAGTAAGAAAGTATTAATAATAAAATTCCACGGTAATGAGATTAAATCACGGAATAAAACAAGAATTAGTAAAAATATATGTAGTAATGACATAGAATTAGTGTGTTTTCTGTATAGGATAGTTCAGAATTAACTTTTCTGCTAGGTCGTCACACACAGTATTTAATTGTTTATGGCGTTAAATAAATAAATGTTACAAACTTCTGCGGTTTGTCTGAGGATCAAAGATGATCTCTTTTTGCTAATTAATATGTGGTGGGGAATATCCGATAAAGAAGACACACAGCTGTTTTTGACAACACGTTTCTGAAGACAACCTTTGCTGCACTTGTTTTTGGCAGATAGATACTCGAATTCTGCCAGTGAGTAGGTCGATCCTACGGTCGACCTCCCGTAAACTCCTCGTGTGCCTCCCGAAAACAAGTGCAGGATGATTTGTTATCAATAGACATCGGATGTTTAGGCACTAAAAAATCGTCTTTTAGGCGCCTAAAAAGTCAAGAATAAGGAGAAAAAAGGCACTGTCATAAGTTACATACGTAATAAAATGGAAAAATTGTATTTTTTGTCTATATTATTTTATAAACTTAAATGCACAAAACCAGTTCGTATATTTTAATGTAAAACTAGTTTTACATATTTACAACTCTTCTACATGTTTTTCTTAATAGTCCATTAACCAGTAATATTTACATATTACCAATAACTTTTGAAGGATCACTATTTCAAATTTGCGACGCCTGGGAGACAAAATTAGTTTGAATGCGGAGAAGGATATCTGAACGATGTGACTGGCATATATTTTAGCAGTCCAACACTAGCGAAACTGAAACCTTCTGGGAATTTATATTTATTTCCACTTAAAATTTCGGTTCCCTCGGTGTATTGTCAATCGTCCATGTTCTCAGATCGTAGCTGGTATTTATGAAATAGAGAAATGGAGAAAAATCAGTTGGTATACTTTCAGGAATTCTCTCGTAATTTTAAATTTCAAGACGTGAATTGAAGGTTTCGTAATGAATGGTGTCGTTGGACCATCGCCGATTTTCCGATATATTAGCATTGTATATAAATATAATAAATGAAGGGCAACAAAAAAAGGCCTAAAAAAGGTATTTATGCAAAAATTAGGCATTTATGGTAAAATAAGCCAAAATAAGCATTATAAAACTTCGTCATATGCCATCATTTGTCATGATTCGTGAACATGTATTATCAGCCTTTGAATAAGTTCTCTAGAAAAAAATAGGCATTTCCCTAAACATCCGATGTCTAGTTATCAATGAGGGTCGCGCATCAAAAAATCAGTGTTTTAATCTCTGTTGTATGAAATTCCTCACCACATGTTCTTTTGCCAAAAGTAATATTTGACCCATCTACAAACTTTAGAAATTTGTAATACTTATTATGAACAATCCTGAATAATATTGGTCATATGATGAACTACGCTCTACCTTATATGCCAGATTGTGTAAAATTTCGAACAATTACGACAGCCGAATCGCCGACACGTGCAGCGGTTTAACTTCCTGGCCATTCGCATCTGAAGACTTAGTGGAACTGCCAGGTCCCAGAACTCCAAACGCGTGGTGTAAACATCACATTTTCTCTCTCACTTCCTCTATCGATGTTTTCCTGTTTTAACCGACTATATCGCTTTTATTATCTGTTTTCACTATTACTATCCACTTAAATATCATCCAGCCCTCTTGATCTCAAGTGTTTTCATTATCACTTTTCGCGTACGTATCCTATCTGTCCTCTACAGATTCTATCCTCTGTCTCTAAGCTAAATTTGTTGTAAATTCCAACTTTATTTTCTCAAGTACTACCTAATGTTGCTTTCATAGTATGATTGGACTATCACTCTGCCACATCTATCACACTGCCTTCCTTTCCTTTCATCTCTTCTTCTTCTTTCATGCAATGAGAACCATCTCTTAAACAGATCTATATTTTAAAGAATTATTGTAATCTCATTGGACAACACGCATGATATCGTTTTCTTTTAGGTGCCATAGAATGTATTTTTTTCTTTCAGGCATACATATGTATCTGCCTTTTATAAGGCAGATACTGGCTGTTGTTAAATTTCTATGTTCGTATTATTGCAAGTGTATGAGTGAAGTGTCTCATTCCGTCTCCCTCGTCTTCAGACTGGAGATCCGCGTGGTGACGAAGACGTCGTACATCCGGGGCTTGTACATGACGTTCGGCCTGTGCACCACCCGCATCGCGCTGGCCTGCACCCTGTCCACCATGGCGTTCGCCGAGCGACCCCTTCCCGCCAGCCAGGTGTTCGTGGTGCTCTCTTACTTCAACATCCTCTCGCAGACCATGTCCATGATGTTCGTCCGCGGCATCGCAGAAGTGGCCGAGACGATCGTCTCCACCACTCGCCTGCAGGTGCGTGGACGCAAGGGCAGAATTGTGGGAATTCTGATGCGGTGTTGTTGGCGTTATTACATGAAGAAATAAAGTAAGTCACCTCCATCAGACCGGTAGCGGTAGCTCAGTGCATCAACTGATGTGACTGCAGCGCCTCTAACCGGGAGGTCCTAGGTCACCTATTCAGCTGCTGTCTGGAGGAGAATTCTAGCGGCCGGCTGCTCTGATCGATAGTTTTCCGTGGTTTCTCCGATCAACACCAGGCGAATGCCGGAGCAGTACCCTACCAAACGGGCCACGGACCGCGCGCGATCTGTCCTTCCTCTTCCTTGTCCTATCCTCTCCCCCTTACACACACACTTACACTAACATGCACTACACTACCACATATTCCGGGAGACCGGTCGGGAGCTTAGAGCTTGTCCCGACTGGAGCGGTGCCCCGTTGGTGGGAGAGTCCTGGTTAGGGGGAAAACCCACTAGCCGACGGTAGGTCGGCGACGGATCCCGCCATCTAGCGGGGGGACATCTCCCGAGAAAAAACATGCACTACACTAACGGGACTAATGACCGGAATAGTTGACGCGCCCGGAAACACGAAAAAATCAATCACCTCCATCAGCTTAATATATTTATTTAGATAGCCGGCTTTCGACGGCTTTGCCTTTATCATCAGTCTACAAATATAAAGAAAACAAAAAATATAAATAAAATATAAAGTAAAAACAAAATAAGATAAAACGGAGGATTCATATGAATAATAGTTACATTTAAAATTATAAACTACCAAATTAAATTACAAAATATGAATATATTCATATTTTTCCTTCAAGCCGTCGAAAGCCGGCTATCTAAATAAATACATTAAGTTGACGGAGATGACTTCCTTTATTTCTTCATGCAAGGACACAGGTGAGGTGTTCTTATGCGCGTATCTCAGCAGCGCAGAGAATTATGGCTCAACAGTCGAGAAAAATTTGCCGAGGTCGGAGGTTACCTCCGGAAACAATGCGAAGACTGCCTGATGAGTAATAGTTCCCTTAAGCTGATTCGCTTCCGTAAACACGTAGGAATTATTGGTAGCAGCGTGAAGGGAAACGTCCATGACTGTTATATTCTCAATGCTTTCAACATTCAAGGGAAACGCTGGAAAGGTAAGGACAGGGCTCATTTTGCCTCATCCCATTGTCTTGACGGTTGTTTTCCAGACGAAGAAGACAGTGGCGAATTCTCCGATGCACCTCGTATACCGCCGGGGTACCTATTAATTAAAAGTGTATAATAAATATTTTGTAAGGTTTGTAATCCTCTAAAAATTTATTGAGATTTTGAAAGCCTTAAAGCAGATACGAACAAATAACTGTTTTGCTACCGAGAGCCAGTCAGTCTTCCGCATCCGTAAGCGCTATAAATCTATAGGTTTCCATTTAAAAAATCGAAGTTGGGTCAATATCTCTGCAATAAAAAAATGCAATAGAATAATATTATGCATGACCATATGTGCCCCTTGCATATAGTAGTTTTAGTGAAAACCGCATCTCAGTATCTACAACGGTTCAGGAGAAAATTGAAGGAAACGTCTTAGGTGGGCCACACGTTATATTAAAAAAGCATTGCAGGTAGATGGGACTTTGGCGACGATCTTCATATTAAGAACTTGTGTGTTAATAGAGGTTCACTGTTCAATGAAATCAATAAGATTGAATTATATATGTGTTTTGAAATTGAATAGGTTTCATCAGTAGCGTAGCGTGATCATTTTTCCTGGGTAGGCTCCAAAGCAGATTAATGTATTAATTAACACTCTCCTGCCGTCATTCACGAAGAGATGTTATTCGCTCGTTTACCCGAAGGATACTAGAAGAATGGTCACCGAATTTTGCTATGTTATTATAGCTTTAAGGAGAAAAAATAGTTCTTTAGAAGTTTGTGCCAATACAATAAACGAAAACAATACTAATATATTACTTATTACGGCGTATTTGCAACAGGAATATGACAAACTTAGCACTATGTGACAAAAATGAGTTAAATAACATTTTTACATTAGTTCCAGAAATTTTGAAAATTCGAAAATCTATGGCTTTAAATATATGCAAAATTAAAATACTCACCTTAAATTTTCTTGTAGGTCAGCTCGATTTTCCTATCTTTCTTTGAAGCAAAGACATCAATGACTCTATCAAAAAATTGTGGACGTTTAGAATTTATTTTAAGGCTCGCTTTTTCGATGGCAAGTGTGGAAAGATTGGACAGTCTTTCGTTAGTCATTGAATTTCTCAAGTAAGTCTTCACCCGTTTTAGAGTGCTCATACTTCTTTCACACGAAGCTGTAGTTGCTGGTATACTTAATATCAAGGAGAGTAATTTAACTGTCTCTGATAAAGTGTCTTTCAAACCATTATTTATGAGATACTTAAACAAATGTTTAGCTGGCAATCGTTTATCCTGGCTTCCATAAATGAACATTAGCTCTCCTTTTAATTTCTCTGTATCAAAGTACGGAAAAACAGCACATAATACATCGATCTTGCCTTCCGGAAAATGTGATTCTTGGTTATAATGTTCAAATTTAGCTTCATCCATGAGTTCAAAAAATTCTATATTCCCGAAATCCTTAAATCGTGATTCGAAGTTCACGATTACAGTGTCCAATACTTCATATGACACTCTTTTCAGTTGATTACAAACATTTTCATTAAATTTATTTTGAATTTCATTTTCTGTTAAATGGTGCTTTAACATGGCTTTTGATTTCAGGAGGCACTCATTCACTATATCTTCATTTCGCAAGTTTTTCAATGATGTCAAACAGTTTTTAATTTCTTTATTGCAGAAGTTGATATCTGAAATTTTATTTTGCAGGATGTTAAACAGTAAAAACAAATATTCTGTTATACAAATTAAGAAGGAATAAAAAAAGGAATTGCACAGAATATTAACCAGTCCTTCAGCATGTTGGATTGAATTACTATCCCATCCATCATTTTCCACAACATCGTTTAGAGCCAGATGTATTTGTTCATAATGGATAAGAATAGTAACTACACTTCTTGAATGATAGTTCCATCTAGTTTCGCTTGGACTACGCAATTTGAAACCCCGCTCTATCAACAATTCACTCCGTTTGCTAGAGCGACTAAAGAAGCTGTTAAAGCCTGTAAGTCTGGCAACAAAAAGCTTCACTTGGGTTATTATTTTACATCAATGGAGGAATACTAAATTTAATCTATGCGCATAACAATGAATGAACATCGCTCGCGGAAAATGTTGTTTTATAATAACATTAACTCCACTGTTTTTTCCTGCCATCACACTACACTCATCATAAGTTTGACATATCAATTTTTCCTTAGGAATCTTCCATTATCCAACACCTTTAAGAGCACTTGAGCCACACTCTCAGCAGTTTTGGAAGAACTAATGTCGTAAAAGCCTACGAATCTTTCCTCTATGTCTCCAGATAAACTACTCGCATATCTCAAAATTACACTAAGTTGAGATTTTGTTGTTATGTCTAATATCTCGTCAGCTTGTACAGAAACAAATGGGCTATTACTAATTTCATTAAAAATTTGTTCATTTATTACTTCCGTAACACAACTCATTAGATCATTTTGTATGTCTGGCGAAGTACCTTTAAACACACTGCTATAAATGAGATGATCTTTTAAATGAGGTTCTTGATCAGATAAAATGTCGAGCATTTCTAGATAGTTTCCTTTATTCTGAGAACTTTCTGATTCATCATGTCCTCGAAAACTTAACTCTTGTTTCGCCAAAAAACATACTGTGGAAATTAAGCGTTTCAGAATTAATCTATTTTGATCCACTTTCTCATTATGCTTTATAGCAGCAATGCGTGCAGCTTCCGATAAAGCATAGTCAATTCGTGTTGTGCCAAATTCATTAAATTTTACTGTAGCCGTTGTATGTTTCATTGAACACTCGTGCTTTTTAGCCTTTGCCAAGAAATTTTTTAAACTTTCGTCCCCTATTCCTGCATCACACCACTCGTTTTCATTTCTTGAAAATAAGAGGCAATGAAAGCAATAGAGTCTATTTCTTTTAACACTACCAGTCAACCACAGCTTCGTGTCATACCACTGTTTTTGAAAATGGCGAGTATTTTTCCCATCTGCCTTTTTTAAAGAAAGATTTGGTGTAGGTCGTTTTGTCTTAATTTCTATTTTCTCCTAATAACTTAAATTATTGAAGAATGTCGGAGATTGTAACAAAGTATCTATGATATTGTCGTCTGGTAAATCCATATTTCCTATAGTAAACAATAACACTTGTATTATTCATCAGGTATTGATCTGAACTAAACGCGATGAACTAAAATTAATTTCTCACCTGCGAAATACGAAGTAGTGAAATCTTCTTAAATTCTTGATGTGGCTCGTTTCACTATAACATGTAAGGTCGTCTCACAATAATATATATTGAGTACAATATTTCAGTGTGTTCGTCCGTACTGCAAGAACTCAACTGAGGTCTTATTCTCTGACCATGCTTGCACACCCAGGGGTGCGGGGGTGGCGAGCGGATTACCCGCACATCTGGACACGTTATCAGCACACCCGGGCGGAGGGCGAACGGCGAGGGGCGCCCGGCGATCTCGCCTTACCGCACGGATCTCGCCTTACGGCCCGGACAGTGGTCCGCATTCATGTTGGAAAAACATTTTATTTCACTATCCGCAAACATTTATCCAACGTCCACAAAAATAATTAAAAAATGATAGAACCAAATGGTTGGGAAACAGGTTTATTATAATTACCAATTGATTTATTTCGCTGTTTTTTGCCCCTGTCCCTTTCAAGAGTCGTTAATGCATTTTAAATTGTATTATTAATAATAGAGTATTTATTTTTGTGTACAAGGAAAATACTAATAATCAATTTGCCTCACCATCTACAAGGCATTTCTCTTCAAAAATGTAAATTAAACGAATTGCGGGTGAACAATACCGATTGTCATAAAACGTACCGCAAGCGCCCACTGTGTCTTGGCGTGAGAGGGCCCGCCACTGCCCACGACTGATCCGAGGATTGCCGAAAGCTCCCTAGGCGGGCCTTCGGAGGAACCGTGCTGCCCGTGTGGAACAGAATATCTGCGACTGCCGGCGCACGTTCTGCGCATGCGTTGAAGGCTCCGATCGGCCACAGCCTTCGTTCTCTCTCGCGTACGTACGCAATTGAGCAGGAAGTACAAGATGCCAAACGTACGAAGCCAGACGAGTCATGTGATTGCTCTTTCGAAATTTATCAATAAAAACATTATAAATTTTGTTTGTTTTTTTAAATTAAATGCATTCTTTGCTTTTCATAAAATATTTGGATAGGCTCCGCCTTGCAGCCTTAATGGAAGCTACGCCACTGGGTTTCATTGAATATGAAGTTATCCGACACATTTAAATGAATTGAAAGCAATCTTCAATTCATCTTTTACTTCTTCAACATTTTATCACTAAGACACACGATAGTGTTAGGCGTTCCGAGCCTTTTGAACATAGAATTTTTGTCTACACAATTGTCAGCAATGTTATTTAAGTTAAAATGGAAATTTATGTACTAGTCGCGGTTTAAGCCAAGCACAAGAAAACGAATAAGCAAATAAGCACAACTTGTGAAGCGGTGGAGCACAGTCGAAATCGATCGAGTGACAAATGATACAACGCAATCGTAAAAACCCCGCACGATCCTGCTAATCCGCTTGATAAATGTTTTGCATACTAAATTGGAGTTAACACAATACATTAAAACGACCATGCATCAACACTTCCTTAGTAAAAGTTCGCATTGCCCATTCATTACTTGACGCGATAGTTACATGTTAATAAGTACTGGCCGTTGATGATTATTGCACGTGACACGTGCCGTATGTCTGGATTGTGAAATTTTAAACTGTCGTTTTGAATAATCTTACAGTTTGAACGATCCTACCAATTTGCTTGCCTTCAGGTAAAACACGAAGGTCGAAGAGCGATTTCACCAAACGTAGTGAAGATAATGATACGTGACGGTATTGTTAAGTGGTTTACAAAATCGTTTTGAAAGACATTCTTTTGACGCCATAGCCATACAATCTGTTTAATCACTGTGTATCTATCTTCTGCCTATAATTCTAATTACCAATGCGCGCAGAAATTTGAAAAAAAACAACAACAACAACAAAAACCATGCAGCCTCCGACCATGTGGAAAGTGTCTATGTTTTCGTTAGATACCCGGAAACTCAGGAAAAATACAAAAGCATTTATCTATATTACTAATTTCCATTACGGGCAGAAATTGAAAGGAAACTACACAACTTCCGGCCTTTTGAAAAGTGTCTATGAATGTATTAGATTCTCTATAATAATGTCCATTTCCTCTAATAAAGTAAATAAATAATTCATTAAAATGTAATAATATATCAACCACATTTAAAATCGTCAACTGAGAGTAAAATTGAATATTTTGAATCAACATTATCCTGGTTTAGAAAATCGTGTTTAAAAGTGTAATAATTGCATAGTACGTTTGGGTTAGATTTACTTAGTACGTTTGGGTTAGATTTAACAGGCAACAAATAGCTGAATGATTTAATAAAATATAAAACGAAAGCGAGGAAAGTACTCGCCATTCAAATACGCCCCTACCTCTTGGAAAATGCGTATTCCAGGCAGTATTTAAAAAGCAAATAAACATGAATGCAATCGTACACTGAAAAAAAGAACTGGTTGCCCTACATTGAAAAATGGTTCTCCCACCCAGAATTAATAGTAAAATATGGCTCATCTATTTTTGTGGTTGACGCACCGAAGGTGCCGTGTGTGGAGCTCTATGGAGCCCTGAACCACCGCTCTGTCTTGTGATTCCCTTGTCCACGTAGGGTCCTGAACCACAAAATGTTTGCAGTTCCTGGCTGATGCTCTCGGAACTTCGGTGAGAGGTTTCACAGCCCATATTTTAGAGCTACAGTTCCTACGTAAATGTTTATAGCAAAAATGGAATTATTTGCCTCAACCCTTGTTTGCTAGTGCTGCTTACCTTGTTTTATACGTGGTTTTAAATAGTTATGTTGCTTAGTCAAGAATTTATAAATTTTTGCAGAAATGTATAAATTCATGCCTGTAAGAAAGAAAATTTAAAACCACGAGTATAGAAAATTTCAAAATTCAAATTTTCCATGAAATTTAGTGTAAATAAATTTGATTCTAGAAAGTGTTACATTTTAAAAAATTGAACTGAAAAAGAAGTAGAAATATGAAAATAGGTGATACCACTTCAATTAAAGAAATGTTTGAAAACTTGACCCTAAAAGCAGTTACTGGATAGAATTAGATAAATAAAAATTAAATCTGAAATAATTTCATTAAATTAATTTGCTAAATATATTCACTCCTAACATTTAGTAGCAATTAATTTAGTAGCATCCTTAGCATAAAACCATTCCTAACAGTGGAAATTGTGTCAGGATATTATTTTAGAATTAAAAGAGCTTCGTAATCCATATGATTCCTACAAACCAAATAAAGTCTACAATTTTACAATCCAATTTTGGAAAAGATAATTAATTTTTTTTAAAACTTCTTGTGTATAAGCAATTTTTTTTGTACTCGTGGGATAACAATGCAATGATCCTAAAAGAGATCATATTTCTACCTAAGTACCTTATATTTCCATTACTTTATATTGCATACTATTGCAGTGCCTATTTTTTGGACAACCATGCAATTAATAGTGTTACAGAGTTCCACATTCTGCCATCTCGTGCTATTTTATTCAAATGAAACGTAAAACAATTTATGTTACATTTGAATAAAATAGCATGACACAATAATGATAAAATAGCAAAATAGCAGAATCGAACTCCATAACACTTTTAATTATCCAATACTTCAAAAATCAAATAGGACTGTAAAAGTACACAATATTATAAGTGACAAACGGACTCTCAATTAGTATCATATTCCATTATTTTCCTCATTAAAGTAATAAAAATTTTTCATACTCTAATTTTAAAATAAATCAACTAAGTACGTTATAATTTTACATAATCACAGAACAAATCTATTTGTTTTGAACACTAATAAAAAGATATCAAAAAATAGTTTCTACATTTGATTATTATGCACATTTAGTGCAAAACTTTGGTAAAAATAATAATTAAACAAATCAAGCAAATCTCTCTAATGATACATTAAATGAAAAATCATATCAACCTATTAAAATAAACCTGACTATATAAAACCAATGATTTTGTGCAAAAATGAAATGTATCTCTTATCCAAATTGTTTTCTTTGAACATCAAAATCTAGAAAAGATACCAAACACCTTTACATTATCTAACAGCAATGGTTATCACTGAAAGTAACAATGTTTCCTCCCACCTTTTTGTGATTCTAGTTGAGATGGAAAAGTAGGAAGAGATGGAGAACTGTATACACCCGAAGAGGCAAAAAAACTAAGGCAATTTCTTAATTCTGTCTTCCTGAGAGATTTGTTTAAATTCGTATATGCATCATACAGCTTCCCTGAAGCTGTACGACCCTTCCCCCTCACACTTGATGGAATGTAGTGAGTCTCCTGCACAGAGTAGGTTACAAGAAACAGTATTTTCCTTCAAATCCATTAACAACAACAACTGAACTTACTTGAAATTCAGCAGAAAAACATTGAACTATCAAATTTGCCAGTTCTAAAAACCTCGGTTTGGAGATTCTGCAAGAAAAAAATATTCCAGTTTCAATGAATTTCCTAATGCATATTTTTAAAATGCCTCCTTCCTTTCTTACCACTTCAAAACCATACTTAATAATAATAATAATAATAATAGTAATAATAATAATAATAATAATAATAATAATAATAATAATAATAATAATTTATAACTAATTTAATTAACAATCACTTTACTAAAACCAATTGAGGAAAAAAGCTGTAAGACTTATAAATGCATATTTTCAACATTCTTACAATGTATTTGTATTGGCTCCATATTCTGCATAAATAACAAGCTCAGCTAGCTTGCAACGAGAGCTGTTATCCAAGCCACGTTTACCATGAAGAGCGATAACAGACTTCCCAATTGCAGTCTTTTCCAAAACTTCATGTATATACTAAAACAGAAAACAAAGTAATATTTTTGTATTCAGACTATTGTGCTCTAAAATTCATTACTTACATTTTTTTTTTGCTGGTTGATTGTAATCTTTGGGTTCAGTTTCTTTATTTGATCTTATCTTGTTCAGATGAATCTCAGGAGACTCTGAATTTTCTTCCTCAAATTCCCTCTGGTCAATAGTAGGCCTACTAGAAATTTGTGTCTGAAATTCACTTTCTGGAGATTCAATATCTGGCTGCCAAGAAATTGGCAGGATATATTCTCCTTCAGAAGGAAGACTGAAGGATGTATTAATTTCCTACATCAAATAAAATGAGAAATTAGTTTGAAAAATCAACAAGAATCAGTGATAAAATGCTACATACCTAAAAAATTAAATAAATGAATGAATTAATTGCAGCCACATTAATAGAATGAAAAAACCCTTCACTGACCTCATTTAACGATTCCAATCCTTCCCTTAATATTAATGCATCCCTGACAGTGGGGATAGTGGTGGAAATAGAATCAGGATATTTTTTCAGAAGTAGAAGTGCATCATAATCCATATTATTCTCTGCAAACCGGAAGAAGTTTAAAATTATATGATCAGGATTGGAAAAGAATCTGAACTTTCTGTACAAAAAAATAACTAACATAAAAATTCTTATGCATAAACTTATTTTGTTTACACATTGGAACAATAATGCAATTATCATAAAATAATGCTTTTATTTACTTTGTAATTTCCAATGTAAACTAAATTTTTTAAGATTTTACTTATTAAAATGATAATTTTTCATATATTAATTTTCAAATAAAACAACTATACAAATTACAACTTTGCATCATTGCTTCACAAATCTACTTCTTGTTTCAAACACTAATAGAAGTTAAAAGAATAATTTCATTTTGATCTGTGCGCTCATTACAGTCTGGTGATTTGAACCTTCTGGGAAATCAATTGAACAAAGAAGTGTTTCTTTAATTTTGCATTTTTGGTCAAATCAATTTTTGGAGTCAAAATCCTTTCACCGACCAACCCATCCCAGCTTCCTAAATAAAATAACCTATTGAACAATACATTAAAACGGACTACTTAATCATTCTTTTAAACCAACTCTGATTATGAAATTGGAGGTGTGGGGAAAATGAAATGTAAATTATATGAAAAATAGTCGCTATCAATTATTTTACAATTGAGAGAGATTGGAATCATGCAAATGAGCAAAATAGCACTCTAAGCTCACCAAAAAAAAAAAAAGAAAGGAAGCCTGAAAATAAATCCGACAGGGATGTCCATTATATACTTTTACAATGTGGGCAAGAAAGGAAAGGTTAAAAAAAACGTGCGCGTTGTTATTTCAATAACAACTTAACGTGATCTTTCTGAAATAAACAAGTTTCGGAAACGGAACATTTAAACAAAGTATATTCTCCGTATTACACATTACACAGTAATAGTATTTATTCTTACCAGCAAACTTTTCTATTAGATGAGGAAGCCTCATTTTCTTCAGTGCTTCTTTACACTTCGTGTCCATTCTCACGAATTCACACGCAGAGCACTTGCACTTTTTATTCACCAATTCTCATAAAGCACTTTGTCGATCCAGATTTTCACTGCCAGACCACACAAAGACAGACCTCACACCTCCAGCACACCTCACACTTTGTCTATGCCAATTCGCACCAGATTCGCACTCTCTGCCCGACCGCACAAAGAAAGACTTGTATATGAATATGCGGGAATCCCCGCGCATCCTTGAATAGGAATCCCGCCAAGAAGTTTGGCCAACGTTACCATACTAAAGGTCTTATATCCCATGCCCTCAGCGTTCACAAATGCGCTCTGGTGGAAACCATTTAGAAAGGTAATGAGAATTAAATGGTGGTTGTAAGATCCACGCATTTTCCAACGGTCGTCGGTTGGTTAGCTTTATCAATACACCTTGGGCACGTCATCCTTGATGATTATTGTCACAATGTCTAAATCGATTGTCACAACTGGAAGACACGCAACCATAGGTTAACGGTTGAGAGAGCGGTGGTAATTTTTTTCAGTGTAGGTAAATTTGGGACAATAATTGTCAACTTTCTTCTTAAAAAGACTGTCATGGGCCAGGTATCCAGTGATGTACCACCACCCCGGAGCAATTTGTACATCCGTTACCTGTAAATCTCTCTCTAGTTGCTCGAGGCCCATTTCCCGAGAATTACGTGTAAGCTAAGTTACCTTGCCCGCGCTTTAACATGCCTGATGTAAAGTTTAACTACAGCGGGCCTTACATGTTTCGTTCCAGGACTTCATGTGCCACGAGGAGCTGCAGGTCCCGCAGCTGATGGAGCCACCGTCGCTCAACGGCAAGGCGGGCAAGGAGGGCGTAGAGAAGGGCAAGGGCGAGGCTGAGGGCGAGGGCGATGACGTCATGGTGGCGGTGAAGGGCGTGACGGCGCGCTGGGAGCCAACGCAGCCAGAGCCCACCCTCGCCAACATCGATCTGGAGGCCCATCGCGGACAACTCGTCGCAGTCATCGGACACGTGGGCGCAGGCAAGGTATATTTTTGTGTTCTGTGTCTCCATCACGCATCGACATAAGTTTTTGCATTTCTAGCTTTGCCTATTCCCAACTCTATCAAGGCGCGTGCATCCTTCGGACGGGAACGTGGATTATACTTCGATTAAAACATTAAGTCCGTGGACACTTCATTAGATGTGACTATCATCTGATCGGGAAATGGACGTCACTGTAGTGACGTCACTATAGTGAATTCAAGCTCCCGATTGGATGACAGCGACACTGATTTAATGTTTTAATCGAACTATACAAAAATAAATATTGTATTGAACACAAGTGCTTTTAACTTCAATTCCTTTGTGTAGAGATATCGCAAACCAGGATAGATCTCCCAGAAAGACCGACTGAGATGTCTCAGTGCAACAAATTGCTCAATACGATTGTCGCTGCAGTGTCTCTGATCGGGAAGTCGCGTGTTTGAATCTCAGCGTTGGGCAGATTTTCGACACTAACTTTGCCTATTTATCCGCCGTTACATTACCTATAGTGCAATTTTTCTAACCGTTCCTCTGGCAGATATCAGCTCTTGACGGTTTCATCCAATCAGGCGCTTAAATGTCACTACAGAGACGTCCCTCTGGTGATGTTCAAGCTCCTGATTGGAGGAAACCGTTACTTGACAGAGGCAGGGTCAGAAAAATCGCACTGTACATCGCCGTCGCATCCCTGAGGCGTAGATGGAACGTGGCGTCAACTGCGAGGTCGTCCGCGCGCACGCAGAGGGCCGCGCCCCGCGTTTCCCAGAAGGCCTCCGCTGCCCCCGCGAGGCTGCGCGCGAGGCCGCACGCCACACGAGCACGTGCGATCGCTATCGGCGCCGGCTACAAATATTTAAAGCGTGCGAGGGTCAGGCAGTGGCTCTGTCGCTTTCACAATACACTCGTAATTTTAAATCAGACAGTAAACGCCGAGAAGTATAAAGATGCATAGTTTATTTTATTTTAATTTTTTATTTTTTACGTTTATATTGAGGCAACGCGTCTCCTAGCCCCTAAACGTGCGTTGAGCGCTTGCACTTGTGGAGTAATCCTCTGTTAACATTTTATTTTACGTCTAGTGGCCAGTTTCCGCCTACACGCCTCTTACCACGCGCTCCTGCGTCACTACCCAGCGGCCAGAATCGGGAAGGAATAAGGATAGGGGTAGGTTTTAGGGCACTTCACTGGCAGTGGACTAGCCCTTGTGAGGCAGCCAAACTGTTTTTTTTGTTGGAACATATATCACAAGAGATCGATAGGAATCGAACTCGGACCTCAGTGGTGAAAGGCTCGAGACTTCGCTATGAGCCAAGAGCGAGCCAGTTAGAATGAGGGGACAATTAAAAAACGTAACTCAGACGCAAAAATGAGTTGCGAGTAACGCACACTACTTACCTAGTATAGAGACAGAATTGTATTGCTGCGGCAAAGACAGCACGTTTTTTCTTAAAAACAAACAAAAAAAACTCGTTTTGTGGGGCGTGGCTACGTTCTCGGGGGTCCCGGTGCAGAAGGTCCACGTAGGGTTCCTCACTCTCATTGCCAACCGTGAAACAGGACTTTTAAATCTTACTGGTACCCATTACATTATAAAATATGATTTTAGATTTAGATTTATTACTAATTCTGCAAATAAGTTCCAGAACTTGGTGGCAGAATACACTAACTAAACATTACAAAACTTAACAACTATACAAAATTTTACAAATTTTACACACTTTACAAATTAACATAAACATTTCACCGTGCAAGCTTCCATAGCACTCACTTCACTTCACTTCACATCACTTCATTTCACTTCACCTCGCCTCGTCTCACCTCACCATACTGCCAATCACATTTTAATGTGATTCTGACACACTCTTTTCCCTCAACTTCACATCACTGCACTACACGCCACTGCACATAATAATAATAATAATAATAATAATAATAATAATAATAATAGTAATAGTAATAGTAATAATAATAATAGTAATAATAATAATAATAATGTAATATAACATAATATATATACATAACATAACATAACATAATATAATAGTTATAATATAACATACTTTACATAGGAGGTAATAAGACACATATAAACATCTAGGGATTTAATTTATTTTTAAATTTGCTGACATCATGAGGGAAGGGATCAAAGATTGTCACAGGCAAGTCGTTCCAGTCTCTAATAGTTCGATTCGCGAATGAATATTTCCCAACGTCCGTTTTCTGAATTTTGTGCATGTGATCCGCTCTGCCGAAATATGTAGGTTTCCCTAATCGACTTTGAATTTCTTTCCACGGTCGAAAGCCTGTGTACGCTTTATACATAGCATAGAGACGCGATTTCATTCTCCTTGTTTCGAGTGACTCCCATACTTTATTCCTGGTACCCCTGAAAGCAAATTTTGAAGCTCTACGCTGAACCTTTTCTAGATTTCTTTGCTGCAAAAGTCTGTATGGGTCCCAACATATCGCGCCATATTCTAATATGGGTCGCACTAATGACATATATGCCAGTTCTTTGGCACTCACTGAACTCTTTTTGAGAATCCGCATAATAAAATGCAAAGATCTCCATGCTTTCCCTACAACGAAATTTACTTGATTTTCCCATGTCAATTTACTGTCTAGCTGAAATCCTAAATATTTGCAAGACGTGACTCGAGGTATAACATTATTATTCAATTTATATGCGGTTTCATTGTAACTTCGACCCCTACCAAACGTGATGGATTTGCTCTTTGAACTATTTATTTCCATGCCGTTTGTATCCGCCCAGATATGTAATTTGTCCAAGTCTCGCTGCAAAATATTCTCGCCCTCCTCCGAGTTAACAATTCTATAAATTACGCAGTCATCTGCAAAGAGTCGTACATTAGATACTAAACGTGTCGGTAAATCATTAACGAAGGCAAGAAACATGAGTGGGCCGATGACACTCCCTTGTGGAATTCCTGACGTGACGTTTCGCGAAGTTGAAAAGTAATTTCCGATTCGGACCTTTTGTGTCCTGTCACGAAGTAGTTCGTTTATCCACGCTACCACTCTAGTGTCTAAACCTGAATCTATTAATTTCTTTACAAGACGATCGTGTGGAACAACATCAAAAGCTTTGGCAAAATCAATTACAATCGCGTCGACCCTACCACCTTCATCAACTACGTCGGCTAGGTCCTGTAAAAGTGAGACTAGCTGACTTTCGCACGAAAAACCATTCCTGAAACCGTGTTGACCCTGATAAAACCATTGCTTGTCCTCCCATTCTTTCCTGATATAGCTAGAAATTAGATGTTCCATAAGCTTGCATACGACTGATGTAAGACTTACCGGTCTATAGTTACTAAGTAATGTCTTGTCGCCACTTTTAAAAATAGGTACGACGAGAGCCAGCTTCTAATCTTCCGGTACGCAAGCGTTGTTTATCGATACATGAAATAACCTAATTAAATATGGTATAATAGCCTCTCCACCTAATTTAATGACGTCCGTGGAAATAGAATCCGGGCCTCGTGATTTCCCTCTCTTCATTAATTTTATTCTTTTCCGCAAAGTATTTACATTAATATGAAAAAGACTTCTATCTGACAGTGATGGTATCCCAATACAATTTGACTTTTGCTTGAAAACGGAGCTAAAATACGCGTTAAAAGCATTAGCTTTTTCACAATCGTCCGATATTGGCGAATTATTAACCCGAACAACTGGAATCTCATCTTTATTTCCCTTCCTTCTACGAACGTATTTAAAAAATGCCGACCAATTTTTTACTGCCCTCCGCATCAAGAATATGAGTTAAATGATGTTCCTCTGCGATTTTCTTTTCCTTCCTCAAAGCTTTTGAATAATTTCGAAATAATGTCATATGGTTTTCACTACAGTGTCTGTTACTAAACGCTTCTCTGGTTTTTCTTTTCAACCGTCTGATTTTCGCATTATAATATTCCGGATCGCATTTTGCTTTTAACAATTTACTTGGTACAAATGCCTGCTCGGCACTTACTAGAATATTTTTAAACGCTTCCCATATTTCTTCCATTCCTCCTCCTATACTAAGGAATTCGCCATACCGTTCTCTTAAGTAATTTTGAAACTCTGCTACATTCGCTTTCTTGTATTCCCTCACTAGAATTCCTGTCGCAATATTTTTCCTTGAAATACTTAACTGTAAATCAACTAAAACGGCTTTATGATCACTTATGCCTTCTAAAACGTCACACGACAAAAATAAGTCCTTCGGTCTAATTAGGCAAATGTCCAGAATCGCGTCCTGTCGGGTGGGCCGGTCTACTACCTGTGCTAATCCGCTGTCCCAGACAAGTCTGTTGACTAGTTGTTGTACTTGCCCTTCGCAAACAATCCCTTTCCAATTTGCGTCTGGGAGATTTAGGTCTCCAGCAATGACTACATGACGGCTATTTATATTTTTTGTTCTTTCGTAGAGCGCGCCTAAGATTTCATAACTATTGCCCGGCGGACGATAGCAAGCAATTATTTCTAAGATACTTCCCGAACAAAAAATTTCTACACCCATCATTTCAAATTCTTTATCAACCCAATTTGATTTGATATTATAAGTGTTTTTTACGCAAATAAAAACACCACCGCCTCTGGTTTCGCGATCTCTCCTAAACGTAAGGTAGTCTGAACGAAAAATTTCCGGGTTTGCTACCGCGTCCGAAAGCCAAGATTCAGTTCCTATCACGATTTTCTATATATAAACAATTTTGAAACATACTATTTGAAATTACGAATTTGAATAATAATAATTGAAAAAATCACGGAAGAGACAATTAGTGCACCGCCGCACAAAATAACACCATATATCTTTAGTATTTTCTTCAGAAGCAGCATAAATAAAAAACACAAAATTCTTAAACAATGTATCCACAACTGTCGTTTATATAGATTCTTGGTAATCTGGATCAAACAAACCTAGAGCTAACACTGTATCAACGGTCAAGAGGTAATGAAAAGCGATCTTGACCGTCGTCACTTTCTCGCAAGATGACGGTAGTCCGTTTTTTGCATTTTCGAGAGAGGGAGCCCAAAAGCTAATCTACTATGAGTGATAGTCTATCACTCTCACTTGGTCCGCGGGTGATCCTCACCTTAACGGATATAATGTCGTTAGTCGAGTTCATCCTCAGAATGCAGCATTTTAATATCACGTGGGCAAAACCCAGCTTATTTAGCAAAATGATGGGTTCAAAAGTGTTTTTTGTATACCAGCATTATAAACGTCATTTTCTGGGGCAAGAAATCGTTCATAAAAGGGTCTTTTACGGCACAAATGATGACGTATTAGATTTTACTGCACGAATGATTGCGTCATCACACATTCAGCCAATAGTAGCGAGAGAATCGTGGGGAGGGAGAAGAAGACGGAACAGCCGACCACCGTTTTCTCGCACGGATGTCAACAATGCCATCTTGAATTTGATTTCCAGAGGGCGTTGGATGTCAAGCACCTGAGACGTCAGAAGAAAGTTGTTTCGCGAAATTAAGTTTGATTCTCTTGTAAATTTATAATGCTGTTATACAAAAAAATAGCGTATGCAACTCGTTTATAATGCTGCTTTATTGCATTCGTACAAATTTGAAAACTCGCTCCTAACGTCGCTCGTTTTCAAAACATGTACTCATGCAATAAAGCTTAACATTATAAACTAATTGCATAAACTACTATTTACGTATCACAGAAACAGGACAGATACAAGATAGACAATTTGCATTGCTTTATCTTGATTCAATGAAAATGTATGATGTGTTATACGAATTTAACTAGCATTCGGTGCAATGCTAAGTGGGCCTTTCTTTCCAGTTTTTTTTAGTTTTTATAAGCGTATTAATTCTTACCGATTAAAATATTGTATATATTTTTTATGATGTAGCTAGAAGTAGCAACTTAAGCAATTACAATCAATAAAATAACAATACACCGACGATTTATCGACACTATTGTGTAACCGTACCTCCTCACCTCACCGTACCGATTACTAAAGTAGATCTGTCATTTGCCTACTTCGCGACGTGTGATTACACCGTCACGCATCCCTGGGAATATCTCAATTTACGGATAAACTTCCCTATTGGTAGTGGGTTCGTCTTTGTTAAACTACTGATCAATTAACAAGCCAACACAATTTTTCAGTTTTTAAATGACAAATAACATATATTCTATTGAATGAAAATCACTGTACAAATGAAATTCACAGATCCTCCTATGTTCTCATTTTTCGTAAAATCATGGTAGCTAATTCCATACCTAAACTGCAGTTTTTCACTAAAGTAATAATAACTCAGATCCCTGTTTACAAGAAAACAAGCAATGGATACATATTTACACTTCACAAAGAATATCACACATGAGACACACAAATCATAGTACAAATATTCATCCTGTAAAAGAAAAATACATACACACAATACTGGAAATTCACTACTACCTTTTAAATCACTAATTACGTTACACTCAATAGTCACATTTGACCTTCGGCTTCTACATAGCCTTTCAACACAAAATTTTGTTTCATAACGTCTCTTAAATGATTTGAATCATTAAAATATGACTCTAAATAAATAATTCTGTACAAAAACAACTTCTATCATAAACATAAAGAATTACTTTAATCTGATTCTTGTTACGACTGTCGAAAAGAAATAAAACCACTGGCTAGCAAGACCAATGTTCTAAGAAACTTGCCCGATCAACGTCTGTTTTTGAGGGAAGCTCACATTACGTTTTGGCTAGTATAATGATAATCCTATCTCACAAGTTTTTTCCAGACTGAAATCTAATGAGTGTTCTTTCTGTGACTCACAACCGGCGAATTCCTCAAGTTGGTCCCGCGCTGCGTAGCTGGCCCGTCGCGCGACTCTCGCGCCTCAAGGTCTTCGTTCTTCTGCAAGGTCCCTGCGTTGCCTGTCGCACCGAAACTGAAGTACTCCGAACACCGTCTCCCAGTCGTTCGGCGAAAATTCACCACAGCTTTCGCAGAGGCGATGGTCGCATCAGAATGCGAGTCCGAAACTCCAAGTTATGACTTCGTAATGGCAAAAGTCAAACTAGTTGTTGGATAATCCGTCTTTCTCATAACTCTCAAAATTCCATCATAGGATTTCCAAAGTGAAATTCCCCAAAAATAAGAATAAAGAATATATATAAAGTATGAAATATATGAAAAATATAAAAAATATGAAAGCTGTAACAAAGAAGAAACATGTCCTATGTTACAATAGTCCTCTTTTCTAGCAACAAGAATGCAGCAACGTGGTTTTACAGATTCATTTCGATCTATTACCGCCGCCGTTCTTTCATTCATTGCATTCTTGTTTAATATTCATTTACTAATTCCATGTAATCTCACGATATTCACAGTACGTAAATCCATGAAAAGTGCTCAGTCAATTACCTTTTATTAAAGCTTTTGTGTTCCGCAATCTTCGCGTGTCCCTCGTCGACTATGTGGCGTACTCGTACGCAACCGTTCTCCTCGATGTCTCGAACCAGAAAGAGAGCGAGCTCTTTTGACGCAAGTTCAGGCCACGTCCGTATTTCCACGAAAATTTCCTGATTGGCTACGGTCTGAGTGCGTTCAGAAATCCTTCTCTGACTTACGCCATCTCTTCGCCACTGTAGAAACTACGTGTAGGGCCTAATGTCGGGTATTATTGCTTCCATTTTCCATTGGTTATAAATGTGACCGGCGACAAGCGGTTACAATATATATATATATATATATATATATATATATATATATATATATATATATATATATATATATATATATAATATTCGATAAAAATGGACGTGTAGATTTTGCACTGTTTTCGATTTTTAAGCTTAAAATAAGTATAGTTATCTAAACATCTAAATACAGACAGTTGGTATGAAAGCATTGCAATTAATGTAATTGTTTTAAAAAGGACCAACGTTCAATACAATTTTATGTTTACTTAATTTTCACTCTAAACGAATTTTAATTACACTTCAAATACATTTATAACCTTAGTTTTTATACTCCATTGTGTTATTGTTCTGTTTTGTTTTCATACATTTTTTCTCCATAATGCCCGTTTGATAATGGTCACCAGCTAGACCCTCACAATGCGTCCTTTAACGCGTTGTTGCCAGCTGTTTTGTTCTTCGTATTGAAGACTGAGCAATATATTTCAGCGAAAGAGAAGAAAAGACTTTGTGTATACCATTATTATTAACTGACTTTTTGTGCAATAAATCGCTCACAAAATAGCATTTTACGACACAAACCTGTAAAACAGATGTATTTTTTATTTTAAACCTGTAAAACAGATGTGATTTTGTTTTTAAGACGATGTATTAAGTCATAACAGGCGTACATGTCATGTGACGAATTCGTACTAATGATAATGTAACAATATTTGCAGATTCGTGTTACAGATAATAATGTTTCAGCGAAAGAAGCAAACAATTCAAGATTGTCATTTTTACTTTCTCGCACTTTCTTCGTAAGAAGGGAAAGTATTGTAATTCAGCTCCGTAAAAAGGCGAATTTTCGGCAGAAAAACTGGTATTGTCGGACTCTGCTAACGAAAAAGTATATTAATCTTGTTCACATCTACAGTAAATTACTTCCTCTAACAGTAAATTACTTCCTGTAATGTCCGCCGCGAGGAAGGGTCTAACCTTCTAAAAGCAGGGGAGGAAAAAGTGGTAAAGTACCAACCAGTCATTCCCCTGGCCGTCCAACTTCATGGAGTGGCCAACGCCTGAATCCTGCCTGTGGTGGTTGGAACCTCTGGGGATATGTCACGATCAACAGTCAGTGCCCTCAAGACATTGGGATCATGTCTCGAGGCGATTTACTGACTATCTCGTTAATTGCTCTCAGATGATCTATTAAGATCTACACACAATTTGTAAATTACGATGGAGCAATTTAGCATTGCTGGCAGTAAATGCAGAAAATGAACTTCTTGGTCCCATGGTCTAGGGAACCCAGGGGATCCGACAATCCCTAGAATACACCTAGTTACCACGACTTTAAGTGGGAAGTGTATGATATTTAATATAGCATATCTAAAATTGTGTAGTCAGAATCCATGTTTTGTGGGTTCTTCTTACCGAAAAATCGTCTGACGGTAAAACGCCTGTGCATCCGTTTATCCGTCCGCCTGCGGTCAACGCTAGCGGGTAGCGCCTAAACCATTCAGTCGATTTTCTCCAAATTTGATTTCCCCGATCGATTTAGATGAACTCGAAGCCCGCTGAGTTTACAGATAACAGAGCAAAACATGTGCATTCATAACAATGAAGAATACAAGTCAAATGTCAAATTTCGTTACTGTGACCTGAGAAGTTGTGTAGAGCTTAAGTTAGATTATTTACCGATTTTAATATATTCTGATCGTGTTGTGAACTTTTCAGTGTTTTGTGACCGTTGAACAGTTTTTATTCTAGGAGTTTTTTGTTTACTGCTCCACCCACAATTTATACCAAAACAAACAGAACTAAAGTACAGAATTAGTTAAATATTAAGCAGTGCATTAATAAAATAAGCAGTGAGTGCCTGCTCGGTTGATTTTGAAACATAGTACTATTTGAGTGAAAGCAGAGAAACAATAGTTGTAAATTAAATTCACGTCGTGTTGGTCATTAACTTTTAATTACTTATAACTTTTCGTTACGTTTCGCATTTACATTTGAATGTCTTGCCAAGATTTACATATTATTATAAAAATCAGGTTTCTACAATACATTGTCACCTTCATCATGTTAATCGATCAACAATTGATGCAATATGATTACTTTTATACAAGTTTAAAATGCAGAATATAAAATAAAATACAAATGAACATAAATTCAGTCTGAATCAATGATATGGAAGGAATACAATACATCGTGTTCCATTTTACATCGTGTGCAAATATATGGAAAGTTATGAGAATAGATAGACATAAAAGAGAAGAGAAAAGAGTAAACAATGTATCCAGCAAAATTACTGTTGTATTTAAAATATTACATCATAATAACTTCCAAAATTTACAATTGCGAAAAGGGAAACATTCCTACGTAATTATTGAGATTAGAAATGTAACACGGTGGTGAACTTTCTAGTGATTTACTCTTCGTTTCACCCATCAATATGACGATTTAAGATTGATACATTGGACAGGACTGTTCTCTCTGCTCTATCCACAAATTAACATACATCTGAAATTATAATGAATATATATTTTACAGATATACTTTCTTTGAAATATTTTATATTAAATTTGCTAACTTGGCATTATTAACATTTTGAAATAATTCTAAGCCATTACTGGAAGAAGACTTAACTCATTTTTCGAAATGTCGTAATGCTTTGCTTGTAATTGCTGTAATGTAAATGCTTTAATGTGAATTTTCCATGCAGTAAATTTTAAGTTATGCATGATTGAAAATTTGAAGAGAGAAAATATCAATATGTATTTGTTACACAGACATCTAGAACATAAATTCTAGATAATTAATTTTAGATTCAGCGTAATTACGTAATTACTAGTTGTACTTTTTCTACGTTCCATTATTATACTCAATATTACACTTTTTCGTTGTTCTGTAACTGTTTTACTCCACGCACAAATATAACACACCCTCAAATTCAGTTTATCTCAACAACGATTGCAGAACAGATAAAGATTAAAGATTCCCACACCCTCACGCCAACTACTTCTTAAAATTATCTTAGAGTGAGTGATCTTTCTGCGCTGGATGGCGAGATCCGGCGCCGATGTATTTACATGTTAGCTTGTGGGGTTTTCCGCAACCAGGCATCTCCCGCCAGCGAGCCACCGCCCCAGTCGGAAAGCTCTAAGCTCCCGACCGGTCTCCCGGAATATGTGGTAGTGTAGTGCATGTTAGTGTAAGTGTGTGTGTAAGGGGAGAGAATATGACAAGGAAGGGAAAGGAAAGATCGCGCGCGGTCCGTGGCCCGTTTGGTAGGGTATTGCTCCGGCATTCGTCTGGTGTTGATCGGAGAAACCACGAAAAACTACCGATCTGAGCAGCTCGCCTTTTCCAGACAGCGGCTGAATTCAACCTAGCTACAGGTATCTAACTCGTGTCGAGTATCTTGCCACGTCAGGACTCGAAACTTCCGGTCAGAGGTACTGCACAGACATCAATTAATGCCCTGAGGCACCTACGACTTCACCTGTTGAAACTGCGGATGTTCACGGGTCAATCCATTTTCAGTGGTCCAGCACTGGTCGCTCGACCATGTCGAAAAAAAATCATATTTTGTACATAAATTTCCTTATGTTTTGGCTGTTCAAAAGAATTTTTGATTTATTTTTATTGTATCTGGTTTACAAATGACGGCCATTTTGTTTTACGCCGTGCGCCATTTTTCGCGTTTGTAGAGGTTTACTCTTTTCAAAATTATTCAGCTCTGAGTTGTTCTAGCATTCTAGAATAAAAAGCAATGGATTGAGTATACTTTGGCCTACAAATCGAATTATTACATACCTACCTTCTATGTTTTTATTTGAGAAATATTTGCAACTAAATCTATGGAACGGAAATGAACCACGTTCGATTTTCAGAGAGTAATTTTCCAAACAATGAATCCCAGCCTTAAATTTTTCTGTGCTTTTACACATAACAATATAGTTACTTTTTGTAAAATATCATTGGTAAGTAACGAACCCCTTGAAAATTACACCGTCTTAAAAATTGGAATTTTCGATTTTTTTCAAATTTTCAACTATAATATCTCTGTTGGGGCACCAACACCGCTCCACGCTGCCGACTCACTCTGTTTGACCAGCACTGATCTAGGGAGTCTAGAGTGGCACGGCCGCGATCGCGCGCGCCAGTGCAGCGCAGAGCACGTGACAGCCTGGCTTGGTGCGGCAGGTGCTTCCTGACGGCTGACGTCCAGAGCGCGCCCTTTTCCACCGAGAACGAGTCCTTCCGCCGGCAGCTGAGCCTGGACCTGGCCGTCAACGTGGCGGAGGGCGGCGCCTGGGGCTCCGTGTGCCAGCTGCCCCTCGAGCGGGTGGACGCCGCCCCCGCCGGCCACGCCTACCAGGCCGCCGCCTCTCCCGGCGACCTCCACTCCCTCGCGTGGGTCTCCGGATCCATCGACCCTAACAAGTAAGGCTTCGCGGACAATTTATTTTTAGTTTTTAATTTGTTGTGTTTTTTTTCACTAGTTTCAACTAGTTCAACAATACGAGAGTTCCCAGTACCTGGCGCAATCTCGCGAGCGTCTATGAAAGCAGGTCAACTTTTCAAAGCACTTTGTCCTCCCAAAGAGTTTCTTACAAAAGGCGTCTTTACCTTTCGTTGAGGCTGCAAAATAGCTTCATCAGAGTTTTTGGAGAGCCACAGACGATGATTCGGGTTGTCGAAAAGACTCCTGCCACCTTTCCTGTCTTGCCATAAGGAAATATTCTGAAAGAATTATTTAAGAACTATTAATTTACCTCAGCGTAATAATGATTGAGTATTGAAGAAGTCGTCAAAGTTACCTCGTCTAGGCAATTATTATTGTTTATTATTATTGCTCTCAATTACATGGAGGCTGCAAGCGGCAGCCGTTCTGGTGAGTAGGTGACGGCACCTAGGCTTTCCGCCCCTATCCGCCACCTCTCCACCTTACAGTCGCTAGTATTGGAATATACTAATACAAGTTTGAAATTTAAACTATTATGATAAGAGTTTTACTGTTGCTCCTTGAGTGGAGTTAGTAACATAGATGGTTACAGTGAAAAACGAGATTTTACAATGCAATGCAAGAATGGCACCTAAGTACAGGTTATTAAAGCAAGATATGTACATTGAATAATATTAACTAACTTTTAAAATGAATAGGAATATTAAACTTATGCAAAATGAATTATATTAACTAGAACTATTAGGGATAAGTAAGCTATGAAACCTCGTCCGGGCAAAAAAGAAGCTCGTTTTCTGTCGTAATACAATTTCAGGCAAGTGCCCGCGCCAGTAAGGTAGCCCCGATACTCGCCGCCGTCCCCGACAGGCGGTTGTAAGGTAGCCCCCGCTACCAAAAGTCTAATTGTTCAATGCAGCCAAGATGTGAACTATTTAGCTGTTTTACTGACGAGGCGATCCTTAGTGAAACCGCTCGGCTGAAAATAATCTGATTCTCAGAAGTGTCAACAATACGAGAGTTCCCAGTACCTGGCGCAATCTCGCGAGCGTCTATGAAAGCAGGTCAACTTTTCAAAGCAGTTTGGCCTTCCAAAGGGTTTTATACGAAAGACGTCTTTGCGTTTCTTCTGAAAGCCAGCTTGCGTTTTTTTACAGAAAAAACATTATGCCCAACGCGGGGCGCTTAAAATGTATGCCCTTTGCTGTTAATTAGCGCCAAGGAATTGCTACAAATGATATAATTCCAAGTACGGCGCCAAATTTGAATTAATTTTGGCCGCCTATGTGCCAACACGTCCTTTTAGCCCTTTTTGGGGATTGAGCGTACATTGGAGTAATCCTCCGTTAAGTTCTTTGTCGATTGTCTTGTAACATAGCAGTCAGTCGATTTGTTAGTCAGAGACGATTTGTATTATAAAGATCCAACCCGGGGCCGCCTTATAGAAAGCTAGTACGTTGACCATGAACTACCCGAGGGCCTTGGATACATTCGTATTACATATTAATCAAATAATTATTATTCCTTAGAATTGAAGGTAGAAAACGTAAAGATATAAAATTGAAAATAAAATCAAAATCACACTACGAACATGATTATACGAGAACAGAAAACCTTTGGCTATCATTTTTCGGAGAATTAAAATTTATTGTACATGACACCGGGAGTACATTGGAAATTTTTGGTTAGTTCTCCTGTCCCAGAGTCACGAGAGAATTTATCTCGAAATTTTCTATGCATGAGTGGTACTGAATAAGACTGTTCCACGAATACAACAACGTCCAACAGTTTCATAAAGCTTTAAATATTAATTGTATCGACGTGTTTTATTCTTTGATCCCTTAACACTGTCCACATTTCCTATGAATAATGAATCACTTCTTATAATTGACCAGTTCAGATAAGTGGTATGAACAATAGGACAGAAAAATCTATTCATTTAAAAAATATATTGCCCTGATTAAGGAATACCAGATAATTCAACGTTATTACCGTTAATTTCATGCGTGGGTTTGCAAAAAGTAATACCGCGAGTGAATTGGAAATTTCCGATAAATTCACGAGTTTCCAATTAACAACGCACGTGTGTGATTTAATAAGACAATTCTAGGAATGAAATTACACCAAGAGACTTTCAGGATGCGATGAGTATGAATACGCAATGGGAATTGTCTTTTGAATGTAATGCGAACAATGTTAGGTAATTGTTTCCAATTATTGAAGAATAAGTTTTAAGAGTCTCTCGCCTGGATCTACAATTGATTTATCCTAGGACTGATAATTTTTATTATAAATTTATAAAAATAAAATATATAAATGAAATTGCATGTATTGTTTCCTTTGAATTTCAGGCCAGAATTGCAGAAAGACGAGAAGTTGGTACATGTCTATTACGCAAGTATAAGCGAAAAGGACCTTCATATAGCATTGGGGAAGATTTCAGAAGATGCTAGCGTACCGGATAAGAATCAGGTAGGGTAAATTAGAAATATACTTTCCTTTCACATCAATTTTTACATTTTTTACATTTATTGCGTGGAAGTGCTAAAAAAGTGTAAAAATTGCATTCATAAAGTTTTATCTCCGTCTTGAAAGAAAATATATGAGATATAGTAGATATTTTTTTTACATACAATAGTACAGACCATAAATAAAAAGCTTTTGAACAACATTGGCCATTGTTTTGAACGATTCATTGACATTCCTGTTCTTACGGTTGTTTCAATCCTTTTTACGTTTTTTTCTTGAAGAACCTTGGATATTTTACAATAATTTCTGACATGCAAAATTTTTTGAAGCGATGTAAACAGGTCGAAAGTCACATGGCACTGTGGAAAAGTGGATAAATAGTATATGTACGGCTCTGTAGAAATGTGTTCAGAGTTAAAGAGTTAAGATTTTGCTCCAGAAGGAGAAGCTTTCAACTTGATTGAGTTTGCCTTGTCCCATAGTACGTTGATACTAGTTTTTAACCTTTTTAAGTCCACTAAGTCCACCTGTACAATTTGTAATCATTAAACTTAAAAAGAAATCGAAGAGCAAACTCAACCTGTCACTCAAACCTCAATGTGCTTGAATACGCCAGACGTCCGATATTTGAAAAGAGACAATTTCAATCAGTGAATGAGAACTCCGTGACGGATTTTGATATGGCAGCTTTGTCATGCACCGGACCAGTTCGAAACATATTATATGAGAATGAAAATTCCGGACTTAGAATAAATTCCGTATTTATCAAATTTCTTTAATTTTCTTTCTTTATGGTAATTAATTATTAATTTGTATTAGTATATTTTAATATTTTTTATAAAATTTGCAATTGTGTTTAATAATTGAAACATAGGCCGTATAAACGTTGTGATCAAAACAATTTTTAACTTCCTGTTTTCTGTAGAACAATGTTGAATGTTATGATATTTACCCAGGAGGACGTAACAGCTATGTTTTATGTGAATATTTGGGGTTGATGTATTGGATAATCCCTTGTTTAAGATGAAACTACGCGTAAGACTGTAGCCTCAAGTAAAATTTAGAAAATGACGCCTACAATAATATATGGTTTATGCTTCTACATGACGCCTACAATACTATATGTTTTATACATATATTATATGGCTTATGCTTTAATTTTTGTGGCCCCTTGAACTCAGAGGTCTTAAAACAGTACCTTATTTAGCTTAGCGGTATATCCGCCACTGCCCTCCGTACGCATGCGTACGAGAAACGGTTTTTTGGCCTTGGGCGAAGGAGGTGATGTGCGACCTGCGCAGGGCGGGCGGCTGGGCGGCGAGCTGTCGGGGCGGCTGGGCGACGGGCGGCGCGTGATGGGCGCGTGCGCGGGCGGCGCCGTCGCCAACCTGGCCCGCGTGCCCGCGCCGCTGCTCTGGGACGTGCCGCACGCCTGGACGCTGGAGCAGGCCGCCACGGTGCCCCGCGCCTACCTCACGGTCAGCGCACCCCTCACAGGCGCCCACATGAACTCATATGCACACGCAGACACATTAACACACACACACAAATAACCACGAGCACACACACACACACACATACATACGCACATGTACCCACACACCTGCAAACAAATAGGGAGAGTCCTTGATTTCCAATTACTCGATGTCACTGCAGCGCCTCTGACCGCGAGGTCCTAGGTTCGACTCCTGACGGCGGCAGCATTTTTGACACTAGCTTTTCGGCTATGTCGAATTCAGTCGTTGTCTGGAGGAGGATTCTAGCGGCCGGCTCCTCTGATCTGCTACCAAACCGGTCACGGACCGCGCGCGATCTGTCCTTCCTCTTCCTTGTGCTATCCTCTCCCCTTACACACACACACTGACACTAACATGCACTACACTACCACATATTCCGGGAGACCGGTCGGGAGCTTAGAGCTTGTCCCGGCTGGGGCGGTGCCCCGCTGGTGGGAGAGTCCAGGTTAGGGGGAACCCCCACTAGCCGACGGTAGGTCGGCGCCGAATCTCGCCATCCAGCGGGGTAGATCACCGCCATCTTCCGAGAGAAAAACATACACTACACTAACGGGACTAATGACCAAAGCAGTTGACGTGTCAGGAAACACGAAAAAATCAATCTTACATTCCAATTACTCGATGGTTCCATAGAATTTTAAATAAATAAATAAATGTTATATAAAAATTATATAAATGAGTTTTATATAAAACGTATGTAACATTTATGTAGTGTTATATAAACATTTTATTAAAATATAATAATCATTATATAAAATTATATAAACATCATATTTATATAAAATGTATTTATAAATAAATGATGTTTATAAATACTTTCATGTTTATTTATAAATAAATGTTACATAAAATGTATATAAATAAACATAACTCAAATAAATAAAATTTTCATTATTTCATCTGAACATTCTACAGTCAACATCGCCTCACCGCGATTTCCACAATATCGACCGAAAAATTTAAGCGTTCTGAACTGAATTTTGAGGAGCACTCAAACACGAACTCTCTGATCGTCATCCACTCAGTCACAGAGGTATATACAAAAACACCCATTTACACGTTGTTGCGCACCTACTCATACGAACAATAAACCATTCACTCACGAATTGCGGTCTCACAAGGGCCTAAATAACCATTAGCGTACACCCGCATGTAATATTACATGTACTCACTAAGATTTACATAAGAGGTGATACAAGACGCATGCGCTCATTTCTGAACAAACAAACTCAAACACTTACTAGATTATGAACTCATTGAATTTTTCACATACTCATCCATGAAATCTTCACTAATGAACTCTGCTGGAGTATTTCAGGTAATAATTGGACAACAGGCAGGTGAATCTAAGTATATTCTTAACGTATTTAATACTTATGACAAAAATTTAATTTTTATGCGGGGACAACAATTCTGATTTGCATCATGACGTCGAACTCTGCGTTCCTTTACAAGAGTTTAAGTTGCTCCCAACAGAACTCTCGTCTTATGGGTTTACGATTTGCATTAGTATAACATCTTCAAAAGCTCTCCATATTATTATTTTTGTCTAAGCATTAACAATCTAATACTGTCGTGACCGCCCGCGCGCATTTGAAGGAGCCGCCGCCGAGTGACGTCAGCGGGGCGTTACCGCCCCTGGCGGGAGAGGAAGGCGACCGGTGCGAGCCGGCCTGGACTGTCCGCGCGCGGCCGTCACGCCCGAGCAAGCGGGTAGGGACTCGCCACCGCCCCTATTCCGCAGCTAGTCGGCGGGCCCCTAGCCCTAGCGGGCTATAAGAGGGCTCCGACCCGACGCCTAGGGATAGCGAACGACGGTGTTAGTGATTGTATCCTGGCGAGTGACTTGGTGAGCGAAGAGTGGAGATCAGCTACGGCGACGACCTGTGCAACTGAAGTGGAACTCTCTTGTGGATATTTGACGACTCGGCTGATTTTGGGACTACTTCTGGACAACGATAACACGGCTTCGGTTTTGGTACATTCTTCTGGTGATACGGAGCTTCAGCAATTGTACCTGGTCTTGAACAAAAATCGTTTTATGAATTCTTGCCTTTTGATTGGATACTACAAATACATAAAAATTAATATTTGTTTGTTCGTATTTAATGCACTCTCGTATTATTCATCCGATTGCAATAAAACTGTGGTAACTTATTTCTTGAACTTGGGCGAAGAATATAGGCATATTATAATGTGAATGAGCGTATGACTGTTGCGCATAGACGCAAAAATGGGGTGTTCATGTACACATGCTCAGCGCAACTCTTGGCACTCTTAAGTATTAAGCGCGTCTTCGCTGTATATTCTGTCCCTGCGATATCAGTCGGAATTATTATTTGAAAATAATTTCGGACAAGTAAATCAAATTTCTCCAAGACAGTATCACAGCTAATGCATACCCAAACTTGAGGGAAAATGTATTAATAAAATGATACTTGACAACCATGTCCAAACCAGGACATAAAACAAACCCATATTCGCGAGAAAGTCTTTCATCTATTAAATGTTTGCAGAGCGTAGGGTAAAACGTGATTAATAATCACGTGACCAGTAGCGTGTAAATACATTGCAAGTAATGTCAGATCCACTCGTGATTAATAAAAAAGGACACGCGAACCAGATTTTTCTGAGAACCATTTTCTGTCATTCGGTCTGTGGCGGTGCGTTGGCGATGGGCGCTCTGTGTTCTGCGTGTGTGTGTGTGACGTCCCCTCCAATGCGAATGCTGTTATCAAGCGTATTTCACATAGGAGAGGTTATCACGGGGAAATTATCAGAGTGACCGGAAGGGAATAGGGGTTAAGTTTGGGGGCAAGAAATACAACCGTATTAGTAGGGGATCGAAATATACTTTAATTATCTACCTCAACTACCCCAAGATCACTGTGTCCTGCTGAAGGCATAGGGCTGAGAGAGAGAGAGTAATAAGAGGGAGAGAGGGAGAGGGAGAGAGAGAGAGGAAGAGAGAGTCAGTGGAGTAATGGCGAGGATGAGGATGTCGAGCGCACTCATGACGGCGTTTTGCTCCTCACCATCGCCTCCAACTCTCCGGCGGGCACCTGGTTGTCGGTGGTTGTCATGGTGATCCTCGTTCGAAAGAGCGGCTACAACGCGGGCGTCGACACACACTGCAGACGGGAACTGCCTAGTGTTTTGGGAGGTCCCTTTAAATACCTTCCCGCTCAGTGTAGAATCTTCCCGGGAACGTTGTTTGGAGATCCAAGCGAACGTTTATCCAGAACTTTCCTGCTCGTTACGTGCGGCCGCATTGTGATGAAATATCTTTAATTTTTCCTTCGTGATGGCGAAATGTTTAGTAACAAATTTATTATTTAGTAATGTAGTATCCAATCAAAGGCAAAACTTCACAAAACGATTTTTATTCAATAACCAGGTACAATAGCCAAAGTTCGGTATCATCCGTAGAGTGTGCCAAATGCGAAGCCGTTTCACCGTTGTCCAGAAGAAGTCCCCAAAGCAGCCGAGTCGTTGAATATTCACCAGAGAGTGCCTCTTCTGTAGCACAAGTCGTCGTCGTAGCCGATCACCACTCTTCACACCGCAAATCACTCGCCAGAACAGAGTCGCCAACACCGTCGCTAGCTGTCTGTCCTGGCGTCGGGTCGTAGCCCTCTTATAGCCCGCTGGGGCTAGCGGCCCGCCGACTAGCTGCGGCGTAGGGGCGGTGGCGAGTCCCTGCCCGCTTGATCGGGCGTGACGGCCGCGCGCGGACAGCCCTGGCCGGCCCGCAACGGTCGCCTTCCTCTCCGGCCGAGGGCGGTAACGCCCTGCTGACGTAGCTCGGCGGCGGGTCATTGAAACGCGCGCGGGCGGTCACGACAAGTAACAAGTATATTATTTAGGTAGCCCACCACATGTGTGTGTGTGTCCGCAGGCGCTGTACGCGCTGGAGTGGCTGGGCAACGTGAAGGCGGGCGAGACGGTGGTGGTGCAGGAGGGCGCGTCGGCCGTGGGGCAGGCGGCTGTGCGTCTGGCGCTGCACTTGGGCTGCCGCGTGATCGCCGCCGTCGCGCACCCACACGAGCGCCGACAACTGAGCGCGCTCTTCCCGCAGGTACAGCAACTTCCTGCGGCCGCTCGCTCGTGGCTAGGCCTCGGAATTTTAGCCACAAAAGCTAGTAGTGCTAAAATTGATTGATTTTTTCGTGTTTCCAGGCGCGTCAACTATTTTGGTCATTAGTCCCGTTCGTGTAGTACATGGTTTTTTCTCGGAAGATGGCGGTGATCTTCCCCCCCTGGATGGCGAGATCCGGCGCAGACCTACCGTCGGCTAGTGGGGTTTGCCACTAACCAAGACTCTCCCACCAGCGGGGCACCGCCCCAGCCGGGACAAGCTCTAAGCCCCCGGAAGTCTCCCGGAATATGTGGTAGTGCAGTGCATGTTAGTGTATGGGAAGAGGATAGGACAAGGAATAGGAAGCACAGATCGCGCGCGGTCCGTGGCCCGTTTGGTCCAGTATTCGCCTGGTGTTGATCGGAGAAACCACGGAAAACTACCGATCAAAGCAGCCGGCCGCTAGAATTCTCCTCCTCACAACGACTGAATTCAACCTAGCCGGAGTGCTAGTGTCGAAAATCCTGCCGCCACCAGGACTCGAACCTAGGACCTCCCGGTAGTGGTGCTAAAACAGCACGTACTTTTTCACCAGTATTTGCACGCGAAATTACGCGAAAAAGTATTCAAATTTGCGAACAATTGTACATTATCTTATTTCAAAATCTAACTTTAAGGAATGGATTTCATTAACGGAAAAAATCTCTTATTTTTAATATTTTAGTTGTAGAAAGACACCAAAAATATTTTGAACTTTTGCAATTTTAGAAAAATCAAGAGTTTTCGACGAACATGACACCTATCTTAATAATCCTTTACAGTATCCAACAAAAAAATAATAAAAGACGATGGAGTTATGGATATTTTTAAATTTTGAAAATGTACCAGGGCTTCATGTAAAGTACCCCCCAAAATTATAATTTCGGTTTCAAATTTAAGGGGGCGCGACAACAGCCAGATCGATTGGAGAATGTCAATTTTGGAGAAAATTGGCTAAACGGTTTAGCCCCTTGCGGTGTTCACAGACGGGCAGACAGACAGACAGACGTTTTGTTGTCATTCGATTTTTCGGTGTTCAAGGACCCACGAACCATGAATTTTGGCTACACCACGTGTTATGGATATTTTTTCTAAAATAGCAACTGCATTTATTTACTTTTTCGTTACCAGGGCCCGGCAATAAGTTTTTTTCTACCAAAAATTGGCAGTTTTTTTCGCGCAGCATTACATAATTTTCACTACTCCGTAGCGAAAATCTTCTCCGATCAACACCAGGCGAATGCCGGAGCAGTACCCTACCAAAAGGGCCACGGATCGCGCATGATCTTCTCTTCCTTGTCCTATCCTCTCCCCTTACACACACTTACATTAACATGCATTACACTATCCGGGACATCGGTCCGGAGCTTAAAACTTGTCCCGGCTGGGGCGATGCCCCGTTGGTGGGAGAGTCCTGGTTAGGGGAAAACCCCACTAGCCGACGGTAGGTGAGTGCCGGATCTCGCCATCCAGCGGGGGAAGATCACCGCCATCTCCCGAGAAAAAACAAGCACTACGCTAACGGGACTAATGACCAAAGCAGTTGAGCTCGGAAAGACGAGAAAATCGATGAATCAATCAATCAAATTCTCATTTCGGGGGAGTCATCTGCGGGCTGTGGCGACGCCGCGCCGGAGGCGACAGAGATTGGTGTGAGGTGAAGCGGGGGGTGGGAGCCTCGCACTGCTGTTCACTCAGCCGTGAAGATCCCAGAGATCCCACCCCTCCCCGCGTCACCTGCTGGCGCTGGTGGGCGAGCCTCTGGGTGCGGTGTCGCTTCCAAAAGTTGTCTGGTCCTCAGCTGCCTATCCCCCAGGGGATTCTTCAGCTGGTGTTATAATTGATGTTGTTGCTGCTAACGGGGTTGATGCCTCCACTCCCCTGTACAGAGACGGGGATTGAGGGGTGGGGTGGGGATGATGAAGGGAGGGTTTGTTATTTTGTTGGGGGGGGGGTTGGGTATTGGGATAGAGGTGGGAATGGGGATAGGGAAAAGATAGGGATGGGGAGAATATTTATTTATTTATTTTTTATTTATTTATTTTTAATTTATTTATTTATTTTTAATTTATTTATTTATAATTTATTTATTTTTAATTTATTTATAATTAATTAATTAATTAATTTTTATTTATTTTTTTAAATTTTTTATTATGTTTTTTTCTTTTTTCTTTTTTTTTTAGAAAACAGGGGGGGTGAGTTTGGTGGGGGGTTAGGGATAGGAGGGATGTAGGCGTGGTCGTTTGTCAGTGTTTAGTCATTTGTCTAAGTCAGTGGCCCGTCATTGGTGCGGAGAGCGGCCTGTTCAACTGCCCGATCGCGCCGCGCCGGTTTCGTTGGTGAGCGTAGTGGTAATCCGGTGTGCGCAGCTGGCGCCGGAGGAGGTGTTCTGCGGCGCGGAGGCGCCGGAGGCGGCGCGGGGCGAGAGCCTGCCCGCGCGCGTGATGCGGCTGACGCGCGGCGTTGGCGCCGACGCCATCCTCAACTGGCGCCGCGACGGCTGGCTGCGCCAGATGCTGCGCACGCTCGCCCCCGGCGGCCGCTTGGTGCAGATGCGGGAGCCGGACCCCGCGTCGCACGAGACCGTCGGTACGCATAACCAGTGGACCCAAAACCAGTGGTCGAAGGAGAAAATCCCTGGCTGACTAAAAGAGTGCATGATAAACGTGATATAGAAGGATTTTGCGAAAGTCCGGTACACACGGTACAGTTTTCAAACAGTTTTAAACGGACCTACTACCACCAGCCCTACTACCCCCTCCCCTTCGGGATTTTTAGTAAACTGTGCGGTATGTACCAACAAGCAATCATGCTAAGTTTCAAAAGGTGGGGATTTTTTTTGTTTTGTTTATTATAGTCGCATCAACCAAAGGTTCTTAGCGACTTTTCAGTATTTTACATATTCATATATGCTATATATATATATATATATATATATATATATATATATATATATATATAGCACAAAGTTTACAATAGAAATGAGGTTATTTTAATAGTACAAAACTTGACATCCAATCATGGCTGGTATGATAATATGTACAGGAAGTCACTTATATTTTATTAAATATATTAATGTTCTGGCAAAATCTTATGATTTCCTGTTGATAGGACTTGGAATATACAACTGCTTCGAATTGTTGCTCCGGTGATAGGCCATCTCTTTCTTCCTGGAACTTAGGACAAACGTTCAAAATATGAGATACCAACCTCACAAAAGTCACAGAGGGGTGCGGGTAGTTTGTGAAACAGGTGTGCGTGTGTTAAATTAGTATGTCCGGAGCGAAGTCTGGATAGCACTACTTGTTCTCGCCTAGTCATTCGTTTATCTAGATACACTGAGAAGAAATCTGATTGCGTTTTATGGAGGTGGCTGGCTTTGTATTTGGTCCATTCTTGATTCCAGTTAGTCAACATTCTTTTGTTCATAAATTTTAGGATGTCAGTTGTAGTGTTAACTAGGTTGTGAACTGTATTGTCTTGTTTGAGGTTTACCAAGAAAGAAGTCGCAGTGCTAAACTCTTGAGTAACGTTGTTTTCCTAGGGTTTTTTTTTCACTCGATTTGTCTAATTTGACTGGGCTACTTCACTACACCGTACTGGTAGCTCAGTGTGGCATCTCCGGAGGGTATTTTTTCTTAAAATGTGTAATTCTGCTAGGCAGGTTTATAACAAATAGTTATTTATGATGCGAGAAGTTGAAGTGACGTTTTATTTTGCGAGTACGAAAGATTGTGACACGTGTCCGATAGGTCGAATGGCGCATTTCTACGAACAATGTAAATTCACTTTTACCTCGCGTGTCATACACTATTTTTTAGACAGCCTTACTGACTTTCATGTTAAAGTATACAAATCATTTAATTGGGTACAAAGATACGTTACACAACCAGGTTTTTGTGTCCCATAGGAACGCCGGCTCTTTTTTTATGCCGTAATCTGCTAAATGAGACTTTTTAGACGTTTTGTTCCAAGCATTGCGTATAAGAGAAAGATAACTCTTATATTCCACTCACCACAATCATAATAAATGTTTTTTATTTATTTTCTATTTGTTCAACAATACATGTTTTTCAGAGAAGTTTATTGTTGCCTGTTCTGTATCGTACTACCACTGTCCCTCCTCTCCACGCACATTCCAACAATTCATTTAACTTTCTGAGGTCTCAGTAATTATATTTAGTCATTGAGGCTCCATTTAATTCTTTCCATTTTCAGTGGTTTTCTTAGATTAGCACTATGTTTCTAAATGCTTACATACTTATTACTTGGGCTGTGATTTATATGCATTTGCATTTTTTTTTCTGTTAACTAAAACATCCCGTTTCAACAAGTTGTATCTGTTTTGAGGCATTTGAATCAATTTAAGCTAGTTTTATTTCGCATATATCACCATAATGGCATCTTTTTGCATTTTTGGACCATATTTGCACATTTTTGTTGCATATTCACCCCTCATATACGAAAAGAGCATATTCGCCCCTCATTGCGAGGTATTTCAATGAATCAATGAGTGTCCTTTGGCCGAGTGGACTTCAGCATGAAAAGATTCAACTATTTCTGTCGGATGACGCACCTTATATGTGAAAAGCAGGAGCTGCGATAAAAGTTTTTTATCCAAAACTTCATCTAACTTGCCTTCCTTACGCTTTTCATTATGTTGCAGAAACTGTGAGATTTCAATTCCAATACTGACATCTCTGCAATATCCTCCTTCTCAATATTGTTCATTTGATTCGCATTTCATCACATCCACTATGAACAAGAAATTCTAATTTATGAAGTAGAATGGATTAACAAATGTTTAGTTATAAATATACTTTTGACGTATCAATTATATGTTTTATGTTAATATTTTGAACATAATTCTATTTTTGAAAGTGACTTATTTTAAAGACCATTTTTCTGATTAAATTTTAGTCCAAATTATTTTTTTGTAGTAAAAATAACATTAACTTTCTGTAATATATAAAAACTTGAAATGTTTCATATGACAATTTTTACCAATACGTAAACGAAGATTTAAAAGCCTCTTTCACTCAGCCTTTAAGTTTAAAGCACGCTCTTCCTTGAATACATCCTCTCTTCTCCTTTTGTTTGCACACATACCGCCCTGTACCTTCGAACTCGATGCACGTCACCACGATGAAGAAATTTACTCGGAAGCGTTGTGCGTGCGTATCACTAGAACGAAGTGTGCTCTCAATACCACTTTTTTCAGAATAAAGAAGTCAAGTCGTTATTTTACTTGAATGACAGTAATTTGTACCACATGCACTGCACATGTGGTACACACAAGTTTCATTCAAAGGTCACTGACCTAATTGAAATTTAGCGTTGTGCAGCATATGTCTTCATTTCAACATTCAAAATGAGTTCTGTTCAAAATAATTTTTATTGAGGGTGAAACAATTCCATCCTAAAATATTTTATGTAATGTTCATGTCGAATGTTTTCTTCAAATAGATTTAATTCATTCATTTTTTGTTGTTTAAAGTGTGAATGTAGGGACGAGGCATCATTTTTATCGTAAATGATCATCAACTTCAATCATTTTTATCGTAAACATAGACTGAGGGTAGATCAACAGAGGCAGTTTTACAGCCGAATTACTCGAAACCGCCGCTACATAGCGCTTTAAACGCGAGGTCATTACGAGAGAAATGAAAGTAATGGCATAAGAATGTTTGTGATACCTGATGATGATGATGATGATGATGATGATGGATATGTGGACGATTCAAAGTAAAACAAACGGAAGGAACCTTCCGAAGGGACCGAAATTCATCATCTAGTAGTTTGGATGGGCCACCACATTCGCAGAAAACACTTTGACAGATTGAGTTGACAAGTTGACAGATACTTTTGAACATATTTCGATAATCAAGCGGCACCTTCTTTGTATGTGTATTGTACCATGGTTGATTGAGAGGTTCTAGGGTTTGAGTCCCGATTATGGACGATTTTCGACACTACCAAAATTAGCCATAACCCAGCATAGCTGGGTAAAATTCAACTTCCAGGAGAATTCTAGCGGCCGGCTGCTTTGATCGGTAGTTTTCTAGGATTTCTCTGATCAATACCACGCGATTGCCGGGGAAGTACCCTACCAAACGGGTAACAGACTGCGCATGATCTTTCCTTCCTTATAGCTGCTCCCTCCTCTCCCCTAACACTCATATGCATTTCTACCAAACATGCCGGAAGAGCTGTCGGGAGCTTAGGACTCAATCGGCTGGGATGGTGCTCGGTTGCGAGAGATGCCTGGAGGAGATAAAAACCAAACACACGTGAAAGTCCGCGAGAGGTCTCATTTATCGATGGTCTCAAATATCCTACCTAACAAGATATAACATGCACTATGATCTGGGGTGTCCGGGTGATGCCGCGTCAAAGGTTGAGGTGCTGACGTTTCGACGCCCAGATCATGGCTCTGCCGCGGAAGCCTACGATATCATACCCACCCGGACAGCCCAGATCATGACTCTGGCCGCGGAAGCCTACGATATCATAACATGCACTACATTTTCGCCTCTAATGACTCGGTTGTTGACGCGCCTGGAGCCAACGCTCGCTCAGTTCCTCACTCCCAAGTGCCTTCGTACGAGTCCTTTTTTTATTAAATGATTAGTGTTTTTGGGCGCGTCGTCTGTTGAGAACTTAGTCCATTAAGAGCAATGCACATTTTTATCGCGTTAGAAGGCTGTGACCTCCCGCTGGGTGGTGAGATCCAGTACCAACCTACCGCTCTAAGCTCTCGACCGGTCTCCCCGCATGTGTGGTAGTGTAGTGCATGTCAGTGTGTGTGTGTGTGTGTGTGTGTGTGTGTGTAAGGGAAGATAATCGGACAAGGAAGAGGTAGGAAAGATCGCGTGCGGTCCGTGGCCCGTTTGTTAGGGTACTGCCCCGGCATTCACCTAGTGTTGATCGGAGAAACCACGGAAAACTACCGATCAGAGCAACCGTCCACTAGAATTCTCCTCCAGACAGCGACTGAATTCGACCTACCTGACAGGCTAGTGCCGAAAATCCTGCCGCGTCGGGACACAAAACCTACGACCTCCCGGTCAGAGGCACAGCATTGTTGACATGAACTGAAGCGCCCGCCCTCTGCCGGCAGGCATGCACACGTTCGTGTCGCAGACGAGCTTGAGCGGCGTGTGGCTGGAGGACGTGTGGCGCGGGGCGTCACCGCTGGGGGCGGAGCTGCACGCGCGCCTGGCGCAGCTGCTGCGGGAGGGCGCCGTGCGGCCGCTGCAGGCGGACGTCTTCCCGAGGGCGCAGGCGGAGCGCGCGTACAGGTGAGCGCACTCGCAGCACTGAGACCAGACTACCGCCTCCTGCGGAAAAAAACCCTAACAAACTCGTGGTGCTAAAACCGCACGTACTTTCTCGCCCTTATTTTCACGCAAAATTACGCGAAAATTACTCAAAAATCCGAAAATGTAATATGTACGTAATGTGCTTCTTATTTACGTTCTGTAGGGTATTATCTTTTCATTTTCTGCCTGAGTAATACCAGGCCGATTTTCAATAAAATGTGTTTTCTTGTGCAGAAGCTTTGAAGGAGGTTGCCCAAATAACAAAGTGCTCATCCAAATAAGACCAGAAGAAAAGGACAAAGCAACTTCGGCGCCGCAAATATTGAACTTGCAAGCTCTTTCGCGTTTCCAGACAGATCCTAGTGCTTCGTATGTCATTTACGGTAAGTTGTTTAAAGAAATCAATGAATAATAATAATAATAATAATAATAATAATAATAATAATAATAATAATAATAATAATAATAATAATAGTATGCTATACTATACTATAAAGATTAGATGGTATAAAACATTCATTCTATGAAAATTGTTTAAAAAACATTCAAGAAAATAACTATAAATAAAGTTAATTTATTCACTTCACATCTTTCATCTATTTAGTTGAATAATTAAAAAGGAACATGGCATTCATTAGAAAACATCAAATCTGCTCTTGGTGACTGTCCTACTCTATTCTAGTATTTTTCTTTGTTTTGTTTTTCATTTCAACGTAAGTAGTCATTCAAATCTAAACCAATCTTGATTTTTCGAAAAATAGAATTTGACGTTTTCTGCAAATCCCAAAATTCGTTCTAAGTGGCGTCATTCGGCGAGAGAACCAACAAAATGGTTCCCTGCGCGCGTAGTGGGGTACACTGCCGTTCTATGCCTAAAATACGTACGTATACTACAAAACATTCTCGGAGGATATTAGTAAACAAACTCCACGTGTTCATGAAATTTCTAGTAGAGTATTTCTAAAGTTATTTTCGACTATTTCTACATACGACACGGTCTTCTGGATTACGAATATTATTAAATACCTCAAACATTACTAAATAGAAAAGGAGTAAAACAACATCAACAACAGCAATGGACCTTGATATACGCCTATTAGCCTATTAGGCTAGAATTCACGCAAGTTATCCGTGCATTCGACAATCAAGAAAACGCGAGCGACACACACAAGAAAAAACACTGCGTATGCGCAGTAAATTGTACAGTAGCTGTTCCGAAAACATCGGTTAACCGAATGCGAGCTTGGGATCGTAATCGTCCAGAATTCATTTTAGGATGCGTTATTAATTTGTTCCATTAGTGTTCTTATTAGTTCACTTCGAAGCGTCGACTAACTAAAATTATTGTTTAATTATCTGACCAAATCCTATAAATAGCACTACGGATTCTACAAATGATGGTCGTAAAATATAGCGTATTAGTATTCGTGTGCGTTTTCTGACACGGAATGTGAAGGTTTCTTTTTTCTCTTTTTTTGTGAGCCAAGGCTGCCTGTCAAAAAGCTAGGTTTGAGAAGACATTCAGTGATGCCGTTCCCCTCCTGACGATATCCAGATGACGTCCCGTGACGATATCCAGATAGCTAGGTCGAATTCAGTCGCTGTCTGGAGGAGAATTCTAGCGGCCGACTGCTCTCATCGATAGTTTTCCGTGGTTTCTCCGATCAACACCTGGCGAATGCCGGAGCAGTACTCTACTCAACGGCCCACGAGTCGCGCAGGATCTTTTCTTCCTCTTCCTTATTCTATACTTAACCCTTACACACGCTTATTACTTACATGCACTACACTACCACAAATGCCGGGAGTTTGGAGCTTGTCTTGACTGCGGCTGCACCTTGCTGGTGGGGGATACCTGGTTGGGGAAAACCCCGCTAGCCGACGATAGGTCCGCACCAGGTCTTGCCATCCAGCGAGGGATCAGTCCATTTTAAGTGGTCCAGAATATAATTAATAAATTGGTTCCTCGACCATGTCGAAAAAACGTCATATTTTGTACTCGTATGTAAATTTCCTTGTGTTTTGGTTGTTTAAAAATATCTTTCATTTGTTTTTATTGTATCTGGTTTACAAATGGCGGCCATTTTTATTCTAAGCCGCGCGCCATTTATCGCGTTTGTAGACATTTACTCTTTTCAATATTATTCAGCTCTGGGTTGTTCTATCATTCTAAAATAAAAAGTTTTGGATTCTGTATACTCTGGCCTACAAATTGAAATATTATTTTTTCACCTTCTGTTTTTATTTAAGAAATATTGGCAAAGAACTCTAGGAAACGCGAATAAACCAAATTCGATTTTCAGAGAGTAATATCTCAAAGAAGGCCTCAATAGAATCTCAGCATTAATTTTTTCCGTGCTTTTACACAAATCAGTGTAGTTACTTTATGTAAAATATCATTGGTGTGAAGATAGGACAAGGAAGAGGAAGGACAGATCGCGCGCGGTCCGTGGCCCGTTTGTTAGTGTATTGCTCCGGCATTCGCCTGGTGTTGATCGGAGAAACCACGGAAAACTACCGATCAGAGCAGCCGGCCGCTAGAATTCTCCTCCAGACAGCGACGTAATTCGACCTAGCTGAAAAGCTAGTGTGGAAAATCCTGCCGCCGTGGGGAGTGGGAACCTAGGACCTCCCGGTCAGAGACGCTGCAGTGACATCAGTTGATGCACTGAGCTACCGCTCCCGTTTTCCCCCCTTGAAGTAAGTATTATTTAAAGACATGAAAGTGAAGTATTCCCTTCTGAGTGGGACGCGATCTGTCCTGCAGGCGGCGTGCACCGCGGCGAGGCGGGCGCGGCGCTGGAGCTGGCGGACTGGCTGGTGCGTCGCGGCGCCAAGCACGTGTTGCTGGCGGGGCCGCGCGCGCCGGCCGCGGGCCCGCTGGCGCGCCGGCTGCTGGGCTGGCGGAGCGCCGGCGCCCGCGTGCACCTGCTGCGCGCGGACGCGTCCTCCGCCGCCGGCGCAGAGGCCCTGCTGCGCGACGCACCGCGCCCGCTGCTCGCCGTCTTCCACCTCGACGCGGTCAGTCACGTGGTTTGCCCCAGAATTCCTACCCCCTTCCCTTTGCTAAGCCTGTTTTACACGGTCATGTTTTCATCATTTCCCGTCGATCAGACAAGTTACTGAGCAGACTGGATGTATTGATTGATTGATTGACTTTTTTTGTTTTTCTGGGCAAGTCAAATGCTTCGGTCATTAGTCCCGTTAGTGTAGTGCATGTTTTTTCTCGGGAGATGGCGGTGGTCTTCCCCCGCTGAATGGCCAGATCCGGTGCCGACCTACCGTCGGCTAGTGGGGTTTCCTCAGCCAGGTATCACCCACTAGCGAGGCACCGACCCAGCCAGGACAAGTTCTAAGTCCCCGACCGGCCTCCCGGCATGTGTGGTAGTGTAGGGCATTTTAGAGTAAGTGTGTGTGTAAGGGGTGAGGAGAGGACAAGGTAGAAGAAGGATAGATCGCGCGCGGTCCGTGGCAAGTTTGTTAAGGTACTGGTCCGTTATTCGCCTGGTGTTGGTCGGAGAAACCACGGAAAACTACCGATCAGAGCAGCCGGCCGCTAGAATTCTCCTCCAGACAGGGACGGATTTCGACCTAGCTGAAAAGCTAGTGTCGAAAATCCTGCCGCTGTTAGAGGCACTGCAGTGATATCGGTTGATGCACTGAGCTACCGCTCCCGGTCCCTTTCCTTTGATAAGCCTGTTTCACACGGCCATGTGTTCATCATTTCCCGTCGTTACAGACAAGTTACTGAGCAGACTGGATGTAATTTGTACGAAAAAATGATGCATGCTGCATTTTTCCGTACAGATTTCATCCAGTATGACTACGTCGCCCCTAGTGTCTCTTTATGGAACTATCTTCGATTGCGTGCGTTCTCCAGACAGAAAGTATATACACAGCGGCAGATGCCACAATAATGCTAGCTGCCGCCGTAGCGATTATTGTTTACCTTTCCATCTCGCAAATAAAACCACAAAATTTCACTCGTCTTTCTACTTCTTACACTGGGAATTCGTAACTATGATCATTCTTCCCGCTAATTTCATTTGTTTCCGTAAATGCGATGTTCAATTGTTAAACTTCCAGCGCTTTTTGCGGCGTTCGGAGAAAGTATTTTCATCACGGTTACGTACAGACAGCGTACAGACCAGAAATGACCGAGTAAAACGGTGGAATCACGTGCATCCAGTTTCGGTACGCACAGAACCGAACGTCCTTTTTCCATACAGTTTCTGTACAGAAAAATGATGAAAATAGGAAAACCGTGTAAAACAGGCTTTAGCATTGTAGAAGTTCGTATGAATTAAGTGTAGCGTCATAGGGTTAGGCTTCCCGCAACACAGAAGCCCTTACAAGGTATGGGCATGAGAGCCGTTAAAAATACCCACCCGAACAATGTGCGCCACACCGGGCCAGAGGGCTTTCCAATGGGGGGAGGTTACCGAGCGCCAAAGTCGCGTGTAGAAACAGCTCGTTTTCTGAGCGTCCAAGGTAGCGCGCGGGAGCAGATGTCGTACCAAGTCACGTGGTTCGGCCCTTTCTAAGGGAGTGCCGCGAAACCACTCGTGGGTAATGCTGCTTGTTTTCCTCGCAGTAATACTGTTAAAAACCTGTCTGCCCAGGCTGGCACGGAGTGCTGTGTGCAGGAGGTGCTCCGATGAGTTCGGACACGTTTGAGTGTTTCTTTACCACTGTAGAGTAGAGGATGTGTCTGCCAGGGCACGGCAGATGCCAAAACGCGAGTTCGCCGAGAAGGTTATTCGCTGGCGCCGCTTCAAGGCGCATGCAGAGAGGGGGGCTGAAGGTAGTTAGCTCTGATTTCAGAGTGAGGACCTGTATTTTGTAAATAATTATGTAAATAAACTGTATATAGCTCACTCGTATGTGTTCTTGTGGCATATATCCCTACCCACGACGTCACAAAAACTATCAATGAGCGTTGTTTGGCATTTGATAAATAAATTTGCGCTCCCATGTAATAGAAACTCCCTAGAATACTTGGGCGAGAAATTTCACTCCCACCATGACCAGCAATGATTTCACGATGAATCCCCGTGGAATTGAGCCTTTGCCCATGGAATTGAGAAATCTGGTCATTGCCCATTCCTCCAATTTGGAGTGAACATTCAGTTGACGCGCCATTGATCCTAGCCCGCTCTACACATACAACACGAGGGGGTACCACACCAACGTTCCTATCGAACAGCATATACTTTATTTCCGCATTGCCCACAGTCACTACCCACAGCGTGTTCTCGCAGTGAGCTACTGTAACTTACGCTGGTGTGAACCGCGCTTGCAGTGGCGGCCGGCGGGCAGGCCGTCGCCTGGAGAGGCGGCGGCGGCCGCGGCGTCGGCGACGCACCTGGACGTGGCGTCGCGCCGCCTGTGCCCGCGCCTGCGCCACTTCGCGGTGTTCTCGGGCGCCGAGGGCGCGGGCGGGGGCGCCGAGCTGGTGGTGGGCGAGCGCCGCGCCGCCGGGTTGCCCGCTGTCGCCCTGCGTTGGGGCCTCTCCACCGCGGACAAACCCGACCACGCCCCCGCCCAGGCGCGCGCCGACGACCAGCCCCAGGAAGACGTCGACGGCGGTGGTGAGTATGGCGTTGCGGATTGCGAGGAATTAAATTCATTGTTTGATTGTTAGTGATTCCGGGCGCGTCAACTACTATGGTCATTAGTCACGTAAGTACAGGGAGTGTTTTTGCTGAGGAGGAGGTGGTGATCTCCCTCCACTGGATGGCCAGATCCGGCGCCGACCTACCGTCGGCTAACAGGGTTTTCCCTAACCAGATATCTCCCACCAGCCGGGTACAAGCTCTTAAGTCCCCGACCGGTCTCCCGGGATGTGTGGTAGTGTAGGGCATTTTAGAGTAAGTGTGTGTGTAAGGGGAGAGGATAGGACAAGGAAGAGGAAGGGCAGATTGCGCGCGGTCCGTGGCCCGTTTGGTAGGGTACTGCTCCGGCATTCGCCTAGTGTTGGTCGGAGAAACCACGGAAAACTACCGATCAGAGCAGCCGGTTCGCGGCGACACGGCTGTGTATACTCGCTTTTCAGAGCTGCTGGCTAGCCCTTCTTATAGTCCGTCGCCACCCTCCCGGGAGACTCGCTGCTCAGGCTCGGCGCTGATGGCGCGTGTCCCGAGCCCGCTGCTGCTTCTAACGGCCCTCTGAGAGCGCGCACTGCCCATGACTCGCGCGCGGCGAATTTAAACGTTTGTCGTACATAACACGGATAGTTTGCTTCCTTTTCATCACGTTCGACAAATGTCGGTCACTCTTTATGGATTTTTGGTGGATAATTCGGGTTCGTGGGAGGTTTTTTTCGGGGTGCATACATTTCCTCTAGCATTTTATAATACTCTCCACCGGTTGCGATGGCTCATCGTCAATACTCGTATAGTTGCCGATGCATCATTGACTGAGAAGTCTAAGAATCCCGATGGTGGCAGATTTTCGACAGTACCTACATAGTGAAGGGGTTGATTCCATTAATGCGTTTGTTCGACGCGCAGCCTTCGGTGACAGTCTGAAGGCGGCTCCACACATTCGGCATTCGCCTAGCAGCGAGATACCACTCACCCAATCCCGAACAGCTGATATGTTCGGCGTATGTTCGCTCATTTTGATGTGTCTTAAAGACCCACACGCGGTGGGTAGGGCGAGCACCGAATGTTCATCAGTCGGCAAACAGCAAGCTACTCATCCACACTATTCGGGATTCGGCGAGCGGTTGCTCGCTGTTCGCTGAATAACGAATGTGTGGAGCAGCCTTCAGACGCTACCACTGAAGGCTGCGCGTCGGACTAATGCATTAATGAGAAGAGGTCAATTATCATCATTTGATTTTGACCAGATTGATTCCATACTACGTTATTTGTCCCACCTTAAGCCATTTGTACTGTATACGTAGTGGATGTTGTGTACAGGGAGATGGGTGTTTATTACTCACGAAGTGAGAAGAGGTCAATTATCATTTGATTTTGACTAGATTGATTCCATGTTACGTCATTTGTCCCACCTTAAGTCATTTGCGGATTCGGTGGTATAACGGTCAGCGTACTGGACTGTTGTACCCGAGTTTGCGGGTTCAAACCCGATCGAAGCCGTGAATGTTTAAAAACCTTCGAAGGGGAAGTAAAGCCGGCTGTCCCATGTAGAAGATTTACTGCATGTAAAACAACCTCACGCCTAAAAGAAACCTCTGAGCAAAATTGTGATCCAAGATAATTCCTCCTTTCTCCGCTAGGTGGTGAAAGGAGCGTAGCGAAATTTGCGTGGTTAGACGGAAGAGCGGGTCTCATGGCCCGAGTCTCGCCACGTAAAATAAGGCATTAACTAACTAACTAAAACTCATTTGTACCGTAACGATTGTCTTGATGTAATGGCGCGCATGCGCAGGCTGCACGGCGACGGCGGAGCGCGTGGCGCGCGCTCTAGGGGCCCTGGACGCCCTTCTGGAGCAGCCGCACTCGCCGCTGTCCGCCACGCTGCCCGCCCCGGCCACCGTCGCCGTGCACTGAGACCGCCCACCCGTGCACCAGCCATCTTCAAGCTACGCACGCGAAGGAGACCAACTCGGTTTTGGATTTGGGCTTGCACTGTGGTGAAATGAATAATCATTAATATACTGTTCCAAGAATAAAATTAGTCATTTTTGAACTCTAGCATTAGCTAGCAAGCTACGCACGTGATGGAGACTAATTCGGTTTTCGATACTGTTCCAAGTTAAGATACTGTTCCAAGAATAAAATTAGTCATTTCTGAACCCTAGCATTACCAAGTTATTTTTGGTAACGTACTTTACCAACCATGGGCCAAAAGTGACCATATGTTTAACTCATTATGATTATAATATTGTAATTAGATACATTTATCTTGTGAAAATGAATGATTTATAATGTAATAAGAACGGTTTTATTTGGTACACATTGTTACATAATAATGAAGGTAATTAAAATAAGTGTTGGTAATCTTGTTGAACTTGCTAAGTTTCAATGTTCATCATCATTTCTATTATTTCTTCTTCTTTTAAACCATTTTTCTAATCCTTTTCAACAATATGTATAGGTTAAATACAACTACAAGTACAAACAGCTGCACTGTATTGCTTCGACAATGGATGACGATCACTACAGTGTTGCCAAAGTAAATCAGTAGCCTTCATATATTTTTGCCGCAAGTTTTCCCAACCATGGGCAAAAATTGCCCAAACACGAAAATATTAAATAAAAATATAAAGTCAATAAACTACATTTTTGTAATTTTTAAAAAAAATTAGAGTAATATGGTGTTTATGTCATCGGATAGGGTGCATTTGGTACTATCCCTACCAAAAATTTAAAGACACAATTTGGAGCCGTTTATGAGAAAATCTTGTTTTTGTTATTTTGTTAAATTGCAAATATTGCATGCACAATTGCTCGCAAACTACTAAAATTTTCAAAAAAAATTACATGACCTTAAAGAAAGAGATATTTATGGACAACAAATTTCATTTGAAGGAAAAATCTCTATCTTTAATTTTATAGTTGTATGAAGACGCCGGAAACATCCAAACTTTTGCAATTTTCGAAACTTTAGTGTTAGCTGTGGAAATCGGACCTATGCCACTTTTATAAGTGTGTTTTACTCTATTCTTACAAGAAATTTAAACAAAAAAAATTGGAGCCGTTTTTGAAAAAATTTCTAAAATGTCAGGGGAGATTCATGTAAAGTACCCTCAAATTTTAAAGAATATTTTTCCGAATTTCAAAGCTTCAACTAGAGCCAGATGGTGTTTTCAATTTGAAAAATATCGTAAGTGTGGTTTAGTCACTATATTTGTTCACATACTAGCGGACGGACGGACGGACTTTTTGAAACAACCACTTTTCCGGTATCAGGGGACCCCAAAACGTGTATTTCCGTTGAAATCTCGAAACCGATTTTCCGCAGCATTACATAACTTTCTCTATACTACATATATTACTCACGTATGAATACGAAAAAGTTATTAATATTATTATTATTATTATTATTATTATAAAATTAGAAGATAACGCTGAAGATCAACTTAGAGGTAATATTTTTGTTCATAATAACAAAAAACTGTAAAAATGTTGAAATTGCAATATCTCATATGGAGGTAACATGCAAGGCCATTGGATGTTGGGAATTTTTTTACGGGAGTATAATATTATCATAAGTATTATCATTCGAAGTGCTGTGCTAGCCTGTAAATTCACAACTCGCGTAGCCAGGAGTGTATTTATCGGCTAGCACAGCACTACTAGTGATATATAGTGTGACTATTTCACGAACCAAGACATTACATGATTGGAATGGATAATTAAAATTACAGAAATTGCGAAAAAGAGAAATCTTACTTAAAATTGCTATCGTAATACGTGAAACTTTCATTTAGCTTCGAGTTATCACAGACTCCTGAAATACCTTACAATGAAGTAAAATGTGAATAACAGCTTAATGCAGAAAATTACGTCAAATATGTTTCGATTTTATGGTAAGAACTTTCAAAAAACAATTATTACAAAGTTACTTGAAGATTTATTAAAAATACAATTATTTAAGTTGTAGGATATTGAGTTTTCCATGTCTTGGTATTCCGTGGAAGTATTTGAAATGGAAGACGTACATGCTGAATTAGCAGAGTGATTTGTGAATTTTGAATGGACTGAACACACTTATATACTCATTAAAGTGTTTTCTGAATACTTTTGGTTGTAAAGTTCTACATAGTTTTGACAGCATATGCTTTGTACTCTTGAACATCTAATCTTCCCACATTAACTATCTAAAATAGTGTAGTTTCTAGTTTGTGCTGTCCATTTGTATTTTCTTTCTTCACAAATGTCTTGAAATTGCTTCTACACATTTTCTTTTGCCGTTTTCTACTCTGAATATTAAATAATATAACCTATTTCAGAGTTTCAAACTGTACCAAAACGGCACATTACACATTATAACACATTATATTGATGCTTAGAAGCTATTATGGACCTAAAACAATTGCTATCTTTATCTTAAAAAGGTAAAAAAGGTGATTACAGCGGAGTGCAAAAGGTAAGAAAGTAATAATTACATGGCGATAGACACCTGGGCCAGGTTGAATTTGAATATATTCATGCTTAGCATTGATTACTTACGGCACGGACAGACATGAGTGAAATAGTCATCTACAACGATTCATTGGAAAATCCAATGCCAGATCCTGTAAAAAAATTATTTGTACTAATCTATGCATGGCAGTTAGAAATTTTCAACACATGAAGATACTTTTAAAACATTTTACTGCGTCGGCAATGCCCCATTCAGCTAGTATATTGTATGCAAATTATACCTCTGCTAATAGACCACCTCTCTGCCGGATCACCGACAAATTCCTCAATAGCCATTTTCTTAATTTATCCCTTTAAAGAGACCACTTTCTGGAAAATAGGTGTACATTACTCCGAGTGTTCAGTAATGAAAATGAAAATGGGCGACGTGGTAAAAAGCATTCCTGTGCCTCAGCTTCATCCTCGAAGATATCGGAGGACGGGGGATCTGGAAATCAAGTAACAATAAACCGTGGTCACTGATGTGATTCAAGGCTGCTCGCTCCATTTGAATTTCATTGTTTTAATGCAGGCACGTCAAACCGCGCCCGCACGAGCTACTTGCCTGCCGGGACAGACCGGCGCTCCTATAGTCACGGACAACTTCCCCTGACTCCGCACTCATTTCCCCTGAAAATCCTGAAAGGGGTGTACATGCGCAAGCTGGAGCGGGGCGGAGCGGTGAATAGTCGTTTAATACAAAAATATGTTTGCCATATTTTTGGATAATATAACCGAGAATTGTATTACGTTTATATTTTTCATTATTTATTACTATTTTATGTTTATTTTCTTAATAAATTTTCACTTGTATAAACCTCTTTGCTAAGTGACAGGAATATGTTTGAATGACTAATTCTTTCCTTGTTTTCGTTTTTTATTGTGTTATTAAATCATTCAGTTGTTTATTGTATTTAGCAATAATGTGAAATAAATCAACAAGTCACTGTAAGATAACAAGTCTCGTTTGCGGACGGACAGCGCTTTTAACAGAGAAGAATATTTGTCAGTCTTTCTACTTAAACGGAGAAAGTTCATGCTTTTGTATCACTCTTAAGTAAACAGGATTACAAAATCAAGATCCTTTTGATTCAAGTTTTGTAAATTTTACTCTGAGTTGAGAATTTGAAATCGGACTGATGTATAATTTCATTTTAATGGATCATTTCTTTTCTTTAAAGAGAAAATGGGATTTAATATAGCTAAATTCGTGACAATAACTGTCAAGTAATGTCTCTCAAAGACTGTCACGAGTCAGGTGTCCAGTGACATATCGCACACTCCGGAGGAATTTGTACAACCCTTACTTTTAAATCTCGCGCTAATTTCTCTTAACGCAGTATCCGCGAGCTCCAGTAAGCTCGTTATCTTGCCCGCGACCTTGGCATGCCTGTTTTAATCAGACGGCGGATATGAAAGAAACTTTAGGTTTAATTCTTTGGATTAAATTCCTTAACTTACGTTCCTTGAAGAACATCTAGCATGATAGAATATCAATGCTCGAAGTCAGGGTTATCGACTTGCCTCGTAACGACTAAGTGTTGCAGTTGCGTCCGTAATCAGAGCCCGGGGCCCGTCCAAGTCTTATCGCTTGAATTTTTAAACAAATTATTGTGTAAAGAAGTGCGAGAATAGCGACGTTCTGCGCTATTCAGACACAGAATGTCTCATGTGTATCCCAATGTATTGTCTACACAAGTAAATGAAGTTTCATTCCCAACGGATATTTATTATGGGAATTCTATAATTTTAAGGAAGTACTAAACTATATGGGGATACTATTAGTATTTGGGAGTATTAAACATTTATTTGTATCCAAGAGAAGGAGATATAAATATGTTTAAATGCACTTTAAAATATACTGAACAATCCTAAAAGGTCATATACGAGGAAGAGACAAAGAAAGCAAAATAAAACTTTGTCAAATGTTGCATTTTCAATAGCGCGTGCTCATATGAACCATTCATAAACAAGTGATATAATAGGCACTTTTCCAAACTTTCGATGTCTAGTAATAATAGACTTTTGTGTAAAAAATAAGATTCTCTCAGTTAAGCGATCACCCTTCAAAAAAAATTTTTTTTTTTTCATGGAATCAACAGGAAACTCTTAAAACATATTTCACTGTATATAAGAAAGACATGTTGATAGTTGATAGTGAAGTTGTAAGAGAGACATATTGATAGTTAATAGTGAGGTTGTTAAACTGATCATCTCTTCTCGATCCACCGTATTGTGTTTTACATACTTAACGCGTCTCGGGAAAACGGATAGTCGCCAATTCAAAACTCTCTTGTTTAGATTTTTGAGAAGATACGAAATATCCCAAGAGAGGTTGAAAATACAGTTATTCTCCGAAAAATATAAAGCTAAAAAGCAAAGCAATCAGAACTCCAAGAATTAGACTCAACTCTAGTTACAATATTAAAGTAATTTAATTAATATTCAAACGATACAAATTTATTTCGGTAATAAACACATGTCCTACATTATATTATTCGTTTTATAAGTTATTTTAATCAACGTTACGTTTTTCGATCCGGATTAGCCTTGAAAATGTAAGGCGTCTCAAAAAGTGCACTCCTTTTATTCATGAAAGAAGTGTCGCTACTTCTATTTCACCAGTACATATCAACAAGAGCATATCGACTGAAAAGGAAAAAGAAACCATTGACACTATATTTCCGTCCTAAGAAATACTAGTAGACAATAACCGCACAAATCCTAACTGGCAAATCCTGACGTCAAGTTAAGACCGAGAGCAAACATCGAAATGTACTGCCACCAAACCATGAAGAGAGTCAATGTTTGTGCAACAGAGTAAACTCATGATTGAAAAACAATTATTCGTTTCTTCATAATATATCTCCATTAATGAACTGAGCATATACCAATCCATTTCTAATGTTTTCAAAACTCATTTCACTCGCAAATTATTATTTTTTGTAGATTTTATATTGCTAATAACTCATTCTCATGAAGTTTGTTTTAAAATATCGGATTACAGACAACAAAGTACGTATATTTCAATAGAAACAATATTCGAAGGTTTATGCTGAGTCAACCAAGTCATTTCTCAGAATCACATATTTATATTATTTCTGAAAAACCGTAAATATTCGTTAATTACAATTCGTTTAGAGTTCGTTTCAATATCGGAGTTTTTACTCATTTATTCGCGTATATCATGAGTATTGTATACAAACATGAAGTTAAAAATTAAAAAAACATCTCATAGAAGTGAACTTCAATTAATTTAATATTTTCTATTATCCTTCTATAACGTCATAATTGAATTTTAATTTGGTGTTTTCTTTTATCATGCTGAAGTTGCCTGACAATGTAATCAATCAGATAGCGAAATGTAGCATAAGCCATTTATATTCTAAGATAAATAAAATGTGTTCCGTTCAAGAAAAGCATTTTTCTGCTTGTCTCAAATTTACTGATACTTCCTACTTCACCTTGTAAAGACAATCATTATAGTAAAAATTATTTTCAACCGTTCCAATATTTGTTGTTTTTATACCATTTTTAAAAGAACAGTAAAAATTTTGATTATTCCTTAAGAGAAAATTGTTTGCCTAATGTTCGAGCGGCTTACGCCTACGTGTGTTTATTTCAAGGGGTCTTGCGAACGACCGTTGTCTTCAGTTCTGTAATCTCGAAAGAATTGTTTAGAACACGAAAAACTGTTTAGGAGAGCGTACATACAAACACGCAAGGTCGGACGGTTGGATAGACATTCTAGTGGATAGACAGATGGATGGACAAGGCAACGTGCCGTGGAAATCCTGACAATCAATGTTGTATTTCCGCTAAATTCGTGATATAGACATTTTTCACAATTTAGATACTTCTTCTACACACATTAAGAAATTAGTAAAAATGTGAGTTACAGTGAACATATAGTCAAGTAATTATATTTATTTTTCATTTTTATAGCTGATCTTGAGGTTAAAAAAGTTTGAAACATTTTTTATTAATGTCCATTCCATGAAAACATTTAAATAACCCCAAATTGTCCATTTCATTATTAACATAAAAAGTGAAGCAAAATAATTGACTTAAAAACAAAGAATCACGATTTGGTCATGGAAATAATGTAAACTTGATTTTCAGGTAATTCATTGTACAGAGTATAACAATTATGTGACGATAAATTGTTTAAAAAAAGAAGGTGTAACACAGTAAAGATCATCTAAGGGTGAGTATAAAAGACGTTCGTGCGATATGATACGAGAAACACCAGTATATCATCTAACATCTAAAGATTCTCCAGGAGACCTTGTTTTCTTCCTCCAAGAACCTCGTAAAATTCCAGGGAAGGCAATAACCGTAAGCATCTAATCTTAATTAAATTATCTCAAACCGACAGACAAATAAAAAGAGAAATTGTTCAAAGTATTTCAACATCTCCTTAGTTTACACCCTGAAGGTAAATATTTATTTTCGGCTTCCGGGTCTGAAAATTTTTTTAAACCATGAGATAAAACTCAGTTTCATTCTTTAAAGAGACGATGGTAGAAAAATTAAGAATAAACTAATGTATTTTGGTGAAAGGCTTGAACAAAATAGCAGAGACCACTTCAAAATTAATTCCTATATGCTGAAATGATATTATTTTAATGTAAATTAGTTGCAAGTTTGCTTATTGAAGTAGTGTTTGGTTGAATTATGGATTATTTCTATTGATGTTTATGTAAATAGAGATATACATTCGTTACAACTTACAGAATTAAACATTAGGCAATGACAAGACCTCATGCTTCATGAACCCCATTTCCGTCTACTCTTTTTCCTCTCTTCCTCCATATGTAAAAAAACAACGTTAATTTCCACAGAACTTAATCGCTACGCGATAAGTTGTAGTGACGAAACGAAGACACTAAAAAGAAGATAACTCTTGCAATAAAAAAAGGCAATGCAGAACATAAAAATATTGATCTTACAGAAAGAATGATCGTATTAAAATCCAAAAAGTATATAAATGCATAATAAGTATATAAATATTATTAATTACATTAAATACATTAATTTATTACTTGTTGTTTTTTATTAATCGGTATATTTGCGTTTAAAAATATTATTAAAATATGTAATTAAGTTTTAATATACAACTACGCGTTACACATTCAATTTAGTTTGAGATCCACTCTCCAACACTGACTGTTAAAACACAGCGTTTAATAGAGACGAATATCCGAAACCTCTTATGTGATGAGCATTGAGATGTAGGTCGTTTTTGTGGCGATGACCGCAGAAGCGCTTCGCGAGCCGCTAGAGGCCTGTTCTTGACCTTACATCTGGCTTCCCCTACCGCCACTCTCCCACTCCCCCCTCCGCCTCACGCCCGCCACGTTGCGCACTGCCTTCGTCGCACTCCGCCTGCCCCACCCAGATCCCCTCCCTCCCCCGGCGCACGCCTTTCGACCCGCTCGGCCCATCCTGCTCGGCACCTCCCGCTCGACTTCACTGTGCCTGCCCCGCTCTCCTCTTCCCGCCCCGCTCACTCCGCCCCACTACGCTCGCCCCGCTCCGCTCCCCTCGCCCCGTTCCGCTCGCCCCGCTCTGTTCGACCCGCTCCGTTCGACCCGCTCCGTTCGACCCGCTCCGTTCGACCTGCTCCGTTCGACCCGCTCCGTTCGACCCGCTCCGTTCGACCCGCTCCGTTCGACCCGCTGTGTTCAAACCGCTCCGTTCGACCCGCTCCGTTCGACCCGCTCCGTTCGACCCGCTCCGTTCGACCAGCTCCGTTCGACCAGCTCCATTCGACCCGCCCCGTTCGACCCGCTCCGTTCGACCCACTCCGTTCGACCCGCTGTGTTCAAACCGCTCCGTTCGACCCGCTCCGCTCGACCCGCTCCGTTCGACCCGCTCCGTTCGACCCGCTCCGTTCGACCCGCTCCGTTCGACCCGCTCCGTTCGACCCGCTCCTCCTGCCCCGTTCCATCCATCCATCCATCTATCCCGTTCCTCCCGACCCGCTCCCCATGCCCCGCTCTACCCGCCCGGCACATCTCGACCCGCTCCTCCCGCCCCGCTCCGCTCCTCCAGCCCCGCTCCGCTCCTCCCGTCCCGTTCCTCCCACCCCACTCCTCTCGGTCCGCTCGATCGGCCCCGCTCCACCCGTCCCGCTCCTCCTGCCCCGCTCTACCCGCCCCGCACCTCTCGTCCCACTCCACCCGCGCCGCTCCTCCCGCCCTGCTTCTTCAGCCCCGCTCCTCCCGTCCCGCTCCTCCCGCCCTGCTCCTCCCGCCCCGCTCCTCCTGCCCCGCTCCTCCTGCCCCGCTCCTCCTGCCCCGCTCCTCCTGCCCCGCTTCTCCCGCCCCGCTCGCTCCAGTCCGCGCGCTCCGCCCCGCTCCACCCCGCTCCGCCTGCTCTCCTAGCCATGCCCTGCTCCCCCTCCATCCCGCTGTCCCTCCTACCCCCGTCCCCCTCGCTCGATCCTCCCACCCGATCCGCTAACCACACTGTGCTTGTCCGCTCGCTTCCGTCCGCAGTGTTCCTTCCTGTCCCTCCTCTCGCCATCTCGCCCACAATTTTCCTTAACGCGCTTCTACTCCACCCGTCGCGACTCTGCCCTAGCATTGCTCTATTCCAACGCCTCGACCTTTCCTCGTCACCCGATCGCATCACCCGCACGCCGCTCCCAGTCGCGCCCTCCCCTGCTCCGCACTATCGCTCTTCTGTTTTCCTCTCCCCCCCGGTCCGCGAGTACTTTTTCACTAGTACGAGAAACGCTTTGGCATTCTGTAGCACCGCCTGTTTTCTTCTTTAGAACACTCATCGAAGCTGTTTGGACTCTCATCCACCTTCTTACGTCTAAAATAAAGGCATAAAAGGAACACGCATGGGATGTACTGTATGATGGAGGCGGGTTCAAAACCTTGAAGGTGTTACGGCAGGTGAGTTAAGTTAGTTTTGGAAAATAAACACCAATTTTATGCGGTAAATTGGACTCGCCTCGGTCGCGTATTTGGTAGTCGATGGGGTGACTCCGACAATTGAATCGTTTATTTCAGAAACCCGTCAAACGCCAAAATTTAAAATGCGCTTTAGCGGTGGAATATTGTTCCATGAAGATAGGCACATCGCTTATTACATATTTACCTGAAAAATATTCATTTATTAATTGCTTTAATATTAAAAAAATATTTTGATTTCGGAAAAACTGGGACACTTTTCCCAAATTTTCTCGCTATGACAAATTTGACGTTTGACGGGTTTCTGAAATAAACGATTCAATTAAGATAAAACATCCTTGAGTCCAGTTAAAGCAAAATTTCAAACAGAAATTTACAAAAATACAGATATGATTTATCATACTCACTATGTCCTGTCATAAGCACTACTTAAGTATTTCTACTTAAATACGCGCGTCTCATACGTGTTCCATTTATCAAATGTTTCGCCCGCAGGACGAAACAGTTTTCTCACCAAACACCACGCCCTTTTCGCCTTCTCCGCACGATCAGTATTTGACGTTTTTGTTCCTCATGTCCTCACTCCCCCTGAGACCCATTGGTTTGAGGATAAACAACTGCAGAACCGTCTAGTAAGAAGGTGGATAAAAGTCCAAACAGCTTCGATGAGTGTTCTAAAGAAGAAAACAAGTGCTGCTACAGAATGCCAAAGTGTTTCTCGTACTAGTTTGTTTCCTTATCTTTTCAGCTTGGGCTCTCTATTCGGTTTGCCCTACCCACTTCTCAGCCGCCGTCTATTGGCTACTAAAACATACGATTCTTCGATGTTGCGCACACCTAATAGTAGAATTGAAATATGACTTTAAGAATATTGTAAAAGGGTAAAATCTGGTCCAATAAGCACATTTTCATCGAAACATTTAACCCGTTTTCAAGAAAACGTCTTCTTAAGTGTTTCTGAAAATTAGGCATTTTGTAGCTCTTTTTTTTCATAAAACTTTCAGGTTGTCAAGAAACTTCATTTGAAATCATTTCAATAACTTTCCCTCACAAATACAATAATGTATAGGAAAATACTCTAATGAAAATATTAACAACGTGACAGATATTTAAAATTTCATTAGTGTAATTTAGAATACAAAAAACAAAAATAGAAGTAGATGCCATGTTATCCAGAGTAATTAGCACTTTAGCACTCCTGGTACAAAAAGTTTGAAGAAAAATATTAAGAGCTGGTACCGAGAAAAATGGTGTTTGCGAGTGTCTGAAAATGCGCAATTTTGAGCTTGTTCACAGAACACTTTTGAGTTTTCGAGAAAAATTTAAAGTCATCATTTGAAGCACATGTTCTCACTTATACAAATCACCTATAATGTAATCAATAATCCTCAATTGTGTAATGTGTACGAAAATCACCAATAATGTAAATATTAGCGACGTGGAAAAGACGTCAAAAACATTATATGTGTAATAAATTACAAAAATATTACTTGTCCAAGTTATGAAAGAACAAAATAATTCAGCGAAATTACATGTATGACATCTTCTATAGTACATTTAACTCTATCCGTGCAAAAATTTTAAAGAAAAATTTGGAGCCGTTTTTGAGAAATTCTTGTTTTTAATACTTTCTTTTAAATTGCTCATACTTCTCTCAAAGTTTCGAGAAAACTACCAAATTTTGAAAAAAGTTAGTGCATAACATTAATTTAAGAACTGATTGTGGAGATCAAATTTCATTTGAGGCAAAATTTTCTATTATTATTGCAGTAAGACGCCAAACAATTTCCAAACTTTCGCCAATTTAAAAAATTAAGAGCTAACAGTGGAAATCGGATATATGCAATCTGCATACTTACAAGATAGAATTTAAAGAAAAAATTGGAGTCGTTTTGAAAATTTTGAAAATGTCTCAGGGTCTTCCTGCAATGACTGTGAATGACTGAATTATTTGAAAGTAAATATAGTTAAATTAAGTAACGAAAATGCATTTTTAATTTTTAAATGTGAAATAAATACAAATTTGCCACACTCTTCAAAATATAACTTACATGTGCAGATGTGCAGATAAATAAAGAATCATAAATTGGTCAGAAAATATTCTGGAAATAAAGAAAAAAATGAGCAATTATATACACGTATATTTATGACAGCCGGCCTCAAATCAAGATTGGTTTGTGGTAGAATAGTTTTTTCAGGAAGTGGTCTGATGTAACTTCCTCTACGCCGAAAAGCATACAGTTTCATTTCGTGTTAAGACTTTGTAGGGAAAGGACTAATGGTACCTCATAAAAAGTGTTTACACGGCTAGTACTATAAGTTTAAATCAATACATTTTGAAAACGCGATTAATTCATATAATCAAAAGAGCTTCCGTAGAAGCTGTGAATCTTAATTTTTTCTAGTCATCTCCAAAAACCAGTGCTTTCTCCGATTTACTAGAGCTAAGCAATATTGCTGTTTACCTGCTTTGAACGGAGGATTCCGTGAGAAAACTCCAGGTGGTGTTTGCAAGGTAAGCGATAAGACATCGATGGTGTTTCATCCCGAGCGACCTACTTTCATAATGCAAATAACAATTCAACCTATCCTTGTCGCTGTGAACACATTGCAACCATTTCCTTATTTTCACAAGACGTTTCACTAGTCTCCAATACAGTTCTCTCTGAAAGTGTTAAACAAGAGTTTCCTGCGAAGAATAGAATTTGAAACATGAAAAGAAAGAAACAAATGAGAAACACATTTTGGAACGTTATAAACTCATAAAAAAGAAACTTTTCATAAATCCGTTTTTAATGATTTAGAAAAAAAATTGAACTATTTTATATTTAAGTAGAAAATATGATTTTTATAATATGCTTTTATATATGCTTTAATGATTATTATTTATTAAAAAAGTATCAAAGTTGCGTCGCAACTCAAACACAAAATGCTTTTAATAGTTGCTATCTAATTTATAGCAATTAGTTCAAAGTATATTCACAAATTCGGAAAATCTAATTCCAGTTGCTTTATGAGCTGCGTCATTGCGAGTTGCGTGTTGATACGTCTCGATTTCAGTTAAAATATATTTTTATATATTGAAAAAATGCCCTATCTATTCGTAATTAGTAGTATCTGGAAATAAATTCACGGTTTTTTAAGGTACATGAACACTTAAGGAAATAGTCTATTAGGTGCAATTTTTTATCGCTGAATACTCACTTGGAAGAATTAGTTATGTAGAGAGAGCCAGTTATAACAAAATTATTTTTTGGTTATTTTCCTTGTCTCAGTCATGCTCACATTCATAGTAAATACCTATAGGTATTTAGCAGCATCTGCACGTCTCAAAGTGAGTGATCTTAAAGAGAAATGAAACGTTATTTAAATTAAATATCTAAGACTTACTGAGAAACAAGTTTCATTTGAAATTTTTACAAAATTTTATCACAATTTTTACATATCAGTAAGTTTTACATTTTATGTTGAGGTAGTTTTATCAGTTAAAATGCAGTGCGTTTATTGTTCAGTAATATGAAGGGATATTAGTACTTGAATGTTTAAAAAGAAGATAGCTTCACATTCAAATTGCGAATTCCATTGAATTAGCATTATCAGCGATGAATCAGAGTAGATCATTGCAAAAAGATAATGTTAATAAACGTTTCAATATTCAAGTCGATGCCATAAAACTGAATTTTAACGAGTTGAACCATTGTTGAAAATTGTAGAATAGTGACGCCGAAAATTATTATAAACTTTATAATAATAATAATAATAATAATAATAATAATATATTTGTATTGTACTATTTTGTATCTATATTTGTATCATACTAAAAATTGCATATCCATCAAATCGATGAAACATTGTGGAAGATATCTCTTAGTGACGAGATAAATAATAGTATTAGATGGATTGATTACTGATACCGAGCGCGTCAACTAATGAGATCATTAATCCCGTAAGTGTCGCTCATATTTTCATCGTGAGGTGACGGTAATTTTCCCCCACTAGATGTCGAGATCCGGCGCCGACCTACCGTCGACTAGCGGGTTTTTCCTCAACCAAGTATCTCCCACCAGTGGGTCACCGCCCCAGCCGGGACAAGTTCTAAGTCCCCAAGTGCAGTCTCCTCCATACAGCGAATGATTTCGATCTAGCTGAAAATCTAGCGTCGAAAATCCTGCCGCCGTTGGGACTCGAACCAAGGACCTCCGGTCAGAGGTACTGCGGACTACGGTCAGAGGTATTGCAGTGTCATCAGTTGACGCACTGAGCCACCGCTCCCGATAGTTGTATTAGAGTTTGGAACGCTTTAGTCTGTTAATGACAGGAACTCACGTTTTCCACGTTGCTAATGTGCATGAATGCTTTCTCTTGTGTGATGGAAATGTCAATATCGCACGCGCAAACTGCTCAATTTGAGTCTGACGCGGGTCAGTTAATGATACCACTCGTTACCATCTCAATACTTGAACTGATCTCAAGATGGGTAAAAGTATGCCAGTAGTTCGTAATGAAACAGATCCAACCGTTTTGAGCTATCGAAAACGGAAGTTTTTGCGGTCACGGTTCGCCTTGTGATACAACTGGGAAATCCAACGACCTGAATATTAAAAGGCCATGAACGAATACAAAAAACGAAGCGCAAAAATACGGAATTAAAAAAACAACAATTTTGTTCTGTTAAGGCTAAAACCTTTGAGTCAAACGACGTGTATCAATAAAATTGCATTTGAATAGTACAGTAGATTCATGGTGATGCTTTTGGTTGTTTTTTCGTTCTGTAATTTTCATTAATAAAACATGCGTTTTAATTGTATCTTAATGACACTTTTTTCTTACAAGTAGACACATTCATAGACAAAAAAAGATATTGTACTATGTATTTGTACTTTTGATACTATCCAACATTCACTATTCAATATTTGACGGGTCTAATTAATTTCTTCTATAATTAGTTAAAGAAGGTGACAGTTTCATACAATTGATAAGAGAACATTGACAGAAAATCTCGTAAATGTGGTACTTCTGTACTGGTGTTTCAAGAATATTTAAAGCCAAAAATGTTTTGTAGAGTGTGTTATGAAGAATCCATATGTAGTAAAGGCGAGAAAGTAATAAACGGTCATGTTACACTGTACTGAACTGACACTGAACTGAATATTAAAATCATGTTCAATTCAAAGTCGATACGGCCTAGGCCGTTAAAACCCAGTTTTTGGCTCCGTAAGGACCTCAAATTGTATTTCTTACGTCACAATCTGCAACATTTTATCCATTTTTTCACTCCCAGGGCTCACAATACGAGTTTTTCTGTCAAAAAATCTATTTCTGCTGCACCATTACAATACTCTGTCGCACTTTTTGCTACGTAAGTAGTAGGGGGAAAGTAACATGAGATAGTTACGAAAGTATTCAGATCTTTTTCAAGAAAAACAAAATATACAATACTATTTTTTTAATAATGTATTTTTAACTTTTAAATTGACAAATAAATTATCACGTTAACATATTCCTACAAAATGAGATTTTTTGAATTTTTCAAATTACATTTTTGAAAGTTTGGTTCTCCTGGGTATTTTGTTCCCAACACGGGTGATCAGGAACGCGGAAAATCCAAGGTAAATTAAATTTTATATTTTATATTCTGTGGAATATAATATGACGGGTAATGTTATTAAACGATTAGCAAAGTTTGAACATTTACCCACAGTATCGGGCTTAAATGATGTAACACATAGAAAATGGCCTAGCCGTTCGATTGATTGATAATTTCGTATTTCTGTGAGCGTAAACTGATATGGTCATTTGTCCCGTAAGTGTACTGCAAGTTTGTTATCAGCAGGGGGCGATAATCGTCACCCGCTGGGTGGTGAAATCCGACGCCATCCTATACATGAAATTGCTAGGGTTTTCCTCAACCAGGTTTCTGTTACCAGGGGGGCACCGCTCCAGCCGGGACAAGCTCTAAACTCCCAACTGTTGTTCACAAAGTGAGTGGTAGTGTAGGGCGTGTGAATGTAAATGTGTGTAAGGGATGAGGGTTTGACAAAAAAAATGGGAAGAAAAATTTGCGGGCGATCAGTGATCTATTTGTTATGGTACTGGTCCGGCATTGACCTGGTGTTGATCGGAGAAACCAGGGAAATCTACCGATCAGAGCAGCCGGCTCCTAGAATTCTTCTTCAGACAGCGGCTGAGTACGAACTAGCTACCTTGTTTGTGTCGCAAATCCTGCATGTGTCGACTAGGACCTCCCGGTCAGACGCACTGCATGGCCTTTCGAAATTAGGTGCCAGTATGAAACTCTTTTCACTTTTAAAACAATGATTTAAAATGTTAACTTTCAGTAGGGCCACCTGGTTATTAGATAATAGCAGAGCGGAAATCTCTTAGATACGTTGATAAAATCAATGGAGCCGGTTCAATATTTGACCTTGTTGTCCACAATGTGTGTTTGATATAACTCTGTACAGTCCAAACTCATAACGTTTGATTCTCCAATTATCACAATTGTTCACAATCACACAATTGGTCAAAATCACGTTGATTAGTTCAAAAGTGGCGTAGGCGTGAAAGTACAAAAAGTCTCCCCAATGAGAAACATTACCCTCGTAGCTTCACGCAACCGAGTAAAAAGAAAGATATGGGAGCCTACCGGACAGCCAACAAAACGTTTCGTTGGGTAATTTTGAGCCGAGCCTTTATTTGGATACGTCACGTCGAGCGATGGCGGCGCAAAACAGAAAGTGGGGGTTGGGGAGGGGGTGGGGGATGGGGAGGGGAGGGGGAGGGGCTGTTCTAGTGCCGACGACTGCCCGTGGCCGTGACCGCCCTGGAGCATATTCCCATTCCGTCAGGACCCACTGCTCGCCTCTCGTGAAACAGCCCGACTCTTCACTACAATATATGGCGCACGTTAAATATACTGACGAGTATACGCACTCAGAGCACAGTTGATAAATGACATATGGCATACGCACGCAGACCATAGATTTTTCTCCCGCAAATATTCCAGTAAAACTCCTCGGGAAGGAAGATAAATATCAAATATAATGACGCCATGATCTTGACACTCTGGCATTTAATTAAACCACTGCTTACGAAACTAACCGCGATTTTGTGTAATTATTTTTCAATACATAAACAAACTGGGCGAACAACACAAGGACAAAAAACGTGAAGTTAAACATTCCTGTTGCACACTCATTGGGCACATTTCTCGGAGACAGTTGTTTGTTTTCGGACAAATAAATAATAAAAAACTAGCTTATAAATTATAGCTTATCGTGTCTGAATATCATTAGAATAGACTAAATTAGGTTATAACAACCATCAGGTGCGGAAAATCGTGTCAGAGGAAGATTTTTAAAATGTTTAATTTGAAAATTATATAAAAAATTAATTTTTAACCTTTTATTTTTAATATATTAATTTTTTATAAAATAAAAATTAAAATGTCCGATAAGAATACTTTTAAATTTCTCTCATTTTTGCCGAGTATTGCCATGCATCAGAAACTTGTCATTCACCTTCGTCATTGCCAGTGGCGTGAGTGCCACACCTCTGAGAAAACTTCAGCCTCCAGCCACTTCCAAGTCAAAGCAGAGGAATGCCGCGTTAATGCCGAGTACCGATGGATACAAGAACCACATGCCTGGACTCGACTGTAACTCGGAGACATGGAAACGAGAAAAGGCGGGGAGAGTCATGCGATGAAATATACGAGGACACAAGGACAAGAAGTGGCGGGCAGCGTGGGCGGCGGGACCGCGGTCCCCGCCCCCGCGCCGTCTCCACCTCCGCCTCCGCCGCCACAGCGCGTGCGCGGGCCCGCGGCAGCGGCGGCGGCGGCGGCCGCGTCAGTTGGCGCCAGTCGGCGCCGGGACACGACGGCCGTGCGCTCGCAGCCTCGAGTGCTACTCGCCGCCTCCCGTCATCACCACAGCCGCCGCCGCCGCCAACGCCGCCCGCCTCGCCGCCACCGCCGCCGCCGCCGCCACGCTGTGAGTACCGCCGCGCCCTAGGGGGCAACGAGGGGGGCCACCCGGGCGCGGGTGGGGGGCCGCGGGCCGGGGGCCGACCGTGTCCCGGGGCGCCCGGCGCGGGGCCCGCTCGCCGAGGGGGCTGTATTGATCGAGCGCTCAGCTGATTCGCCATTGATCTGCATCGGCTCGCGGCGCGCCTCCGTCTCCGCCGCCGCTCATCGCTCGACGCTCATTTGCGCAAACGATTGGCTCGTCGAGCCTCGTCGAGGATCCTTTACGAGGCTTTGCGCCCCTTCTCCCGGCGGCGGGAGCGCAGGCGTTCCGCAGGGCTTTCGCGCCGCCCCGCCGACGGCCGCGGTGACAAGTGCTTCTGAACGAGCGGAGTGCACGTCTTCGCCCGCCGCTGCTTTTTACGTCCACCCGTTGTAAATGCACTCGAGAGAAATGTTTTTGAATGACGCAATCTGCCTCGCGGAAAAGTTTAAACGGCGCTGCTGGGTAGAGGGGGGGTTCAGCAACACTGGCATCTCGCTCATGTACACAACCGTTTAACCTACATTTCTGTTTATTGCAGCCGCTGCGTCCTTAAAGGCAAAGCAAATATCAATTGCTCCGACACTCGCTCTCTAAAGGAAAGAAACGGTGCGAGGAGGAGTGACAAGGTCGGTACGTCTAGCGCAGAGTTTTTGTTTCGAAAATGCATTCACCGTCTCATCAGGAAATAATTTTATCTTTCGTGAGGGCTAGTTTTGTTTCCGGAGCGGGTCGCGTAAAGGCGGAACTGGGGCAGAGGTGGAGGGTGGGCTGTGGCGGGGGTGGGGTGGGGTTGGGGTTGGGCGTAGGGCGGGGGCGAGAGAAGGACCCGGGGCGTCGAGCGGCGCCTGCTACCTGTTGACTGACAGGGCCTGCCACCTCCGGCCGATGCTGCTTTGCAAGTCACCATCAGCTACTTCCGAGCGTGAAATTGTCAGTCGATTGAATTTAGATAGGAGAAAATATTGACATATAGATTTCTTATAAAATCATTCTCTTATTGAGACGTAACAGGCATGTGAGCTACAGCTTTGTCAATAGAAAATATTGGGTGTGAAAATGTTCTTTTCAACCTCGACTCTCTGATGTAAAATAACAATACACTGAGAGATGTTTCACCTTTTATGTTATTTTTTTATGGAAGAATTTCATTTTCAACATTATCTAAAACACGAGTTAATAGTTTTGACAATTAAGTAGAAGCCTATTAAGAACTAGTAGATTTGATTTCATTGATGTATTCATACTATGCCCATTGACACTAAAACATTAATCTGTAGTTCGAAATCAATTAAATTACTTATCCCTTGACAAAACATAGTTAAAACGCAATTTTTGAAATGGTATTTTGTTGTATGGAGGATAGTTCATTTCGAAAGGCCTTTCATGTGTGGAAACGAACAGCGTTGCACTATGTTGCAGAGAAGAGGTTTGCTTGTAGGCACCTTCCAGAGAATTAACTCTATACAAACAATACCAAAAGCAGATATTTACAAGATATGGGTTCTAAGGGGAATTTGATTTTTTATAGGCAATTTACTTTAGTCTGTGATATTGGTTAACGCAATATTAATTAAAGCAATCATAATTACAAAATGAAATGAAATGTTATTACACTTGACACCTTCACAAATCATATATGACAATTTAGTCGGATTTCTAATACAAATAAACTGAAATTTCATTTCAAAGTAACATTTAGAAGTGTCATTGAGTAGAAATAATAATAATAATAATAATAATAATAATAATAATAATAATAATAATAATAATAATAATAATAATAATAATAATAATAATAATAATGCTTACAAATGAGATATTTTGAAGGTAGTAAAATCAACAAAGCCAAGAAATGAATAACAGAAAAGCAATTAGTTCTCAATGCAGTTTTTATATATCATTTAGAATATTAAAGATCTTAAAATTTGTTATGAGCCTGCATAATCAAGTTTGATTTCGTAGGTATCTGGTAGTTCAGATATCACATTTCTTGTGCTTCTTATGTGCATTAAATACAATTCGTGTATGAAATATTGGAATCCTTTAATGTGAGAAAGTCATGACAGAAAATCTGAGTCAATACAAACTCCTAATTAATACGACGGAGCTATATTATTTCGGGACTAGGTTGCACCAAAGTCTGTGTAGGCAACCAATAGAATATCATTACCACATACCATGCTCTTCCATATAATACCATCCCCAATTATATGAACCACATCAAACTATATAATTCCATGCCAAACCATATAATTACTATTTCCACAAAAATGCTGGACCAACTCGAGACAAAGGGAGCCATCGTTGTGAATCCTCAGCTTGGGAAGACTATATGTCGGTGGACGGAAAGTGTATTTGTTGTGGAAGTCTATATGTCCTCAACCAATCGAATATCACTACCATATAATATACCGTACCATATAAAAACACTGCAAATAATATAATACCATACCAAATCATATAATTCTATACAATTCTCAACCATATTACATGGATACTTTGTCACGCATTGTAATACTATTTCCACCACAATACTGGACAAACTCCAGACAACGGGAGCCATCGTGGTGAATTCTCTCAGCTTGGAGGGGCAATCCATTCGCTCATTTCATCCAGTGCTTCATTCCTGATTAAGTGCACTGCAATGAATACACATCAGTCTCTGAAATTGATAATGAATATATTTGGTAAACGAATTATCAGAAACTCGATTTACTTGAGACGGAACGTTTTTGGCTTTAATGACAGTTTTGATTCGCAATAACACTAAATCATTCACTTCAAACTGAAAAATCTTCATTTCTTATTTATTCAACGATTTGCACTATAACTATTGCCTGAAACTAGAAAAGATGTACGCCAGTTTTATTACTGATGGCGCACAGCAACCAACTGTTGCGATGCCTCACTTTATGATAGTAAATTTGTAAAAATATAACCAACCACGAGTTTGCCAAACAAGAATTTTCCCAAGTAACTACGTTATAGATATTTGTTATTACCATTCGTATTTGGAAAAGAAGGTTTCTAATAATTAGAAAGAAGGTAATACGCACGTAACGCAGAATCGAAAAGTCTGAATGATTAGTAGGTGATGGTAATATTAATTGATCATCATAAATAAATTAGTTGGAACTTTCAATACGATAGCAATATGAAGCACCTGGAGTCAGGAGAAGTGGCATATAACCCGTTTTATTAAAAAATATCATTCAACAGAACAGGTGTCAAATATTAACAGAAGATCATTTTAAATAATTTGATATAACTTTGGCTCACAAGAAAAGTGACTATTTCGCAAAAAATCTATTTTTCAAGAGAAAGATTGTATCATGAGCCGAAATGTTTATTTCACATTCAGAAACAAAGTCTCTACATGTCGACTTTTTTGAAAATATTTTGATGAAATGATTTTAAAATAAAAATGTACTATTTTCTACACATATAATATTGTCACTTCAGTCAAAAATTTCCATTTTTGTCACTTTTAATCTGCACTGCCCATACATCGACAAGTGAATAAGTAAATCATTTTCAAAATATTTAGACTCTTGTCATGTAATTACTCTTCCAAGAACAGTGACGCTCATAACGCTTATACGAGGCGATAGCTGTGGATAGTTTGTGGCTTTCCCTGTCAATAACACTACATCATCAATCTGCAGCGAAATAAAAGGAGTTCATCCATTTTCAAGCTTTCCATGAAATTTTAAGTTAAATTCGACATAACCCACAGATGACTTTATGAAATTCATGCATAAAAAGGCTATTAATTAATGAAAAAACTTACACATTATACAGATAAAGAAGAGGAATCTAAATTGATAAAATATATTTTAAAGCGTGATAATCACACATTATAAAATCCATCTTATTGAAATCAAGTTCAAAGGAGCAGTATCTCTCTTTCTCACTCAAGGAAATAATCTGCGTTTTTAAGTTACAACAACGAGGATTTGGTATGTTACTCTAAAAAATTTAGTTGGTTCTCAAATGTCTGGCATGCCAACTTATATGCAAAAAAGGTACGAAGAAGTAAATAGAAAGCTTGTTTAAAATCCTCAGGGTGTAATTTCTCAAAGTGATAATTAAGGCGATGGTAAATACAAAAATACATTACTACTCAACAATTACATTTGCCACCTGACAAATCAGCTCCTGAGAAAGAAACTTTTGATCACTCCAAATCACCGAGTCACTGATCGTTAGCGTGATTTCTTGCGTACAGGGGCCGAAGTAGCATACAACCGATAAATATTTTGTGGTTCTTCGTGGAAGCGCGAAATCCCGCGTCAATACCTTCGTGATTGTCAGCGAGCGAAATGCTAGGAGAGAATCGTAACTGTCCTCGGATTTCTCCATCATAGTACCGCCCGTAATTGTTTCCACTAACCAAAGAAAAATTAAAATTAAAAAAATCTCAAGTCATAAAATAAATTTTCTCAATTCATATCTTACTTACAAATAATTTAGTTGTAGAAAGCACTCCTAAATTTTTGAAATTTTGTACTCATATTGAATAATCGGAATATAGGTACCATTTTATTTTTTATGTGAAGCTGTATTTTCTTCGTTTATCCGTTTCAAGATCATATTGAATTCAAAATGTGGTTGTAAAATTGGTGAGAAGACCAAAGCTGTAATTACATAACGATCTTCTAATATTCCTGAAAAATGTTATGAACTATGTAAGAGGAAATACGAGAATTAAATGCTCTTAATGCCAAAGTAAAACTGCAAGCACTGTAGTACTACAGAAGAAGAAGAAGAATTAATAAGAGAAAAGAATGAGGTAAAATAAGATGCAGAAAGAGAATAAGAATGAGATCGAATACAACGACAATTTATCGTAATCTCGAATTGACAAGACTCATTTTCTTTTTATCTCAATTATTTAAATTTTCACGTTCGTGGCTATGACATTCTCTAATGTATTTCTAACGATTTATTCGTGGTTGTAGTTGTAATTATAAAACGTATTTCAATGATAGCTAAGAAACTATTACAAAAAAGTAAAAAAAAATATAAAACGAGGCGACCTACTAACGAAATATGAATTGCAGTACTTTGCTCTTTCACATGCACCATCATTACTTCTGAAACGCATTCAAAGAATATGACTTAATTCAGAGAGTACGACGGATTGAAGCAGAAGAAATGCATATCTTTGCTTCATATAGACTTAATCTTTAAGAAAAATTAGTGCTTGAATATAAGAGAAGATGTATGTGTTGTGTAAGTCCGCGCGCAAGGGTGAGGTAATGGAAAATTGACTAACTAAACTCTTCTTCAATTTTCATCTTCATTTTCTGACATAAATTCATCTTCAAATAATGACTGTAAAATAAGATTCGCGCCTGATGTTAGATTGATTGATTTGATTGATTTTTTCGTGTTTCCGGGCGCGTCAACTGCCCGGAAACACAAAAAAAACGCCCCTTTCATTAGTCCCGTTAGTGTAGTGCATGATTTTTCTCGGGAGATGGCAGTGATCTTCCCCGGCTGGTTGGCGAGATCCGGCGTCGACCTACCGTCGGCTAGTGGGGTTTCCCCCTTACCAGGATTCTCCCACCAGCGGGGTACCGCCCCTGCCGGGACAAGCTCTAAGCTCCCGGAATAGAGTAGTGCGTGTTAGTGTAAGTGTGTGTGTAAGGGGAGAGGATAGGACAAGGAAGAGGAAGGACAGATCGCGCGCGGTCCGTGGCCCGTTTGGTAGGGTACTGCTCCGGCATTCGCCTGGTGTTGATCGGAGAAACCACGGAAACCGGAAATCGGAGCAGCCGGCCGCTCGAATCCTCCTCCAGACAGCGACTGAATCCGACCTAGCTGAAAAGCAATTGTCGAAAATCCTGCCGCCGTCAGGACTCGAAGCTAGGACCTCCCGGTCAGAGGCGCTGCAGTGACATCAGTTGATGCACTGAGCTACCGCTCCAGGTCCTGATGTTGGAGTTTAATACTGTGGAAAGGAAAGACCTCCCTACACATGATGAAATAGCAACCGCATCATTAATGCTTGATACTGGATGGCTCAGGGATCCGAAACAAACTATATGATAATGATGATTATGATGATACTTTTAAGTCATTAATGTTACTGCTGAGCAAAGCGGATTTTGAATATACTGCCTAACGAATCTGCTATCGTGTGCTTGTTAGTTTATCACGATTGCAGGGAATCACTGCTTTACTCGTGTAAAGCGTAAAACGGTTTTCAGTTAATTACAGCTTTTAAAGGAAAGCTTTTAAATTTTCTTCGATATAATTTGTAGTATATACCGCACCCGTATCGGAGATAACACTACAACCAGGAAGAGGCAAAAAAAGGAAAATAAATATTCTTTTATCGAACATGGTGGGATTTGAGCTACACTACTGTGGTTATGAGCAGCTTAAAGCTGCCGTTGTGTATAGTGCACGTTTATCAATTTGCTTGTTATAGGAATACATACTTTTATTCTAAAAAATGACCCAAGGAAGTTTCCTGCTATAAAAATCAATTCAATCCTTATTAACAATTTCATTCTTGTTAAAATTTAATTGTAGTAGTACATAATGACGGTCATCTCATTAATCCGACATTGAATAGTTCGGGCAGTTCAGCTTTTAGAATTTAACTAAAATTGTAAACAAAATTCGAAATTTTTCATGTTGATATATAGTGAATTTGAAATGAAAATTCTTTCATAACAAAGAAATCCTGCTTTATACCAAAGCACGAAACAAATGTTGAAATATGCCGATCCGGTGGCCGAGATCGCTAAGGTAGTAGTGTCGTAGCGATCTGGACCGAAAGATCACGGGTTCGAGTCCCACCTCGGGCATGGTTGTATTTGTTCTTCCTTTCACCAATTATCATCACCATTTTGTTTCACCTTCATAGTTACCATAACGTTGACTTCAATAGTGGTCGCTAATGACCTAGATGATGCGACCTTAAATAACTAAAAAAAATTGAAATAACTATTCGACGTACTAGAAAGTTCTAGGGAGTTCTTCACAATTTAAATATTGCACAAGCCTCAGCTATCACAGAACATCATGAAGTTCCACAAATTCGGCAATCAGTAAGTAGCGAGCGACTGCCGAGTCCCGAGTAGTTTGGATAGGTTGCTTGCAATTTGCCGAGCGCCAGACATGCGGTGCTCGCCCCACTCTCAGGATGTCAGTCTCTTGGGTTGATTGATTTTTTTCGTGTTTCGGGGCGCATCAACTGTTTTGGTCATTAGTCCCGTTAGTGTAGTGCACTTTTTTTCTCGGGATATGGCGGTGATCTTTCCCCGCTGGATGGCGAGATCCGGCGCCGACGTACCGTCTGCTAGGGTTTCCCCGTAGTCAGGACTCCTCCCACCAGCGGGGCACCGCCCCAGCCGGGACAACCTCTAAGCTCCCGACCGGTCTCCTGGGATATGTGGTAGTGTAGTGCATGTTAGTGTAAGTGTGTGTGTAAAGGAAGAGGATAGCACAAGGAAGAGGAAGGACAGATCGCGCGCGGTCCGTGGCCCGTTTGGTAGGGTACTACTCGGGCATTCGCCTGATATTGATCGGAGAAACCACGGAAAACTACCGATCAGAGCAGCCGGCCGCTAGAATTCTTCTCCAGACAGCGACTGAATTGGACCTAGCCGACAAGCTAGTGTCGAAAATCCTGCCACCGTCGGGACTCAAACCTAGGACCTCCCAGTCAGATGCACTGCAGTGACATGAGTGGCGGCGATGGTTTAACGGTTAGCATATCGGACTGTTATACCCAAGTTTGCGGGTTCGAACCCGATCGGTTTTTAAAGGCGAGAAAATCCTTCGTACGCCTTCCTTCGGAGGGGAAGTAAAGCCGGCTGTCCCATGTTAGTAGATTTACTACATATAAAATATCCTCAAGCCTAAATGATGCCTCTGAGCTAAATTAAAATCGCCTGTATCGTCGCCCAAGTAATACCTTCTTTCTCCCATGGTTGGTGAAAGGATCGTAGCGGAATTTGCGTGGTCAGGCGGAAGAGCAGGCCTCATGGCCTGAGTCTCGCCACGTAAAATAAGGCACATTCAATTCAATGGGTTGATGCACTTAGCCACCGCTACCTGTGTGACAGTGTTGGAAAACGGTAAAGAAATGAAGAGGGAAAGAGAAGCGGGAGCCTGGCCTGGCGCGTGTTGTTTCATTTGCGAGGGCAGCGCCCGCCGCCAGTTCCTTCTTGGCCCCGTTTCCTGCGTCCGCTCACACGCTCTCGCCCAGCCCGCCGCCGCTGCGCCCGTCCACACCCAGCCATTGCCTTTGCACCCGGCTTCGGCAATTGCGCGGCTGCACTCTCGGTGTACTTCAGCCCCCACCCCTGCCGACTCCTTCATCGCTCCTCTTTTTTTATTTATTTAGTCAAAAACTGTATGTGACGTATGGGGGAGAAAATCATCTGCGCACGCTTTCTTGAGTTTCAGAATCCCTTCCCAACAATTTAACTATTAATAGTTGAAAGATGAAACATAATAGTAATAATAATAATAATAATAATAATAATAATAATAAAAATAACTATAATAATAATAAAAAAATAACTATAATAATAACTATAATAATAATAATAATAAATTTAAAAAAGCGAGAGATTAACATTTCAAAAACTAGTTATTTTCGTTGCCGAATTATAGGAAACTTATTTGTAACGGTAAACGAACGGATTTAATTTTTCTGAATTGCTAACAAAATAGAAACTAACCCTAAGCTCTACTATCACTACAAGCAAAAGGAAAGTTCAACAAAACGTGCGCACAGTGAAGCTACATTTACGTCCAGAAGCAAATCAAGGGGCCATCTCAGCATTTGCTCAATGGATCTGGGAAAAGGGACAAAAACCCGATCGAGATGGGGGTCATTGACCCGGAAACTGAAGTACATTACTTTTTATAGGCATATAAGTCTTTTTTTAAATTATACAATGCATATGTAAACTAATTTATTATACTATATCTTGGTTTTGTTACAGTAAACATTATTTTTCTTTTTGACGATCATTATAGTCTCTAATTGTATAGAAACAGTTTTGCAGCAGAAAAGATTTTACTTTTAACTTAAATTTGTGTACCAATTTTAATTGTTTAATTTCATCTGGCAATGCGTTGTAAAGTAACGCACATGTATTGTATGTGGATTTCTTGTAGTGAGCTATTGATACTGACACTTGATAAACATGTTTTCTACGTCGAGTGTTGAAACTATAAATATCAGTATTACATGAAAACTGTTCCCACTTGCCTTCATAGTCATCATCATAGTTCACTCTTGCCTCCGTAGTCATCATTGAGCCTTTGCACTTTATATCCCTCATCGTTGCTGGTTTCTATTTTACTACGACTGCTTTTTCTACATGCCTTCTTTGCTAATATCCAGGTAGCTGTCTACCCGATAAAAATAATTTCTACAATTTTGGGTCAATTTTGTTTTCCTCTGTACATTTGATTTCTTAATGCTTTTAGATATTAAAATAGAAAACAAATTAATATTTGATAAGTAATTGACAGAAATGCAGGCTTTTACGTCAAACATTATAACTTTTTAACAAATTGATATATTTTGATAATTCCTTTTTTTAATTAATTACAATTAAATATTCTACTGAATGGTAAAGATACTGTTAAAACTAAGGAGTCAGGACTCCATTATTTAAGAAATATTTTTTTAAATAATTTCACACATTGGACATTTATGTTCATAAAACTGAAAATTTTAGTCACATATTAACTATTCTAGTTCATTCATTGCAGCATATTGTGAGTCACATACTGCAAAAAGAATTATATTATTATCTTTAATAGTTTTTTTTTATTTATGATGTTTGAAGTGCATGAATGTGCTGAAAATTCGCATTTCGGGAAAACACATCTGAAGTTCACTCACTAAGGGCTTAAAAGTTGACTCTCTCTCCGAAATAAATTATTTTCTCAAAAACTAAAAATACTAATAAGAGACTATTCGACTCGTTAAAAAGAGAATAAAACAGAGCATACCACCCAATAAAAATTGAAAAACCTGAAATTTCACTATTTTTCATCACACTTGTGTAGAGAGCTACCTCAACCTACTTTATCTTTTCTGTAGTCCTCATTCTTGACTTCCTTGCTACACTAGTTCTGTACTTGTTTCCCAAATTCATTTGCGACTGTCAACCTCGCGTCTTCACCCTAGTGGCGGTCATCTGTCGGATCATCGACCTCATAACAGGGTTATTTTCGCCGAGCGCCTCCTTAATCGATCTTGTACCCTCGCCTTGACATTATGTCAATTTCATTCTCGTTTTTTATTTATTTTACGTCAAAAAACAGTTCAAACTGCGTATGACGTGCTATGGGGAAAAGTGGATTGTGTGTACATTTTCAAAATTCTGTGATCCCTACACTAAGTCATATACTACTTAAATAAAAAAACTCCCATGTAATAAAATATATTTTCAAGGATAACTAAGCAATAAATTTTGGCTCTTATCCATGTTGTTCTTCGGAATAATACTTCCTGCCGCGACAACGTGGAAACATTAATTTGAATAATTGTATTTCCCACTGAATTCTAGAAGACGAGTGAACATTCGCGAAATATACACAACGAGCAGTATGAAGGCTGACTGAATTTGCAAGAATTCTGAACGCGTAGCATAATGAACTTAATTTTGTGTTCAATTCATTTAAATGGACATTCCATTTAAGGTTTGACTGAATTGAGAGGCCTAAAAATGTTGTTGCCTTAACCTCAGTCAATGGTACACCGTTCATTTTTAATGGAGCACAGAATTGTTTATTTGAAATGGAAAACTGCATTAAAACTGTTTTCTTTTCGTTTACTATTAATTTGTTATTTCGGAACCAATTTGAAACATCTGATATTGTACTACTTACGGTGTCTTTATTGCAAGGGATGTTCGTATCATCTGCAAAGAGAACCGTTCTTCCGTTTCGAATCGTCGAGGGCATATCGTTTTTCGTAAAGTAGGAACAGAATAGGGCTTAAAATCGATCCTTGAGGAACTCCACGTGCAATGGGCAAAGAGTCGGAAAGGTGCGTACATAATGTTCCATCATTCCAGCATGGTATCTCAACGAACATAACCAATCTATTCATGTTTTCTATTCATGTCCACTTATGACATCGTCCTATCTGCTTGTATATTTTCCGAAAAGTGATTCTTGTGAAGTACAATGAATGAATTCTGACGCCACCTTACAAGACGCCATGTTTGTTTCTACTTCTGATCATTGTGCTATAAAACATGAATACGAACGCGGATTAAATTCGAATAGAAAACTAACAGGAACTTCTCTGTAACAATTTCCCAAAGGTGTTGTCACCTCCGTAGCTGGGGCGGCTTTGACGGAAGCCATCGGCTTCTCAAACGAGTTCGATTTGCCCCTCAGAAATTCCACACGCAGCGAACGGGATTTGAATTCCTTTGCTCTAAGGTGCCCGAGCACCGCAGACTGCCCGCGCGCACTCAATATTCCCATCCCTTCTCAATCCGCGTGTCTCTTTCCTTTCGTCGCTCTCTCTTTCCCGTCCTGGCCAGACCTGGCTTCCCGGCGCCTTGGCGGTAGCTTGCGATGGTGGCGGCATAGAGTAAAGAGGTATAGTCTCTGGTCTCCTCTTTAGTCTATGGTGGCGGTGGTGTTGGCGGTGGTGGTGGTGGTGGTGGTGTTGGCGGTGATGTTGGCGGCGGTGTTGGCGGTGATGTTGGCGGCGGTGGTGTTGGCGGCGGTGGTGTTGGCGGCGGTGGTGTTGGCGGCGGTGGTGTTGGCGGCGGTGGTGTTGGCGGCGGTGGAGTTGGCGGCGGTGGTGTTGGCGGCGGTGGTGTTGGCGGCGGTGGTGTTGGCGGTGGTGGTGTTGGCGGTGGTGGTGTTGGCGGTGGTGGTGTTGGCGGTGGTGGTGTTGGCGGTGATGTTAGCGGTGATGTTGGTGGTGACGTTGGTAGTGATGTTGACAGTGATGCTGGCGGTGATGTTGGCGGAGATGGTGGCAGTAATGGTGTTGATGACGGCGGTGATGGTGGCGATGGCGGAGGCGGTGGTGGAGACGCTGGCGGAGGCGGAAGCGGAGGTGGAAGCGGAGGTGGAAGCGGAGGCGGTGGTGGAGGCGGTGGTGGAGTCGGAGGCGCTGCCGGTGAAGGAGGCGGTGGTGGAGGTGGAGGCGGTGACGATGGCGATGGCGATGGCGGTGGCGGTGGCGGCGGCGGCGGCGGCGGCGGCGGCAGCGGCGGCGGCGGCGGCGGCGGCGGCGGCGACGACGTCCGCTACGCCTTCGATCTTCGCCCGCTTCGTCAGATTTCCTGCTGCGGCTCTTCCTGCTCCTCTGCCTCGCCTTCGCCCTGGCTCTTGTCCTGGCCGCGGCGCGGCGGCGGCGGTATCGAGTGGGGGCGACGAGTTCACTGCGCACCGGAGGGGGTGGCGGCCGGCAGCGCCGGCGCCGCGGGCGAGCTGCTCGACGCCCGCTCCGCGCTTTAATATGCCCCGCCCCCTCCCCCACCCCCTCCCAAGGCTCCATTCATGCAAACCACCATTCTACTCGGATCTACCTCCCTCTCCTATTCTCGGACCTTCTTCCTCGTTTTGTCTATTTCACTCTTCGCTCGTTCTATTCACGCCAACCACCATTCTACTATGTTATACTTCCCTTTCCTGTTCTCGGCTTTTCTTTCTCCTTTTACCTCTTTCACTCTTCACTCGCATCATTCATGCCAACCACCATTCTACTCGGATCTACCTCCCTCTCATATTCTCGGCCCTTCTTCCTCCTTTTGACTATTTCACTCTTCGCTCGTTCTATTCACGCCAACCACCATTCTACTCTGTTGTACCTCCCTCTCCTGTTCTCGGCTCTTCTTTCTCCTTTTACCTCTTTCACTCTTCACTCGCATCATTCATGCCAACCACCATTCTACTCGGATCTACCTCCCTCTCATATTCTCGGCCCTTCTTCCTGCTTTTGTCTATTTCACTCTTCGCTCGTTCTATTCACGCCAACCACCATTCTACTATCTTATACTTCCCTTTCCTGTTCTCGGCTTTTCTTTCTCCTTTTACCTCTTTCACTCTTCACTCGCTTCATTCATGCCAACCACCATTCTACTCGGATCTACCTCCCTCTCATATTCTCGGCCCTTCTTCCTCCTTTTGACTATTTCACTCCTCGCTCGTTCTATTCACGCCAACCACCATTCTACTCTGTTGTACCTCCCTCTCCTGTTCTCGGCTCTTCTTTCTCCTTTTACCTCTTTCACTCTTCACTCGCATCATTCATGCCAACCACCATTCTACTCGGATCTACCTCCCTCTCATATTCTCGGCCCTTCTTCCTGCTTTTGTCTATTTCACTCTTCGCTCGGTCTATTCACGCCAACCACCATTCTACTATCTTATACTTCCCTTTCCTGTTCTCGGCTTTTCTTTCTCCTTTTACCTCTTTCACTCTTCACTCGCATCATTCATGCCAACCACCATTCTACTCGGATCTACCTCCCTCTCATATTCTCGGCCCTTCTTCCTCCTTTTGACTATTTCACTCTTCGCTCGTTCTATTCACGCCAACCACCATTCTACTCTGTTGTACCTCCCTCTCCTGTTCTCGGCTCTTCTTTCTCCTTTTACCTCTTTCACTCTTCACTCGCATCATTCATGCCAACCACCATTCTACTCTGTATTGCCTCCCTTTTAGTATCTTGTTCTTCATCCTGCCTCTTTAGACTTCACCATCTGTATTCATGTGACCAACAACAGTTCTACTTTGTTACCTCTCTTCTTGGCACTTACTCCTCTCCCTGCTACTCCACACGTCACTCGCTCCATTCATGGCAGCAGCTACCCTTCTCTACCTGTTTTTTTTTTGGCTCGTGTTTCTTCCACGCTTCACTTTATTTATGACAATTATCATATTTCTCTGCTATATTGTCATTTTCTCTCTCTGTCTTTCTGTCTGTCTATCTATCTGTCTGTCTCTCCCCCCTCTCTCTTCCAAATATCACTCACTCCATTCATGTCAATCATAACGAATATCCCACTCTTTTCCTCTTTGTTATACTCTTAGCACTCTCTACAATGCCACTTTTGTTCCTGTTAATTTCATGAGTTACTTTTCTTTCATTTAATTTTCCCACTTAGTAAACAAGTTACTTTCTTTGTACATTTCTATCTCTGAACTTTTCCCTCTCCTTCTTCTCTCGGTCCAACAAATCCAATCCTCTTAGTCTACTTCCTTCTATTTTTATACACCTCACCTTACCCCAAAATTTTGTCAGCCAAGCTCACTTCATTTAAAAAATAACCTTTTATCTCCATGTATTTCATCTCATCTACACAACCCATATATACCTATATTTTTCAAGTTTGACTTTTTCTCTACACATATTTCTTTCATACCATCGCACGTTTCCTCTGTGTTAAGTTAAACAGATCTTTTTTCTGCGTCCTTCTCTTTCTCCAAAACGCTTCTCCATACATTTCCTGATTTTGGCTTACTGCGTATCTATCTTTATATCTCTAGCCTATTTTTAGATATTTTTATCCAACTAAAAGATCTATTTATCTAATTATTCTTTTCCTTTATTGTTTTACGTTATTTTGTTATCTTTATTCAGACTTCATTTAACTACGTCTCTTCACCCTCATTGTACTGTCGTGCTTATTTGTAATCTTTTCTTCTTTTTATACAAATTATTCTAGTCCCTTCTTTGTTATCGCGTTCTTCATTCCGTTCTTCATGATTTCCCAAAGCACTTTCATGGCCCTCCGACATTTCGCATCCTTCTCTGTTCATTTCCGCTTTCTGCTTCCCCTAAATGGAGCTGTCACATAAAGACTTCCGGTCCTTCTTCGCCAGAAGCGATGCCAAGGGAAGCCATCGCCAACGGAGGGTAGCACTCTACGCCAAGACAAAACAGACAGGAGACAACACGTTTGATTAATGTAGCATCAATCATGTTCAATTGGCTACCGGGTTCATGGCCCGACTATTCCATGTCTAATTAGTGTTGACGAGAACTGGGTTGCGTCAGATTTCATGAGATACACGTGCTAAATTTCACTTGACTTCCTACTAGATTTCTGTAATCATTCACTTTGCCATTGCTACTATAACCATTGTTCCTCACCATTTGCTCGTTAAGGTCACAACGTAGTTCTCTGGGAGAGCGTGATTGGCCTGAGTAGGTAGCTTAACAGCAGCTCAGGACGTCTCCCTCCACGTCACACCCATACGCGCGTAATTACTCCGCAACTGGTATTCCCTGCAATCCACGCAACACTCGAGCTAATCTGCAATAAGGATAGCTGACTGCGTGTTTCCTACAAAATTAAAACACAGTTTTGGAACTAGTTCGCGATAAACCTCACTGAATTATTCCGAGAGAAACATTACGAGTAAATCCCGGAGAATTTGCAGCGTGGGCATATTTACCGAGCGGACCGTTACAGTGTTTGGTAGGAGATGATTTCAGAGGAAGCTTGGAAGGGAAAACGCACAGATGGGAAGCGGACGGGCTCCTCTCTCTATCCACTCATTTGTTTAAGCGAAACTATAATAGTACATTATGAAACGATGATGTAATGATGAGTATTAATACAGAGTGTGATATTACGATACGAGCGAGGAATGAGCGAATATCGCAAACTTCACACGAGAGTATTAATACCCATTACATCGAGTTTCAAACGATACTTTTTCTATGACTTTTATAAGTTAAATTGACATTGAATCGTTTCGTGACAGTTGACATGTAGGATTCAGCCAAGGCTACCTAACCCTACCCTCGCATGCTGCTGCAGGTGGCTGTGGTTACCAGTCCGCCTGCGAGGGAGTTCTGCGCTAGTCAAATAGGTCAAAGTGAAATTACGATCCAATTTATTTTAAATAATATTCCATGAAAAAATCACTAATAATAAAAGAAATTAAAACTGTGAAGTATAATATAATATCAAATGCAATTTTAATGTACGCAATCCAACGAAATATTTACTACAACGATTATTATAGCATCATACAATGCGAACAGCATTATTCAATGGGAGAAGAAAATATAACATATTTAACTCTAAAAAAACACTTTGTTGGTTTAAGCTAGGGGAATAGTAGAACCAACCAAGTTTTCACACAGAGGAGCGGGAGGCTATGTCCCTTAATGGGATCTAAATGGCTATAATAATAGTAATAACAATAATAATAATAATAATAATAATAATAATAATAATAATAATAATAATAATAAAAATAACGTATTTAAAGCTAGAGGGAGAAAACCCACATTTATGTACAAAGATAAACTGGTCCAAATACCAAATCGGAGATTATCGAGCAAAAAGTACTTTACTACAGTTGTAATAGAAATGTTCAGCCCTTAATATTATATTCAATATAGGCCTACACATGTACGAATTGATAAATATCAGTAATACAATTATTTATTTCATTAAATATACGCAAATAATTTATTTCTTGGCATTATTTAAAAAATTAATTTTATTACACTAACTATTCATCAGAAAAGACTTAACATTGTCAATGTGAAAAAAGAAGCTAAAGAAGTCGTGGCAAACTTCGAAAATGTATTGTATAATTATGATCATTTTCATTTTACAAAGATATCTTAGAGAGTTGAATTCACTCAAACAATAGAATTATAATTGCTTTCTGTCGGTATCCGTCAAAAAACAGAAATTTTAATGCTGTTTTGACGACTGTAGCTAGTCCAAATACTTTTTACTAACGTATATGAGTGAGAAAATCTGCTCATTCTCCCTTTTCTGGAAATATCATAATAAAATTTTGTATTAATAACACTGAGGTGTCTTTACATTTAAACTGGCCTGAAAGACCATTCGTTTACTTGTCTCTGGCAACTATTAAAACTAATACTTATCAGCTAAATTTATGTGAATGACGTCCTCTACTTACTTTTGTTATTTAACACTAAACTCTCATCTGCGTACAATGATTTTCTCTTCACACAATTGAAATGGTTTGCTTCTCTTAAGTCTTCGAACGTTCTGGGTAACAAGTAGTTGAATTCCTGCCTTTTCATGTAGGTGAAGACTGTCTTCGTGGTTATTTACAAATCTTTTGATTTCTTCTTTAATAGTTGAAATTCCAAGATCTCTGTGGATATTAGAAGGAGATTTCGGACGCATTCAACATTGCAGGTAGAACTTTTGTTTCGAAAGGTTTGTATTATCTTGTTACATCCCCATAGTGGTACGCTATACAGCCAAATGGTTTAAGAATATTTAAGTTTTGTTACGTAAAGACACCTTGAAATGTTCCGCTATGAGCCATTAGTAATATCGGAATTCTATTCTGAGTACTCTTTCCATTTTGGATTTGCATCCATGATCATACTCATACATTTGATTTTGTATTCTTAAGGAATACTTTTCCATTTATAATCAATAGAAGAGAGTTATTCAATACTTCATTGATGTACTTAACATGAGCTGATTTTTCTTGATTTAACTTAATTTTCCATGCATTGATCCAATCGTAAATAGTGTTGCGAGCTTCTTGTAGTAGTGAGGATGCATGTCTCTTCTCGTCTCGTCTTGTCATCAAAGCTGTGTCGTCAGTGAAAGTAGATAATTTCCATTGTTCTGTGTTTGTCATATCACGTGTACACACTACATACAATAAACATTACCTTTTCATACATACCTATCCATACACAGACTCAAGTACACTCCCCTACGGAGCTCCCGCATGAATGTCTTTTAAGCAACGTTTTTCTAAGAGAGCTTCTTCTTGCTTTCCGTGGTTTCTGCGATCAACACCAGGCGAATTCCAGAGCAGTACCCTAACAACCGGACCGCGAGCCGCAGGCAATCTTTCCTTTCTCTTCCTTGATCTATCCTGACTCCTTATACTCACATGCACTACACTACCTCACGTGTCGGGCAATTAGTGCGTGTCCCGCCTGGGGTGATTTCATGCTGATGAGAGATGTCTGATTGATTGATTTTTTCGTGTTTCCGGGCGCGTCAACTGCTCTAGTCATTAGTCCCGTTAGTGTAGTGCATTTTTTCTCTCTCGGGAGATGGCGGTGATCTTCCCCAGCTGAATGGCGAGATCCGGCGCCGACCTACCGTCGGCTAGTGGGGTTTCCCCCTAACCAAGACTCTCCCACCAGCGGGGCATCGCCCCAGCGGGACAAACTCTAAGCTCCCGACCGGTCTCCCGAAATATGTGGTGGTGTAGTGTATGTTAGTGTAAGTGTGTGTGTAAGGGGAGGGGATAGGACAAGGAAGAGGAAGGACAGATCGCGCGCGGTCCGTGGCCCGTTTGTTAGAGTACTGCTCCGGCATTCGCCTGGTGTTGATCGGAGAAACCACGGAAAAGTACCGATCAGAGCAGCCGGCCACTAGAATTCTCCTTCAGACACTAGCTGAAAAGCTAGTGTCGAAAATCCTGCCGCCGCCAGGACTCGAACCTAGGACCTCCCGGTCAGAGGCGCTGCAGTGACATTAGTTGATGCACTGAGCTACCGCTACCGGTGAGATGTGTGATGATCTGAGATTCATGCGGGGGGAAACTCAGCGAGACATGTAGGTCGGCGCCGAATCCAGCGGGGGAAGATCACCACCACCTCCCACGATAAAAACCTGCACAACACTTACGGTACTAATGACCTTAGCATTTGACCCGCCGTAATCACTAATAAATCAATCAATCGGTGTAAGAATTTCACCGCATTGTTTTGAGAACATTTTATTCAATTTTTGTTGTTAGCTCTCAGGTCATACTTTGTCGAAAACTTTTGCTACATGCGAGTACCACATATAACAAAATTGTTTTTCTTCTTACTCGTACATTAACGTGCATGTTTCTTTAAAAGTATTTAATTCATTATTTCATTCATTCATTCATTTAATTATTTTATGCCAAAAGCATGAACAATTTTGCGTGCGATATGGAAAAGTTGTGCAAATTGTGCATGTTTACTTGATCTCCAGAATCCGGAGCTTTACAATCTTCCCTCTTTTACTATAGTAAGTTCAATTATGAATGAAGATAGCAAGAAGCATTTAGGCAACACTTGATAACAAGAAAAGTCCGCTCCCGTGTATTAAAAATTATTTGTAACGGCAATTGAGCCACATACTTAGGCACTACTCCCTTGATGAACCAAGGCCACGCAGAATGGTAGCACTATTAACTAAATAGTTATAATTCCCACCATCTTCACATCTACATTTCCCCGTCTTCTGAACTTGTATATTCCTTTGAAAACAATAAAACACTAAAAATAAGAATATTTCTCTTGAAACTATTCCATTGTTCTCATATTAACTTAAAATGACAATGACAAATGTAATGTAATAGAAACTTATTTTGGTATTTCAGTTCTCTTTTGACATTTCCTTCAGTAAAAATGTAAAAATCTACCCCAAAAGTGTTCCTAAACATTACGTACGACAGATGTCCAATTTCATGTCCTCGTGGATAATGATTTTGCTCTAGCGGGAAATGCAAAATTTCTGGCAATCGTTAACATATCTCATTAAACGCCCATTTAAATGTTCTACGCTATCTCTGAATGACTGAGTTACAGTGTTTGTTGATGTTTGATTATCCATATTGTCCTCTAAATTAGAGAAAGGGTTTAACACTTGTTTTGTTTCTTTTCATGCTATCTAGATAAATTGTAGTCCTCTTCTTCTTCTTTCTTTTTTCAATATTATTTTCTCCTCAATTGCCCGACATTTGACACAAATACTCTTCATCCTTTCTGAACCCGATATCGGTATATTTTAGAAAATAATATTCACTGAAGGATATTTTCATGTAATTGATTACCGCCACAACAACCTGAACATGGGTCGAGTTTTTTTTCGGTGTTTCCTGTTCACCTACTTTCTATCGAACTTCTTTTCCACAAGAAATATTTTTTCTTACAAATTTATGTTAACATGCAGTTTTCTTGTTTTTTAATTGGTTATTTAAGGTCTCATCATCACCTTAGATCATTAGCGACCACTATTGGTGTTAACGGTATGGTACTATGAAGATGAAACGATATGGTGATGATAAGAGGTGAAAGGACAAACACAAATACAACCATGCCCAAGGCGGGACTCAAACCCGCGACCCTTCGGTCCGAGAGCACTATGACACTACTTAGCGATCTCGGCCGACATGCTGTTTTTAAAATACTTAGAAAAGAGTGAATGCATATTTATGTTGAAATTATAAAAGAAAGGATGTTTACTTTATAGTTGCTGTGCCAACAAATTGTAATTTCGCCTCATTGAGACCCGCTCACTTCGTCAAAGAAAAAATAGCGAGCTTCCTGTCTTTCCTCTTATAAGTTTAACCTTAATAAACGCAATAAAATTCACAGACAATAGTAGTTTCAGTAACTCACTTACGGGGTTATTTACGTTATTGGACCGATTTAGAACAAATTATGGATGTAAGTTTATAAACTGAGGCCGAAGTCGAGATTTTTAATTAAGAGAGCACGTTATCGGTCGAGTGATACTTGAATATTCTTTTCGTAATACCATTTTCTTACAAGAAAATTCCTATTCTTCTTATAAATATTGTATTTCGTTGCTATGCATAAAAGTACGCACACACCATCTTTGCTGAAAATCCTTAATTTCGATTGTTCTTAACGTACAGCGGCCGCTAAAATCCTCGAAATCATTTTCATTCCTCCGTTTGATTGCGTTATGTCGATATTGTAGTATGGTATTGCGAAATTGTGTGTTATGAAACGGTGATGTAATGTTGGGTATTAATACGCGAGTGGGGAGTAAAATTAATACGCGAGAGAGAACGATACAAATGAGGATAGGGGAGAATGTCAAACTCATGCGGGTGTATACATACCCATTACACTGAGTTTCGTACAGTACTTTTTCTGGGACTAATGATAATTATAAGATAAACTTTGAACGAAACGTCAACGTCATGTCATGAACGCTGTCATGCCGTATTCAGCCAACGCCATCTTGTGGGTAGCCACCCAGGTGACATTGTTTAAGCATAAACAATCCGACGTCAAACGAGCAGTAGCTTGAAGGTAGAATTCAGTAAATGTATTAAAGAAATGTTAGGAAATGGTGTGGAGTTTATGACATTTGCACATAGAAAAGGATTTCAGGCGGTATTTTATCGTAAGTTTTTATTTCTTCAGAAAGCTTTTTCGGCCGCATTGCGGCCATTTTGAGTGCTATAAATATTAATAATAATAATAATAATAATAATAATAATAATAATAATAAAAGTCATCGTAATTCTGTGTCTGTCCTTATTCCTTATCAGCTTAATAACTGTTACTATCCCTATCTGGGGCTTCAGTACCTTCTGAGTTTTGGAATCGATGGAGAGCGAGGCAAATACATGGATTGTCTTGGCACAGTAAAATACACAATCAATCAAACGAAACATTTAAGATATCGATGACCAATAATTGGTTACTTCTCATCCGTTAACTTCATTGTGATTGATCAAATACCTGCATTGTAATGAAGCTGTATAATAACGACTATCAATATGCAAGGAGCTGCCGCCATCTAATACGGACATTATGCAATGAGAGTAGAAGAATACAATTTCTTTCTGCAATGGCGGGCAGCACCACATCGTGTCGGAACGCTGCGGTTTCGATGCCTTCGTCCTCCCACGCAAGCTGGAGCTCCCCTTTAATGTAGTGTTATCTGCCTCCCTATCTGAAGCCACTACCTGGTTTTTGCGTTCTTTCCTTCTTTTCCTCTCTACATGAACGCTTCTCCCGACATTCAGTTTCTGCGCCTGATAGGGATGCATTAGAGTTCGGAGAAGTTATTGATTGCTACTTTCACATGTTAATTGCTGTTTTCACATTCAATTGTTAAGATTAGGCATTATTGACCTTTTTTAATTTTTTAAATTATATTTTACTAGCTGACCCGGCGAACTCTGTTCCGCCTTAACAGCCGGTCCCATCTTTTTCTCGCGTCGCACTCACTGTGAGAAACTGTACTATCCTTGTTGCACTGCGTACGTGCAAAAACGTGCGTTCTCACATAGGAACGCTGTCGAACGAGATAAACAGTATCCTATGTCCGTCTCCTGGCTCTAAGCTTCCTGCTCACCAATTTTCAGCCAAATCGGTACCGCCGTTCTTGAGTTATAAATAGTGTAACTAACACGACTTTCTTTTATATATATAGATTTTGAAAACTGTTTATGAACAAACCTCTGGCACAATTATATAGATTTATGTAAACTAATACATGAGAGGAGTAAAATCCCTTGACCGTACTCCCATAATGATACTTTATTAATAAAAATTAATTATTAATTAAATTTTCTAAAATAAACGATATGCAAGTCCATATGCAAGGTCTAAAGTATGATATCGTTGAAGTCGTCTGGTGGAGTCACTATTGCCTAGTAAGTTTATGGCGAGAATATTTGGATAGTTATGTAGTCTTTGAAGGTATTTTTCACTGGTCTCCTTGATTTTGTCTTTTATTGTTGGAATCTGAAAGTCTCTGTGTAATGTTGCGCTGTGATTGACCTATACTTCTTTTTTCAAATCTTTATTATTTCTGTTCAATATTTATATTTAACATGGAGTTTTAATATGATAATCCATTACATTTGAGGTCGATCCCGCAGTCATCAGGTAGGATGGTAACCTTCACACACTAAGTAAATGTGCTAAGTAATTTTGATTGTAATAATTCCGTTAATTTTAATATTATTTATAATTTTAATTTGCGAGTTCATTAAATATTCCTGGTGGTCGGGATATATCTTTTGGCTATCGTGAATGTATATGGCAATTTTGTTTTGATTTACCTAATTTGAATGTAGGAGGTGACTGGGAGATTGGAGACGAAGTTTGTGGTTAGATTTTGCATGTATTGTTCCAGAGGTTCAATTTGTATATATTTATGAATTTGCGGGTTGGGTATAAACCACTGAGCTTTAATAAGTCTCGATAGATATTTATTTTCGATTACGTGTAATTTGTTCAAATGGGTTGGTGCAGTGTTACATCAGATAGAGCAGGCATAAGTCAGAGAAGGTCGTATTATTGATTTATAAATTAGTGTACTACATTCTATTTTAATCTAAATTTGAAATTTATTAACGGATACGCACTTCAATTTCCATTTCTATTTCTGGGCTATGTTTCCAAGTGTTACTGAGTACCCGAACAAGCTCTTGTTTGGTAGTAGGTGCTTGTTTGCTAAATTCAGATTTCATGAACTCTGAAACGTTCTCGATGGGGCTCGTATCGGGAGAATTTCCTGGACAGTTGAGAACTTTAATTTTTTTCAGTTCAAAATGTATTTATCCGTTTGGCTCTGTGACATGGTGCAACACCGTGCATGAAAATAATTTTTTCTCGTTTTTTGAACCACTTTTTTTCATTTGTGGAAGTGACTGTGCTTTTAACACTTCCTCGTACTTTCCAGCATTCATTGTACCATCTACCATGTGCAATGGCCCTATACCCTTAAAACTGATTACAGGCCATACCATGACTGAAGGAGGGTGTTTGATGGTTAGAACATTGCACTGTGGTTTGTATTTCTCCTCAAAAACTTTGATTTTTCGACCATTGCTTGGAAACGTGATTCATCTGAAGAATGCACCTGTAAAATATCAAATATATTTAGACTGCACCTATAAAATATCAAATATATTTAGACTAAGAACAAATAAACATTTAAATATAAACTTAAAGAAAATATATAGCATTCAATTACTTTTTTCCACTCATCAGTCGTGAAATTTTTGTACGTTTGTGCCCATTGATAATGTTTTGTAATCATGCCTGGTGGAAGTCTTGGCTTGCGTGCTGGTCTTCGACCGATTAGGCCTTCTTCAGCTAATCTTCGCTGAATTGTTCTTTGTGACACTAGAATGCCTGCTTCAGAAACTTATTTTGCTAGAAATATTAAATGCATTTTTCGATTTTTAACGCAAATATCTCGCAATTTTTTGTCACTTTTCTCAGATACTATTCTACGACGACCACATGCACCTTTGCGTTTAGCTTTTAAATCATCACCAAAATCCATTTTTTTTCATATATTTTACTGAACTACGTGAAACTCCTACTAGTTCACCTATTTGATATTAAGTCATGATTTTTAGCATTCAACAAGCCGGCAATTCGACCTACTTTCTTTGGCGACAAATCACTCTTTTCCGCATTAAAAAATTGTATCTTAATCACAAATCTCAACAATTTCTTAATGTATACATCAAACAGTGTACAATTGTTAACAAATAACTTACCTTGAGCAATTTGAATAAGCCCTAACTTGTATAATCACGACAAAGGCTTCGGTTTTACGATGCAAGTGTCACGCCGCACGCCAATATTGTTTTGAAAAATTTATAACACTGTTTTTTTATTGATGCGACAGATTAATTATTCTGTGATAATTTATTAACTATACAAAATATTGATACGAGCGATTACATCTATATAAACAAATAAACCAACATTACAGAATTGTTATTACAAATTTCAATTTGGAGCTGCAAATTTTTCCGCCGATTTGTTGTCAGTTTGACTCATATTTTTGAACATTCAGGAAAAAAACACCATTATTTCGACGATATTCTTCATATGGAAATGATCTTACGATTATCAGTACTGAACTGGTGCCTCATTCTTAAAATAATTTTAATTTTACTTTTTTTTACGATTTCAGCAAGCAACCTAATACGGCAAGTGAGTCTCAAAACCGCCCTTTGCTGTTGCTCTATAGATGCCTACTCACACACGAGCACCGTGATAAGGACTCAGTTGATCGAAGTGCACCACTAAATGTTCCCTTCGATACCGCGTTGTATCCATACACCACTTCGTTAATTCTCCCAACCACTTCATAAAGGCCGTCCCTTTGAACCGTAATTTCGGGAAGTTACTCCTGCAGGCACACAACTACACCACGTTTCCAAGAAACCTATGAAGTTAGCAAGACGATCACATCTGGCAGTAATTCAATCGTAAGGCTTCCAGCACGACTATTTGGAATCAATATTAATGTGTTTTGTCAATTCCTATGTGTGTATTGTAGTATTCCTATGCATTCTAGCTTGTAAATATTCAGTCCTTTGAACCATCCCTGCCACAAACCTGAGTTTGTTAACGATTTATTAGAAGAAAACATTATAAAGAAGAACAATAGTATTTTGTTTAATTCCTTGTCAGACAAAATAAAATGCAACGTTCTGAAATTTGAATGTAATATATGCAAGTAATTACTCAATGAAACTTGGACAACTTTATTCAAAACATTGGTGAAATATAACAATATCATTTCCCAGCTTTATTCCACCTGACACGAGCTCTTCAGATCACAAAAGAGATCAAAAGACGGTGGAAACGATCGTTCTGAGCATGGAGTGATGAATGTGTGATAATGTCTACTGAAAGAAATCAAATATTTGATTTATCTATTATTTCCTTCTACAGTTATCACATCCATAACAGCAGAAAAAAGATTTGAATACATATAGTTTTAATTTACAATGTGTTATGAAATCGAATTTTTTACATTGATGAAATTGAAATGCGAGTTAATGCACAAACTAGATAATTCGATTTTTCAAATTAGATATGAAAAACAGGAGAATCTTCATCAAATCTCGTCTTATTTTTACATCTGAAGTTATTGAAGGACATATTTACCACAGAAAACTGATGACTATAAATATTTCACCACAAACCACGAGATCTTCCTGTTATGAAGTTGTACTAAAAGATTAGAGCGGATGACTCCTTGGAGAACATCTGCCACCAAAGTATACTGTACGTCATAAATTCAGACGCAGTTCGCGAAGTAGTCCGTGACAACATGCAAGTATCGATTTCCTCTCCGTTGCGCGGAAAAGAGCCCTCCCGCTTCGATAGCTACTCTCAAACGGCGCGCTAACGTTTTGCAGTCAGCCCTTGCAACTCCTGGAACGCGGGTCTCGGCGACAACTAATTACGCGCCTCTCTCGTCGCACCGTCTCACATTTGGGAAACTGTAAATCGAATTTTTGTGGGCGTCTGTCGTTATTTTCTCGTTGCAGTTTTATTCTTATTAAATATCACCCCCACCCGCTGATTGAATTGTTTTCTCAGTGTGCCGCGACTTTTATAAGGCGTAATAGTTCTTTGAGATCAGAACTGTAGAACGGTCAATTTTACAAAGAAAAGGATATGAGAAGGGGTCGTTGAAGAACAGGAACGGTTGATTAGTACATTAATGAAATTGATATATAAAAGAAAGTCGTGTTAGTTACACTATTTATAACTCAAGAACGGCTGAACCGATTTGGCTGAAAATTGGTGAGCAGGAAGCTTAGAGCCAGGAGACGGACATAGGATACTGTTTATCCCGTTCGACAGCGTTCCTGTGTGAGAACGCACGTTTTTGCACGTTTTCGCACGTTTTCGCGTGATTTCGCATGTTAGCGGTCATTGTTGCCTGTTGTAACCTGTTCCTGATAATAAAACAAAAAATGTTGTGTATCACAAGGTACTTAACTGAAGAGTGCAACCTATGCACCAAAATACAGGAATAATAATGAATGATTAATATACTTAATTTTTTTTATTTGTATTTTCTAATAAACAATTTAACTTAATAAATTCCAAAATCTGCTTATTTATTGCCTTTCACAGCCGGTCCCTATGATTACAGCTTTGTATTTCTCTCTTAAACCAAAATCAATTTAAAAAAACACTGTGCTACGTAATAGATTTTTTAATTATCTATTTAATATTAGAGCGTTTTTTAAATTCTTCGTTTGAGAGAAAAACACAAATTTACAATTGCTTTATTATCACGAGTGCAACAAGGATAGTACAGTTTCTCACAGTGAGTGCGACGCGAGAAAAGATGGGACCGGCTGTTAAGGCGGAACAGAGTTCGCCGGGTCAGCTAGTTGTTATATAAAAACTACTATAAGAACTTTCTGGTCTCCTAAAGCGAGAAAATGTAGTAAACGTAAGTGTGTGTGTAAGTAAGGGATGGGGGGGACAAGGAAGAAGAAGGAAATATCGCGTATTCGTGGCCCGTTTATCAGAATACTGTTCCGGCATTTGCCTGGTCATTGACAGGAGAAATCACGAAAAACTACCGATCAGAGTAGCCGGCAGGTAAAATTCTCCTCAGACAGCGACTGAATTCGCTCTAGCTATCTAGTTACTGTAAAAGATCCTGCCACCGTCGAGACTCGAAACCTAGGACCTCCCTGTCAGAGGCACTACAGTGACATGCCTCCGAGCCACCCCTCCCTGGGTAGTGTGTGTGTGTGTGTGTGTGTGTGTGTGTGTGTATGCATGCATGCATGCATGCATGTATGCATATATATATATATATATATATATATATATATATATATATATATATATATATATATATATATATATATATAATTACAATAACACATTTCCCACGCGTAGGAATCATACATACAGCAGAACAACAAAGATTGATGTTTGTACTAGCTATTTTATTTCTCTCTTACTCTTTCTAGATTTCGTAGGTTGAGTATTTCTAGAATTCCGTCAAGCGATATTCTTTCTCATATCATATGAATAAATGTGATAATCCTTGCCATATTTTATTGGAAGGCGTTGCTTCACCGGTCTGCTGATATTGCGTGTTCTGCCACTTTCGACTTCCAGTCTACGAGCGGAGTGGCTGCATTACCCACACTCAATTTGCAAGTGATGTGAGCAGCGCAAACGCTCGAAGACAGATGCAGGAGTGGAAAAAGAGCGTGAAGAGCGTAATCGCATTTGGGCAGACGCAATCAGGAGGCTGAGGGCGAGGACGAGCCGATCGCTTCGGAGGGGCGACCGGCAACGAGATCAGGGCGGGGGAACATGGCAAATCGTGACTGGACGCGACGGGACGGGTCGGGGTAAGGCGGATCGGAGAGGGATGAGGCGCAACGGAGTGGCGTTGGCGAGATGGAGATGGGTGGGGCACGGTGGAGAAGAGCGGGACGGGGGAGGCGGGGTCGCGGGGGATGATATGCGGGACGGGGTGGGACGAGGCGGGGCAGGGCCGGGCGAAAAGGAGCGAGCCAAGGCGGAGCGAGGCGGGGAAAGACGAAGCGAGGCGAGGAAAAGCTGGGCGGGGCGAGGCTAGGGGACGAGGTACGATGGTGAAGGCAGATGGCGGGGCGGGGAGGAGCTGGCCTGGGCGGTGAACGGAGAGGACGAGGCGAGACAAGGTGGGGGAGGCGAGACACGGCGGGACGAGGGAAGGAAGGAGGGGCGAGGGCAGGACGGGTGAGGCAGGGCGGGGCGAGGTCCCGGGCGGGGGCGAGGCCGGGCGGGCCGAGGCAGGGAGGGAGGGACGAGGCAGGGAGGGACGAGGCGGGGAGGAGCGAGGCGAGACACGGCGAGACGAGGCAAGGAAGGAGGGGCGGGGCCGGGTGGAGTGAGGTATGGCAGGGCGTGGAAAGCAGGGTGCGTTGAGACAGGGCGGGGCGAGATAGGATGGGGTGAGACAGGACGGGGAGAGGCTTGGCAGGGCGGGGAGGAGTGAGGCAGGGCGGGGCGCGACAGGGCGGAACCAGATCGGGCGGGGCGATGCATGGTGGGGATGTGACGGGCGGAGCGAGGCAGGGTAGGGCGAGGCCGGGCGGGGCGAGGAGTGCGGGGCTAGGCAGGAAGGGGCGAGGCAGAGAGGGGCGAAGCGAGACACGGTGAGACAAGGCAAGGAAGGGAGGGGCGGGGTCGGGCAGGGTGAGGCACGGCGAGGCAAGGCAGGGTGGGGCAAGCCGGGTGTGGCGAGGCAGGGCGGGGTGAGGCAGGGTTGGGGAAAACGGGGAGGGGCGAGGCAGGGCGGGGAGGGATGAGACAAGGCGGGGTTTGGCAGGGCGGAGCGAGGAAGGACGAAACCAGATCAGGCGGGGCGAAGCATGGCGGGGATGGAACAGGCACGGCGAGGCAGGATGGCACCAGGTCAGGCGGGGCGAGGCAAGGTAGGGCGAGGCAGGGTAGGGCGAGGCAGGGCGGGGCGGGACAGGGAGGGCGGGGCGAGGAGAGCGGGGGCGAGGAGGGCGGGGCAAGGAGGGGGGCGAGGTAGGGCGGGGTGAGGCAGGGCGGGGCGGGGCAGGGCGGGGTGTTTCTGGGCGGGGTGAGGCAGTGCGGGGCAGCGCAAAGCGTAAAGAAGAACGAGGGACGTGGTGGAGCGCGGAGCAGCGGAGGGCGAGGTAGGGCGGGGTGAGGCAGGGCGGGGCGTGGCAGGGTGGGGCGTTGCTGGGCGGGGTGAGACATGGCGGGGATGGAACAGGCAGGGCGAGGCAGGATGGCACCAGGTCAGGCGGGGCGAGGCAAGGTAGGGCGAGGCAGGGTAGGGCGCGGCAGGGCGGGGCGAGGAGGGCAGGGCGAGGAGGGCGGGGCGAGGAGGGCGGGGCGAGGAGGGCGGGGCGAGGAGGGTGGGGCGAGGAGGGCGGGGCGAGGTAGGGCGGGGTGAGGCAGGGCGGGGCGTGGCAGTGCGGGGCAGCACAAGGCGTAAAGAAGAACGAGGGACGTGGCGGAGCGCGGAGCAGAGCGGGGCGGGGCGAAGCGAACCAATCTCAATTACAGTCGACAGTCGCTCGCAGCTGCCCTTGAGTCTTCGAGAGACTAATAAGCCATTAGCGAGGTGCGTAGATCCTGGTAGGCAGCTCCTACTCTCGATCCAATTCTTCAAAGCCGGGTGACCCCGTGTCTTATGTCTTTGCCAAGAACTGCCAGAATTAAAATACCGATTTTGAGGATCAACGTAAAGATACAATTTCAATTGTTGAATACACCGTTAAAAATAAACAGTAGCAACTGGATTTCAACGCTCTTTTTCAGACACTTAGAACGTCTACAGCAGCAGTATTTGGTTTTTAATATCATGCTCTGAGCAATCTTTATTTTCGAAAATGTCACGAGCGATAAACGGAGTCCGTGCTTCTGGATGATTGCCTCAATTCCCAGGTTAGGTTTCATTCACAGTGCTGTGCCTCCCCTCTGTGAGCGCGGATTTCCAATTAAAATATTTTTTCCTTAAATATTCACTGAAATTTAAGGTTCTGGAATTTATGGCGCTTTCATCTCAAAAGCGACTCTTAGCGATCTTTGTAGTTTCAATACAATGAAAGTTTCGTATCGGTTTGGTAAGGCAAGTGGGACACAGTACTGCAGGACGGGTAGGAGGGATGGTGAGGCAAGTCGGAGAGGAACGGTAGGGAATGGGTAAGTCGGGGGGAGCGGAGGTAGGGGGTGTGTGAGATGGAGAGGCTCGAGACTGAGCGGGGTGGAGAAGGAAGGAGTTGGGCATGGGAGAGTGTACGAAATGGAGTGGGTTGGACTGAAGCGGAGCGGGGTAAGATGGAGCAGGTTGGATTTTGATAGGACAGGGCGGAGCGGGCGGGGGAGAAGTAATAGTAATATACTAGCGTATCCATGCAAAAACTCTCGAATCTCATCCTCTTCCCTGTTTTTCCATTTCCATATTAAGCCTGTAATATATATTTTTCTTCAATACCCTCTTATCCCTCGTCATTTCTTCTGTATTTCTCCTTGTAACAGTGATAACAGTTCAACACATCCTTGTCAATAGAAGCTATTCTTATTTAACGTTATTACTGAGAATAGAGCTACACACATTAATTCATGCGAATAACATCAAGTAATTAGTTTCACATACATTTGCTGATTCTGCAGGCTCTGAATCTTACTTAGAATCGAAAAACGTCGAACCAGCAAAAATATAATAGAATGTTCAAGAAGATCTCATTCTATAGATTACGGTGTGAGAAACGTGAGGCCTTTGGCCTCAAAATTTTAGTTTTTAAGGTTCTAGAACGCTTTGTTTAGGAGTTATTTAATAACATAGATTTTTAAAAAATCCGGATGTGCGTTGCGGGTTGCATTTGACATGAATATTTAAGTGTGTTTTTTTTTTTAAATAAATTCTTCATATTTTTAAAGTCAAAGTGCAATTCATCAGGTCTGTGTGAAATTCTCTGTCTTCAGAGACATCATTTTTAAAGATTGGTTGCGTACGAGAGCCGCTAAAGGTGCGTAGTATACCATAGTGCGTATACTACTGAAATAATATAGGAGGTGCCTGGCTAAGGCCATAATGATTATGACAACTTGTGCTGAACAATGTGTTGCATGGATCTCATTTTGAGTAAATAAACTGTCAAAAATGACTACTTTTGACATTCATTTTGTTATTGTCGTAGCCAAGTTGTACCTTGCTCTGTACACATATTAAATTTATTTACATGTTGCGTCGCAATCTTCCCTATTCGAAAAATAAAATCTGCACATAATTCCTAAATCTGAAAGTAATAACTAATCTCTAAAATCTAAACCTTTACATAAAATATTTCGTATCGTAAAAAAATTTTGGAAAGAGTTAAAGCTAGTGGCTGCAGCAAAAATGCTGCGAAACAAAACAAAATGGTTTTCCAAAATGTAGCACACACACTAATAAAAAAACTAATTAAATGCTCTTGTAAAAGACTGCTACAAATTAAATATTTTAACAAAATCAGTCTCCCCGATTAGTGCAATAATGTGATAAATAATCACCTACAGTTGAATAGTACTTTCCATACCAAAAATAAAAAAAAAAGTTGCCGCTCCATAATGCAACATGTGAATAATAAATATTAATGAACGGCCTCTTCCTTGGAACCTGGCTTTTGCATGACGACTGCTTTGTCGTAAGCGGTGACACACCGCTTTCACTCATTCAATTTGTGGTGACAAAACGAGAATAGTCAGAATAGCACAATCAATTATTCACATTTTCATTCAAAATCAAAACTGATTCATTCCTTATGGATTTCTTCCAAGTGCATGGGGGTCTGACAAAAATCATACCTCTCAAATGTCCAAAGGTTGCGTAGTTTTCCGGCAATTGAAGCGTGCTTTCGAAATCAGTAGCGGTGGTTGCATTTTAGTTCGGGAAATCAAAAATACTTAACAAGGTCCTGATGACTTCGGTGTCACAGGAAATTTGAACAGAGTCCTAATAGGTGGAACTCAGAGCTGCGGTTTTGAGTCTCAAAAGTAAGGAATTTTGTATTTTTTCATCATTTTTATTATCATCATTTATTATCATAATTATTTAAATTATTTATTATTTATCATTTATTAATTATTATGAAATTAATTATTATGGTATTAATTATTATTATTATATTAATTATCATTATATTAATTATTATTATTATGGTATTAATTATTATTCGTATTGATTATTATTAATATCATTAATTTAATGAGTATTATTAATTATTATTTATTATTATTATTATTATTATTATTATCATTTTTTGTATTTTTTCATTCATTTTTTGTACTTTTCATCTTTTGTTTTGGAGAAAGTAGGTTTCTCACGCCATTACAAATTTCTTGGGATCTTTACCAATATAATCTTGTATCTATCAGCATCATTGTCTGAACTCTTCGTAAATTTTTTTCAAAAAGATCGATTTCACGAACACCTTCTTCAATTGAGCTCGAAATGGTTTCTGTGGTCTATTTTTACGTAAAACAAGTCAAATGATATTTAAAAAATGAAAAATAATGGTTTCACGAGAAGTTAAAAATCTTTGTAATCCTATTCAACAATTTTAGATCATTTGTTAATGTCACGCTTAAATAAGTTAATGTAGACCTAGGGATTCAACTTACTACTTTAGCCCTGCCTCATTAATTTAAATAAACAATAAAACTTATCATCAAAAATAAATACACAGGTGCAAGAAGAGCTCTAGACGTTTAACACTTATTACATAGGTACCCTCTCCCTCAGAAAAAATGTCGTTCAAAATTCTATCTTCCATACCGCGCCGACAAACTTGGACACCCCTCGGCCTGGGGGAGGGCAGGGGGAGGGACGCGTTGACCAATCGCTAGCAGGTAGAACCACAGTTGTCTGTGATTGGTGCAACATCCCAAGGGGCAGAAAGAACGCTGTCTCAGGGGAGGGGGCTAGTTCGTTTACGTACGAGACGGAAATATCGTCATATTTCCCTGCCGAAGGAGGTAGTTTGCCTGCGCGTACGCCACGACGAAAAAAATATTTCTAAGCGGGGTTTTCCGTCCAGAATGATTGTCTATAGACCAGTAAATATTTATCATTTTAGCAAAATTTATTATAACTTTTAGTAATCGATTTGTACTCCTGACAAACTGCTATTTTGAGATATTCATTTCAGGCACAATTTGCGGAGCCTTCCCGGCCGTTCTAACGCATATTTCGAATTTGTTTATAAAATTATAAATTGTTGCAAAATTGTTAATTCGCTGTTTTTGGTTCTGGGACATCGGGAGACTCTCCCCACTTTAGATTTGCAAAATTTGGAAATTGTTTATAAATTTGCAATTGTTGCAAATTTTTTTATTGTCTAATCTGAATGGCGTTTAAATGTGATGCAAAATTCCGGAATCCGTTCGGTGCTATTATATCTCGTTCTCGAGATATATGTAATTGTTTATAAGAAATTAACATCTTAGTAGACCCCATTTGTTTGCGCTTAATTCATTCGCGCTAGCAGAATAGCGTGGGATGGGCATACTGAAAAAACAGTTCTCCAATGCCGCGCTTTTGCCTGCCACATACGCTTAAAATGCACTTGCTTGTAAACAAATTCTGTGGCCAATTTAATTATACTAAATTCGTATTTTTACGGTGAGTATGAGCATAACTTTTATTTGGTTTTTATATTCTCTTTTAAGTCCTACAATTTGCAAGTCGATATATTTATCAAATAGGAAAGAAATTGATTATAAAAAAAATATTTTTCAAGGTGCATTACGCCCAAACAATTGTTTCTGTTTTTCTATCAAAGGGGTGTTGAGCAACCGAATAACTGTATTATTAATTTTTTTAAGTCCCCTGTTAACACCGAGAGTCAGAAACTATTTGTTCCTCTTGTTTAACCATTACCATTAAAAATAGGGAAACATATTGCTTAGCTGTTTGCTATAAACTGCAGTGGATTGGATGAAGGTAGTGTTAAGGTTTTCAAATACAGAAATATTCAATTTTGTGTTTTGAAAGATCACATGAGTAGAATCACACATCACAATATTTACACAAGTATAGAAATTTCTAAATAAACGTATATAAACTTTAAGTTAATATTTTCAATTCAATTTATCATTCCTTTCTAAAACTGTTAATTTGTTGATTTCATTGTATAATATTCAAATCAGAGCTTTATGTGCTAAATCTACGCATTGTTAATACATATTTTTAAACAACATTAATATATTTAATATACATTTAAAAGGTTTTTAGATTGGCGAACGTTTCAATGAAATTTCATGAATTCCTAAATGCTTGAAAATAAATACTTGTAAAATTAAATTATTGTAGCGTGTAAAAATGTAACAAACTCACGTATTTGGTAAAACGAGTTGATATTACTAAAAGAAAGCAAAACAGATGTTATAACAATTCAAAGAGATTTAGCGTTTGTTTACAGTTTAGTAAATATCAATGCACTAGCATTTCCCAGTGAAAATACATAGAACGAACTTGGTGGTCAAGTGATATGACCTTCCCAACACAGACTACATTTCAGTATCGTCAGAGTTCGAAGGTGGTTTGTTGGCCGCCATTCTACGAATCTATCAAAACCTTGAATTTTGCACGACCATCTGTACAGCGAGAACGTAGCGGTTTATTAAACGGAAACGGGCCACTCGAGGTATCTAATGTGCACTCTTTGAAAACGTTTAACCATTATAAACTATCCCTAAGAAAAATATCAAATAAACAATGTTAAAGGTCACCAGCTTAACATTGCCTTTACTATTTGAATGTTTCAACATCCCCAAAACCAACAGAAAACCCATGTTTTTACAGGTTATTATAAAACCAATTCAATAAATATAAGCATTTATTCACGTTATTATTTTTAAAACACTCAAATATCTACGATGTTATTTGATTCATGTCTTCATCGAAGATCTGAGATTAAAAAACTGATAAGCAGAGAAAATTAAAGTAATTTTGAGTGATTGATGAAGCTGAATGATCAAACGAAAACAATGTTTCTTGCTTCATATAATGCTATCGTGTTTAACAGACATGTAATTACATGTGATACCTATATTTAAACATCCAAACTAATGAAAATTTTCAAAATTAAAATCATCAATAAAACGTTGATTCATCAGCAAGGATTATATTATTAAATACTTTTTTGAGATTCATGTGCTCCTGTGTGAATAACGTAGTAAACGTGATTCGTATGATCCAGTTTCTCAGAATAATACAAAACCTGCTAGACACATACACTAAACATAATAGTTGTCAAATAGTTATTTACGACATGAGTATCATAAGATATCTTATTACAATACGAAATTGGAGAATTATCAAACAAGACTCTTTAGACGAAATTGTTAACCAATTGAATATTGTAATATAATGTTACCATTTGAATATCATAGAAAGTAAGACGCAATTTGTCAAAATTCATGTGAACTATAATTTTTCTTTAAATTTTACTCCTTATCCTGCGAAAGATGTGTGACAGTACTTATGTTAACAATTATACTGCCATGGGTTTAATTAATTAGTTTTCAGTACGCAAATTATTGTTTTTGGTTTTAAAGAAGCATGGATATACAGAGTATCGGGGAAGGAAACGTCGAAAGTTTGAAAAACGCTGTTTAAACAATTTTAATCATACTTTGTCTAATAAACTACATAGATATTTTGAATGGCTGAGCTGCAATAAACACGCAAATTTTGGTTTGAAAATATGAATTCTACGCAAAACTTTGCATTCTAGAATCATGTAAACAGACCAGAAACATGTAACATGTTTATTATTAACAATATAAATTAATATATTAGTTCAGAAAAAAATTAACCGAGAAATAAAAAAGCAGTCGAACTGTGAAAATTGGGTGCTTTTTTATTTCTAGGTTAATTTTTCTTTCTGATCAAATGTATTCATTTATTTTGTTAATCATAAACAATTTAGATATTAATGAAGTGTTTATATGCTTCTACAACGCAAATAGTTGCCTAGAAAACATATCCAAACCAACTTTTGAATGTTTATTGCGGCTTAGCCATTTGGAATATCCGTGTAGTTTATTAGACAAAATAAGCTTAAAATTGTCTTAACAGCTATTTTTCGAAGATTCGACATTTCTTCCCCGAATATCCTGTATATAAAAGGCTTGATTTCTGTTGGTACGCGACGGAACGGCGTTCCGGTTCTTGGAAATAATTATGAAATTATATTATATATAAGTAGCTATTGCTATTATATTAATAATTAATTTGAGGCGCGTTTCGGGGCCTAAGATTTTAAAAATAAAGGATATATGTATCATAATAACTCTTATGACGAGACTGTTCTCAGTTACGTCAAGTTTTAATTTAGAGAATCAAAGTGAATGGTCTAAGTTTACTCACCTAAATAAAGTTTATCTTACTATACATACTATTTAGAAAGTGTTTTATGTTCAAAACAAGTGTTGCCTCAACAGCATATATTTTCACGTATTATTCGTAATTGCTATGCAATATTCAATACGGACTATGTGAACCTGCAAAAAAGAAACAAAAAAAAAAAGACCTACTGCAGCAGAAAATATTTTCTACTCGTCGGGATTCGAACTCGGGTCTTTAAAGTTAACTCACCTGACACGGTTCCCCCTCACCACCAGGTACACGACAAGACTACCTCCTTTCCGATGCGAAAAGAAAGTGAAGCATTTGCAGTTTTTTTTAAAAAAACAGGGTGTTCAATTTATCTTAATACAAGATCTATTTTTAAAAGAGATTTCATTAAACAAAAATCTCTAGCGTTCATATTGTTTTTCGACAATGTTATAAAGATCAGTCGGGGCTAATATTATACAGTAGAAAATTGGAGTTAATGTATTACACTTTAAGAGTTGTTATTTATTTATGTCCAAAATTAACAAGAAAATGACAAATGATAGGAAATATATTCTATTATAATGACCATATAGCAAACACTCAGAATGTAACAATATTTGGGAGGAAAAAAATCAAAACTAAAATGCCTAATTTTTCCAGTCAAAAACTTTACCACCGTGATATAAATCTTTTGATGTTACTTCGTTATTTTTTATGACACGATATTTTTGAAAATAGGTTATCATTAAGAAAGAATTAATATTCTTTTCTGCGTTAAAATAATGCAATAATATTAATCGTGTCATGATATATACAGCCTCAAATTTGTGGGGCTAATATGATACAACTTAAGAGGCTAATGTAATACGGGTGTCGGGGCTATTTTGATACACTAAAAATTAACACGCAGACAACTGGAAGGGATTTTTTTATGTTTAATATTACATCAAAGGCGCTAAAATTCCGATTTGATGTTGATAAACTATCCAAGTGTTTATCTGAGAAAGAAAGACCAGGCGACAATTCATATAGATTTCCTCGTTCTCCTCCCTACCCAGTACATGGTGATTCACTTATGATTATCAATTGGCGGAAGCTTCTGCTGTTTCAGTGCAGTTACTGATTTTTCACTGGAATCACAAGCAACCAGGCCTACAATAGGAGCTAACACCATCCCTTCAACTCCAGATATCAACTGTTCTCATCCAGTACTTTTGAGATAATACTGTTGGAAAAAAAATTTAAAAAAACAGTAGCCCTCCAAAGAATAAGGAAGCGGTTAGACCCAATAGCAGCAATCATTACTAGTGAAGAGTGGATCATTACTAGGAAAGAGTGGAGTGTTTAATTTACATTAATTTAATATCTCTTTTTAAAAAGAGATTTCATGAAACAAAAATCTCTAGCGTTAATATTTGTTTTCGACAATGTTAATAGGTATTTGTTCGCAATTTTCGAAAATTCAGATCGTTCGCCCAAAATTGAACGTACGCCACTTTTAAACATCTTGTGCTTCGAGGAATAGATTTACAGAAAAATTGGAGCTCTTTTTGAGGAAATTATGTAAATATGATGGGGTTTGGTGTAAAGTACCTTCAAAATTAAAAGATTCGTTTCAAATTCGAAGATTCGTAATATTAGCCAGATCGTTCAAGGAATATCCATTTTGGTGAAAATCGTGTTTACTTTAGGCTCTAGAATTACTCACACGAAGACGGATTCACAAAGAGGTTTTTTGGAAAATCACTTTTTCGGGTTCAAAAAACAAGCGTTTTGACAGCCTTGTGTATAGAAAATAAAAGAACAATACCAACAATCCACTTTTTTCGAACTAGCTACTTACAAAACGTGTTTTCTGTAAAAATTTCGACACTTCCTCCTACAGCATTACGTAACTCTCTTTACACGTGGAGGTAAAAATATTCCAGCGTTACTGGGATTTGAACTCGGATCCCTGTAGTCCGTAGGTCTGGCTCGACCGCACTGTGCTATCACAGATATTTCTCAACACGCTGTCCAAGCACACTTATTACGAAAAGAATAGTTACGTGATATTCATTGCACTTAGATTTTTTATTAGAGGAATGTTCTACATGTGTCAAAGGTATCAAATTCGCAATAAGAACCCAAACGATTACAACCCACGCAACTACATAGCTCATTTTACTTAGAAATATTTTCAACCAGAAGCCGTGGTCTTTAGAACCCTCTGTGGAAGTCGTTGCCGGTCTTATCTTTCGGCGACTATGTCCAAGGTTGAATTACGTCACAGATGAAAGTTGCGATAACGCTAGAGCTCAACACGGGCGCTTGCAGACGTTCTGAAGCCAGAATCGCAATAGGGGCATATTTATACGTGATTCTTAAAGACATTAACACACTAAAATAAGTAGTGGCGCCTCAAAACACATGCTTTATGTGATATTTATAATGGATACGAATGATTATAACTATACAATTAACCGCAAAATTGTTTCTACCCGCAAAAATTATTCGCCGAGGATGAGGTTCGATCTTACGTGCCTAAGCTTCTCCAACAGTGCGCTTACCTGCTATACCACAGAAACTCTTATAACTTTTGTCTCTCACAAAGATGATTTTAAACTGTCATGTATCACAGATTTGACTAAAAAAGAACGTGAGGCGTTTAGATGCTTGTGTTAACTACAGGCGGACAAACAGACGTTTTGTCGTAAATAGATTTTTTAGTAACAAGGACCCACAAAACATGGATTCTGTCTACAAACGTATTGACGTAATGCACTATATACAAGAATAAAATTTGTCTACTTTTGTCGTGGCCAGTGATCGGAATTTAGAGGTTTTTGTCGAAAAATCCCCGTCCCCGGCGCATGATTACAATACTTTTTCTTCTTACCACATAATTAGCAGAAAGTAAGAAAAAATTGTTTTTCATTGTTTCAATTCAACGAAAATTTTCAATCAATTCCAAAGATGAAATAATCAGTAAATATTAAAAAGAGATTTATTAACAATATGAAATGAAATACAATAAGAAAGGAATCTTCTGTTCTTTACTTGGTATTCTTAACAAATCTATAGGAAAATCATAATAAAGGCATTATTTCAACAACATTCGAATATTATTGTTAGAATCAATGGGGAAACTGTTAATGCCGGGTCCTGGTAACGTAAAAAGGGTTAACTAATGTTGTGAAATGTAGAAAAAATCCTTTAACTCGTGTTGCCCGAAACCAATGTTTTGTGGGTCGTTGATACAGAAAAATCGAACGACGACGAAAAGCCTGTACGTTCGTGTGTCTGTTGATGTGTCTGTTCTTGTGTCTGTTCGTCTGTCTGTCTGTAATTTTCAAAAAAATTATATGACCTTATTTATGGAATTAAAGAATTATTTATGGACAACAAATTTCATTTGAAAGAAAAATCTGTGTTCAATTTTAGAGTTGTAGGAAAACGCCGAAAAAATTCAAACTTTTCCAATTTTCGAAAATTCAGAGTTTACAGTGGACATAGGACGTATGTCGCCTTTATAAGTGTATTTTACTCTATTCTTAGAAGAAATTTAAAGAAAAAAATTTGGGGTCGTTTTTGAGAAACTTTTGAAAATGACCGACGGCTTCATGTAATGTACCCTCAAATTTTAAAGAATGATTTTTAAAATCTCAAAGTTTCAACTAGAATCACATCGACAAGGGATTCTTCAATTTGGAAAAGATCGTACGATCTGTTTAGGCGCTAGTAGTGTTCACAGATGGACGGAGAGACGGACAGACGCAGACAGACTGACGTTTTGCTTTCAATTGGTGTTTTGGCATCAAAGACCCACAAAACAGGAATTATGGTTACATCACGTGTTAGAGATTTTTTCTCTTAATTTAGTAACTGGATTTATCCACTCCTTTGTTTTCAGGGCCCGGCAATACATTTTTTCTGCCGAAAATTCGCCGTTTTTTTCGCGGAGCATTACATAACTTTCTCTATACTACGTATATTATTCCGTATGTATGTGCGTATACGAGAAAGTAAAAAGTTACGTAATTCTACGGAGGAAATCGGCTAATTTTCGACACAAAAAAACTGTAATTTCCGGGCCCTGGTGTCAAAAAAGTGGATAAATTCAGTTGATAAATATAGAATAAAATCCCTTTAGCATGTGGTGTAGCCAGAAGCCAGGTTTGGTGGGTAGTAAATACAAAAAACAAACGATTAATTGTAAAACGTATTTTCTTCTGTGAACAATGCTAGCGGCTAAACTGTTCAGGCAATTTTCTCCAAAGTTGATATTCCGCAAGCGATCTGGCTGATGTCGAGCCCTCCTGAATTTCAAATCAATATTTTATTTTTGGATGGTACTCTACAAGAAGCCCCTGAAACATTTTCAAAAATTAAAAAAATGGCATGAACTTTTCTGGTTAACTTTTATTGCCGGATAGCGTAATGGACGCTATAAGACGATGGCGGAGATGATTTTCGTTCATATACTGAATTTTTCCAAAAATGCAAGAAAACAATTTTTTTTCGCCGTTTTCCTACAACTTAAGTATTGAAGATAGTTTGTTTCCTTAATGAAATGTGTTCATCAAAAACAGATCTTCAAATATTCCTTTCAAATAATCAGTCCTTTAATAAAGATCACGTACAATTGTTTAAAAATATAAGTACTTTAGATAATTTTACAATTTTTGAAATAGCAAATTTGAATTTCCCCCGCTTCGTTTGACGAGCTGTCATTCTGAATTTCTTTTGAATTCTGATGATTATCGGGACGGACAAGGCGCTATTACGACGCTGTATTTTTCATTTAATGTCAAAAACAGTTAAAAATTGTGTGTAATGTACTGTAGGGAGAAATGTATTCTGTGAACGTTTTCTTAAATTTTGGTATCCCCTTGCCCTAACTCATATACAAGACAAATTCTGAGTACACAAAAATCGCGTTTATTCTTCAAATCGCACGAGCGTTTGCTCTTCGAGTTGCATTGATTTAATTGAAATTATCTCAATGAGGTTTTCTCTCTTAATAATAGTATTTAAATATAACATGAAAGAAAAACAGAAAATACCGGAATTTTGAAGGAACATTTATTACAAAAATTTGATATTTTCTTGTTATAATATTCAACTATGGATATTTGAGATGTGTTTCCGAGAAGTTCATTGTTGGCGACATGAATGGGAAAGATATAACATACGGCGGCTTTGGCCGGTATTACACTATAAAAGTTATATGACATATCTTTGCTAAAGAACTTTGTGGCAGTCTCGGAACTTTGATGAGAAAACTTTGACAAAGAAATTTGATGAGCGTATTACATTTCGTCCAAATTTTATGTAGGTTTGCTCGCCATTTACAATCAATTACGCACAAATAGTTGTGTTTTGCTACTTTATGTTTTATTATAACTAATCTATGTTTAATGCTAATGTAGCAAAAGGTAAATAAGAAATCGCTGGAGGTTAGGCTTTAGAACAACGCCATGGTGAGGTTATGGGTCGCACATTGTGAAGCATTGATTAAAGACCTTCGAAATGAAGAATTATTTGAGGATGGACGAGGAAACATTCAATTTTCTTTGTCGTTCTTCCTTCTTTCGAAATTCAGTCCTCTGATAGGGAAGTTTAAAAAATTATCTTCCTGAACTGGGCATTTTCCAAACACCATATTTTCCACTTCCCGGGAAAATGTGTCCTACAAACGTTAATTCGTTTGGTTTTACTTTTGTAGTTCGGATGGACAGTATTATATAAACATTCTAATTACTCGCACTCAGCAATTATGACTTTGGTTGAAGCAATACCCCCATATCGGACGCCATGTTACCAAATATGATAAAACTTGGAAGCCGGAGACTACATTTTATCCAAGAAATTTTCTAAAAGAAATCTTTTATAAAATATTGGCTATTACACTGTCATATTTCTTTTATAAAATATCTTTGACAAAGATCTTTTACAGTGTAATACCGGCCTTTATTTACTTAACGTTAATGTTAGAATATCTCTACGTTCAATAAAATGTCGTAATCAAGTTTAAAGTCGAGAAGTGTGTGTGTATATATATATATATATATATATATATATATATATATATATATATATATATATATATATATATACACGCAGATGTGCATTAGGTAATACGTATTTATCATAGTATTCATTCATTTACTTTCCAAATTATTTTACCTTTTTCACTAACTAAAGTAGCAAATTAAAATACATTTTGAAATAGAGTTCGCAGCGAAAATGAAATGTTTTAGCGGGCTTACTGCTTTCCGGGGCATCAATAACTGTTTAATTTCTTAATTATTTATGAAGAGACTAATTATGATTTGTTTGGTTGTACTTGTAGGTCATCATTTAAAAGAAAATATAATATTTAAGAATTATTTTAGAATATCTTGAGATTGGGCAAAAATAATTTTATGTATTCGAAACACGAATTAGTGGTCCATAAACAAGACTTATAAGAACACTAGCTGACCCGGCGAACTCTGTTCCGCCTTAACAGAGAACTCCGTTCCGCCCAAACATACGAAAACCCACGAAATCACGCGAAAACGTGCGAAATCACGCGAAAACATGCGAAACCACGCGAAAACGTGCAGAAACGTGCGTTCTCACACAGGAACGCTGTCGAACGGGATAAACAGTATCCTATGTCCGTCTCCTTGCTCTAAGCTTCCTGCTCACCAATTTTCAGCCAAATCGGCACAGCCGTTCTTGAGTTATAAATAGTGTAACTAACACGACTTTCTTTTATATATATAGATATAATGGCGAACGAAAGGCGGTTTTTCATTATCGCCTTCTGTTATCAGTGCGGCGTTACAACAATGGGTTACAATAGGCAACAATGACCGCTACTGATGCGAAATCACGCGATAACGTGCGAAACTGTGTAAAACGTGCGTTCTCACACACAGGAACGCTGTCGAACGGGATAAACAGTATCCTATGTCCGTCTCCTGGCCCTAAGCTTCCTGCTCACCAACTTTCAGCCAAATCGGTACAGCCGTTCTTGAGTTATAAATAGTGTAACTAACACGACTTTCTTTTATATATATAGATTTAATCACAGCAATGCTAACTGAAAAACAAAACAATTTTAACAGGAATTGATGAGCAAATATGTGTCCAATTTTGGCAGCGTCAATTGTTGCTGCCCACAGCATCCATTGTTGCGCTCATTGCCGACGCTTCTGAGGTTGATGCTCTCTTCAGCTGCCTGTCACAGTTGGGACTCTACAGCCAGGTGTTAGTGGTGTGGGATTTTTCTTCTCCTAGTTTTGCCTCCACTCCCCTGTACTGAGTCGGGGATTGGTAAACTAGGAAAAATAACATAGGGGTTAATACGTTTTATGTTGGACAGGCTATTTTATTAGGCCTTTAGGAAGACGGAAATGGGAATGGAAAAAAGGATTATATGTTTTTATTGATTTTTACTTTCTCGAACTTACTGTCGTAAGAACAAAAGGTATTGTAATCGTGCACCAAAATACGGCGAATTTTCGGCTTAAAATCCGTCCCATCCTTGTAACTAAAAAGTGAATTAATTTATTTGCTAAATTTAGGGGGAAATCCTTTAACGCGTTGTGTAGCCAGAATTCATGTTTTGTGGATCGTTGTTACCGAAAAATTGAATGACGGTAAAACGTTTGTCTATCAGTCTTTCGTCTGCGAACAACGCTAGGGGTTAAATTGTTCAACCGATTATGTCCAAAATTGATAATACCCAATCGATCTTGTTGATATCACGGTCCCATTAATTCGAAACCGATATTTTAATTTTGGGAGGTACTTTACATAAAGCCCCAGAGATATTTTCAAAATTTTCTCAAAAGCGGCGTCATCGGTTTTGATTAATTTTCTTTTCATAATCTCAAGAACGTTTAAGAGAATGGTATAGATCTCATGTTGGCGTCTGTCGGTCCGTCTGTAGTTAACACAAGCATCTAAACGCCGCACGTTCTTTCTTAGTCAAATCTGTGATACATGACAGTTTAAAATCATCTTTGTGAGAGACAAAAGTTATAAGAGTTTCTGTGGTATAGCAGGTAAGCGCACTGTTGGAGAAGCTTAGGCACGTAAGATCGAACCTCATCCACGGCGAATAATTTGTGCGGGTAGAAACAATTTTGCGGTTAATTGTATAGTTATAATCATTCGTATCCATTATAAATATCACATAAAGCATGTGTTTTGAGGTGCCACTACTTATTTTAGTGTGTTAATGTCTTTAAGAATCACGTATAAATATGCCCCTATTGCGATTCTGGCTTCAGAACGTCTGCCAGCGCCGTGTTGAGCTCTAGCGTTATCGCAACTTTCATCTGTGACGTAATTCAACCTTGGCCATAGCCGCCGAAAGATAAGACCGGCAACGACTTCCACAGAGGGTTCTAAAGACCACGGCTTCTGGTTGAAAATATTTCTAAGTAAAATGAGCTATGTAGTTGCGTGGGTTGTAATCGCTTGAACTCTTATTGCGAATTTGATACCTTTTAAACATGTAGAACATTCCTCTAATAAAAAATCTAAGTGCAATGAATATCACGTAACTATTCATTTCGTAATAAGTGTGCTTGGACAGCGTGTTGAGAAATATCTGTGATAGCACAGTGCGGTCGAGCCAACCTTCGGACTACAGGGATCCGAGTTCAAATCCCAGTAACGCTGGAGTATTTTTACCTCCACGTGTAAAGAGAGTTACGTAATGCTGTAGGAGGAAGTGTCGAAATTTTCACAGAAAACACGTTTTGTAAGTAGCTAGTTCGAAAAAAGTGGATTGTTGGTATTGTTCTTTTATTTTCTATACACAAGGCTGTCAAAACGCTTGTTTTTTGAACCCGAAAAAGTGATTTTCCAAAAAACCTCTTTGTGAATCCGTCTTCGTGTGAGTAATTCTAGAGCCTAAAGTAAACACGATTTTCACCAAAATGGATATTCCTTGAACGATCTGGCTAATATTACGAATCTTCGAATTTGAAACGAATCTTTAATTTTGAAGGTACTTTACACCAAACCCCATCATATTTACATAATTTCCTCAAAAAGAGCTCCAATTTTTCTGTAAATCTATTCCTCGAAGCACAAGATGTTTAAAAGTGGCGTACGTTCAATTTTGGGCGAACGATCTGAATTTTCGAAAATTGCAAACAAATACCTATTAACATTGTCGAAAACAAATATTAACGCTAGAGATTTTTGTTTCATGAAATCTCTTTTTAAAAAGAGATATTATATTAATGTAAATTAAACACTCCACTCTTTCCTTGTAATGATCCACTCTTCACTAGTAATGATTGCTGCTATTGGGTCTAACCGCTTCCTTATTCTTTGGAGGGCTACTGTTTTTTTAATTTTTTTTCCAACAGTATTATCTCAAAAGTACTGGATGAGAACAGTTGATATCTGGAGTTGAATTGATGGTGTTAGCTCCTATTGTAGGCCTGGTTCCTTGTGATTCCAGTGAAAAATCAGTAACTGCACTGAAACAGCAGAAGCTTCCGCCAATTGATAATCATAAGTGAATCACCATGTACTGGGTAGGGAGGAGAACGAGGAAATCTCTATAAATTGTCGCCTGGTCTTTCTTTCTCAGATAAACACTTGGATAGTTTATCAACATCAAATCGGAATTTTAGCGCCTTTGATGTAATATTAAACATAAAAAAATCCCTTCTAGTTGTCTGCGTGTTAATTTTTAGTGTATCAAAATAGCCCCGACACCCGTATTACATTAGCCTCTTAAGTTGTATCATATTAGCCCCACAAATTTGAGGCTGTATATATCATGACACGATTAATATTATTGCATTATTTTAACACAGAAAAGAATATTAATTCTTTCTTAATGATAACCTATTTTCAAAAATATCGTGTCATAAAAAATAACGAAGTAACATCAAAAGATTTATCACGGTGGTAAAGTTTTTGACTGGAAAAATTAGGCATTTTAGTTTCGATTTTTTTCCTCCCAAATATTGTTACATTCTGAGTGTTTGCTATATGGTCATTATAATAGAATATATTTCCTATCATTTGTCATTTTCTTGTTAATTTTGGACATAAATAAATAACAACTCTTAAAGTGTAATACATTAACCCCAATTTTCTACTGTATAATATTAGCCCTGACTGATCTTTATAACATTGTCGAAAAACAATATGAACGCTAGAGATTTTTGTTTAATGAAATCTCTTTTTAAAAATAGATCTTGTATTAAGATAAATTGAACACCCTGTTTTTTTTAAAAATCTGCAAATGCTTCACCCTCTTTTCACATCGGAAAGGAAGTAGTCTTGTCGTGTACCCGGTGGTGAGGGGGAACCGTGTCAGGTGAGTTAAATTTAAAGACCCGACTTCGAATCCCGACGAGTAGAATATATTTTCTGCTGCAGTAGGTCTTTTTTTTGTTTCTTTTTTGCAAGTTCACATAGTCCGTATTGAATATTGCATAGCAATTACGAATAATACGTGAAAATATATGCTGTTGAGGCAACACTTGTTTTGAACATAAAACACTTTCTAAATAGTATGTATAGTAAGATAAACTTTATTTAGGTGAGTAAACTTAGACCATTCACTTTGATTCTCTAAATTAAAACTTGACGTAACTGAGAACAGTGTCGTCATAAGAGTTATTATGATACATATATCCTTTATTTTTAAAATCTTAGGCCCCGAAACGCGCCTCAAATTAATTATTAATATAATAGCAATAGCTATTTATATATAATATAATTTCATAATTATTTCCAAAGAACCGGAACGCCGTTCCGTCGCGTACCAACAGAAATCACGCATTTTATATACAGGATATTCGGGGAAGAAATACATTTTAGATACAGAATCTTCGAAAAATAGCTGTTAAGACAATTTTAAGCTTATTTTGTCTAATAAACTACACGGATATTCCAAATGGCTAAGCCGCAATAAACATTCAAAGTTGGTTTGGATATATGTTTTCTAGGCAACTATTTGCGTTGTAGAAGCATATAAACACTTCATTAATATCTAAATTGTTTATGATTAACAAAATAAATGAATACATTTGATCAGAAAGAAAAATTAACCTAGAAATAAAAAAGCACCCAATTTTCACATTTCGACTGCTTTTTTATTTCTCGGTTAATTTTTTTTCTGAACTAATATATTATTTATTAATTTATATTGTTAATAATAAACATGTTACGTGTTTCTGGTCTGTTTACATGATTCTAGAATGCAAAGTTTTGCGTAGAAATCATATTTTCAAACCAACATTTGCGTGTTTATTGCAGCTCAGCCATTCAAAATATCTATGTAGTTTATTAGACAAAGTATGATTAAAATTGTTTAAACAACTTTTTTCAAACTTTTGACGTTTCCTTCCCCGATACTCTGTATATCCATGCTTCTTTAAAACCAAAAACAATAATTTGCGTACTAAAAACTAATTAATTAAACCTATGGCAGTATAATTGTTAACATAAGTACTGTCACACATCTTTCGCAGGATAAGGAGTAAAATTTAAAGAAAAATTATAGTTCACATGAATTCTGACAAATTGCGTCTTACTTTCTATGATATTCAAATAGTAACATTATATTACAATATTCAATTGGTTAACCATTTCGGCCAAAGAGTCATGTTTGATAATTCTCCAATTTCGTATTGTAATAAGATATCTAATGATACTCTAGTAAATAACTATTTGACAACTATTATGTTTAGTGTATGTGTCTAGCAGGTTTTATATTATTCTGAGAAACTGGATCATACGAATCTCGTTTACTACGTTATTCACACAGGAGCACATGAATCACAAAAAAGTATTTAATAATATAATCCTTGCTGATGAATCAACGTTTTATTGATGATTTTAATTTTGAAAATTTTCATTAGTTTGGATGTTTAAATATAGGTATCACATGTAATTACATGTCTGTTAAACACGATAGCATTATATGAAGCAAGAAACATTGTTTTTCGTTTGATCATTCAACTTCATCAATCACTCAAAATTACTTTAATTTTCTCTGCTTATCAGTTTTTTAATCTCAGATCTTCGATGAAGACATGAATCAAATAACATCGTAGATATTTGAGTATTTTAAAAATAATAACGTGAATAAATGCTTATATTTATTGAATTGGTTTTATAATAACCTGTAAAAACATGGGTTTTCTGTTGGTTTTGGGGATGTTGAAAACATTCAAATAGTAAAGGCAATGTTAAGCTGGTGACCTTTAACATTGTTTATTTGATATTTTTCTTAGGGATAGTTTATAATGGTTAAACGTTTTCAAAGAGTGCACATTAGATACTTCGAATGGCCCGTTTCAGTTTAATAAACCGCTACGTTCTCACTGTACAGATGGTCGTGCAAAATTCAAGGTTTTGATAGATTCGTAGAATGGCGGCCAACAAACCACCTTCGAACTCTGACGATACTGAAATGTAGTCTGTGTTGGGAAGGTCATATCACTTGACCACCAAGTTCGTTCTATGTATTTTCACTGGGAAATGCTTGTGCATTGATATTTACTAAACTGTAAACAAACGCTAAATCTCTTTGAATTGTTATAACATCTGTTTTGCTTTCTTTTAGTAATATCAACTCGTTTTACCAAATACGTGAGTTTGTTATATTTTTACACGCTACAATTATTTAATTTTACAAGTATTTATTTTCAAGCATTTAGGAATTCATGAAATTTCATTGAAACGTTCGCCAATCTAAAAACCTTTTAAATGTATATTAAATATATTAATGTTGTTTAAAAATATGTATTAACAATGCGTAGATTTAGCACATAAAGCTCTGATTTGAATATTATACAATGAAATCATCAAAATAACAGTTTTAGAAAGGAATGATAAATTGAATTGAAAATATTAACTTAAAGTTTATATACGTTTATTTAGAAATTTCTATACTTGTGTAAATATTGTGATGTGTGATTCCACTCATGTGATCTTTCAAAACACAAAATTGAATATTTCTGTATTTGAAAACCTTAACACTACCTTCATCCAATCCAGTGCAGTTCATAGCAAACAGCTAAGCAATATGTTTCCCTATTTTTTAATGGTAATGGTTAAACAAGCGGAACAAATAGTTTCTGACTCTCGGTGTTAACAGGGGACTTAAAAAAATTAATAATACAGTTATCCGGTTGCTCAACACCTCTTTGATAGAAAAACAGGAACAATTGTTTGGGCGTAATGCACCTTGAAAAATATTTTTTTTATAATCAATTTCTTTCCTATTTGATAAATATATCGACTTGCAAATTGTAGGACTTAAAAGAGAATATAAAAACCAAATAAAAGTTAGGCTCATACTCGCCGTAAAAATACGAATTTAGCATAATTAAATTGGCCGCAGAATTTGTTTACAAGCAAGTGCATTTTAAGCGTATGTGGCAGGCAAAAGCGCGGCATTGGAGAACTCTTTTTTCAGTATGCCCATCCCACGCTATTCTGCTAGCGCGAATGAATTAAGCGCAAACAAATGGGGTCTACTAAGATGTTAATTTCTTATAAACAATTACATATATCTCGAGAACGAGATATAATAGCACCGAACGGATTCCGGAATTTTGCATCACATTTAAACGCCATTCAGATTAGACAATAAAAAATTTGCAGCAATTGCAAATTTATAAACAATTTCCAAATTTTGCAAATCTAAATTGGGGACAGTCTCCCGATGTCCCAGAACCAAAAACAGCGAATTAACAATTTTGCAACAATTTATAATTTTATAAACAAATTCGAAATATGCGTTGGAACGGCCGGGAAGGCTCCGCAAATTGTGCCTGAAATGAATATCTCAAAATAGCAGTTTGTCAGGAGTTACAAATCGATTACTAAAAGTTAGAATAATTGTTGCTAAAATGATAAATATTTACTTGTCTATAGACAATCATTCTGGACGGAAAACCCCGCTTAGAAATTTTTTTTTCGTCGTGGTGTACGCGCAGGCAAACTATCTTCATCGGCAGGGAAATATGACGATATTTCCGTCTCGTACGTAAACTAACTAGCCCCTTCCCCCTGAGACAGCGTTCTTTCTGCCCCTTGGGATGTTGCACCAATCACAGACAACTGTGGTTCTACCTCTAGCGATTGGTCAATGCGTCCCTCCCCCTGCCCTCCCCCAGGCCGAGGGGTGTCCAAGTTTGTCGGCGCGGTGTGGAAGATAGAATGTTGAACGACATTTTTTCTGAGGGAGAGGGTACCTACATACATAAAAAAAATAATACATGTAAATCATATACTTCATATACAAATTGCAATATACACAACCCAGGAATATTGGATTCTTGAGTGAAAAGATAATATAAAGTATAAACTAATACTACAGTTGTTACTAATCATGTAATTACATTTATATCAATCAGAATATAGCTATAGAAGGAAGAGAAGATAAAAGAAACGAAAAAATCCCAAACCATTTCACGTTGTGTTGACAATATCAATTTTGTTACGATGCCTTGAAATAAGAATAATGATGAGTGTAACAAGAAATGAGGTGGCTAACATTGCATGTAGTAACTATAATCATAGCTTCAATATTAATTTTTTGTTAACCTTGTCTGAACATTGTTTTATCTTTCATTGTAATTGGAGGTTTCACCTTTACAATTGTCTTTGTTAACAGAAATAGGTTACATAGTAAATGCTTGGCTAGCTTCCTTTTCTTTTCAACATTCAGCTAATCGTAAATATGGTGAGATGTGAGGTGATGCCACAACAATAGGCCACACAGTACATCTGCTTACCAATCAACATGTGTATTTACCTCCATTATATGTTGATGTATGGAATGTATTCTCAATTTATTTTTTCAATTCTGAGTGTTAATTTTGAGTCTATTGAAATGTATAATATATGCAAGTAAAATTATGTTTATGTTTGTTTTTAATGCTTTCTGGTCTTATGAATCTACTATATCCCTCCAATAAGTTTTGAAAAACAACTGGAAACAAATAATTCAAACTTGCCAAAGTTCCATGAAAAAGCTGCTTTCATTATTAGATTTATGGTCAGGAACTGTTTTTTAAAACATTATTTCTCTGATGGGAGAAATATGGACTGAGAAGAAGCAGCTTGAATTTCATTATTTTTTTTAATTCAAAATAATATTTAACTAATTTCTTTCGACTTGTCTCAAACCTCTCTATTAATCGTCATAATCAATTTGTTTTGTCAAGAATTCGATCAAACCATTCTAAATTATTTCATAAATTTTTAATTGAAAAAATTCCACAACCTACTTGTACCATCTGCAATAGAATTCTATCAATACAGCACATCCTTCTGGAATGTCTCATACACATCAAACACAGAAAAAAATGTCTAGGAAATGAAAATTACAATGCAATTTTATCATCGCCAAGTTTCCAAGAAATAGATTCCAATTTTGTAAATCTATCGATATTTTCTCAGAACTGTAATTGTATTACTGTACTAGTCGCTCATGACCTATGCAGTTTATGCAACTTAAAATAAAAATAAATTTTAAAAGAAATTCGTTTTACAAAAAAAAAACAATTTATAAATAGTTCATAGGAGACATAAATACAATATTCCACTTGTTGGAAATAAATATAGGAAATTATTATTTTTAGTTCAAATATTAATATAAATTTATGTTTATATTATTATGTTAATATTATTGTTTATATTAGCAAATGCTGTATTTTTTCTTTTATACATTACAGATATAATTTAACAAAAAATAATTCAGTTGTTATTACATCACATTTAATTTCTGCAAGTTTGCAGCTGAGAGGACCACGGAGGTTAAAATATATCGTTACTAAAACGAAACATAGATTAACACCAATGTTCATTGACACCTATATTCATCCATGCCCGAAGTGTCTATGAACTTCATGGTTTCTAACCTCTTTGCTCAGAATATTATACAATTTCGCGCTTACAAAGAGTATACGACAGAAACTTTTAGGCCCACAATGCTCCGCGGCCAGTACCAACCTCAGGGTTCTAGCATGAAAACTCGTTTAACTTAATCGAGTTTATATATTCAGCGGTGAAATAGATGCACATATAATCGCGATTATATTGCGAGTTTAGTTTTAATCGCGTTTACTTTAAACACGATTAGCGAGATAGTTGAACGAGTTTGGTGAAACCGGCCGGAGTTGTAAAATAATATACATGTATTGTATGTGAATTTTTTGTATTGAGCTGTTGATACTGTCTTCTGATGAATATGATTTCTACGTCGAGTGTTATAGTAATAGACATCGGCATTTTCTGAAAATATATTCCCGCCCTTAAGCAAGTCATTTTTGACAAAAACCACTGATTCGTAAATAAACAGACAAGCTAATGGTAAAATTCCTAGATTAATGAAGAGAGGCTTACATGAATCACGTGGGTGGGATTTGGTTATTATTCGTACAATTCGTTTTTGTAATCTAAAAGTCTGGGAGATATAAGATGTATTTCCCCAGAATATTAAGCCATATCTCAGGCGGGAATGAACATTCGAGAAATATACACAACGAGCAGTATGAAGGATGACTGAATTTGCAAGAATTCTGAACGCGTAGCATAATGAACTTAATTTTGTGTTCAATTCATTTAAATGGACGTTCCATTTAAGGTTTGACTAAATAGAGAGACCTAAAAATTTTGTTGCCTTAACATCAGTCAATGGTACACAGTTCGTTTTCAATGGAGCACAGAATTGTTTATTTGAAATGGAAAACTGCATTAAAACTGTTTTCTTTTCGTTTACTATTAATTTGTTATTTCGGAACCAATTTGAAACATCTGATATTGTACTATTTTCGGTTTGTTTATGGCAAAGGATGTTCGTATCATCCGCAAAGAGAACCGTTCTTCCGTTTGGAATCGTCGAGGGCATATCGTTTACGTAAAGTAGGAACAGAATAGGGACTAAAATCGATCCTTGAGGAACTCCACGTGCAATGGGCAAAGAGTCGGAAAGGTGCGTACGTAATGTTCCATCATTCCAGTAAGGTATTTCAACTCTCTGAGATCGTTGTTTAAGGTACGAACATAACCAATCTAGAGCAATACCATGGATTCCATATGAAGATAATTTTGAAAGTAAAATGTCATGATCAATGACGTCAAAAGCTTTTGAGAGATCTAAAAATAATCCAATAGGTGCCTCGTTTTGATCCAATGATGAGGCGACATCTTTAAGAAAAGAAAATATAGCTGTTTCCGTTGATTTTGATTTTCTAAATCCATGTTGGCAATCTGAAAGCGTGTCGTGTTTACTGAGACACGTTTCCATTCGTACGTAAAAAAGTCTCTCTAATATTGTTGAAAAAACTGATAGAAGAGAAATGGACCGAAAATTTTGAATTTCATTTTTGTTGCCTTTTTTGAAGAGCGGCTTAATTTTAGCTATCTGGAAACGTTCCGGTGCATAACGATGAATTAAATATGTGAGTTAACGGGTGTATAACGCCATACACACAGGTCTTTAACAAAGCATCTGGGAATTCATCTAAACCGGACGAATATTTATTCTTTAGTTTACCGATTATTTTGAGAATTTCATAGGAAGAAGTTTCGGAAACGAACATCGTGTCTAAAATTTTGGGTGAACTGTCTATTATTGAATTTTGTGCCTGAAGACCCTTAGTGAGATCGGCAGCAATTCTCGAAAAATATTGGTTAAAGAGACTAGCCACTGTTGCCGGATCGTTCACATTTATATCGTTATATTTTAAAACAACATTCTCCACAGGGTTTCTAGTTGATTTGGTGGTATTTTTTATTATATTCCACATTGCTTTTGTTATTTGAGTTCAAAATATTCTGATCGTGTTTCATGACTTTAGCCTGCCTTATGACTTTTCGTAACAATGATTTGTATTGTTTAAAGTAGATAATGAAATCTTGAGGTATGTTATGACGTTTAGAAATGAAAGAAAGAATTCGCTTGTTTTTACAAGATGTCGTAATCCCTTGTGTTATCCAAGAATTGCTTTTCCGTGAAATATTTGATTTTCTTTTTTGAAGAGGAAAGCAAGTGTTAAAATGAAATGAAATAGTTGAAAAAAAGAGAGAAAAAAAGAAGAGAAAGAAAGGAGAAAAGAAAAAAATTGAGAAAGATTATTATTATTATTATTATTATTATTATTATTATTATTATTATTATTATTCTGTACTTTTCTCAGTAGGCATTGAGAACCATTCATCTATTCATACGACTTAGGCTCTTGCAAATGCAACTGGTAATGACAGATCTGAGGAAAGACGGAGAAGAAATTCATCTTTGTCCGTCGTTCAATTTAAGAATTTTCGCACAATATGGCAAGTCTGTAGGATTAAAGCTTTTTGGATGGTTATGCAGATTCCTTTTGATAATCCTATTTTTGTAAGGCCTGAAGCAAATTGGTCTGTCACCACTCCTGTGGCTGAAATGATTATTGGCACTATTTCAACCTTACTCAATTGCCAAACATGTTGGATTTCTGCTGCTAAATTCTGGTATTTTGAAATCTTCTCCGATTCTGTCTTATTCAGATTTTTTGTCAGTGGACAGCCTACATCTATGATTGTTGCATACTTTTGAATTTTATTGATCACTACTATGTCCGGGCGATTATAATCCACAGTTTTATCAGTGACAATAGGCCTATCCCAGTAGAGTACTATTTCACTATTTTCTATAACCGGTGAAGGTGAATATTTGTAAAATGGTGGAGGGTTCTCAATTAGTCTATAATTTGATGCCAATTGTCTGTGGATTATTTTGGCTACTTGATTGTGCCTCCCAAGATATGCAGTGTTGGCAAGAACTGGGCAACCTGCAATCACATGGTCGATGGTCTCATTTGGTTGATTACACATTCTACAGACGTCTTTTATACTGCTCTTCAGTATGTGTTTATCATAATTGCGTGTTTTTATTACCCCATCTTGAATTGCTATTATAAATCCTTCAGTTTCAGGAAATAAATATCCCATTTTCAACCACAGGAGAGAAGAGACTTTATCAACTGATGGGTTATTTAACAGATTAGGATATTTTCCATGAAGGGTCTTGTTCTTCCAATCTGTCTGCATATTGCATATCTGGGAAACAATTTCAGTGTTGGTTTCAGTCTTCTGGAGATTTAGAGCTGAATAGTTTGCATCTACAGCAACTATATTCTTCAGTAACACACTATCCGAGGCGTGAAAGTACATTCGCATTTTCTTTTCTTGTGACCTGCACAGATTGAAGATATTAAGCAGGCCTCTACCTCCTTGGTTTCTGGGAAGATAAAGCCTTTCGACAGCACCCTTGGGATGATGTATTCTGAATTTTGTGAGGGTGGTTCGAGTAATCGTATCCAGTTCCCGAAGGTCTGTGTCTGAATATTTCAGGATACCAAAGGAATATGTCAATACTGGGACAGCATAGGTGTTAATAGCACTTATTAGATTCCTTGAGTACAATTTTTTGTGTTATTATTATTATTATTATTATTATTATTATTGACCTACTACATCCTCCTTAATTAGCTATAAAACAGGCTCAAACATCCCTAAATTCAATATGTAATTTTTTACTCCAAATATTGTGTGTAGTTTTATAAAGGACCCTTCCTGTGTATGCTTTGTAGTTAGTTTCCAATATTATTGTTTTCAAACATTATACATGTATGAGAAATGTAGTTCAAAAATGATTATGTATGATGATTATGTAACATGAAAACCCTTAAAAGGCATAGTATTGTCGAATAAGTATAATAAAAACTATTTAAAAAAGATGGTATATTTGTTTTTGTGGTAATCGATTGTGATGGTACTAGCTTAAGTGTTAAGTGCTAGTTCACAGTTAACTGTTCAGAAGAGCAATTGAATTATTTTTTGCGTAATTAATTAGCAATTAAATCGTTCTACATGATGGCATATTTGATACGGCGGTAAACGATTGAGTGGTGCTAGATTAAAAGAGGTTCTGCGCTGCCTGCACGCAGCCATGTGAGATACATAGGGCCGCTCATAAAATACGTGAGACGATTTTGGCGACTTTTCGACTTCCCCTCTCCCCTTGGTGTAATGTGAGATTTGACACGACCCCCTTTCCCCCTTTCTAATCTCACGTGAGATTTTTCAAAATGCATATTGTTAATGTAAATTCGTTAATGTTGATTGCATTGGGGTTTATTTAGAAAACATAATCTGCTTAATTATATTTAAGAGTAGATATGACTAGTATTTAAAAAATAGAGTGACTGAATTACAATGAATACTAGCGTACCCGTGCAAGAACTCTCGCATGTTAAACCAAACTCTAATTTTTCCTAAGGGTATCATATCCATTCATTTTCAAAGAAAGAAATGTTAGGAACTACTGGTATAACAATTTTTTCTCTAGCTTCAAAGGTTTTAATATAACTGCATATTCAAATGCTTCATTTACAGATATAATTTTCTCTACTAATATATTTTATTTTTTGTCTTGAACTCCACTAGAACATAATCACCAATAATCGGAGGTCTCTCCATTTTTTCAACGTCAACTCAGATTCAAGAACTAAATGGGGCAGTTCATAATCATCTGATGAATTTTGCAAACTCACTTCACTTTCATTATCTTCACATCACGTTGCAACAAAATGTGTTTTCGGTTTAGATCCTTTCATGTCCTTAGGTGTTCTCTTCGCTCAAAATTAATTTTTTTCTGGTGTGTGTCACAATCATTGTTCTTCTTCTTCGCTTTAAGTGATTGCCAGTTTTCCTTGGTTCAGCCTTTGGAAAACTTTGCATTACTAGTTCTTCCGGAGAGACATATGGCCTATCTGTAAATCTTATTTATGAATCTCAGGGGACGGCATCTATAGATCTACATAATGATCTGCATGTAACTTGGACTGATTATTCCTGATCAGTTTCAGAGGGAAGAACTTCATTAGGTGAAACCTGTGAGCTAAGACTTTCATAAAAAGGTCTATCAGTGACAGATGATTGAAGGAAATCTTCCTCATTGAAAACATGGCGGTTACAGGAAAATATGCCTGTCTTTGCAAATCTTAGATTAATCAATTGGACATTATATATTTTAAAAATACATTTTATAAATTATGAATACTGGAAATCTGGTTTAAAAAACGAATCACAAGTAATCCGAATGAAAAATACAGAAGAGTTGGAGCAGTGGGACATGTCTCACTGTTCCTCCATTATTAGTATCTCATTGTCCTCAAATAAATTGAAATTGATTTTATACATTCATAATTGGTCATAATCATCAAGAACAAATCATCATCATCTTGTTGAAATTACAATCTTTTAGGTTACATAATGAAATTCGGCCAATACTTCATGATTTACTGAAAGAACAGCTTCAAAAGTGAAGTAAAAATTTATTTCTCTTACCTCTGAACAATGAAATATTTTGACATGAATTCAGCAGCAGTTTCGAAGCAGCAATAGAGGCAGTTAAGAGTATGCTAAAATATCTAAAAGATCCACATTAGGTACCGACCACTAAACCCAAACCCAATTGGTACGCCAAAGTATTTAATTCAACCCATCAAAAATTTCATAGCTGACAGAACTTTCTCAGTTACAGTTGAAGGTCACTGTTCTAACCCCAGACAAATTGCCGCTGGAGTCCCCCGAGGTTCGCCGCTATACCCAACCCTGTTTAATTTCTACACTGCAGAAATTCCTACTTCCCATCAAATAAATACCGCCCAATTCGCTGATGACACTGCATTATACATCTCCGGTACTTCACTACAAACTCACCAATTCCAGCTCCAACAGCATCTAAATCTAACAACAAATTGTGCAAATAACTGGAAAATCAAATTAAATCCCTCAAAATCAGCAGCAAAAATCTTCTCATTGAAAACCTTTGCATATCTATCCCCGCTACTCATAAATAATAACGCTATAAATTGGACCCCAATCACGAAAACAATAAAATATCTTGAATTAAATTTAGACACTAAACTTAATTGGAAACAACACGTTGAAATAAAAGCACAATAGGCAAAAACCAAACTAATTCAATTAAGACCTTTACTAAACTCATACAACCATCTCTCACTGTCAAATGCACTAACGCTAAACAAATCATTCATTCGCTCAACACTATTATACGCATGTCCGATCTGGACCAATGTCGCCAAAACCAATCTCAACAAAATGCAAATATTTCAAAACAAATATTTAAGATTAATAACAAGATCTCCATGGTTTATTAGCAATAAACAACTACATCACGATCTAAACATAAATGAAATAGCATACCTATCAAACAATTTTTACACTAATTTACCCTTCATAAAGGCATCAACTCATTACAGACTCGGAAAAGATCCCAGATACAAAACTAGAACAAAGAACAGATTCCCGCTCCATTCTTTCCTCCAGATATTTGCAAATAGTGACTAGGTCTGTTGAGGTGCTATTTGTTTCCTCTCCCGATCCGAGCAGCCGGCCGCTAGAATTCTCTTTCATACAGCGGTTGAATTAGACCTAGCTATGTAGCAAGTATCGAAAATCCTGGCACCGTCGCACTATGACACGGATTAGCAACGAAGAGGACAAAATAGTTTTACTCAATAAAATGAAATTATTTTAACCTAGAACTCCATTTTCAATGTTTATTTGAAGTTAATTTGCTTTTAAAGTGGTTCACACTTCTTACTGCGAAATGTTAATGCATCTTCAGTATCAGTGGTGTCGGTTCCTTCAGCGTTGTCTTCCTCTTCCTCTGATGTTTCTTCTGTTTTTTTTCTTCGGTTTTATTTTCCTGAAAACCTTGAATTGACATTGTCCTCTGAACAGAGACAACATTTTATCCGTAGTATTGTGAAGTGTAGGACAGAAGAACCTGGGAAGTGAAGTGTTTAGCTATCGAACACATTCCGATACGGTGCCAATTTGTAATTTTTTCAATGGTCAGCTGTCGTGTTCTTTTCATTAAATGTAAGACTAAAAATCTATCTCTACTAATAGAGGCTCTGTGTTTTGCTATCCCAAGCAAATCTGACAAATCGTGCAATGAAACATTGTCTTTATAAACACCTATAAGTAGTATTACCCTAATGAATACATAAAACTCAGTTTCATTCATCCTTCACAGAGTTTCATTTGTAGGTATCACAATTATCTGAATTCTTGATTGAGAAAAAACCTTTTGAACGCTTCTTTCGAATTATAAGTTTTATTCTCTGGAGTAACCTCAGAAGAAAATGTAACAATATTGAGAATGTGTGTTATTGGAGTGCCTCAGCAGAAAAGATAGAAATTTTCTTCCGGACTTAGCTATGATTTTAGTAAAAGAATTTATTTATTGTACTATCGACTGTATCCTCTTCATCTGCAAATACTTCTAAAATATTTCCATCTTCTCTCTCTTCATGTAATGGCCAAGCCTTCAGTAATTCCTGTATTTCCGATTCAGCCAACCTTCCTGACATCTTAAGTCTATACAACTAAAAATTGCCTCGCTCTCACCGTCAATTCTGTTCAGGGACGACTTTACTAAACATGTATGAAAGTTGACAACATAGCCAACACAAAAAACAAAATGGTCCTACATAGACGAAAGAGGAAATAAAATACAAACCACTAAAAGCACAATGGAAAAACTACGTCTTTTACGAAAAGAGTACTAAACCAGTACTAGAAAAATACAGATTTTAAAAAAGATTCATGTGCTCTGCATTATTCAGAATTAATGTAATTGTTGAGGCAGCTTTCTGTATGAGAAAAGAAAATAAATCTTCTGCAATTGCTGTGGAAAATGAAGAGTGCCTCAACAATTACGTGAATTCTCAATAATGAAGAGCATATGAATCAAGTGAACTGACAGTAACATCAAGGTGGTGGGCTCCTTGAGCCTCCCTTTCGTTTTTTCTAGGAATAAGTCAAATTTGTTTATGAAATGTGTTAGCAGAAACTGTTCTTGTTTCGCGCCACACTCACATTTATTTTCTCTAGTCTTTCATTGAGCTTACTGCAATTCATTGAAAAAATTGTTTTTCACTTTTCATACTGCACCTGCAACACTAGTGAAAAACTCGACCACTTTACAGTCTCAGAGATCTTTCAATACTAACAGCTAGCGAGCACATGGCTTTGTGTGATTATGCGTACAAGCAATTGGATATAAGAAAGAGTTCCCTGTTCGATACCTTCACCGGACATCTTGTTCGTTTTCGATCAATCGAGTGCTTGTTTCAGTCGACCCCGCGAAGCGCGGCGACCTACGCCCTTGCTCACGCCAGAAACACTAACGCCCTCTCCTTCAAGCACGTGGTGATGTTCAGATTATAACATTTCATTATAACCACTTCAAGGGCCCCTTGGTTCCGTAATATCAGTGTGGCCCCAGACCTTAAACATGTCAAAGCAGTCTTCGCCCTCCGGCTTCTGTACGTCTTGGAAGTTAGCAGGACCAATTCACCCAACCACAAAACTGTATAACTCATAATTTGCCGCTTTTTTTCGTTCTTAAGATGCGAAAACAAAAAAAAAATCCAGCGGGTCATTTTCTCAAAAAAAAACAAACATGTTCATGCTCACTTCCATTGAACGTTAGCAAGACCGTACATCTAAATCCGCTAACATTGTAAGCATATACACCAAACAGTTCTCCAAATTTGCCGCTTATTATTTATAAACGATTAGTGGAGAAATCATATTGATATATTCATTTTTTCAAAAGATATTTACAAAAAAAGAAAAATAACACCTACGTTCCTATGGCGAGCGCAGTCAAGAAAGAGAAGACACGTTTCGTCCAAGACCAATAGCCGCAACAATATATACTCTATGCCAAAATTTGCCCTTGACTGTTGCAAACTGTAATCTGTAATAAAAAAATTGCAGCGGACCGGTTAGTTTAAAATATCCTGGTTCGAACCCCAGAAATTGAAGTCTTGGAGCTCTCTGCGCAAGGAGAAGACAGGTTTCCTCCTGGACCAATAGCCGTAACAATACTTACTGTGTGCCAAAATTGCCCCTACCCGTTGCAAACTGTAATCTGTAATAAAAAAATTTGCCGCGGACAGGTTAGTTTAAAATACCCAGGTTAGAACCCCAGAAATTGAAGTCTTGGAAGCTCCCTGCATAAGGAAAAGACACGTTTCCTCCTGAACCAATAGCCGTAACTATACATATCCTATGCCAAAATGCCTTACCCGTTGCAAACTGTAATCTGTAATAAAAATATTGCCGCTGACCGGTTAGTTTAAACTACCCAATTTCGAACTCCAGAAATTGAAGTCTTGGAAGCTCCTTGCGCAAGGAAAAGACACGTTTCCTCCTTAACCAAAAAACCGTAACAATATATACTCTATGCCAAAATCTGCTCTTACCCGTTGCAAACCGTAATCTGTAATAAAAAATTTTGCCGCGGACAGGTTAGTTTAAAACACCCTGGTTGGAACCCCAGAAATTGAAGTCTTGGAAGCTCCCTGCGCAAGGAAAAGACACGTTTCCTCCTTAAACAAAAACCGTTACAACATATACTCTATGCCAAAATTTGCTCTTACCAATTGCAAACTGTAATCTGCAATAAAACATTTGCCGCGGACCGGTTAGTTTAAAATACCAAGGATCGAACCCTAGAAATTGAAGTCTTGGAAGCTCCCTGTGCAAGGAAAAGACACGTTTCCTGCTGAACCAATAGCGGCAACAATTTATACTCTACGTCAAAATTTGACATCAACCGTTGCAAAATGTAATAAGTAATAAAAACATTTGCCAGGGACGAGCTAGTTTAAAATACCCAGGTTCGAACCCCAGAAATGAAGTCTTGGAAGCTCCCTGCGCAAGTAAAAGACACGTTTCCTCCTGAACCAATAGCCATAACAATATATACTCCATGCCAAAATTTGCCCTTACCCGTTGCAAACTGTAATCTGTAATAAAAGAATTTGCCGTGGAACGATTAGTTTAAAATATCCAGGTTCGAACCCCAGAAATTGAAGTCTTGGAAGCTCCCTGCATAAGGAAAAGACACGTTTCCTCCTTGACCAATAGCCGTAACAATACATGCTCTATGCCAAAATTTCCCCTTACCCGCTGCAAACTGTAATCTGTAATAAAATAATTTGCCGCGGACTGGTTAGTTTAAAATACCCAGTTTCGAACTCCAGAAATTGAAGTCTTGTAACCTCCCTGCGCAAGGAAAAGACACGTTTCCTCTTTAACCAAAAACCGAGAAATTTATAATCTATGCCAAAATTTGCTTTTATCCGTGGCAAGCTGTAATTTGTGATAAAAAAATTTGCCGCGGACAGGTTAATTTAAAATACCCAGGGTTGAACACCAGAAACGGAAGTCTTAAAAGTGCAAGGAAAAGACAAGTTTCCTCCTGAACCAATAGCCGTAACAATATATACTCTATGCCAAAATCTGCCCTTATCCGTTACAAACTGTAATCTGTAATAAAAAAATTGCCGCGGAGAGGTTAGTTTAAAATACCCAGGTTCGAACCCCAGAAATTGAAGTTTTGAAAGCTTGCTGCGCAAGGAAAAGACAAGTTTCCTTCTGAACCGATAGGCTTACGGTTTTTGGTTAAGGAGGAAACGTGTCTTTTCCTTGCGCAGGGAGCTTTCAAGACTTCAATTTCTGGGGTTCGAACACCGGTATTTTAAACTAACCGGTCCGCGGCAAATTTTTTTTATTACAGATTTCAGTTTGCAACGATATTTTTTACCTTATATCATTCATGGTGCCACTAGTGAAACATCGGCTCAATTAACCTTCTCCTCTCGGCGTACAAACGAGAAATGAAATCAACTCTTGGCACTATCGGGAAATTCGATCCCTCTGTTGAAGTTCTAGGAACATACCGAAGCCTCCACGTGCGCTCTGCGATAAAAAAAGTCAGAGACAAAACCACTGTCGCTTGTTCCAATAATGGAACACCGGGCAAATATGGGTTAATGCGATTTTTACACGGTATAATAATAAAATTAATAGAAACTCAATTTTTAGAAAATAAGACGCAAATATTAGAGAAGGATGGGGAAACCGAGATACATCGCGAAAAATTACCTACGCGGAAATATAATTACTTAAAAATAGCTGGCATGCAGAAAATAGGATGGCGTGGAATAGAAGGAAGGGTAATGAAGAAATAAAGAAAACACCAGAAAAATGAAGGACAAGCAGACGAACCGTTTTGGAGGCATGCAAGCGCAGTGCACAGCATGGTTGGCAGTGTGCTTCCGAGGCCAGTGAGGAGGGGCTCCCAGCTCGGGCAGAGCTGCTCCGCTGCCTGCCACCCTTTTGCTAGGTTACGAACCGCGCCGCGCCGCGCCGCGCCAAACGCCCTCTCGCCCTGCGCTTCCCTTTGACGTCCACCCTCGCCTCTGCCAGGGCGCTTCGCTCGTTGCACGCTGCGCTTCCGAACAACAGGCTTTCCTCCTCCGTTTTATTAGCTATCAATTCTAATCGCGACCTTCCGCTGCGGATGCAACTCACAGAGAAAAAAAATATGTGGACAGGCTTGCGGCGGGCACCTCTGCAGCGGTGCCTCTCCTTACAACTTCAACACCTTTACATGAAGTTGGGCTTCAATGGGATACGTTTATCGCTTAATGAGGAAAGTGACTTTTGGTCTCTAAGCTACATGTAAATGGAATTGATATCAAAAGAGCTTTGCGGTGTCTCTCCGTAGCGTATATTCCAACTCACCTGCGTCTACCCGAGTAATGATAACTATTGGTGCTCCAACAGCACATAATTTCTCGCATTATTTGTCTTAAGCCATTTTCAGAAATTCTGAGATTTCAGCACAATAGAGGCATGGTCCATTCTTTAAGCATGCCTATTTATATTCACAAAAAAAAACAAAGAAAATAATTTGGAGAGGTTTTTGCGAAAATGTGTTTTTTTAAACATTGTATTAATTTCAAGCAGAATTTACGCGTAAAATATTACTTTCTTCAAAAAAAAAATTACATGAGCATTTTTAAAGATCTGATCTTTTAGAACTGATTTCATTTGAAACAAAAACATCTATCTTCAATATTTCACTTTTATACTGTTAGATTATTTACAATTTTCGAAATTACAGTTTGTTCACCTAAAATGCGACAAGCTCCATTTTTTTTACTGTTCTTTGATATATACGAGGAGAAAATTTAAAGAAACTAGTGCTACAACAGTGTACACTCTCGCATTTTTAAATTTGCAATTTTTCGAATTTCGAAAATTGTGAAAATTACTCCTTGTTCAAAAAAATTGTACTTTTTGAAGTTCTGATTTTTAGAATAGACGTTTTAAGGCAAAAATCTCTAACTTTAAATTTGTAGTTTTGAAATGTAACATTTTTTCAATTTCTCGAAAATGCAGAGTTCTCCAGAAATGGGACTAGGAATTGTAACCATTCTATGATACATACGAAAACGGAATAACTGATTAAACGGCCTAACGTCTGTCCGTCCGTCCATCTGAGTGTTTCAATGCTAGTGCCTAAACCATTCGGGTGGTTTTCATCAAAATTGTTATTCCCCAATCTATCTAAAGGATCTCGAGATTCTCTGAATTTGAATAGCATATATTGAGTTTTGGAGGAACTTTACATAAAATTTCAAAAGAAATTTCAAAAATTTTCTCAAAAAGACTCCAGATTTTGCAATTAACTTTGACCTCGGATACCGTAAAGGACACTTAAAATATTGACGCAGGTCTGATACTCGTTCAAAAAATGAGATTTCGAAAATGGCAAAAGTTCAAATTTTTCAGCGTTCTCCTACGTCGACAATATTGAAGAAAAGAGGTTTTGAAAATAAAATCTGTGTTTCAAAGAGATCTTGAAATAAAGGCATGTGCAATTTTGCGGAAAAATGGGTTGTTTTCCCGTAATTTTGCGAGAAATTTACGAAAATTTTAAACAATTATTTTGTCAAAAAACGGCTTCAAATTCTTTCTTTAAAGTTTCTTCTCGTGTGTATCAAAGAACGGTACAAAAATGGTGAAAATTGATGATATTTAGAAAAACGATCATATTGCAAAAGACGAAAATTGAAGATAGCAATTTTCGTCTTAAATGGGATCTGTTCATAACTGTGCAACAATAGCTCATACTTTCTTGCATCATTTCTTAATTTATCTTAAATATTTAGTTATCTATGTTGTTTACTTGTGTATATCATAACTATTATATGTCAAATAATCCAGAAACGTTAAAATATGCGTTTTATAAAATAAATTAATATTATCAAAAACCTTTATATTACTTAAATAATATCGGGAGTGGTGGCTCAGTGCATCAACTGATGTCATTGCAGTGCCTCTGACCGGGAGGTCCTAGGTTCGAGTCCCGACGGCGGCAGGATTTTCGACGCTAGCTTTTCAGCTAGGTCGAATTCAGTCGCTGTCTGGAGGAGAATTCTGGTGGCTGGCTGCTCTGATCGGTAGTTTTCCGTGGTTTCCCCGATCAACACCAGACGAATGCCGGAGCGGTACCGTAACAAATGGACCACAGACCGCGCGCTATCTTTCCTTCCTCTTCCTTGTCCATCCTCACCACTTACACTAACATGCACTACATTACCACACCGGTCGGGAGCTTAGAACTTATCCCGGCTGGCGGTGCCCCGCTGGTGGGAGATGGTTGGGAAAACCGCTCTAGTCGACGGTAAGTCGGCGCCAGATCTCGCCAACCAGTGGGGAAAGATCACCGCCACCTCCCGATAAAAAAACATGCACTACTCTTACGGGACTAATGAGCACAGTAGTTGACGCACCCACAATCACCCAATCAACTTCAATAATATATTAATAATATCTTCGTGAAAACAATTGTTTAAAAAAATTAAAATTGCCTATATTTCACACAGAATTTCCCGAATACTACTCAGTTTTTCGAAAAATTGTACATGATGTTATTTCAAGATTCTTAGAAAAACATTTTATTTTAAAAATCTCTCTCTTCAGTATCATAATTTTGGTGGGGAAGGATGCAGGCAGCAACAGAGAAAATATTAAACTCCAACAAAATAAATTTATTTTCACTGCGCTGCGCAGTGCCAAAGTCGTAAACCATAATCGTAAGCACAATAAAGTCGTAACCACAATAATAGTGGCACCAAAATTCCAAAAGATTTACCAAGAGTTGCCGAGCCACCAATATGCCGCAAATCAAAGTACCAAATCAAGCTGCAGAGTCGTTATACAATATCCAACTTCAACTATACAACTCTTGGCTCGGCTACCGCTTCCTAATCACTAGAGACCAGAAAAATATGTAGTATGAAACGTCAAAATATGTACATAAATATGTAATGAAAACTTTAAGAATATGTAATAAATATTTAAAATAGAATGTATTATGTAATATTAAAATACACTAAGTATAAAACACATTTACATAAAACGAAGTTACATTTGTGAAAAAAAACTAAACAAATTTTAAAAAGTAATGCTTTAAATATAATTTGGAGAGTACAAGTTAATGCAGTTTCCACAACTTTCCCGTCAGTAATATGAGTAAAAGCTTCGTTTATTGCTATCCAGGATCGTAATTCAGCAGCCAAACTAGACGCAATAGAAGCCATGCTACAAACTGGTGATATCTACGAACAGCAATCATTGCAATGTGCAAAATTCTCACCGAAGTATTATACGTCGGCGATCGCCAAAGTTTATCAGAAATTAAAGTTAAAGGTCACGAAAAGTGGCGTCAGTAATACTTTTCACATCTAAAGGTGAAAATGATCTCAGTCGTTGACGCACACTTCCCGCCTCTGGGAAAACTCAAGCGGCACACCGGACTTAGAGAACATAACGCACCAAGAGTCGACAAGCACTCAGTAATAATGTAGAGGGGAAAATCTGATTGTTTGAAAATTCGTATTTTCATGAAAAGTATTAGTAATATAGAAAAACATTGATAGAATCAAAAATATTTTGTGAAAATAGCAAAATATGTAAAATATGTAATATGGAAGGTAAAAAATTGTAACGAAAAAATTGGATATTGTGTTAGGACAGTTACGATTCTCCAAGATTAGAGTTTTGAGAACGGTAAGTAGAAAGACAAAAAAATTGTAATTACATAAAAACCCGGTCTCTACTAATTACTAATTCCGCCGCGCGGCTACCGGCGCCGCTTATCAGCCGCTCCCCCGACGTCCCTCTCCTCCCCTGGCCAAGGGGAAAGGAGAGGTGGAGCGACCGCCTTCCGCGGAGTGTCCGCCCCCCTGCTCCCGTGGTGTTTCTGCATGCCGAAACGCGCGAGTTCTCTCCGCGGCCGGCGAGACACTCAACTAGTGGCGGGCGCTTCAATTGGCGAGACCGCCACTTCGTAGTTGTAAGAGAAGGTCGAAAAGATTTCAACTTTTGTTATTTTCGAAATCTCTGGGATTTCAACGAATATGACCTGTGCCATTATTTTCATCCTTTCGGCTATCCGAGGACCTATTTTAATCTACGGAGCCGCTTTTGAGAAAGTTTTGAAAATGTTGTTGAGGTTTCATCTATTGGTCAAAGTATTCCCAAAGTACCCCCAAAAATCAAAATATCCGTTTGAACTCGCAGGGCGTCGAGTTAGTACAGATCGATCAGACAATATCAATTTTGAAGAGAGTCGGCTGAACGGTTTTGGCGCTAGAGTTTTTTTTTAATTTACTTATTTAACAGAGTGAGCTGATTGTACAACGCTCAGTCATATGGCTTTTCAGTTGTTAGGAGCGAGCATTTTCAGACGAAAATATGTGAAGGGGGTGGCTACGACCACCTCCCATTTAACATAGATTGAAGTAGTGCGAATGATAAAGTGGAGGAATACATATTGTTGACTTTTTATGGGAGGACTATTTATTTCATTATCTTATATCAGCCAGTTTCCGGAGGAAGATGTGGAAGGGGAGTCGGTTGCGGAGACGAGTTTCTACGGGATGCTCTTTACCTATGTTGTAGTGGGAAGCACCTGTGACTGAGGGTAGATTTTGGAAGAATGATGAGGAAAGTTTAATGATGTATGTTAGGACGGGCTCTATGGCTAGGTCTTTGTGAAGGTTAGTGTTGCTTATAAACCAAGGTGCGTTAACTGCAGTTCTGAGGAACCTATTTTGGAATATTTGGATTTTGTTGATGGTTGTAGGGGCGGCATTGCACCAGACTGGACAAGCGTACGTAAGTAATGGACGTAAAATGGCTTTATATATAAGGAGAGCAGAATGGAGCTTTAATGATGAGTATCGGTTGATTACTGGTCGAAGAATTCCTAGGCGTCTATTAGTTTCGTTCACCTTGGAGGTGATGTGGTCTTTCCAAGCCAATCTGGTGTCCATTAGGACACCTAGATAACGGACTGGGGCGGTTGAGGAGCACCATGGTATTACTGCCGAGTCAAATTTTAGTGGGAGTGGGAAGGCTGGAAATCGTAGCGTGAAAACTTTGGATGTGGATTTGTTTGGATTTATCTTGATTTTCCAGTTTCTGCACCATGTTTCAAAAGTCTTGAGATGTGTCTGAATTAAATTCCTTGTGGTATTAAGATATTGGTCAGAAGCAAAAAATGACAGCATCGTCTGCAAAAAGGGCAGTGTGTACATTAGGGTGCGTTGGAATGTCTGAAATGAATATATTAAAGAGGACTGGCGACAACGGGGAACCGTGTGGAACTCCTGCTGAACTATTTCGTGGTGAATAGAAGGTTGAGCCCACTTGTACAATAAATGTGCGGTATTTAATGAAAATGGATATGGTGTTGATTAAATATTTCGGTATACCTAGTTTTCTTAGTTTATATATGATTCCTTCGTACCAGACCCTGTCGAATGCTTGAGCGACATCGAGGAAGACTGCTAATAAATGATGGCCAGAGTGAAATGCTTCGTGAATATTTTCAGTTAAACGCAGTAATTGGTGGCTTGTGGAGTGACTTGGGAAGAAACCAAACTGAAAGGAATAATGGAGGAATAATATTGTTTTGATATATAACTTTACGGAGTCTCTTAAGTAGTAATTTTTCTAAAATTTTTGAAAAAATGGGAATGAGACTGATGGGTCTGTAACTAGTATGGTTGGCATGGCTTTTGTTGGGTTTTGGTACAGAAATTATTACGGAATGTTTCCAGGAACTGGGGAAATATCCTGTCCTTAGCACCGAGGTGTATATGTTGGTTAGAAATGCTATGGCGCTTCTGGGGACATTTTTCAAAACAATGGAGTTGATGCGATGATGACCTGGTGATTTCCTTGCCGGTAAGTTTTTAATGGTATGATATACTTCTTGGGGAGTTAAAAAAGGAATCCGTCTTGGTGTGTCGAAATTAGGGGAACTATTAAATTCAATGACTTCATTATGAAATTCTTCCCGAATGTTGTGAGTTTGGAAGGTTGAGGTAAAGTAATCAGCGAGCATTTCGGCTTTCTCTTTATCGCTATGAGCTGTCATGTTGCCATTTTTCAAAACAATGGAGTTGATGCGATGATGACCTGGTGATTTCCTTGCCGGTAAGTTTTTAATGGTATGATATACTTCTTGGGGAGTTAAAAAAGGAATCCGTCTTGGTGTGTCGAAATTAGGGGAACTATTAAATTCAATGACTTCATTATGAAATTCTTCCCGAATGTTGTGAGTTTGGAAGGTTGAGGTAAAGTAATCAGCGAGCATTTCGGCTTTCTCTTTATCGCTATGAGCTGTCATGTTGCCATTTTTCAAAATTGGAATGCTTGATTTGGTTCCTAGCAACCTGCGTGTAGCTTTCCACAAGGAGCCATCGTGGGGATTTAGGTCTGCAACGTATTTTTTGTATTTCGCAAGGTGGAATGAGTCTAATGCGTAGCGGACAAGTCTGATTTGGTGATTGTACTCTGATTTTAAGTGAGGTAATCTATGTTTAGTCCAAAGACGTCTTACTTTGTTCTTTCTTGTTATCAGTATTTGGATGTCTTCCGGGAGCTGAGGATGGTTTAAAGCGCGAGTTGTCTGTAAAGTGCTTGGGGAAGAATTTTGGATAGAATTGCTAATAGCATTGGTCAGAATGAAGGCGGATTCATCAATTTCCGATTGCGTTGTTAACTGTTTAATAGGAGGGATATATGATTCGAGATGTTGTTGAAACTTCTTCCAGTTAACTTTGTGAGTATTTAATCTTGGTAGACTATTTATAATTGGTCGAGTTGTGCTGGCAGTTAAAATAACCGGATTTTGATCCGAATCCAGCTCTGAGATGGAAAAGGGGACTAATCGAATATTTGAATTGGTAATGGCTATGTCTAGGATGTCGGGGATGCAATTCGAATTGTATGGAAAGTGTGTGGGATCGACCGGAGCAATAACTTTTACATTGTAATTTTGACATAAATTGTGTAAATATATTCCGTCTGAAGAATTCGTTCTGCAACCCCGTGACGTGTGTTTTGCGTTCAGATCACCCAACAAAATACAGGAAATATTTGAAGAAAAAAGTGTCCAAAAATGTAATCTAAGGAGGGATTTGTTCGGTGGTTTGTATGCTAAGATAACTATTAAGTCACCACTCATGAGGGAAACCTTCGCTGATATTGTTTCTACTCCTGGCGTGAAGGGCAAGAAACTGGGGCAACTACTAATGTTAGTTTTGATCAGGATCATAACTCCGCCGGCTGGAGTATTGTTGGGGCGATCTGCTCTGTAGCACTTATAACCTGGAATGCGTAGTATTTTAGAAGAAACAAGGTGGGTCTCAGTAATACAAGCTATGTCTATTTTATGTGATATTAAAAAGTGAATGAGAGCCTGTCTTTTAGATACTATACCGTTACTGTTCCAATTTAGAGTCGTTAGATTGTTAAGGCGTGGTAGGCTGTCCATTGTTGCAATTGTTGTTAAATGATGCTATTATATAATTTTTTATTGAATTGATTGATGGCATGAAGGACTGGATTAAATGATTTATGAAATTGCTTATTTGCTGGGTTAAATAATTGACAAGATTGAAGTTATTATTGTTATTATAGTTGTTATTATTTTGGTTGAGAGGATGTGTAGAATTGGGAGGATGTGGATGTGTGGTATTTTGACTGAAGTGAGGAATTTGAGAAGTTGTTGGAAGAGTAGGAAAATCATTTGGTTGAGGGTTGAAGGTTTTCTTATTTGATAATGGGTTGAATTTATTAGTATTTTCTGAGTTGGATTTATTAGTGTTTCCCGATTTGATTTAAATTCTAATACTTTCGTATAATGAGCACAATCATTAGCTCTGTGACCTTCTGTATTACAATTCACACATTTTGGTATGAAATTACTCGCCACTTTACAATCTTTGGTATAATGATTCCCTGTACATATGGCACATATAATATTGCGTGTGCAGTAGTTCTTTGTGTGGTAATAACCCTGACACCGCGCACATTGGATGGGACCAGGCCGATGTTTTCGATCTTCCACACGCACGGCTGCATGGCAAAGTCGGTTTAGTTTATAAATGTCTTTCCAATTGTTTTCTTTAGTTAATACTACTTCAACTTCAGGAATTGGCAGTCCTTCTTTGTTGTGAAGTCTTGTCACTTGAACTACGGGATAATTTTGTTTTAATTCATCTAGAATGTCACTTTCACTTATTGATTGATGGATATCTTTAACGACTATTGACAGTTTTTTAGATGTTGGATCTGAGTATGTGTGGTATTGTTTTCCATTTTCGTTTAAAGTTTTAATCAGCAGTCTGTAATCTTCACTTGAGTGAGTTTGTACTTTTACTTTGTTATATTTAAGTTCGGCGAAAAAGTTTTCTTTTAGCACTGATTTCAGAAATACCGTAAATGCAATTATGTCTGTTACATCATAAACAAATATTGGTGGGACGTCAATTGGTGCTTCTGTTTCATTGAGATCCGCTAACCTTTTGAATCTATTTTTCATTGGCATTGCGTAAACGAGTTCATTTGCCATTTTTTGGCAGGAATGGAAGAGTTTTCGTTATTTTCAAGTGGTCTCTTTGAAGTTTGTCCATTTAATTGTTCATTGGAGTTGATTTCAATATTTTCTACGTTAGGCTATGAAGAGAACTCGTGCAACGAGGGGTAGAGACTAGCTGACGCTACACCTTGCGGCATTGCTTCGTTACCTTGTGCTTGTATTCCACTCCTTCTGACACTTCATGCGTTGACGATAGCATTTGGGGTTGAGATTGATATGGGTACGGCTGTTGAAAACTCACATCATATGCGAAAGATGTAAGCTGGGATGAATCCATGTTTTCTTCAGATGAGTATTCAGTGAGGCCATTGCCGACACGGACGGCCTCACCGATAAGTTGTGATGTTGACCCAATTTTGTTATCGCCTGCGGCAATAACACTAGAGAAACTGACTTTATCACTATTAACTCTAAGTAATTGTATTGTTACTTAATAATCGATGCACTAATGCGCCGACTAGAACGTCAGCTGGCGCATCAAAGTTCGTAGAACACTCCACTCGGCTAGAGGTCGGTCACGGCACTGCGGAGCACGTCCCAACGCGACAGCGGCTGAGCGTAGAATGCGCTAGAGTTGACCACATACGGACGGAAAGACGGACAGATCCCGTCTATCGATTTTTCGGTATCTAGAACCCACAAAACATGGCTTCTGACTGGTAACGTGTTAGAGTAAGTCATTTACTATATGTCGGAACAAGATTTATTCATTTTGTCACCAGGACCCGGCAATAAGAGTTTTCCTGTCAAAAATTCGGTTTTTCGTCGCACTATTACAATACTTTCTCTTCTTAGAGCCATTCCACATCAAATCGCGGAAGAATTGACATTTCTTTAATGTACGATATTTTTTCTAAAACCTGGACATCAGAAAAAGACACGTGTTTTTTATTTGCCTGAAAATTGATTATTTGTATAGTTATGCCTCTATTAATTTTTGGATTTACATGTACTTCACAAAATATGATCAATTGTTGCTCCGAACGTACTTAATATAAACATTCCTTATTTGCCTTATTTAATAATTTGAAATGTGTATTTTATTTCTCTGTAAATGAATTTTTCAAAAAATAAATATTCCATTTAAAAATTTGTAATAAAGAACTGAAAATTTCTACAGAAACCTGATAAGATAAAAATTTTTGAAAAAATATACACGTATTCCTTGTTCAATTTTCTATAAAATACAACAAGAAAAAGTAGGCACTCCACACGTACAGTTTAAAAAAATCAATTGTAAATGTGAGGGCGCGATCTGCCTACCCATGCACTAACGAAATGAGTTCAGCCAGACTTTGATCCAAGTGCTGAAGAACTATAAAAAGAATGACCATCTGCCTGATTAGGGTTTCAAGAGTTATTAGTATTTCAAATGTTCTGCCACCAGAATGGATGGGTGACAGCGAAACAAATTCAAATACGAACCATTCCATGTCCAATCGCACAAGACTTGACACGGCTTTTTTTAATGTATAACATTTTTTTATTAAATCTGACCAACAACAAAAGGAGACGCATGGTTTTTATTCACCTGAAAATTGATTATTTGTGTAGTTATGACTATATTAAATTTTGGAATTTACGCCTACTTCGCAAAATATGGTTGATGCTCCGAATGCACTTAACATAAAAATTCCATGTGTTCCAGTCTATTCCATATGTTTCATTCCATATGTTCAGTCTGTCCCCAGAAGGGATGGGTGAGAGCGAAACGAACCTACTACCGCTACTACTGCTACTTCTACTACTGCTTTTCCTCGTCAGCGAAACAAATTTTACTGCTGAGTCCCTTTGCGTCCTAGGGATGGAGTACCCTCCTGACCTTACTCGTGAAATACAACAGACCACTTGACAAGGGACATGAGTAAAATTTTCTGAACATCAGTCGCATTACGCATCTTATAAAGAGAAGAGGCTAGAGCTTGTTCTGTGAATCGTGTGTATACAGTGCAACATGAGTGGCGATCACCGAATGAGATACGATAGATGTTTCAATCAATTTCATATTTCTGATCACGGTTTTAAGAAAAGAAAATCTCCAAGACGTGTAAACCAGGATTCACTAGTGAATTTAGAGGAGTCATTAGATTGGCGAATTTGTCATTCATGTCGGAAAAAGTGAGTCGGCTTCCAAAAACACTGTGTTAATGAAGCGTCGAGATCAGTGGCTTCCGTGGCATTAACGAAAGTAGCGGAACGTCCAGTGAATTTAGTGAAAACAGTTTAAATCAATGAAACGTCAATTTGAGCTCTTCAGATAGTTCTTTAAGTGACTGTGAAATGAAAGTTGAGAAGATAAACAAGAGTTTATCTGCAATAGGAGAAACCCCCGCCAAGAAAAAAATTGCAACAAAAGCGGTATCCCCATGAGAATTTTCAGAAAGTACGAAGTATTATCACAGATAAAGTTTCTCTAACTGAAGGTCCTACGACCTCCATTCAAAATAAGACAATAAAGGTATTATTAAGAAACGTATCGATTACTTTCACTCAACAGATGATAAGACGTTGAAAATTCAAATTTTGGCAATTATTGAAAGTTGGACATACAGGAAAATTAAACGACACTTCGCAACAACCGAACACATGATAAAAGTGGCGAAAAAGTTGGATCAAGAAAATGGAATTATGTCCAGACCTTATAGTAAATTCAGTAAGGCATTAGAACTGTGCATTGTAACGAAAGCTCTGGAATTGTAAGGTAAGCGAGTGCATATATTTGAAGTGAGTTGTGAAGGAGCAGAAACTTTCAAAGTGTGGGTCAAAACGTGAGCCACGAATCCGTCATTCAATAACCAAATACAATCGTAAAGTTACACTATGTCAAGAAGTACTTAAATTGCTGATTCATCCGAAGAAACCGACGACCAGTAACATAAGAATCGCGTCTGTCTACTACACACTGGTTCGTGAAAAATTAAAATTTTTAAAGTTACTGAGGTCCCACTCTGACTTTTTCTGGGGTTGTCAACAATACTCTAGTGCGTTTATAAACATTTTAAAACATTTTTAGTTAATCGAGTTGACAAAAATATTCAATTTTCAAAATTTAATTTAAAAAATGGAAATTCAGGAAATTAAATATTTTGCAAAATCTCAAAAATTAAACATGTTTTTAAGTTGCGAATGGAATTTAAACGGAGTTTCTATAATTAGTATATTCAAATATGTGTTATTTTTAAGTTAATGATCCGCGTCATTTTTAGCAAATTTCATTATGCAAAATTGCCGAAAGTAATAAAGTTAGAAAAAATAAAAATACATGTGTAAACTTATTTGATCCAAATTAGAAAATAATTAAAAGTGTGAAGGTCAAATTTTGGTCTTTTGTGTGCTATTTGTCGTGGAGTATCTTCCTTAGGCACGAGGGAGTAAACATCTGATATTTAAACGTGGTCTTGGAGAACTTTATGAAAAAGGAGTATTTTTTGCGTAACTTCTACTTGATATTAATGAAATTTATAAAAAAATAATTTTCTCAAAAACTGCTCAATTTTTTTTTCTTCCATGGATAGAACAAGGGACGCTGAACAGAAAGGCGCAGGTCTCATTTTCGTTGAACTCTCTGGATTTTCGATAAAAGAAAAAAAGGAAAGAATGCACAAAAGCATGTGCTGTTTGGGCACCGCGAGTTTTTCATAGTTTATCAATTTTTTCGGTTCACTAATAGTTTAAAGGAAACGAGTCTTTGAGAAGATCATAAAAGAGCTCTCTCTTTATAAGGAAATTTTCGTTGCTGCAGAATTGTAGAGAAAATGTCCGTTGAAAATTTCTGATATGCGCAGTTTTGAGCTTATTTACATGCAAAACCTTGGAGATTTCATAAAACTTTGTCAAACATCATTGGAAGTAGTTTTATTCAGAAATGTTTATTCAGGAAAAATTCAGTTTTATTCAGAAAAAAAAATATAAAATAGAGCAGTAAAGTAAATATTAACGTACGTATGTAGTATGTTAAAAATATGTTTACAATTTCTTAAAATCAAAATGTTTAATCGAGAGGTGCCTCCAGGATTTTTCTCCAGCCAACTTGTTTTCTAATAAAGACGTATTCATTTCTGCTGAATGCAACATGAATTTTATTTGTGGGCTTATTGTTAGTGTTTATAACCTTAACAATTGTTGTGTTTAATACATTTCATTAGTATAGAAAATTAGTAAAAGTAATTTTTTGGAACATGTATCACCGATTTTGGGGAGAGGTTTTTGCCTCATGAGCTCCCCACTGTGTGCCCAATCATTTCATCAAAATTTCCCCAAAGTCTTGTAACTTTGTGCTTAGCTCAATTTGCATCTGCATGCATTTTTTCTGCAAAATGCAATGCTCAGTCTGTAAAAAAGTTTAACTAAAAAACTGCGAGCCTTTGTTGGGAAATTTTGTCAAGATTTTTTTTTAATTTGCACCTTTCACTCAAATTTTCAAAAAATGTGAAAGGCATTAATGTTCATGACAATAACTGAAGAAAAAATTCATTCAGAAAATATTTATATCCTCAAAAATGAAGATGTAATGTATAGGATGGATGTAAGAAGGATGAATGTAGGATGGATGAAGATGTAATGGATGGATGGATATAATGGTCTATGAAATTAGACATCTTAACAAATTTCAAAAATTCAGAGATAATAGTGAAAATCATACTTCTCTATCTTTATAAGCGTATTTTACTGTAAGAAGCTGCAGGCGAGAAGTCTAAAGGAAACGAGCAGTGCTACAGCACATATTTTTTTGTATTATTTATGAAAGATCACTCAAAATTATGCAATAATTACTCACTTCTTCAAAACATTTTAATGACATTGTGAAAGATCTAATTTTAAAGAACAGATTTTGAAGATTAAGATTTTCCTCAACAAAATCTGTTATTAAATGAGAGATCTTTAAATAAGATCAAGCACAGATTCTCGAAAATATTTAGTTTTCTAGTAGTTTTTAGGATAGAAATTTAAAAACAAGATTTTCTCAGAAACGGCTACAAATACTTTCTTTAATTTTTTGTCGAATAGAAGGCAATTTTTTGTCAAAGTTCACTGATACAAATGACTCAAAAAGGTTTAATTTTTATTGAACTCCCTGAATTATGAAAATAATGAAAGTAACAAATAATGCGAGAAATTATGTGCTGTTGTAGCACAACTAGTTTTCAACTAATCAGTGTAGAATTCCCCACATTGAGGGATTTTTGATCGCTTTTCAGCACTCTCAATTGCATAGAGCAGGCAAGCAAATGCAGAAGAGCAAATGTGCCATCTTGGGCCGTGGGGCGGCAGCGGCCGCGCGCCCCGACGCCCCATGTTGTGCTGCGCGCGCTCCCTTGGGCCTTGTGCTTCATAATCTTGTGCGGCGCCACACCGCAACGCAAATGGAACACGTTGCGGTTTTCTCATGGTGCGGTTAAACGGCCGTTCGTCTGTTGCCCCTCGTTGTGTACCCACGCCGTGCGCGCCGGCCGTCCTCCGACACCGCCCTGCGCCGCCCAGACCGCAGTGGCAGACCGCAGCCTATGCGCAGCATAAAATCCCCTCCTGCAAACTCACCCTCCCACTTCTTCTCTGCATGTTGATGCAAAGGAGCATATCAACGTTATTTTCTCTCAACTGGTCTTATTTATTTATTTATTTTACGCCAAAAAACAGTTCAAACTGCGTATGACGTGCTATGGGGAAAAGTGAATTGTGTGCACATTTTCAAAATTATGTGATCCAAATGTTCAAAATTATACACTAGGTCATATACTACTTAAATTAAATTTAAAAAAACCTTCCCATGTAATAAAATCTATTTTCAAGGATAACTAAGCAATAAATTTTGGTAATTTGAATAATTGTATTTCCCACTGAATTCTAGAAGACGTGCACAGAAAATGAAGTTACATTTATTCTCAATTTAGGTCTCAATATACATTGTCAAAACTGTTCATTAAAAACCTTCCGATTACACATCCGATTTACAGATTTGGTTATTGAGTACATGAGTCAGACTTTTCTTGTTTAAACACTGAACATGATTTGCATCACATACTTTTTTTCTCTGCAAAAAAAGAGGGGAAATTAAGAATCATCCAATGACAATGATAACTCTTCTAAATTGAGAAAATTTTCAGTTTGAAATCTTTATCACAAAATACTTCAAAACGTGCCCATGTCGGCAGTTTTTTCTTATAAGATAGATAAAAATATTATCAGTGCGAATAAATTCAATGTGCGCTTTATCATTGCATAACGCGACAAGCACACATGGAGAGACAAAATCAGGACGGATTAGCACAACGAAAATCACGCACATGTCCAGCACATGCCGTAATCGTGTGCTTTTATTTTATGGATAGACCGCCGTAAGGCAAATGAGAAAAGTTAACAACACCAGTAACATTCCACATCGCTCACATTGATATCTGTTGGTCGCGTTTTCGCTAATTAGAAGGGAATTTCATTTGGAAAGGCAATTCTCGAGTGGAGCGTTTAAATGATGGCAGCTCTGCGCTGCCGCAGTGGCGCGGCGTGCGGGGATGCGGTGCGAGCAGCGAGGGCGCGGGGCGCGGGGCGCCGAGCGGTGGCGGAGGCCGAGGACGGGCGGGGGCGATGGATTTGCGGCGGGCCGGCGCGGCGTCTGCCGCCCGCCACCAGAGGTGGCGGGACGTGGGCTGGAGGCGGAGCGGCCGCCGCTGGAGGGCTAGGCTGGTGGCGGTGGCGGGGGAGGGGCGCTGGATCAATGCTCCCGGCGCCGGCAGAAGCGCGGCTTACGAACGTGCCCTCGACGCCGCCGACACTCGTGGACGGATGAGCGCGGAGCTCGGGGCGGCGGGAGGCTGGCACGCGCGGAAGCCGGCGCGGCGGGGCTCGCAAGCCATGCTGCCACGCGCAAATGAATTGATTTTCCCGAATACAATGCCCTCTCAGCAGACAGCTACATGCGAGAGAGAACGTCTCCGATTCGGACGGCCTCGCTTGTCAAAGGAAGGATTTGCTTGTCCCTTCGCGAGGCAAAGGCCGGCCGTTCACACATGCAATGATCAAAACAAGGACTATATCTCGAATATAACCAATACAGCTACACTATACTCTTTACATTATATATTTGCTGTCATCTTCATCCATCATATATTTCCATGTAATTTCATTATTAATTTAAGCGGTGATCATTAGCAATCAAGCACGGTGTATAGTTACTACTCAGTGTATTAGAACTTTATAGAAATTTCTTGAACTTTTAAATGACATGTGGTTCTTCTTTAATCAACACGATTTAAAAGCAAATTTTCAATCATATCGTATTCTAATTGCACGATATGTGCCAATTTGCATCATTATTATTCAATCATATCTTATTGCATCAGCTCGAAGCAAGAGAACTTTGAAGCACAATTTACTTCTCCTCAAAATAACGGTGCAGTGGAGATTCGCAAGCCACCTGCTGGGAACATTCTTCTCGCCTTTCCCTCCCGTGAGCTCGTCTCAGCGCGGGCGCGCGGCCCACGCTCCACCGCCGCTCCGCCGCCGCTCCCAGGGCAGCGGCTGCTCGTCAGCGCGCGGCCGCGGGGCCGGGGACCTCTAATGAGGCACGAAGGCATATACTAGTGCTGTCTCAGCACCACATTCTTCCTCGCAATATTTTCAACTTTTGCAATTTTCCAAAAATTAGAGTGTTGCAACGAAAGTGGAAACTGCGCATTTTAAATGTTTTTACTCTATTCCAAAAAAATTAAGAAAAAATGAAGCCGTTTATGAGGTAATGCTTTTTTTACATTGCCTTAACTTCAAACCAAAAGTACGAGAAAACTACTTTTTTTCAGATAATTGTACATGATCTTACGTAAAGGTCTATTTTTTTTTACATCAGACAGAGTTGATGGAATATCAGACCAGTACGAATTTCTGTCTACTGCTGTTGCTCTTACCGAGAAAAAAATTTAAAGAAAAAATTGGGAGCCGTTTTTGAGAAAATACCAATTGCCTTCATTTGACGCGAAAACTACTCACAGTACCGAAAAATTGTACTTGACCTTATATCAGGATCTATCTTTGAACAATAGATTTCATTGCAGAAACAAATTCTTTTTGCAATGTTGTAATCGTAGGAAGATGCCAAAACGTTTGAACTTTGCAATTTTCGAAAAATCGGTGATTTCAAAGAAAATGAGGATTGTGCCATAGTTTTAAGCGTCCTTTACTTTATCCGAGGACAAAGTTTAATCAAAAGGTTTGGTGCCATTCTTAGAAAATTTTGAAAATGTTTTTGAGATTTCATGTAAAGTTCCTTCAAAAATAAAAATATCCGATTGAAACTCTCCAAGCCTCATGTTCCTTAATATCGATCAGGGAATATCAATTTTGGAGAAAATCGGCTGAACAGATTAGGTGTAGCATTTACCACAGACGGACACACAGACAGGCACGTTTGCAGTCAATCGATTTTTCGGTATAAAGGACTTACAAAGCACGGATTCTGTCTACACCACGTGTTAGAAAAAGTAATTTACTATTTTTTTAGTCCTTTCGGAAGGAGAAGAAGTCCTTAAAGGAAGACTGGTTTATTTTCCACAACGTATAAGATACATGAAACCGCCGTAGGCGGTACATAAGACAAAGAAGACATAAATGGGTCTTCTGGTTTGCCATGAAGTCGTGTTCTGGAAGTGGGATGCGATCTGGTCCAGAATCCACATTCTGGTGCCGCGAGGTTAGGCACGATGTTGACTTCCGGTTGGGGGGGGGGATCCTCGACGGTGGACGCGGCCACAGTCTGTAACGCGCTGTGACGTTGGTGAAGACTCTCGACTGTGATGTAGCTGTGACTCGAAGCGACTGCGTTGCCACTGGGTTGTGACTGCTTTGCTAGGCAAAACTGCCATATGTAGCGACGCCGCCAGCAATTGAGAGAGCCGGAACAGCGGCATGGCTGGTCAGGCAACTCGTTCGCCTTAGCGCTGCATGAACAGTTGCTGCCGCGCACGATTTAAACGTCGGGCACCTACACAGCATTATTACTACTAATTACTAAAGTATATTTTCTTCGATCGATCTGAACGAACTCAAGGATTTGAGAGTTTCAAAAACATATTTTGATTTTGAAGATACTTTATATGAAACCTTAAGAACATTTCATAAATATTCTCAAAAAGACACCAAATTTTATTTATTAAACATAAAAGCACTGCAAGCGTAATGAGCGCTTAAGATAATGGCGCAAGTCTCACGTTCGTTAAAATCTCAGATTTTTTAAAAATTGCAAAAGTGCTAATTTTTCGTGAAATATTATTATTATTATTATTATTATTATTATTATTATTATTATTAGCCTACAATATCCAGTAAAGAGCAATAGCCTCCTGCCTTAGTAGGTTGATATTTGTAAAATCATCAAGACAAATGAAATATACGCAATTTTATTCCTTTCACAATTTTTTCTCCAAAAACGTTCAAAGTTTTTTCTTTAAATTTTCTTCTCAGATGTATCAAGAAACGACAAAAAATATATTGCTAATCCCCTTTTCGGCTAGCTCATCGTTTTTTAGAAAATTACAAACTTTTAACACTTCAAAACCACAAAATTGAATATAGAGATTTTTCTCTTAGACTAAGACTGTTCCAAAATCAGCTCTTTAAAAAGGTCATGTACAGTTTTTTTAAACGAGTAGTTTTCGTATAATTTGGGCTTGAAATTAATGCAATTTATAAAAAGTTCTCAAAAACTGCTCAAAATGATTTCTTCAATTATTTTTCCACATATAGAAGAACGGACGCTTAAAAGAATAGCGCGAATCTCATTTTCGTTGAACTTTCTGAATTTTCGAAAATTGCAAATTTAGAAATGAAGCGAAAAAGTATGTGCTGTTGTGAAAGCACTAGTTTAAATGACTGTCGAAATGCTAGTGTGGTAAAATAACACCAATGAATTCCTTACTCAACGGCGCCATGCGCATTTCCACCCGGTTGAATGAATGAAGAATGAATGAATGCCTCATTTTACGTGGCGAGACTCAGGCCATGAGGCCTGCTCTTCCGTCTGACCACGCAAATTTCGTGACGCTCCTTTCACCTAGGGTCGTATTTATGAAGCTTTGCTAGCAGAGCTCCTAGGGGCCTGCCATCTGGGGGCTTGCTAGGAGGACAAGGGGCGACGAATTGGCTGGGGTCCGTTCATTAATCGCAAAACCGAACACTGGCAGGCTCCTGGCTGAAGTTTATAAATACGGCCCCTACTTGGGAAGAAAGAAGGTATTACTTGGGCAACGGAACAGGCAGTTTGAATTTTGCTCGGAGGCTTGAGGATCTTTTACATACAGTAAATCCACTAATATGGGACAGCCGGCTTTACTTCCCCTCCGAAGGAAGGCGTACGAAGGAATTTTTCGCCCTTAAAAATCCACGGCTTCGATCGGGTTTGAATCCGCAAACTTGGGTCTAACTTGGTCGATACGCTGTTATACCATCGCCGCCGACTCGGGGCATATGTTACGAATGAAACATCAAGCTCATTCTTCACAAAGTGATGTATGGCAGTGCTGATTAGGTTTATGTAACGTGTGTTCTCGATGGATCTATATCAACTAGGCATATACATATATATATATATATATATATATATATATATATATATATATATATATATATATATATATATATAACTGCGCCGTTAGAATCTTTCGCCACACGTTGAAAATTAGGAATGTTTTTCGATGTGTTCAGCGTGACTAAACGCATGTCTTGCAGATCTGATAGATCAGACCAGTGCAAGTCACAGAATTTTGATATCCTATTCGATCACCTTCAATTTTAATACCACCATAAATGGACGGTACTAATTTATGTTATGAACCTACAACCTAGTAAGGCCCAGGCAATGTGACACGTTATTCGAGACGCAAGGCACATCTTTTGTGCAGCCGTAATGCCAATTGGCACACGAGCTTTGTCGTCTTGACTAAGGAAGAACACGTCTTTGGGTTCTAAAAAGGTTCTAACGTTTCCAAAGGGAATAAGATGGTAAAACAATCCCCTAAACCAAATGACATTTGAGTAGTTACATTATAATTCTAACATAAAAATAATATTTTTTAAAGGTTCCTTAACCCCCGTCCCACCACCCATACCCCTCTACAGCCAAAACATGTATTTAAATTTTAATTTTTTTGTCAACTTAATGCTATTTTATCTGACTGAAAAAATGTGATGAATAAGAAAACAATGTATACTATGAGAGCAACATTTTTTGGTACTTTGACCAAATTCAAACCCAAAAAAATTTTTTTTAAAAAAATGAAAACATCTTTTTTTGTCCTTAAACCCTGGAACACGCTCGAAAAGTATCTCAAAAATTCCTCTTAAAACACAAATTGTGAATTTTTTTCGACAGCTGGGTTACAGTTAAAAAATAAAAACAATTTTTTCGCCTTTAAATTACCTTGACTGCTTTGGATACTTGGCTGATACTTTGGAAATGAGTACTTTAACCTGTGAATAATTTAATTTCAAAATTTGTAATTATTAGAACATTGTTTTAATTATATATACTCTACCTTACATTTCATAGTTATTAAATATTTTGCATTTTTAATTGAAATTATAAAAAAATAGGGTACCTTTGTCCGAAATGGTAACACTTTCTCTTTATTTCGAAGATGCTCAGAATTAAGCCCTTTCAGCTTATTTTCTAGATTCTGTTGAAAACCGTTGGCCTATTTAACAGAATTTCAAAATCCAACCATTTGTTTTTGCAAACGTTTGGTGGTATCAATAAACACTAACTTGTATTGTTTAACCAATTCTTGAAACGATTTGTTTTATGGATGTTTTTGTTCGTTATAACTTTAAAGAAATTTGAACATTAACAATCACAATTCAAAATCAATGATCAATCATTACAACATATTTTCCAATTAAAATGAATGGACGGGAAGAATCACTGTAACTGTTGTTTACATGTTATTAATCAGTAAATTATACTTTATTATATGATATCTGTATAATACGTATATGCAATTCAATTATTCCTCCTTTTATAAAGTTAGCGATATGTGAGTGAGATTATGACCGTTTTCTATTCAATTCCTAAATAATAAATAAATTATATAACCTTCAAACGATTTACCTTAATACAACTGCATGATCTGTCACATGCTAACTTCAATAAATATTCTTTAAAAACTGAAATTCGACTAGGACAGTAACTATTTCAATTATTATATTCACGTTTTATATACGAACGAATCGAGCTCGAACAAGTTCTCAAACGAGTTCAAAATATCAAAATTTCAAATGAGATCAGTAAAAATCAAATCAATTTCAAATTAGATCAGTTCAAAATTCAAAATTTAAGTAGTATATGACTTAGTGTAGGGATCACAGAATTTTGAAAATGTGCACACAATTCCCTTTTCCCCATAGCACGTCATACGCAGTTTTTTAACTGTTTTTTGACGTAAAATAAATAAATAAATAAATACTGGCAACCTGCCTTAGTAATTAAACGATCTAATTCTAGGCAATAGATAGCGAATTACATAATTATTGGTGCTCAACAGCAAATACTGTCTCGCATTATTTGTAGCTCTTCATTCTCTTCTTACGAAGTAAGGGCGAGGAATATTGGTAGATATCGTTTGTTGCTATCTTGTTATTTCGAAATGTAAATTGGCAATATTGATGCAACTGCAAAGTGGAATATCAGTCAATATTTATAAACGAAGAACAATATTTAATAAGAACGTTCATTTCTAATTAAACTCCCTCTCTCCCGCCGCTCAATTTTTTACATCTTCCACATCTCGCCCTCCCCTAATACGAACACATTTTTGAATTATCCCTTATGTGAAAGGTGCAAATGTTCTCGGCTCACCTAGTGATGCCGTGTGCAAGACTGTGACGGTAATGCTTTGGTATCACAGCCTCGGACGTGGCATTACCCGGACAGTGGAGGTCATTCGCATTGGCAGCCGCGGAAGCCTCCCTCTTCTCTTCAAATGGAAGGTGATACAGTTCCGGGCTGCTTAAGTGGGCGGTCCACTTGGCGTGCCCCGGTCCAGCGCTAATCTGCGGGCAACCGGTGTGGCCCGATGCTTGTTGAGTCAGGGGAGAGGAGGCGCGCGAGCGCGATCGGCTCCGGTCTTAGTAAAGGAGTATGGCACGCGGGCACTTTCGGCGGAACACCTCTTGTGGGTCAAACCCCTAACATGCAAGAGGTTTGACCCGCCATCAAGTAACAAACAAGAATGGATAATTTAATAAAATGATGAATTAGTAAGAATTACTGACAAAATTAAAGAGAATCAAAGTTTAAAAAAAATATTTTGTTAATGATAACAAAGAATGTTAGCACCCATAATAACAATAAATGGGGTGTTGTCAATCATGTGTATAACGTTTATTGTTCATTGATAAATGTAGATTAATTGTTCTCTGATTGAATATCTCTGTTCTCTGAATGAATTGTCTACGATTAACGGGAGAACAAATATTATAAAAAGATGAAAAAAAGAGATGAAATGAAAACATCGACTATTCAAAAACAGTCATTCAAATCTAATCACCAAAACGAGAAATTTCGTTAACAGAAATGACAGCACTACTGTTATCTCTGCTATCAGACACTGAATTGTGAAAATGGGAAATACAATTTTAGAATAGATGTTAATCTTACGGTACCCGGTACGGGCACCCGATAGGTTTTGGTTCTTCCATTATGTTTCGGTTTCTAGAAAAATGATATCTATTCAAAAGAAATATTTACGAAGTCTACTGGCATATTTTTCCAAAATTTCATCACAATTGTGTTGCTAATAATACGGCTACGTATTGGGTCAAACCTCCTTCAACTTAGGGATACCTCAGAGTATCCTCCCAACTTAGAGATACCTACCTACCTACCACCTAGGGTTACCAACCGCCCTCCATTTGGGAGGAAAGTCCTCCATTGACGTCAATTGTCCTCTCGTCCTCCTTTGTATTTTAAATGTTCTCTTTTAGTAAATTTTAACATTTGTTGTCATTTATTTTATCACATGAATAACATCTGCTGCGTTGTATCGTTTATTTCATTTAGAATAGAAAATATGAATATCCTCTTTCGGAACGCTGACACACACGGAGAGAAATGTTACGGTACAGTGAACAATACATGTTTAGTAAGCATTCATACAGTAAATAGAATTATTCCTGTCAAATTTACTAAACAGACTTTGGTTTCGTTTAGTACAGTACTGGAAACATAAATTGATCGCGGCCGTCTGCGGCTAAGTTCAGCTTTTGCAAGGCTTGGACAGCCCTTGTCATGATGAAACGTCGCAGGCGGAGCCTCACAAACCATCGTAGCCAATCTCAACGCAGGGGGGAGTGCCCTAACAAAATTACGTCGTACAAAATGACGGGCGCCGCCAGTTCAGATGTGGAAGTATTTTCAAATGAAAAATACATGAAAGAAACACTTCAATGAACATGAAAGTAAATTCATTGAAATATATATGAACTCATAGCACTTAACCACTGTTAACACAATTCTTTTTGAAGAAATTACATTGATATCAGATAAAATAACACTAATTTTAGAACAATTACGTTCTTATAGATATTTAAAGTCCAATATTCTTGTCCAAACGCAATTTATGAACTTTATCAAATGACCAGTTTACTACAGAATTTTGAGATAAGAAAAACGATTATAATTGCATATTTTCAATTGTTCATATGTATATTACATTTGCAAAAATGCAAAATACTGTCTTTCTCGAATCGTTAGGACTTCTAGGGAACCATTTCAATAAAAGAAAGTAAAATTCAAAGACCAGCTGTATATTTATCATTAAAGTAACAATTAAACTAGATATAAAGCAATTAATTTGCATCTCATGTCGAAATTGTTATTTTGCTATCATCAAATCAGGGGCAATTTGTGGACACTCCCCGGCAGAAATAGCTAACATTTCGGAATTGTTTATAAAATTGTTAATTGTTGGAAAATTGTTAATTCGCAGTTTTTGGTTCTGGGACATCAGAAAACCCTTCCCACTTTAGAATTGCAAAATTTGGAAATTGTTTATAAATTTTTAAATTTTACAAAAAAACGTATTGCTTTTTTAAAATTGCCTTTAAACGAGATGTAAAATTCCGCAATCCGATTAGCGCTTCCTTTCGTTTTCGAGATACGTAAGTGTTTATAAGAAATTAGCATGTCATGGCAACTTTTTTTGGCAGTTCCCACGTTAAGCTTTTCTATAAGCCGTTTTGCATCGGCTCGCTTAGTTTCTCCGGCAAATACATTTGAAGTTCCTAACGGGGTGGAGGGGACAAGCGTCCACAACGCTTCCATTAATTGCCACGAAAATTGTTGCTGGTTAGATATTCCTGGTTTTCAGCTCCTTAATTTTTCATTTGATTCTAAATACGTTAAGTTCCATTTGTTTAACAATTACAGCATAAATTTTAAAATACTACTCGAGTCGGTAACCGAACAATCTTCAACTTGGGAGCAAGAAAGAGTCATCAATTGGCTTCCAGAAATACCTCCCGGTGAAAATTGCGTTCTTCCTCCACACGTTTCAAGGCGAAATAGGCTGAGCTTGTAAGCGTAAATCGTAACACTCGCTTTCCCTCGAGAAAGCCTTTATACACCTTCTTAGGAAGCCAATTCTTTACATATAAAATTGTGGAAAATTTTTCAAATTAAATATACAAGAAAACAATAATTTTGCATTAATTGTCTTGACGTATAAATATAGACATTAAAGCTTCCGGCTCCTCAGTATTCACACGTTCCAAATACGAAATACATTGTTATACCATTCACATTTTCATTCTAACCAGTAAGTCTGCTGCCTTTAGAAGCATATAGCATCAGCATGGAATATGCGAAAAAGTAATAATACTATTATAATATTGTATTGACATATGTTTATTTATGGACATTTGTAATTGAAGGAATGTGAACTTACGTATGCAGTTAAGTAAATTTCAATGAAGGTGCAAAGTTTGCAAATAAACAAGTTTTTAAAATTCAATTATTCCAAGTTCAGAACAATTCCTAGACGCATTCTTTTCCATTCGACACTAACACGCCAATGATTTTTGACACTACCCTCTGAATCGAAGTGGATTGTTTGAGGTCATCGCTTATCGCGTCAAAATCATGGAAGTTTACACGTCTTCGAAATACGTATACGCCGAGGTCATCTTCATGAAACACAGAAAATCTCATATGAAAGAATCAGTCGTCATTTCAACAATGAAGCTACTACGACATAATAATCATAATATCCTCAATTTCGTTTACTTATTGTGTTCTTTCGAGCGTGCTCCGTTTCTCTGAGTAGCAAACATTAACATAATCGTTAAAATTAAAAGTAACGATTTAGGATGAAGAAGTTCACATCTCTTTATAATTGTTTGTAGAAAGTCATATCAGGTTAGTATTATTGTCAATAAAATTGTAGTTTTATTTAATTTGAAATAATTGCTTGGATATTTTGGGGTTTAATTAAGAAAATATAGCTACCCGAAATTGACGCTATGAAAAGTAAACATTTCGAGGTTTCCACTACGAGACGTATTTAGTCGTCCCTATTCATTCGCTTAGTATACAGCAATCGCTTTCATTTATCATCGATCAAGTTACATAGGGTTTCTAATGTTTGTATGATACCGGGTGTCCCACCAAATATGGACCACCCCCATAACTTCTAAACGGTTCAGGGTATCGAGTTGCAGTTTTCGCTGAACAATACAAAATCTTGGGGCAGGTAACATGCTGGTAGAGGAATTCTCTATAATAGTTTTAGTTTTCGAGAAATTTAATCTTCTCTGATTTTTTAAATTCAACTATATATTTTTTCATCAGCAATGTTATCATCATGAATATTGGAATAAAATGATTTATCATATGTTAGTATTTTAAGAGTAATTTGAGTATAAAATTAGATTTTTTGGCATCAGATTTTCAAGTAAAGGGTAGCCATTGCAACAGTCGTCGTTTTGGGAAGGTGGCCTTCGCGACGTTGATACTGTTTTGTGAATTCTCTTAAGAGAGGAGTGTGAGAGAGATGGCCGTGTAGGATGAAGGTGTAATTGCAGCAATTCATGATCTTGACATGAAAAACATATGAACAAACATCAATTTTAACGATCTGAATGAGAATTTTTTCCCAGTTGTTCATCTGAGTTGAACTTTTCTTCTTCTGAAATTCCAAATCAACGATAATCGAAAAAAACGAAATAAAAATATTGTAGCGAAAACGATAATAATAATAAAATTAATAATAATAATAATAATAATTATTATTATTATTATTATTATAAAGGTCATTTCTAAATTTACAAAACTCGAACTCAGTGCAGAAACAAGCTATCACTTTAATGTATGGGAAGCGAATGAATTCTTAAAGATTTTCATTGTAATATCTTGATTAATTCATCAAATAATAGATAGGTAGACATTTTCTCTTATTATTCACAGTAACTTAACTTCGTATTTAAACACGTACTACCAGAAGAACAAAGTAATAAAAAACTTGAAATACTCTTGACAGTTCTATCAGTGTAACTACCAAACTTTAACAAAAATGCATATCTGCAGTCGCTACTGTTCATTCTGATTAGAGTTTCTCATTTCATAGCGCCAAGTGCTGCCTCAAACTTGAAAATGCAGAAGACGGAAGTGTACAGTTTTCTTTTCCATTCAAGAACAGCAGTCGTATAATTGCAAAGTGGACGAGTGATCATTTTAATTAAAAATGACATTTACCAACGAAGAGACGGTGGTTGGCTTCTTATTCAGTTTGAAAATGATATTTATTATTATTATTAACATCTTCTTTACGCTACCAACTTTTTATATCGTTCTTTGGAACAATCAATGTTTTGAAATTTTAGTAGAAGGCAAGTTAAATCCAAATAAATAAATGGAAAATTCCCATTCTGATTGTCAAAATTGGTATTTCTTAGCGTGATGTCTGTGCCATCACTAAGAATTACTGTAGTTATGCCTCTTATCCCCCACTGCCACCCCTCTCAGTCAAGACGCAACAGTCTAGACGTCGTGATGGCCACCTTCCTCAAAAGCGAGAGTTGCAACGATTACCTGTTTAATTCAAAATCACATGTCAGAAAGCCTAATTTTATACTCAAGTTACTATCAAAATATTAGCAAATGATACATCATTTTAATCCTCTTTTCATGTTCTATCCATTGCTGGTGATAAAAATATATAGTTCCATTTAAAAAATCGAAGGTGATTATATTTCTCGAAAATTAAAAATATTATAGATAATTTCTCTACGGCTCGTTACTTGCCTCATGATTCCGCATTATTCAGCGAACACTTCATTTCGATATCCTGAACCGTATAGAAGTTGTGGGGGTGGTCCATAGTTGGTGGGACCCCCTGTTTATGTAATAACATTAGAACTGCATTCTCACGGGCAGGAATTCGGGCTCTGTAATTATTCTTTTTTGCGTGTAACCTACTCTGTGGTGTGTGAAAGTGTATTTATTTATATATTTATTTTTACTTCCTCGTAAACATTCGGAGTAACAAAAGTAATATTTAGAGAGGTATGTATGTAATGTTGCAGTAAATCGATGTCGAGAATTTAATGGAATTACACGTTTTAGGGGTCTTAAGTTACCAAGAGAGTGTTGTTATTATATCAAAACGTCCGTCTCTCCGTCCATGTGTCCGCTGGTCTGTCAGTCTGTTTCTCTGTTAACACTGGTGTGTAAACTATTCGTAGAATTTTTGTCAAAACTAATTTTCCATTAACGATCTGGCCCGAATCGAGGCCCTGCGATTTTGAAAATAATTCTTTAAATTTTGGGGTAATTTTGTTGAAGCCCCTGGGAAGCATTTTCAAACTTTTCTTAAAAACGGCTCCAAAGTTTTTCGACCTACATATGTAACCACAGTCGAACATCCGCCAACGTCGGAACTCGAACTCTAGGGCCTCGCGGTCAGTAACGTTACAGGGAAAACTGTAACGATGCCACTGAGCTATCGCAACCTTTGCAACGTGTACTTAAAAACATTGTAAGTCTTTTTCCATACAAAGTTTTAATTTTTTTAATATTACAAATATTCAATTGATTCATATTATTCGTGCGCATAGTAAATTTAACTTAAAGCTTCCTGCTTGAATCGTGTGTAACAAATCGGACAAATTGTATATTTGAAAAAATTATTACAATAAATTAATTAATTATTACAATTAATACAATGAAGATCTATTGAGCGACAAAATGATATTCCTCTAAAACTGAAAAATGTACCGAAACGAATGTTTGCTATTCTGTCAGTTTTCTGTCTACTATTCGTTACTTCTGTGAACGTTGTCTGAAGAATACACTGCGTTAGACGAAAGATAATTATACATATTTCTTTCTTAATGAAATCTGCTCTTCATTATTAGTCTTTCAAATCATCTCATGTACACGTTTCTTAAAATATGAGTGTTTTTCGCAAAAGGTTGAGTTATATAGTGACAATATATATGTTTTCGAACACCACCAATACACATGCTGGAGATTTATTTACAAGTGCAATCGTTTTAAATACTAAATTTTAAAATACGTTTCATTTAGAATTTTGTCTGAAATAAACAGTAGCTTTTGCGATTTTTCGAAAGAATTTTCTGGCATCAAGAACATTGTAATATTCAAAACATTACATAAGTGACCTGCCAAAGGACAATATCGTAGCGTATTTGGTTGGGTGGCTTCTTCTTTTGCTGAAGATCTAGGGTTCAAATCCTTGCCGGCACTACTCAATTTTTATTCTTTACATTAGAGTATGTATCTGACAAACGACTTTGAAATCAGTTGTAGACGTGAATTTTTTTTATATCGTTTTGCTTTTCAATAATTATATATTTTTTTGTCTCTCAGTCGTGTCTCTGTCGTTTCCTTAAGGTTTATTTGAAGAATGAAGTGTTAGTAGTATAAAAGTTGTAATATATTAGGTAACCGTTACCAATAAAACAAGAAAATAAGACCGGTTTTTTATTGTTTGTATTGGTAGTCAGATGAATAGAAAGTGAATAACTGCGTCAATGGTAGGTGCTTTTTTTAATTAAATATTTTTGAGAATCGACTAATTACCAGCTGCACTGAAACCCTTATTTTCCGAAAGAAAGCTGTAACGGCTATTCAAGCCAGCAGTGTAATTTTTGTTATCCTGGCTGGGAAGCGATAACCGAGCAAGTGGCAACAGCTCAGGATTTAGCAACAGGGCATTGGACACAGGAGGCCTGTGGCCGCCGCTTGGCCCTTTAACACAAGGATGGTTTCTTCATTGTAGGGAAGAAAGTGAGAGGGAATTATGTGAGCTTATTGCACTCGTCGGTCACAAATCATGTGCGACCGCGCCATGTGTCTGCCTGAATTTTGACTTTTGCAAACACGTTAGGAACGTATGTTAGCACGGTGTTTAAAAAATCTGTTCCTCAATGCTTCTGTGCGAAATTGCTTGTATTTTGATCTGTACGGGAATTCGTAAACGTGTTTTTAATTAAAAATTTCACAAAACAATATGAATATTGACATCTATTTTTAACATGAATAAAGTAATATATTTACCCAACAGAAACTTGAATTATGAAGACAGAATATTAACAAAAGAATTGGGATCCCTTAGACCAGACTTGTGCATCAATCCAGTAATGAAAATAGGTCGGACATTTAAGCGGTAAATATTCTTATATTTGGTGCCCTCCCTGGTTACTAATCTGGTCACCCTAGAGCCGCCACTAGATCATAGCTACCTTAAAACACTAAGAAAGCAAATTCATTCACGTCTTAAATTCCCTAACATTCACTGATCACATATGACCCCGTAGGTCATATGTAGTCAGTTATGGGATTGAAAATAGAAAATACTGTTTGTCTAATAAAAAAATATTTAACATGAGAGGTCTGAGAGACCGAAGTGTAATTGACCCAGCGACTACGGTAACGTTGCTGAAATCTATGTTGCAAAGACTAGAGACAATAATCAAAGCAAATGGAATTCATACCCAGTATTAAATAACGTAATATGTTTTGTTCAACAGGTGTGTACGAAGACTTTTTAAGCTTACAAAAACGGCCATTTTATTTTGTTTCCAAATATCAGAGAGTTGCTAACATTTTGAACTTTTGTAATATAAAGGAATAAGAAGAATATTCTTAGTTTCTAAACTTGATATCTTTATTCTTTCTAACATATCGTTCGTATTAGATTCGTAGAAGTTTCTGCTAGAGTTTTCTAGTTGTTCGCAGGGCCGTCCTTTGGCCTAAGCAACTTCCATGAGTTCCAACTTCAGACGGGGACATAGATAATTGAAATAAAATAGAATAGGATCCCCAATAAATTTGTATTACACTCTTAAAGCCCATAAATATGTAAAGGCATTTTTTTATTTTTACTGTTTAAATAGCTTCTTAAATATCGCAGGATTATTGATAAAAGTGATCAATTCCAAAAATTTGTGGTTTTGGATAAAAGGCATTTACAGGTATCTAAACCTTCCAAAAATCAGTGTACTGTTTTCGATTTTCATAGTATTGTAATGCTACATCTTCTATATTATTATCGTTTTAACATTAGTTTAATTTTTTGTTATTCAATTGGTCAATTTTCGCAAAAAAAATTGCAATTTTTTCAGTTGTGAGAAGACGCTAGAAAAATTCAAACTTTTGCAATTTTTGAAAATCCTCTTAACCGTGAAAACAGAACCTATGCCACTTTTATAAGTGTATTTTGCTCTGTTATTACAATAAATTTAAAGAAAAATTTTGAACAAAACTTTTGAGAAAATTTCGAGAATGTCCGTGGGGCTTGATCTAAAAACCCACAAGTTTTAAAGAATGGTTTTCAAAATTTCAAAGCTTCAACTACAGATAGATAGATGTTTCTTTAATTTAAAAAAAAATCCTACGCATGGTTTAAGCGCTAGTAGTGTTCACAGACGGACAGACGGCGGGCGTTTCGCTTGCAATTGAGTTTTCGGTATCAAGGACCAACAAAATAGGAATTCTGGCTACATCACATATTAGAGGACTTTTTTCTCTTAATTAAGCAACTGCATTTATCCACTTTTTCGTTATCAGGATCCGGCAATGAATTTTTTTCTGCCGAAAATCCACCGTTTTTTCGCGCAGCATTACATAACTTTCTCTACATTACGTATATTACTCAGTATATACGTAGGTATGCAAGAAAGTAAAAATGATATTTCATTAAAATCTGTCTCCTATTTATAATATACTCGTATAACTGTGTTCAGCATGCTCTTAATAATTCACTTGACCACAATAAGAGCATCAGTTAATCCCATACTGCAGTTAAGTGAATCATTTTTTCGTCTACGTTTCTGCATCCCACGAAATTTGCTAAAACTTGAAAATTAATAATTTGTATTACTGTTTCTTATATTAACTTCATATTATTATATAATAAGTTTGGCTAACTTAAGATGAACAAATGCAAAAAAAATAAATAAAAAGCATATCTGGCCCAGTTAACCAAACTGTCCTGTATATCAATACAAGTAACTGGAGTTATTTTCTGACGTTAACTATCCACTCCACACAATTTTGCGTAGTGTAACGATTATGGACAATGTACTGAAATTACATATTATAATGTTCTAACCGAAGTGCTAGCAGTACGTTTTTTCGAAATTTTGATTAATAAAAACTAATGCGGTATGCATGGTAATAGTCTAGTTTTTTGATATTACAATTGTTTGGTGATGGAAACACCAGAATAACGTTCGTAAAAAACTATTAATTTTAACTTACTTTCATTGAGCGAAATAACTTCTTTACCGTGCGATAAGTTAGAGCCCTGATGAGTCCCAACGAAAAAAGTACGTCTTAATCCATTTATCGAGTAGTTTATGCTAACAAATGAAGCTGAATAATAATGTTATCTTCTAAAATATTTTGATGTTTTGATAGCAGGAAAGTCGTCAAATGATGACATTAAGCGACAGTGTTGCGTAATATTCATTTTCCCACTTCCCAGGCAATATTCTGCGTCCGTTTATTTTCTGACTCCCAATTTACAACTAGCGAAAGCGTACCTCCCCATCTCCGTTCTGATAGACTGAAACATTTTCTTGAGAAACTTCAATAAAATATTTCAATAGTCTTTAATTTTTTAAACTTAATTTAATTAATTTAACTTACTTAATTAATTTAAGTTAATTCACAATTAACTTTGTAATTGCAGAATTACATGAATTCAAACGGATTGGTAAGGCTGTATTAGTATTTTTTGATATTTTGCGATGAAATAAAAAAAATAGTTCACGCATTGGTAGTGATGTAAAAAACCGATAATAATATAAACTTATAAACCCGTTTTTATATATTTATATTTTGAGACTTGAGATTTGAAATTATACGTGCAATTTTTCTTCTTGCAGCCGTCGACACTGTCGCTTTTGGGGAAAGTGGCCTTCGCGACCTTTCCCCTGTTCTCGCAAAAGTGCCGGCGCCGCGAAGGCAATCTTCCCCTAATGCGACAATGGCAACGGTTGCTAACAGGAAATCTCGTACATTTAGTTCAAAATCATATGTCTGAAAGTATAATTTTATACTCAATATACTATCAAAATATTAACGTATGTTACATCAATGCATTCGGCTATTTATGATTGTCTATCGCTAGTGAAAAAAATAGATGGTCCCATTTAAAAAATCAAAGATAATCAATTTTCTCGAAAACTAAAAATATTTCGAATTATATCTCTACCGCACATTACTTCCCCCATGATTCCGCATTGTTAAGCGAAAACTGCATTTCGATATCGGGAACCGTTTAGAAGTTATGAGGTGGCCCATAGTTGGTGGGACTCTGTATAATTCTATTTCTCAGAAAATTTTCATTACGAATTTTTCTATTTTCCAATAAATAAGCGCTTTTTACAACAGTTATTATGTTTTATTTAATAAAAACCTCATGAAAACATTGTTCTCTTTTGTTATTAAGTTACCCACCTCCCAGGAATGTTTCCGCGCTCAACTTTCTTTCGTTGCCCGCTGCAGCGACGATTTTGAGTGGCAGCACCCGCAAGGCATAAATAGGAACACGAATGCCCATGCGGGCAAAACTGACCGCCCTTGCTATAGATTCTGCTAGGATATTATTTGATTGACAGTCACAACTATTACGATCGCGACAATTTTACAATCTTTTATTTTAGTCATCAATATTCCCTTCGAGATTCTGAAAATTTTTTTCTGAAGCTTGGCATATTGTCAGTCCACTCTTAATGCAGGTATTCTTCAGCTCACCGATCGCAATAAGACGTGACTTGAACCGCGAGTACTTGGAAACAGCAATCTAGCTTAAATCAAGAATAACATTGGCATCAGTTAAATCCCATTCCTAAAATACATTAACAAAATTATATAAGAAACAGAAAACTGATTAAAATGCAAATAAAATTAAAGACAAAAAATTGAATTAAAACTATAATGATAATAGGACCACTATTTGGTATCGCAGTATTATAATAATTCATGAAGTCCGCAGAAAGGTTTCCAATCCCCAAAAGTTTTGTCCACACTAGGAAACGAACTCGCTTAGGTGCAGAGAGTGGTGTCCATGTCCACTACACTATTATCTCTCCAAGAATCACAGCCCCTCTGACACAAAAAAAGTTGGACAGATTAACACATGCTCATGAACGAGAATGAAGTATGTTTCGAACTTGACGTGGGGTCTCACAGTCCGCGGTATCTACTAATGTTTGAAAGTAGGGTGCGACTACTATAAGTCTGAGATCGCCTGTTGGAATTTACGTGTTTCGGGAACTACTGTATGAACAGAACATTTCAAGAGTTCAATTCAATAACACGGCGACTAGAGCAAGTGACCTCTCTGAGAGTCATTTCGAAACATAGGCGCGTGAGGGATGTTATGTCCTTGCCTTCAATGGAAATGGAAACAACGTTAATTAATGTAAGGAAGTATATGGATTTGGAATATATGCATTAAAAAAATATTTTCATCACAAAATTGCTCTCTCATTAAAATTAACTGAGCTCATGCTTAATTTCCCATACCAGACATTAGAAATTTCTATCATTACATGTCAATTAGTTATAAGATCGATTATTACAGAACAAATCATCAGATTGATGGTGTACTTCTCAATTTTGTCTGTGAAAAGTATACAATTGAGTGTTATAATAAGAAAGAAGTTTCGTCTTCCTAAAACATGTGTATACTGTTTAGTTGCATGTTTTATTTCGATATTTAAATGTGTGTAGCATTACAATGTAAACAAAACTCTTATTCGTTTATTATATTGAATTTAAATTATTTTTCACAATTTAATACACGACAAGAACGTGTTCCTACAAAAGGGAGTAACGAAGCATTCTCCAGGGGAGGGAAGTGTTATTGGATTGGTGCCACTTTCTACAGACTCCGCCTTCTATGCCTTTTAAGGCGAGGAGAACGGGGAAATCTTCCGAGGCTAGGCCACTTAAATTACTACAAGAGCCAATGATAAGCGTTGCTTGCCTTAGAGTTAAGGATTGCTCAAGCCCGGTGTCAAATCCACATTATTACTCTTTAAATTATTAACAAATGAGACATCATTGAATTTCTCTATTGATATATTCATTACAGGTAAAAAATATATGGTTGTATTTGAAAATTCACATGTGATTCAATTTCACCAAAATTAAAATTAATACACAGAATGTATCTGCTGCCTAAAACTTGCCTCGTGGAATAAATACGAAAATGATCTCTCATGCCACCGATCTGTCCAAAAGCATTTTGAAAAATAATTTGTTGATAATGAATTTCTTCGCTAGACGTTAAACATATTGGCATACACTTTGCACCACTGAATAGAATGCATTCAACCACAAAGAAATCTTCAAATTTGCAGGATAACAGTTCGTCTCAGCGTTTTGATATTTGCCAGAGAATTTATTTATAATAAAACGTGTGTCAACGATACATGAAGAATCGAAAGTTAAAAACAGCCTATGAGCAACAATTTCCACCGATTTGTCGTAAGTCACAAATCGTTAATACAATTTAATCAGCATTAAGCAAGATTGCAGTGGCAAAACTATTTGAATTTTATACTTGACAGCCAAGTTCGAATGAATTGGGGGTTGGAAACAAGTGAGGGTAGTCATCAGACGCTAAGATCCTATAAACAATTGCATATCTCGAAAACGAAAGGCGATAGCTCCGGTTGGATTGCGGAATTTTGCATCTTGTGTAAAGGGAAATGAGATGAGAGAATAAAACAGAATTGCAAAATTTGTAAAATTATAAACTATTTCCAATTTTTGCAATTCTAAAGTGGGAAGGGTTTTCTGATGTCCCAGAACCAAAAACTGCGAATTAACAAATTTGCAACAATTGACAATTTTATAAACAATTCCGAAATATGCGCTATTCCTGCCGGGGAGTGTCCCCAAATTGTCCCTGATTTGACGATAGCAAAATAACAATTTTGACATGAGATGCAAATTAATTGCTTAATATCTAGTTTAATTGTTACTTTAATGATAAATATACAGCTGGTCTTTGAATTTTACTTTCTTTTATTGAAATGGTTCCCTAGAAGTCCTAAAGATTCGAGAAAGACAGTATTTTGCATTTTTGCAAATGTAATATACATATGAACAATTGAAAATATGCAATTATAATCGTTTTTCTTATCTCAAAATTCTGTAGTAAACTGGTCATTTGATAAAGTTCATAAATTGCGTTTGGACAAGAATATTGGACTTTAAATATCTATAAGAACGTAATTGTTCTAAAATTAGTGTTATTTTATCTGATATCAATGTAATTTCTTCAAAAAGAATTGTGTTAACAGTGGTTAAGTGCTATGAGTTCATATATATTTCAATGAATTTACTTTCATGTGCATTGAAGTGTTTCTTTCATGTATTTTTCATTTGAAAATACTTCCACATCTGAACTGGCGGCGCCCGTCATTTTGTACGACGTAATTTTGTTAGGGCACCCTCCCCTGCGTTGAGATTGGCTACGATGGTTTGTGAGGCTCCGCCTGCGACGTTTCGTCATGACAAGGGCTGTCCAAGCCGTGCAAAAGCTGAACTTAGCCGCAGACGGCCGCGATCAATTTATGTTTCCAGTACTGTACATCAGACAATTGAAAATCGTAAGTGAATGTACAAATTGAATGTTCACTTTTACTATGCGTGTTTCGTAGACAAAACTATTCTGTGATTTTTACATCTCGTGTCGTCACAGTCACTAAACGTTGTTTAGTAAATTCAAAGTACAGGAGGCAAGCATAGGGGCGTTAGCATCGAGGCTGTGCAGCTCTCTCAGCTTTCCCGCGTTTTCATAAATCTGACCAATGGGAATGGTTGAACATACAGCACGTGCAGCGGAAGAATCTTTAGAGCCTCGTTTACTTCTCATCGCTTCTCAATGAGAAGTTCCTGAGAAGTTCTCTTCATTCATTACTCTTCCTGGTGGAGCCCAGCTGGTGTGTTCGTGAACGGTGAGGATTCTATCTTTGTGTTTTATTATAATTTTACTTTAACATAATGGCACACATAATAAATAGTGTCTCAGATCTACTTAAGATTTGGGGGTTCTCTGAATGTATTGCAGCTTTCGAAGGTAAGTCGAAATTATAAAGTCATCAAATATTAGCAGTGGAGTTTATAGGTTAAGATTATAAGTACTAATACTAGATGAGCAACCCAAACCCATGATGTGTGTTTTCATTTGTACTTGGTTCTTACAGCAGAATCCAGCAAATATAGTAAGTTTTCTTATTCAAGTAAAACAAAATTCTCATTTAATATTAAAATTAATATTTACGTGACCCGTGTACTGAATATTACTATATACGCATCAGTTTACAGGACGAATGGTTTAGTAACGCGCACTACGACCTGTTTAGTAAATATTACTACATGCAGCCGTAAACGCTATGGTTCGTTTAGTAATGTCCATTGCGACCTGTTTAGTAGATATGACAATACGGCATTCGTCAACGGAACTGTTTAGTAATGCCCATTGTGATCTGTTTAGTAAATACGACTACACGCGGTCGTCAACGCTATGATTCGTTTAGTACAGTCCACCAAACGCAGTTCGTTTTTGAGACCGTACATTTGTTGAACGAACATTTGTTGAACATTTGTTTGTTGAACGAACGGCCATTTCGTAAAAGCGACTAAGCACTTTGTTCTACGAAAATTTAGTTCCGTTTAGTTCGATATACTACGTAATCAATAGCATGGATTAAACATTTGTCTCCGTGCACGCATGCATGAAAGTGTCTCTGTCTAGCGACTAAAATAAAAAAGAGACGCTCAGACCATCTTCGTCTGCATTTTGTGAACGAATTTTTTCACTTGAATAGAGAGAAGAAAGAAATAGAGTTGACGTTAATCTAAATTAAATATTTGTAAAAAGAAATGTTGATGCGTTTTTTTTCTTGCTTATCGAGTGTCCTCCCTTCAACGTGAACATTGTTGGCAGGCCTACTACTACCCCTCATTGCATTATGTTTTTACAAATTAGTTTATGGCTATTATATTTCGTCTTACTGGACGCTTTTACATTACTATTTCAATTCAATATTTCGTGTCATTCACAAATGTGTTAACTTTATACTCAGAGAGAAAAATAAAAACCAATTGTTTCGTCCCGCACACTAAAAAGCTCTTCACTTCCCTTGTATGACTCCAGCAAGTACACAAGATCACTGATATTGGATTGATTGATAGTGATTTCGGGCGCGTCGGCTACTAGGGTCATTAGCCCCATAAGTGTAGGGCACGTTTTTTCCCGGGAGGTGGCGGTGGTCTTCCTCCGCAGGATGGCGAGAGCCGGCGCCAACTTACCGTTGGCTTACGGGGTTTTGCCCAACCAGGTTTCGCTCTGGTGAGCGAACACCGCCCCAGCTCTAAGTCTCCGACGGGTCTCCCGATGTATGTGGTAGTTTAGTGCATGTTGGTGTGTGTGTGTGTGTGTGTGTGTAAGGGGTGAGGATAGGACAAGGAAGAGGAAGGAAAGATCGCGCGCAGTCCGTGACCCGTTTATTAAGGTACTGTTCCGGAATTCGCCTGGTATTGATCAGAAGAAACAAGGGAAACTCTGGATCAGAGCAGCCCGCCGCAAGAATTCTCCTCAAGACAGCGACTGAATTCGATCTAGTTGACAAGCTAGTGTCAAAAAATTCTGCCACTGTCGGGACTCGAACGTAGGACCTGCTGGTCAGAGGGACTGCTGTGACATCAATTGATGCCCCGAGCCATCCCTCCCTAGTGCAGTTTTATCCAATATCATGTGTCCATTCCAATAAATAGAAGTAACAGGGATGTGCAGGATATGCAGTAAATAATAGTTTCTATACATTAGAGATGAAAAATATATATTGAAATCAGTTTTAACCAAGACAAAATCGTTACTTACGTGATTCGATTTTTACTTGCGTCGTTTCCTGGCTGAGGGAATATGGGCTCTTATGAGGACAGGAAATGGCAGAGTTCGGTGCGCTCGCCATTTAGCCAGGGTTAGTTTACGTGCCAGCAGCGCTGCAGGTAATCGAGTTATAGATCACTTAACTTTTATCAACTAGTGGTCCTACTAATGCTTTCTCACATTGTTTGCAACGGCTAGGCAATATTATAACACTACATGAACATGCAAAAGCGTTCAACCAGCGAAAATGTACCCTCTGCCTCAGAAAAAATGTTCAAAATTCTATCTTCCACACCGCGCCGACAAACATGGACACCCCTCGGCCTGGGGGACGGCAGGGGGAGGGACGCGTTGACCAATCGCTAGCAGGTAGAACCACAGTTGTCTGTGATTGGTGCAACATCCCAAGGGGCAGAAAGAACGCTGTCTCAGGGGGAGGGGGCTAGTTCATTTACGCACGAGACGGAAATATCGTCATATTTCCCTGCCGAAGGATATAGTTTGCCTGCGCGTACGCAACGACGAAAAAAATATCTCTAAGTGGGGTTTTCCGTCCAGAATGATTGTCTATAGACCAGTAAATATTAGCAACAATTATTCTAACTTTTAGTAATCGATTTGTAACTCCTGACAAACTGCTATTTTGAGATATTCATTTCAGGCACAATTTGCGGAGCCTTCCCGGCCGTTCCAACGCATATTTCGAATTTGTTTATAAAATTATAAATTGTTGCAAAATTGTTAATTCGCTGTTTTTGGTTCTGGGACATCGGGAGACTCTCCCCCTTTAAATTTGCAAAATTTGGAAATTGTTTATAAATTTGCAATTGTTGCAAATTTTTGTTATTGTCTAATCTGAAATGTGATGCAAAATTCCGGAATCCGTTCGGTGCTATTATATCTCGTTCTCGAGATATATGTAATTGTTTATAAGAAATTAACATCTTAGTTGACCCCATTTGTTTGCGCTTAATTCATTCGCGCTAGCAGAATAGCGTGGGATGGGCATACTGAAAAAACAGTTCTCCAATGCCGCGCTTTTGCATGCCACATACGCTTAAAATGCACTTGCTTGTAAACGAATTCTGTGGCCAATTTAATTATGCTAAATTCGTATTTTTACGGCGAGTATGAGCATAACTTTTATTTGGTTTTTATATTCTCTTTTAAGTCCTACAATTTGCAAATCGATAGGAAAGAAATTGATTATAAAAAAAAATATTTTTCAAGGTGCATTACGCCCAAACAATTGTTTCTGTTTTTCTATCAAAGGGATGTTGAGCAACCGAATAACTGTATTATTAATTTTTTTAAGTCCCCTGTTCACACCGAGAGTCAGATACTATTTGTTCCTCTTGTTTAACCATTACCATTAAAAAATAGGGAAACATAATGCTTAGCTGTTTGCTATAAACTGCACTGGATTGGATGAATATAGTGTTAAGGTTTTCAAATACAGAAATATTCAATTTTGTGTTTTGAAAGATCACATGAGTAGAATCACACATCACAATATTTACACAAGTATAGAAATTTCTAAATAAACGTATATAAACTTTAAGTTAATATTTTCAATTCAATTTATCATTCCTTTCTAAAACTGTTAATTTGATGATTTAATTGTATAATATTCAAATCAGAGCTTTATGTGCTAAATCTACGCATTGTTAATACATACTTTTAAACAACATTAATATATTTAATATACATTTAAAAGGTTTTTAGATTGGCGAACGTTTCAATGAAATTTCATGAATTCCTAAATGTTTGAAAATAAATACTTGTAAAATTAAATAATTGTAGCGTGTAAAAATATAACAAACTCACGTATTTGGTAAAACGAGTTGATATTACTAAAAGAAAGCAAAACAGATGTTATAACAATTCAAAGAGATTTAGCGTTTGTTTACAGTTTAGTAAATATCAATGCTCTAGCATTTCCCTGTGAAAATACATAGAACGGTCTTGGTGGTCAAGTGATATGACCTTCCCAACACAGACTACATTTCAGTATCGTCAGAGTTCGAAGGTGGTTTGTTGGCCGCCATTCTACGAATCTATCAAAACCTTGAATTTTGCACGACCATCTATCTGTACAGAGAGAACGTAGCGGTTTATTAAACGGAAACGGGTCATTCGAGGTATCCAATGTGCACTCTTTGAAAACGTTTAACCAGTATAAACTATCCCTAAGAAAAATATCAAATAAACAATGTTAAAGATCACCAGCTTAACATCGCCTTTACTATTTGAATGTTTTCAACATCCCCAAAACCAACAGAAAACCCATGTTTTTACAGGTTATTATAAAACCAATTCAATAAATATAAGCATTTATTCACGTTATTATTTTTAAAACACTCAAATATCTACGATGTTATTTGATTCATGTCTTCATCGAAGATCTGAGATTAAAAAACTGATAAGCAGAGAAAATTAAAGTAATTGTGAGTTATTGATGAAGTTGAATGATCAAATGAAAAACAATGTTTCTTGCTCCATATAATGCTATCGTGTTTAACAGACATGTAATTACATGTGATACCTATATTTAAACAGCCAAACTAATGAAAATTTTCAAAATTAAAATCATCAATAAAACGTTGATTCATCAGCAAGGATTATATTATTAAATACTTTTTTGTGATTCATGTGCTCCTGTGTGAATAACGTAGTAAACGAGATTCGTATGATCCAGTTTCTCAGAATAATATAAAACCTGCTAGACACATACACTAAACATAATAGTTGTCAAATAGTTATTTACATGAGTATCATAAGATATCTTATTACAATACGAAATTGGAGAATTATCAAACAAGACTCTTTGGCCGAAATGGTTAACCAATTGAATATTGTAATATGATGTTACCATTTGAATATCATAGAAAGTAAGACGCAATTTGTCAAAATTCATGTGAACTATATTTTTTCTTTAAATTTTACTCATCCTGCGAAAGATGTGTGACAGTACTTATGTTAACAGTTCTACTGCCATGGGTTTAATTAATCAGTTTTCAGTACGCAAATTATTACTTTTGGTTTTAAAGAAGCATGGATATACAGAGTATCGGCGAAGGAAACGTCGAAAGTTTGAAAAAAGCTGTTTAAACAATTTTAATCATACTTTGTCTAATAAACTACATAGATATTTTGAATGGCTGAGCTGCAATAAACACGCAAATGTTGGTTTGAAAATATGATTTCTACGCAAAACTCTGCATTCTAGAATCATGTAAACAGACCAGAAACATGTAACATGTTTATTATTAACAATATAAATTAATATATTAGTTCAGAAAAAAATTAACCGAGAAATAAAAAAGCAGTCGAACTGTGAAAATTGGTTGCTTTTTTATTTTTAGGTTAATTTTTCTTTCTGATACAATGTATTAATTTATTTTGTTAATCATAAACAATTTAGATATTAATGAAGTGTTTATATGCTTCTACAACGCAAATAGTTGCCTAGAAAACATATATCCAAACCAACTTTTGAATGTTTATTGCGGCTTAGCCATTTGGAATATCCGTGTAGTTTATTAGACAAAATAAGCTTAAAATTGTCTTAACAGCTATTTTTCGAAGATTCTGTATCTAAATTGTATTTCTTCCCCGAATATCCTGTATATAAAATGCTTGATTTCTGTTGGTACGCGACGGAACGGCGTTCCGGTTCTTTGGAAATAATTATGAAATTATATTATATATAAATAGCTATTGCTATTATATTAATAATTAATTTGAGGCGCGTTCGGGGCCTAAGATTTTAAAAATAGAGGATATATGTATCATAATAACTCTTCTGACGACACTGTTCTAAGTTACGTCAAGTTTTTATTTAGAGAATCAAAGTGAATGGTCTAAGTTTACTCACCTAAATAAAGTTTATCTTACTATTGTGAGCTTCTGCCCTGTTCAACGTGGGCTGACTGCTTGCCCGGCTGCCAGTGGTAGTGAGAACTCACCTGCGTAGCTACTTAAAGAATCTGGCAGAGGATTCGGGCGACATTCATGACTGGTTTCTGGTTTTCTTTCATTGAACGAGCTGATTATATAATAAATATTGCTTTAATGATACTAATACCCACCAAAGATAAACAATTATGCCCCATACATTATATCAGTCCTAAATTACAGTTGACGCCTACTGCGCTCTGACGATCTATTCCTCTCTCTCTCTTAACCGTCTTTCTCTCCACCTTTTAATTGTTCGTGGGCGGTTGCCCCACTTGGCGATCTCACCCGAATGCTCCGTGACCGACGCTGATAGGTGTTGGTCTCCGGTGGTAGCGAGGCTCAGTCAGCTCCTGTCGACGCCGAGTCTCCCTCGCAACTCGCTGAAGTGGCGGCGTGGTGAGAGCGATGCCTCAGGGAAGGCGCCTTCCGTCTTCCGTTGCTTCGGGTGGTGCCCGCACATGTGGGGCGGACACGCTTGCGTGCGTACACGCGGTAACGTCCACGCTTGTACCAGTTCACGTTCGGCGGCTAACGCCTCAGCGCGAGACTCTGATCGTGGCACTCGGCAGCCATACGGCGGCGCGATACTCAGAGGGGCCGAGCCAGAAAAGCAAAAGATGGCTCACCGAAGAATTCCCAAATAAGAAGGCTCAGAAAGCTCGTATCTCCCTATCTATGGCACGCGCCATTCCCTTCCTCGTCATGATGACGCGGTGGCTCTAAGATTTTAAAAATAAAGGATATATGTATCATAATAACTCTTATGACGACACTGTTCTCAGTTACGTCAAGTTTTAATTTAGAGAATCAAAGTGAATGGTCTAAGTTTACTCACCTAAATAAAGTTTATCTTACTATACATACTATTTAGAAAGTGTTTTATGTTCAAAACAAGTGTTGCCTCAACAGCATATATTTTCACGTATTATTCGTAATTGCTATGCAATATTCAATACGGACTATGTGAACCTGCAAAAAAGAAACAAAAAAAGACCTACAGCAGCAGAAAGTATTTTCTACTCGTCGGGATTCGAACTCGGGTCTTTAAAGTTAACTCACCTGACACGGTTCCCCCTCACCGCCAGGTACACGAGAAGACTATCACCTTTCCGATGCGAAAAGAAGTGAAGCATTTGCAGTTTTAAAAAAACAGGGTGTTCAATTTATCTTAATACAAGATCTATTTTTAAGAAGAGATTTCATTAAACAAAAATCTCTAGCGTTCATATTGTTTTTCGACAATGTTATAAAGATCAGTCGGGGCTAATATTATACAGTAGAAAATTGGGGTTAATGTATTACACTTTAAGAAATGTTATTTATTTATGTCCAAAATTAACAAGAAAATGATACGAATGTTTATAACTATACAATTAACCGCAAAATTGTTTCTACCCGCAAAAATTATTCGCTGAGGATGAGATTCGATCTTACGTGTCTAAGTTTCTCCAACAGTGCGCTTACCTGCTATACCACAGAAACTTACAACTTTCGTCTCTCACAAAGATGATTTTAAACTGTCATATATCACACATTTGACTAAAAAAGAACGTGCGGCGTTTAGATGCTTGTGTTAACTACTGACGGACAAACAGACGTTTTGTCATAAATAGATTTTTCAGTGACAAGGACCCACAAAACATGGATTCTGTCTACAAACGTATTGAAGTTATTCACTATATACAAGAATAAAATTTTTCTACTTTTGTCGTGACCAGTGATCGGAATTTAGAGGTTTTTGTCGAAAAATCCCCGTCTCCCGGCGCATTATTACAATAATTTTTTTTCTTACTACATAATTACCAGAAAGGAAGAAAAAAATGTTTTCATTGTTTCTATTCAACGAAAATTTTCAATCAATTCCAAAGGTGAAATAATTAGTAAATATTAAAAAGAGATTTATTAACAATATGAAATGAAATACAATAAGAAAGGAATCTTCTGTTCTTTACTTGGTATTCTTAACAAATCTATAGGAAAATCATAATAAAGGCATTATTTCAACTACATTCGAATATTATTGTTAGAATCTACGGGGAAACTGTTAATGCCGGGTCCTGGTAACGTAAAAAGTGTTAACTAATGTTGTGAAATGTAGAAAAAAATCCTTTAACTCGTGTTACCAGAAACCAATGTTTTGTGGGTCGTTGATACAGAAAAATCGAACGACGACGAAAAGCCTGTATGTTCGTGTGTCTGTTGATGTGTGTGTTCTTGTGTCTGTTCGTCTGTCTGTAATTTTCAAAAAAAAAAATATGATCTTATTGAAAGAATTATTTATGGACAACAAATTTCATTTGAAAGAAAAATCTTTGTTCAATTTTAGAGTTGTAGGAAAATGCCGAAAAAATTCAAACTTTTCCAATTATCAAAAATTCAGAGTTTACAGTGAACATAGAACGTATGTCGCCTTTATAAGTGTATTTTACTCTATTCTTAGAAGAAATTTAAAGAAAAAATTTGGGGTCGTTTTTGAGAAACTTTTGAAAATGACCGACGGCTTCATGTAATGTACCCTCAAATTTTAAAGAATGATTTTTAAAATCTCAAAGTTTCAACTAGAATCACATCGACAAGGGATTCTTCAATTTGGAAAAGATCGTACGATCTGTTTAGGCGCTAGTAGTGTTCACAGATGGACGGAGAGACGGACAGACGCAGACAGACTGACGTTTTGCTTTCAATTGGTGTTTTGGCATCCTTACCCACAAAACAGGAATTATGGTTACATCACGTGTTAGAGATTTTTTCTCTTAATTTAGTAACTGGATTTATCCACTGCTTTGTTTTCAGGGCCTGGCAATACATTTTTTCTGCCGAAAATTCGCCGTTTTTTTTTGCGGAGCATTACATAACTTTCTCTATACTACGTATATTACTCCGTATGTATGTGCGTATACGAGAAAGTAAAAAGTTACGTAATTCTACGGAGGAAATCGGCTAATTTTCGACCCAAAAAACTGTAATTTCCGGGCCCTGGTGTCAAAAAAAGTGGATAAATTCAATTGATAAATATAGAATAAAATCCCTTTAACATGTGGTGTAGCCAGAAGCCAGGTTTGGTGGGTAGTAGATACAAAAAAAAAACGATTAATGGTAAAACGTATTTTCTTCTGTGAACAATGCTAGCGGCTAAACTGTTCAGGCAATTTTCTCCAAAGTTGATTTTCCGCAAGCGATCTGGCTGATGTCGAGCCCTCCTGAATTTCAAATCAATATTTTATTTTTGGATGGTACTCTACAAGAAGCCCCTGAAACATTTTCAAAAATTAAAAAAATGGCATGAACTTTTCTGGTTAAATTTTATTGCCGGATAGCGTAATGGACGCTATAAGACGATGGCGGAGATGATTTTCGTTCATACACTGAATTTTTCCAAAAATGCAACAAAACAATTTTTTTCGGCGTTTTCCTACAACTTATGTATTGAAGATAATTTGTTTCCTTAATGAAATGTGTTCATCAAAAACAGATCTTCAAATATTCCTTTCAAATAATCAGTCCTTTAAAAAAGATCACGTACAATTGTTTAAAAATATAAGTACTTTAGATAATTTTACAATTTTTGAAATAGCAAATTTGAATTTCCCCCGCTTCGTTTGACGAGCTGTCATTCTGAATTTCTTTTGAATTCTGATGATTGTCGGGACGGACAAGGCGCTATTACGACGCTGTATTTTTCATTTAATGTCAAAAACAGTTAAAAATTGTGTGTAATGTACTGTAGGGAGAAATGTATTCTGTGAACGTTTTCTTAAATTTTGGTATCCCCGTGCCCTAACTCATATACAAGACAAATTCTGAGTACACAAAAAACTAGCGTTTATTCTTCAAATCGCACGAGCGTTTGCTCTTCGAGTTGCATTGATTTAATTGAAATTATCACAATGAGGTTTTCTCTCTTAATAATAGTATTTAAATATAACATGAAAGAAAAACAGAAAATACCGGAATTTTGAAGGAACATTTATTACAAAAATTTGATATTTTGTTGTTATAACATTCAACTATGGATATTTGAGATGCGTTTCCGAGAAGTTCATTGTTGGCGACATGAATGGGAAAGATATAACATACGGCGGCTTTGGCCGGTATTACACTATAAAAGTTATATGACATAGCTTTGATAAAGAACTTTGTGGCAGTCTTTGAACTTTGATGAGAAAACTTTGACAAAGAAATTTGATGAGCGTTTTACATTTCGTCCAAGTTTTATGTAGGTTTGCTCGCGGTTTACAATCAATTACGAACAAATAGTTTTATTTCGCTACTTTATGTTTTATTATAACTAATCTATGTTTAATGCTAATGTAGCAAAAGGTAAATAAGAAAACGTTTGAGGGTGAGGCTTTAGAACAACGCCATGGTGAGGTTATGGGTCGCACATTGTGAAGCATTGATTAAAGACCTTCGAAATGAAGAATTATTTGAGGATGGATGAGGAAACATTCAATTTTCCTTGTCGTTCTTCCTTCTTTCGAAATTCAGTCCTCTAATAGGGAAATTTAAAAAAATTATCTTCCTGAACTGGGCATTTTCCAAACACCATATTTTCTACTTCCCGGGAAATGTGTCCTACAAACGTTAATTCGTTTGGTTTTACTTTTGTAGTTCGGATGGACAGTATTATATAAACATTCTAATTACTCGCACTCAGCAATTATGACTTTGGTTGAAGCAATACCCCTATATCGGACGCCATGTTACCAAATATGATAAAACTTGGAAGCAGGAGACTACATTTTATCCAAGAAATTTTACAAAAGAAATCTTTTATAAAATATTGGCTATTACACTGTCATATATCTTTTATAAAATATCTTTGACAAAGATCTTTTACAGTGTAATACCGGTCTTTATTTACTTAACGTTAATGTTAGAATACCTCTACGTCCAATAAAATGTTGTAATCAAGTTTAAAGTCGAGAAGTATATATATATATATATATATATATATATATATATATATATATATATATATATATATATATATATATATGCATTAGGTAATACGTATTTATAATAATATTCATTCATTTACTTTCCAAATTATTTTACTTTTTTCAATAACTAAAGTAGCAAATTAAAATACATTTTGAAATAGAGTTCGCAGCGAAAATGAAATGTTTTAGCGGGCTTACTGCTTTCCGGGGCATCTATAACTGTTTAATTTCTTAATTATTTATGAAGAGACTAATTATGATTTGTTTGATTGTACTTGTAGGTCATCATTTAAAAGAAAATATAATATTTAAGAATGATTTTAGAATATGTTTTGATCGAACAAAAATAATTTTATGTAATCGAAACACGAATTAGTGGTCCATAAACAAGACTTATTAGAACATTTAATCACAGCAATGCTAACTGAAAAACAAGACAATTTTAACATGAATTGATAAGCAAATATGTGTCCATTGTTGGCAGCGTCCATTGTTGCTGCCCACAGCATCCATTGTTGCGCTCATTGCCGACGCTTCTGAGGTTGATGCTCTCTTCAGCTGCCTGTCCCAGTTGGGACTCTACAGCCAGGTGTTAGTGGTGTGGGATTTTTCTTCTCCTAGCTTTGCCTCCACTCCCCCGTACTGAGACGGGGATTGGTAAACTAGGAAAAATAACATAAGGGATAATACATTTTATGTTGGACAGGCTATTTTATTAGGCCTTTAGGAAGATGGAAATGGGGGTGGAAAAAAGGATTTAATGTTTTGATTGATTTTTACTTTCTCGCACTTAATGTCGTAAGAAGAAAAGGTATTGTAATCGTGCACCAGAATACGGCGAATTTTCGGCAGAAAAACCGTCCCATCCTGGTAACGAAAAAATGAATAAATTTATTTGCTAAATTAAGGGAGAAATCCTTTAACGCGTTGTGTAGCCAGAATTCATGTTTTGTGGATCGTTGTTACCGAAAAATTGAATGACGGCAAAACGTTTGTCTATCAGTCTTCCGTCTGCAAACAACGCTAGGGGTTAAATTGTTCAACCGATTTTTCCCAAAATTGATAATACCCAATCGATCTTGTTGATATCACGGTCCCATTAAATCGAAACCGATATTTTAATTTTGGGAGGTACTTTACATAAAGCCCCAGAGATATTTTCAAAATTTTCTCAAAAGCGGTTTCATCGGTTTTGATTAATTTTTTTCCATCATCTCAAGAACGTTTAAGAGAATGGTGTAGATCTCATGTTGGCGTCTGTCTGTCCGTCTGTAGTAAACACAAGCATCTAAACGCCGCAAGTTCTTTTTTAGTAAAATCTGTGATACATGAGACTTTAAAGTCATCTTTGTGAGAGACAAAAGTTGTAAGTTTCTATGGTATGGACGTAAGCGCACTGTTGGAGAAGCTTAGCCACGTAAGATCGAATCTCATCCACGGCGAATAATTTTTGCGGGTAGAAACAATTTTGCGGTCAATTGTATAGTTATAATCATTCGTATCCATTATAAATATCACATAAAGCATGTGTTTTGAGGCGCCACTACTTATTTTAGTGTGTTAATGTCTTTAGGAATCACGTATAAATATGCCCCTATTGCGATTCTGGCTTCAGAACGTCTGCATGCTCGCCTGTGTAGAGCTCTAGCGTTATCGCAACTTTCATCTGTGACGTAATTCAACCTTGGCCATAGTCGCCGAAAGATAAGACCGGGAACGACGTCCACAGAGTGTTCTAAAGACCACGGCTTCTGGTTGAAAATATTTCTTAGTAATATGAGCTATGTAGTTCCGTGGGTTTTATTCGATTGCATTCTTTTTGAGAATTTGATATCTTTGTCACATATAGAACATTTCTCTAATAAAAAATCTAAGTGCAATGAATATCACGTAACAATTCTTTTCGTAATAAGTGTGCTTGGACAGCGTGTTGAGAAATATCTGTGATAGCACAGTGCGGTCGAGCCAGACCTACAGACTACAGGGATCCGAGTTCAAATCCCAGTAACGCTGGAATATTTTTACCTCCACGTGTAAAGAGAGTTACGTAATGCTGTAGGAGGAAGTGTCGAAATTTTCACAGCAAACACGTTTTGTAAGTAGCTAGTTCAAAAAAAGGGGATTGTTGGTATTGTTCTTTTATTTTCTATACACAAGGCTGTCAAAACGCTTGTTTTTTGAACCCAAAAAAGTGATTTTCCAAAAAACCTCTTTGTGAATCCGTCTTCGTGTAATTCTAGAGCCTGAAGTAAACACGATTTTTACCAAAATGGATATTCCTTGAACGATCTGGCTAATATTACGAATCTTCGAATTTGAAACGAATGTATTAATTTTGAAGGTACTTTACACTAAACCCCATCATATTTACATAATTTCCTCAAAAAGAGCTCCAATTTTTCTGTAAATTTATTCCTCGAAGCACAAGATGTTTAAAGGTGGCGTACGTTCAATTTTGGGCGAACGATCTGAATTTTCGAAAATTGCAAACAAATACCTATTAACATTGTCGAAAACAAATATTACCGCTAGAGATTTTTGTTTCATGAAATCTCTTTTTAAAAAGAGATATTAAATTAATGTAAATTAAACACTCCACTCTTTCCTAGTAATGATCCACTCTTCACTAGTAATGATTGCTGCTATTGTGTCTAACCGCTTCCTTATTCTTTGGAGGGCTACTGTTTTTTTAAATTTTTTTCCAACAGTATTATCTCAAAAGTACTGGATGAGAACAGTTGATATCTGGAGTTGAAGGGATGGTGTTAGCTCCTATTGTAGGCCTGGTTCTTTGTGATTCCAGTGAAAAATCAGTAACTGAACTGAAACAGCAGAAGCTTCCGCCAATTCATAATCATAAGTGAATCACCATGTACTGGGTAGGGAGGAGAACGAGGAAATCTATATGAATTGTCGCCTGCGGTTTCTTTCTCAGATAAACACTTGGATAGTTTATCAACATCAAATCGGAATTTTAGCGCCTTGGATGTAATATTAAACATAAAAAATCCCTTCCAGTTGTCTGCGTGTTAATTTGGAGTGTATCAAAATAGCCCCGACACCCGTATTACATTAGCCTCTTAAGTTGTATCATATTAGCCCCACAAATTTGAGGCTGTATATATCATGACACGATTAATATTATTGCATTATTTTAACGCAGAAAAGTATATTAATTCTTTCTTAATGATAACCTATTTTCAAAAATATCGTGTCATAAAAAATAACGAAGTAACATCAAAAGATTTATATTACGGTGGTAAAGTTTTTGACTGGAAAATTAGGCATTTTAGTTTTGATTTTTTTCCTCCCAAATATTGTTACATTCTGAGTGTTTGCTATATGGTCATTATAATAGAATATATTTCCTATCATTTGTCATTTTCTTGTTAATTTTGGACATAAATAAATAACATTTCTTAAAGTGTAATACATTAACCCCAATTTTCTACTGTATAATATTAGCCCCGACTGATCTTTATAACATTGTCGAAAAACAATATGAACGCTAGAGATTTTTGTTTAATGAAATCTCTTCTTAAAAATAGATCTTGTATTAAGATAAATTGAACACCCTGTTTTTTTAAAACTGCAAATGCTTCACTTTCTTTTCGCATCGGAAAGGTGAGAGTCTTCTCGTGATCCTGGTGGTGAGGGGGAACCGTGTCAGGTGAGTTAACTTTAAAGACCCGAGTTCAAATCCCGACGAGTAGAAAATACTTTCTGCTGCTGTAGGTCTTTTTTTTGTTTCTTTTTTGCAGGTTTACATTGTCCGTATTGAATATTGCATAGCAATTACGAATAATACGTGAAAATATATGCTGTTGAGGCAACACTTGTTTTGAACATAAAACACTTTCTAAATAGTGTGCATAGTAAGATAAACTTTATTTAGGTGAGTAAACTTAGACCATTCACTTTGATTCTTTAAATTAAAACTTGACGTAACTGAGAACAGTGTCGTCATAAGAGTTATTATGATACATATATCCTTTATTTTTAAAATCTTAGGCCCCGAAACGCGCCTCAAATTAATTATTAATATAATAGCAATAGCTATTTATATATAATATAATTTCATAAGTATTTCCAAAGAACCGGAACGCCGTTCCGTCGCGTACCAACAGAAATCAAGCATTTTATATACAGGATATTCGGGGAAGAAATGCATTTTATATACAGAATCTTCGAAAAATAGCTGTTAAGACAATTTTAAGCTTATTTTGTCTAATAAATTACACGGATATTCCAAATGGCTAAGCCGCAATAAACATTCAAAGTTGGTTTGGATATATGTTTCCTAGGCAACTATTTGCGTTGTAGAAGCATATAAACACTTCATTAATATCTAAATTGTTTATTATTAACAAAATAAATGAATACATTTGATCAGAAAGAAAAATTAACCTAGAAATAAAAAAGCACCCAATTTTCACAGTTCGACTGCTTTTTTATTTCTCGGTTAATTTTTTTTCTGAACTAATATATTAATTTATATTGTTAATAATAAACATGTTACATGTTTCTGGTCTGTTTATATGATTCTAGAATGCAAAGTTTTGCGTAGAAATCATATTTTCAAACCAACATTTGCGTGTTTATTGCAGCTCAGCCATTCAAAATATCTATGTAGTTTATTAGACAAAGTATGATTAAAATTGTTTAAACAGCTTTTTTCAAACTTTCGACGTTTCCTTCCCCGATACTCTGTATACCCATGCTTCTTTAAAACCAAAAACAATAATTTGCGTACTGAAAACTGATTAATTAAACCCATGGCAGTAGAACTGTTAACATAAGTACTGTCACACATCTTTCGCAGGATGAGTAAAATTTAAAGAAAAAATATAGTTCACATGAATTTTGACAAATTGCGTCTTACTTTCTATGATATTCAAATGGTAACATCATATTACAATATTCAATTGGTTAACCATTTCGGCCAAAGAGTCTTGTTTGATAATTCTCCAATTTCGTATTGTAATAAGATATCTAATGATACTCATGTAAATAACTATTTGACAACTATTATGTTTAGTGTATGTGTCTAGTAGGTTTTATATTATTCTGAGAAACTGGATCATACGAATCTCGTTTACTACGTTATTCACACAGGAGCACATGAATCACAAAAATTATTTAATAATATAATCCTTGCTGAGGAATCAATGTTTTATTGATGATTTTAATTTTGAAAATTTTCATTAGTTTGGATGTTTAAATATAGGTATCACATGTAATTACATGTCTACTAAACACGATAGCATTATATGATGCGAGAAACATTGTTTTTCATTTGATCATTCAACTTCATCAATCACTCAAAATTACTTTAATTTTCTCTGCTTATTAGTTTTTTAATCTCAGATCTTCGATGAAGACATGAATCAAATAACATCGTAGATATTTGAGTGTTTTAAAAATAATAACGTGAATAAATGCTTATATTAATTGAATTGGTTTTATAATAACCTGTAAAAACATGGGTTTTCTGTTGGTTTTGGGGATGTTGAAAATATTCAAATAGTAAAGGCAATGTTAAGCTGGTGACCTTTAGCATTGTTTATTTGACATTTTCCTTAGGGATAGTTTATAATGGTTAAACGTTTTTAAAGAGTGCACATTAGATACCTCGAATGACCCGTTTCCGTTTAATAAACCGCTACGTTCTCTCTGTACAGATAGATGGTCGTGCAAAATTCAAGGTTTTGATAGATTCGTAGAATTGCGTCCAACAAACCACCTTCGAACTCTGACGATACTGAAATGTAGTCTGTGTTGGGAAGGTCATATCACTTGACCACCAAGTTCGTTCTATGTATTTTCACTGGGAAATGCTAGAGCATTGATATTTACTAAACTGTAAACAAACGCTAAATCTCTTTGAATTGCTATAACATCTGTTTTGCTTTCTTTTAGTAATATCAACTCGTCTTACAAAATGCGTGAATTTGTTATATTTTTACACGCTACAATTATTTAATTTTACAAGTATTTATTTCCAAGCATTTAGGAATTCATGAAATTTCATTGAAACGTTCGCCAATCTAAAAACCTTTTAAATGTATATTAAATATATTAATGTTGTTTAAAAATATGTATTAACAATGCGTAGATTTAGCACATAAAGCTCTGATTTGAATATTATACAATGAAATCAAATTAACAGTTTTAGAAAGGAATGATAAATTGAATTGAAAATATTAACTTAAGTTTATATACGTTTATTTAGAAATTTCTATACTTGTGTAAATATTGTGATGTGTGATTCTACTCATGTGATCTTTCAAAACACAAAATTGAATATTTCTGTATTTGAAAACCTTAACACTACCTTCATCCAATCCAGTGCAGTTTATATTCCCGCCATTCAGATTAGACAATAAAAAGTTTGCAATAATTGCAAATTTATAAACAATTTCCAAATTTTGCAAATCTAAAGGGGGGTGAGTCTTCCGATATCCCAGAACCAAAAACAGCGAATTAACAATTTTGCAACAATTTATAAGTTTATAAACAAATTCGAAATATGCGTTAGAACGGCCGGGAAGGCTCCGCAAATTGTGCCTGAAATGAATATCTCAAAATAGCAGTTTGTCAGGAGTTACAAATCGATTACTAAAAGTTAGAATAATTCTTGCTAAAATGATAAATATTTACTGGTCTATAGACAATCATTCTGGACGGAAAACCCCGCTTAGAAATATTTTTTCGTCGTGGCGTACGCGCAGGCAAACTATCTCCTTCGGCAGGGAAATATGACGATATTTCCGTCTCGTACGTAAACGAACTAGCCCCCTCCCCCTGAGACAGCGTTCTTTCTGCCCCTTGGGATGTTGCACCAATTACAGACAACTGTGGTTCTACCTGCTAGCGATTGGTCAACGCGTCCCTCCCCCTGCCCTCCCTCAGGCCGAGGGGTGTCCAAGTTTGTCGACGCGGTGTGGAAGATAGATTTTTGAACGACATTTTTTCTGAGGGAGAGGGTACATTTTTCTTTCTTTCCTGCCACGTAACCTTTTATTTGCGTCCAAATTTTCTCAACGACATTAAAGTGACAGCACTACTCACGATACCACTGCTAAAAACAATAACAAAAACAACAACAAAAAGGCTGAAAGCACAAGAGAATTTTTCCTTCAGTGTCGCTTCTCGTCACTGACCAGCAACTGGAAGTTGCGAAGGGTACAAACGTTGACAGGAGAGGTACCGGAAGGGCCCCCCTAAATCTGTCATTGTGCCTCCCCTCTGGTTCCCTGCCTGGTTTCCACTTTCCTCGCTAGATGCCAGGACTACTGCGCGGAGTGAGTTTGTCAATGCATTCCCTCCCCGCAAGGGAGAACTGCAGAACGGAACACAAAGAATTAGTTTTTCTAGATCACTTTCTTTAACTTTAAGATAAACGTTCTCGATATTATTATGTACTTAATACGTACATTGTATTATGATGTAAGTTCGTGTGTGTATCCAACACTCTCAAAAAGCCAAAATTCTTTCGAACTTGAAATAGCTACCAGCAGATCACATCGGAACGTATTAGAAAATTCATTCTCGCGCACTCACGAACCGAGCCGACTTGCTACGACGCATGACGAAGTCGAACGCCTGCCCCCCTCCAAGAGCGAAGCTTCGCTGACGTCACGAGACGAAACTACACACCGTTTTGAAAACATCGATTGTTACGGTTCAACCACTGGTATTTAGCCCAGAATCTTAGGTTGAGTAAACGTTTTGCTCTGCCCATAATCAACGAATATTTTAATTATCGAAAGGATTTTTTCTCTGTTTTGCTTAGGGGAATGACTCATTCCCTTCATTCCATGGAATGTACGCCACCGATTCACACTCAATTTTCGCTCAACTACTGATCGATTTCAAATTAATGTACAGTCATTAAGCTAGGAAAAGCACATTGAAAATTATACCAATATTTTTGGCTCTTTAGTGCCTTTTAAATATACAAAACCTAATTTAATTGTCTTTCTGTTTTCTGGAAATTTGAAAAAATACACATTACGTAGCCGCGGAATATCGTCTTACTAGCGCGTAAGAAAACACCTCTAAAAAATTAAATCATTCATCAAAATTGTTTTCCTTGCTCAACAATAAAATTGTTTCACAGTTCCCATTTAGCAATTAATTGGTAATAAATAATTTTACCCATTCCGACAAGCTAAGTTCCGAGTTTAATATGTATGTAGTGGTGTGCGTCAACTTTGCTCATTCCTGTTTCCTGCATGAAAAAGCATGGCAATTAAATAGAAATAAACAAATTAGCGTTTACGTAGTCGGGCAATTAATTGCAAATTGTTGAAATTAATTAGCAATAAATCATTTGAGGGTTTCCGTCGAGCTACGACCTGAATTTAACTCATGTGTTTGCTGGTGTCGCATCAAGTCAGATCACACCCGTTTTCGCCCCGAAAATACGTGGTAATTGATTCCAAATTGTGGCAATTAATTGAAAATTAATTAGCAATAAATCATTTGACATGTGTCGTAGTGTGCTGACTTGGCTGTTCCATCTTGTCGCCGAATCTCGCCGTGCCGCCGCGTCGAGGGAGGACCCACAACGGGCGGGTACCGCGACAGAGTGGAACTGGGAAGGGGGTGAGATGTTTTCCCAAATTTCACTTTACGACGCTCCTACTCATCTGATTTGCGTGGTTGGCACGGCGTTGTATTCAGGAAGCGCGTCGACATCGCATTATAAGCCCATATTTTTTTAATTTCATCCCGAAACTATGAGAGAAATTAAAAATATTTTGGGGGGAATCTTTTTTGAAAAAATGGCTTCGTAGCGTAAATTATATTATAAAATGTTGCCCGTTTACAGATCGAAAATCGAACAATTTGTTCAGATGTTATCGGTCAAGTAAATTTTGCTTATTTTGGTGCTACCATGTGGTGGCGACAAATTGTGTCGGTATATTTAGCCTTAAAAAATCGAATGTTAAAGTCATGTTGGCGTTTGTGTTTGATTTCTTTGAATCAACCTAAACCTGAAGTTGCAATGTGGAGAGTCAAGTACAGTTACATATCGTGATGCCATAAAACCATATATCGAGATGCTGGAACTTTGGGCACGTAAGATATTGGTACACTCCTGCAGTTATTGATATTTTACCAACGTAGTTTCAGTCTCTGAAGGAACAAACTTTAAGGAGGTTTTTGAAAAAGCATATATAAAAAAACAAATATCAAACCATTTGGAACACGTCATTGACAAATTCAACAGATACTTTCCTAACACTTGTGATGATAACATTCACAGATTAACAATGTATCCTTTCAATGGCAACATAAACTCCCTGCCCCAAGTACTTCAGGAACAAACTTTAGAAATAAAAAGCGCTTCAGCTGCCAGATACGATTTTGATAAAATGGACACTGTTTTGGGTTAGGTATTACAAAGTACCACAGTATATCACAGCAAATGCTGCAATTGCTTCTACCTTTCTCAAACACATATTTTGCAAGCCCTTGTTGTAATTAAAACCCAGTAAGGGGGCGAACTTGACTTGATAATGATTTTCGTTGTGCACTTTCTGATAATTAAGGACAGGGAATCTGGTAAATAAATGCAAGATGTTGGTATCTGGTAGATAAATGCTCATCCTTCTCTCTGATTTTATTTGTCCCTTATTTAATTTAAAATACATCTTGAAATATTAATTAAGCATAAATCAAATAGGCATAAATCGTATTGCATTTACTTGAGCTAACAAAAAAAAAACATTATTACAAGACATCAAAAATGAAATAATTAATTTGAAATATTGCCACGATTTAAAAAAATTAAATGTATTGTTATTTAATATAACACTTGTTTTATTCATTTTCAAATAAAAATATGCACGGAGGCGTGGAAAGTTTTCCTTTTGACAGGTGGGGGCGTGGTAAAAATAAGTTTGGATACTCCGAGGTAAGAGGAAGTAAATTAGTATATACAGAATGTCCGGAAAGGAAACGTCAAAAATTTGCAAATAAGCTCTTAGGTCAATTTTAAGCATATTTAGTCTAATAAATTACTTGGATATTCTGAATGACTGAGCCGCAATAAGCACTCAAAAGTTTGTTTGAAAAATGCTTTCTAGGCAAACATTTGCATTGCAGAAGCATAGAAACACTCCAGAAATATGTTAATTGTTTGTTATTTACAAAATAAATTAATATACTTGTTCAAAAAGGAAAATTAACATAGAAATAAAAAAGAAATCGAATTGTGTAAATTGTTTTTTTGATTTCTGTGTTAATTTACTTCTGTGTAAGTAAAGGGTGAGGATAGGACAAAGAAGGGAAAGGAAAAAGCGCGAACGGTCCGTGGCCCGTTTGTTTGGGTACTGCTCCGACATTCGCCTGCTGTTGATCGGAGAAACCATGGAAAACAACGTATCAGAGCAGCCGGCCGCTAGAATTCTCATCCAGAATGCGCTGAATCCGACCTAGCTATGCAGCTAGTGTCGAACATCCTACCTCCGTAGGGATTCGAACCCAAGGACCTACGAGTAAGAGACACTGCAATGACACCAATTGACGCCCTGAGTCACCTACGCTGGGTAGGTATATCAGAAAATACAATTTTTAGAGAAAATGAGAAAATTGTGTGAATGATTTATGCGCTAGTGTTGACCACAGACGGGTGGACAGACGGATAGACGGAGGACGGACGTGCGAACAGACGGACGATCGGATGATCGGACCGGACGGACACAAGGGCAGACGGCCATGCGTCAGGTGAAGAGGCGAACAGGTGGATGTGCAGAGACGCGGACAGGCAGACAGACAGGGGGACTGGTGGAAAGGCGTTTTGCCGTCAATAAATTTTTTGGTATCAAGGACCACAAAAAGTGGATTCTGATTACTAAACGTGTTAGAAGAGATAATTTTGCTAACGCCCACACAGTAACAGTATATATTCACTTTTTCGATGCGGGGGCTCGCCAATTCACGATTTTCAGTAGAAATATCACCGATTTGTGCTACATCATTACAATACTTTTTCTTTAAGTTTCGTAAGTAGGTTATACGACGAGAAAGCAAAAATCTAGAGATAACTGAACAAAATTAGTAATCAGTCTATTGAATCTACTTTATTATATTTTATTTTTAACATAAGTATTCTGGGCGAATTTCTTAAAAAATGGTAGTTTCTCGATTTAATGCATTCTTTCAATTTCGATATTGCAGGAAGTGTACCTACATGGAATGCAATTGGACCAAATGAACAATAGATGAAATCGACATTAAGAAATCTACTATCAGGTATAAAATACACCGGCGTCGCTTGTCGCTTTGATTAACCACGCTCTTTGAAGTAATGTAAGTTAAACAACTGCAGATATCGCAGATTCCTGGATGGGTGACCGTCTTAGATCCCCGGGGACGGCGCCGAGCTTCTGGCCCAAGGGATAAAAGGCTATGACTGACTACGACTGACGAAGACTGTCGATGACTGACTAGGTGAAAGGATGATTACTCCACTCCACGTTCAACGCCAGTAAAAAGGTAAAGGTACTACGTACTCTGCGCAATTGCACACAGGCCGATGTGGCCCAAGGAGGAGGTGACGGTAGGGCTCTACCTATTCTTCGCCGTCGGCACAAGGAAGAGGATGTTCATCATCAGTACTTACCACCAGTACCGTACTAATCACCAGTACAGTAACAAAGATCCTCAAAACATGGATTCTGGCTACACCACGTGTTGAAAGAATTTTGTTCTGTATTTGGCAAAAGGATTCATCCACTTTCTCTTTAACAGGACCCGCTAATAAGAGTTTTAGTGCCGAAAATTCGCTTTTTTCCCCTCAACATTACCTAACTGTCTTCTGCGTAAGCGATAGCGAGAAAGTAAAAATCCTGAGGTTGCTTTTATATATCTGTTAACTCACATATTCGATGTAACGTTATGCAAATATTTTCAAAACAGCGAAAATTAAGTCTTTATTTTGCATTTTCATCTACTTTTGTACATGTGTAGTAAAGATAATGTGCTGAAATGTTACAGCCGAACGTTGATGTCACTGCAGCGCCTCTGACCGGGAGGTCCTAGGTTCGAGTCCTGGCAACGGCAGGATTTTCGACTCTAGCTTCTCAGCAAGGTCGAATTCAGTCGCTGTCTGGAGGAGAATTCTAGCGACCGGCTGCTCTGATCAGTAGTTTTCCGTGGTTTCTCCGATCAACACCAGGCGAATGCCAGAGCAGTACGCTACCAAACGGGCCACGGACCGCGCGCGATCTGTCCTTCCTCTTCCTTGTCCTATCCTCTCCTCCTACACACACACTTACACTAACATGCACTACATTACCACATATTCCGGGAGACCAGTCGGGAGCTTAGTGCTGGTCCCGGCTGGGGCGGTGCCCCGCTGGTGGGAGAGTTCTGGTTAGGGGGATACCCACTAGCCGACAGTAGGTCGGCGCCGGATCTCGCCATCCAGAGGGAGATCACCACCATCTCCCAAGAAAAAACATGCACTACACTCACAGGACTAATAACCAAAGCAGTTGACGCGCCCGGGAACACGAAAAAATCAATCAATCAATCAATCGATACAGCCGAACGTGGGTTTGTTTCACAAGAAAACTCGAATTGTGGTTCCCTAATATCAAAAAAGTGAAAAGATTAGAATCCACGTTTTGTGGGACCTTGACACGGAAAAATGTATTGTCTTTGTGCCTGTTCGCGTGTGGTCAACGCTAGCGCCTAAACCGTTCAGATTATTTTGGCCAAAATTGTTTTTCCTTGATCAATCTGGCCCAACTCAAGGCTCTACGAATTTGAAACATTTGATTTTGGGGTGTACTTTACATGAATCCCTTAACAACATTTTCAAAATATTCTCAAATCTTTGATCTCAGATCAATTCTCAGATGTTTGAATAAGATCATATATAATTTTTCGAAAATATGAGTAGTTTTTGCCTAATTGTGTGTAAATATTGGGCAATTTAAACAAATATTTTCTCAATATCCCCTTAATTTTTTTTTCATTTTTTTTCTCGAATATAGTAAACTATAAATATAAAATTAATGCAGGAATAACGCATGTTCGGTTAACACTCTATTTTCGAAAATTGCAAAAAATTAACATTGCTAAACTGCAATAATTATAGAGATTCGGAAATGAAAACCAGTGGCGACGTGCGTGCTGCGTACAGACGACGCGCGGGCCACAGTGTCCTAGGAATCAAGAATATACCGTATGGCCCACCTAAGATGTTCCCTTCAATTTTCTCCTGAACCGTTGCAGATACTGAGATGCGGTTTTCACTAAAACTACTATATGCAAGGGGCGCATATGGCCATGTATAATATTGCATTTTTTTGCAGAGATATTGACCCAACTTCGATTTTTTAAATGGAACCCTACAGATTTTTTAGCTCATCATAACATGCGTGAAGAGACGAGTTCATAAATATGCATATCGCCGTATGTTACATAACAAAATATTCGAGAAATTAAGAGTTTTAAAGACGCACGCCGACTGCTGGTTTCCGTAATCTGAACGAGAAATTCCGGGTGAGGGAAAACTGGAGATGCCTCGAAGTGACGTAAGAAGGGTAGGTAGAATAAAAGGGAGGTGGAGAAAATAAATGCAGTCTGAACTAAACGGGAACTCTCCAGATTTAGAAGAAATTTGTAAACGCAGTGAAATAGTGCAGAAATATCCGGGAAGATGTATACGAACGAGGAGAATGTGGACCTAATTATGGTGTACGGTGAATGTGGCAGAAATGCAAAGAAAAGTGCATTACTGTATGCTGAAAGATATCCAGATCGACGGCGGCCTTCGCACATGTCTATAATGAGAATCTGTAAAAGCCTTGTGCAGAGAGGCAACTGGAACGCAAAGACTCGTTTGCGGAGCAGAAGGGCAACGAATGAGGAAGCACAGGCCGCCGTTCTTGCAGCTGTTCACAACATTCCCCATATCAGCTCTCCAGACATTGCCAGAGATTCCGGCATTAGTCGTTCGAGTGCCCTCCGCATCTTGAAGAGTAACAAGTTTCACCCCTACCACATTTCGTTGCAACAGAAGCTTCATGATGATGATTACCAGAAACGTGTTCAGTTTTGTCGTTTTGCTCTGGAACACGTGCGAGATGATCAGGACTTTTTTAAGAAGATTATGTTTACCGATGAGGCAACATTTACGGTCAGGTGAATCTACGCAACATGCACTACTGGGCACTGGACAATCCTCGCTGGCTTCGTGAAGTTGAGAACCAAAAGCAGTGGAGTATTAATGTCTGGTGCGGTATTCTTAACGACACCATCATAGGTCCGTATATCATGGATAGACATTTGACAGGAAACAAATACGCAAGATTTCTTCGTGAAACATTGCCGCTGCTTCTGGAGAAAATTCCCCCGCATATGCGAAATTGTATGTGGATGCAACATGACGGATGTCCAGCCCTCAACGCGCTTGTGGCTAGGCAAGTGCTAATGAGAAGTTCCCCGGCCGATGGATTGGGCGCGGTGCTGTAGTAAACTGGCCGGCAAGGTCACCTGATCTTACGCTTCTGGACTATTTTCTATGCGGAACGATAAAGAACGAAGTTTACTCACAAGTACCAACAACATCTGAAGATATGAGGCGCCGCATTACCGCGTCTTGTCATGCCATTTCACGTGGAACTCTGAATTCTGTTCGAAGGTCTCTTTACAAGCGTCTTCAAATGAGTATATCCGTTGATGGTGCACACATTGAGTACATGTTATAAATCAAGTTATTTCTAGAATTGTTAACTTACCTTTTGTTTCTGTATTTTAAAGTATTTTTCTTACTTTTATTTACACGATATTTTTGTACCAGCTGAGATTTCAGTCTTTCAAAGAGTAAACGTTTTGTTTCTGACAGCACACGCATTTATTAATTCAGAACATGTTCACTCTCCAATCTTCCCTTGCTTTCTCTACTGTTAATAATTCAAATATTTTCGCAAATCTTGTAGTATTTCATTAATTGAAAAATAGTACCTTGTGGCGTACAGATTTGCTCAGAACATGGCTTTGGGTGAATACATTGTCTCCAGGACCGAGAGGGTGTAGTCTTAAAGAGCAAATCGCGAGTTTTCGTGAGCTCCTTTGCACATTGCATCACTACATTTACCGCAGGGTCGACGCAACGGAAGGGAATGGCCTCGCCGCATATCACCCGGAATTTCTCGTTCAGATTACGGAAACCAGCTGTCGGCGTGCGTCTTTAAAACTCTTAATTTCTCGAAAATTTTGTTATGTAACATACGGCGATATGCATATTTATGAACTCGTCTCTTCACGCATGTTATGATGAGCTAAAAAATCTATAGGGTTCCATTTAAAAAATCGAAGTTGGGTCTTTATCTCTGCCATAAAAAATGCAATATTATACATGGCCATATGTGCCCCTTGCATATAGTAGTTTTAGTGAAAACCGCATCTCAGTATCTGCAACGGTTCAGGAGAAAATTGAAGGGAACATCTTAGGTGGGCCACACGGTATAGGGGTTGCAACAATGGTATGCAATGCATGGCCAGTGTGCCTAAACGGGCAAGTTGCAAGTTGTGGGCCGGCAAACGAGCCCAAGGTAGGGGGAGGACAAATGGATTCATAACCGCCCCTGCAATTATGATAGGATTAAGGTAGGATTTTACTTTTGCTAACATAATGAGGTGGTAGTTGGTTGGAAGCAGGATTATTTTACTCTAACAACTGGAAGAAATACACTGAAGTAATACAACACCTCAGCTAAAATGAAACCTAGTGGATCAATAAAGGTGTTAACATCTTCAAAACATGTTATACGAAAGTGTTATACAAAAGGTAACTTTTGTACAAACATATCTGCCATTATTGAATATATAAAAAGGAAACAGAAAAAAATAGAATTGGAGCAGTTTGCGTGTCATAGAAGAATGCAGGGAAAAGTTAATTCTATTGTATGGAAAGTGGGAAATAAATTAAAATAAAAGCTCTATGACATTGGATACAAAAACAAAGGTATAGAAACTTTTAAAAATATTAATAAAATTGTAAGTAGTCTCACTAATTGTGCTTGGAGTTATGTGCCAGATCCAAAGATTTTCGTGCAGTTTCAAATATGAATGTGGAACGTTAATTTTCAATGTATAGAAATCTCCTCACAAATCGCTGTCATAGATTTAATCAAGAAAATCTTGAAATGTTTTTATTTGTTAACAGAAAGTTGCTATGCACCTAATTTTTGTAATTTTATCCATATTTATCTTGGTAAATATACTGCGATTGCTTGTTCTGTTCAGAACATGCGTCCTACCGAAAATTTGCGACCCTATGGGAGATTATGCTCAGTATCGATCGCAAGGGGCAAAGAATATAAAACGCTGCGCAGGAGACGAGCACACCTAAATTTGAATCCATCACGAGCGACCAGGGTTCAATTCTTTGAAAGCAACGGATTCATTCGTTCCGTTAAGGTGTCAAAGGTACGAGCTGCGTGCTTCCCTTTAAGAGGAACGTGGTCAGCACACTGAACGAATCCGCTGGCATCAAGTGCATACGTGATTTCAGCTCGGAATAAGTTTTTCTGTCGAAAATTCGCCATTTTCCTACACACGATTACATAACTTTCTCTTCTTACGAAGAACTTTTCTTCTTCACGCTCTTCGTACGGATAGTACTAAATACAGTGTTTAAGATGGCATAAAACTCATTGTGCTCTATACTTTTGTTTTTTAAAAACTCGCACATTTTTTTAGTCACTCACGTCTTTAATATGCATATTTGCAGCAATTTGTGTACGTTATTGCATTTGTGAGCGGAGGAGTTTCAAATGACTTCCAAGGAAGTTTTACGAAAACTCAAAAGATTCCTGTGAAAATGAGTTTAAAATTTCGCATTTACAGTAACGCTTAAACGCTATTTTCTTAAAAATAGCTCGAAGGTTTTCAACAAAAATTCCTTATAGGACGAATTTTACTCTTCTTTAATAATTTCATAGTAATATTTCGGGTCTACCATGAGGAAACCGAAAAATTGAAATTAAAAAATGTGCTCTGGGCGGCAATAGATTGCAGCTGGCTAGAGGATGTGGGCGAGATAGTGAAGCTGGCCCAGAACAAAGAAATTAGAAAACTAACAAGTATGGGGAGATTTGTGCCATTCTGTTGTACTACTAGTTTCGATTGCTGAGCTGTAGTTAAAGAAATAAAAAAACATTTTTATTATTTCCCCATCTTTAAATCACATTTGCTTTAAAAACCCTTTGAAAATAGTTTCAACAGTTCTGTACATCTATTTTAGTTTATTATAAATTTGCTATGAAAATTCTTGTTGTCAAAAAATTATTATTGTAATACTGGCATTGACATTATGATTAAAACAACAGATTTGCATTTATAATAACAGAAAACTGAAATTATTATAATAACTTTGAATATTATAGAAAATATTCAGTTGAGATAACAGGTTCACTTTTTTCTCAGTGTACATTTGGCATCAAACAAACATTATGCATTCGCCACATTATATCTTACATTATAATGGAAAATCATACTTACAATATATAATAAAATAAACCGTTATACTCAACTTCTTTCGTATATTTTCGCTTTCTCCCTTTTTCAAAAATTGCCAACGCGCAGTTTTCGGTCTCTAACACACTGTATGTTCATGCCGAATCTAAGAAACGTTAGTCAGTCGGTGCCTTGTTTGAATCCGTAGGTTTCGCACCTTTAACACATTCATTGTTTTCTTGAAGAAGAAAATAGTTTTACTACGTGGACAAAGGGCTAACGTTTTCAGTTTGCCGACTATGCTTCCATAGATTATAAGGAATGCTGAAAAAAAAACACGTTTTTTTATCGCACGTTTCGTGAGAAGCACCTATTTTTCGGCATTTGAAATATACACTACAAAATTTGTAATGGAAAAAATTTATTTAATCGTAATATATGTTAATTCAAGTGTTATGACCGGGAGTGCATCAACTGATGCGCTCAGTGCATCAATTGATGTCACTGCAACGCCTCTGACCGGGAGGTCCTAGGTTCGAGTCCTGACGGCGGCAGGATTTTCAACACTAGCTTTTCAGCTAGGTCGAATTCAGTCGCTGTCTGGAGGAGAATTCTAGCGGTCCGCTGCTCTGATCGGTAGTTTTCCATGGTTTCTCTGATCAACACCAGGCGAATGCCGGAGCAGTACCCTACCAAACGGACCACGGACCGCGCGCGATCTTTCCTTCCTCTTCCTTGACCTATACTCTCCCCTTACCCACACACTTACACTAATATGCACTACACTACCACATATCCCGGGAGACTGGTCGGAAGCTTAGAGCTTGTCAAGGGGGAGGCGGTGCCCCGCTGGTGGGAGAGTCCTGGTTAGGGGGAAACCCCACTAGCCGACGGTAGGTCGGCGTCGGATCTCGCCATCCAGCGGGGGAAGATCACCGCTATCTTCCGATAAAAAACCATCCACTATACGTACGGGACTAATGACCAAAGCAGTTGGCGCGCCCGGAAACACGAAAACATCAATCGAGTGTTATGAGTCGTGTTTTTAAACACGAAACTGTTAAATTTCTCAGTAAATAACGTAACGCTTAACATGATCCTTCGCTTTTTATAACTTGGGGCTAAATTTCACCAATTCATTAATGTATCTTATTAGCTCAGCTTAATCAAATTATTGTTAATTATTATTAAATTTCTACTCAAAATACAAAAAACAGTAAATCGATGTAGATTTGAATATTCGCGAAAAGAAATGTTTTAAAAATATTTGTCCCAAAATTGGGGGGGCAGTTGCCCCCCCTGCCCCCCCCCTGAATCAAGCCTCTGAATATAAGCCCCCTTCTGTTCATACATCGCAAATATTCTAGTAGGAACGGTTTTAACAACTAGTTTAGTAACTCCTTTTGCAATCTCCTTTTGCTCTGTGATTCAGTTGTGAATGAGAGCCGATGTGTAAGAGATGTTCGTGTTTTCTCGGTTCTGAAACCTTTCAAAGGTAAGTCTCTCCATTTAATTACATTTTTGAGTTCGCTTAGACCGATTCTAATTCCTAACGAATGAAATACAATATATTTTAAACGTTGTATTTATGCTCGCACTTTGTAATTTTGAACGTCACAAAGACCGATTTTCGTTTTCACAATTTTAATATGGCAATGGTTGAAAAATGAGCCCCGAATTATGGTGGGTAAAATGAGCCTCAAACTTCAAGGGGTTCATATTACATACACTACAGCTTGCGTTCGTACTATTTTTGTTTTAGATGCCACGAAAGCTTCTAGGCTGAAAACAAAAGGAACTAGTGGAGCTACAGAATGGCATAGACTTTTTCGTTCCAAATTTTTCTAATTTCCTTAGTGTGTTCTGGCTCTAAATGTGAAATTTGAAGCTCTTTTTCTCAGAAATCTATTGAGTTTTCGATAAACGTCAATTGAAGTCATTTAAAGCACTACCACTCACAAATGTAATAATGCATACAAATGGATGGAAATGTCCATATTAACGGCGTGAGAAATATTTCAGAAAAATTACATTTGTGTAATTTTTGAAAAAACAAAAGAATACACCAAAATGAACTTTAGTCATATTAAACAGTGCAATTAGCACTAGCCATTGGAAAAATTTGGAGCTATTTTTGAGAAAATGGCCTTTGAACACGTCTGAAAATGCAGCATTTTGAGCTCAAGTTTACAGAAAACTGTTGAGTTTTTGAGAAACTTTATTTGACATTATTCAAAGCACATGCACTCATAAATCTAATAATGAGAATAAATCGCATCTAATGTAAATATGAAGGAAGTTTGAAGAGCAGTTATATTATTTTTCGTAATTAATCAGCAATTAAATAGTTGTAAGTGGTGGCACATTTGTGTTTGTGGTAATCGATTACGGTAGTCCAGCTAAAGAGAGCCGGCACAGAGGCCTCGTTGGAGGCATACGAATTGTCAACAGGTCAGCTACATTGAAGAGTCTTGCCAACCTAGCGATTTCGACAGAAATGTTCCGAGAAGTTGATAGGCGAGGAAGAGCGTGGGACTGTCTTTGTCATCAAATTCAAATGCCAAATAGCAGTAAACTTCTCGATGTACTTTTGATTTGAACGTATTGAGATATAATTACCTTTTACGCTGATTAATAAAAAAATAAAAATTAAACATTCCCTGACCTCTAACAAAATGTGCATGCAGATGGTTTGAATGGCTTCCTCCTCAACTGTCATGTATCAATTGCACAAATAATCAGCTTAAAAAGGGGGGAGATCAGGAATTGATCATATTTACGGAAATTAAATGTTTTATGGCGTAGGTCTACGGGAGTCCTTTCGAAATTTTCAGAGGGTCATTGCCCCCGAGCCCCCCCCCCCCCATGTACACACATCTATGATTGTGAGTACCTAATAAAATCTTTAAATTTTGGTGCTAACATTAGTATTATACTTTTTTCTCATTATAAAAGTTATGTTTACTTACCTTTTCTTCTCTATGGATCGCTAATAATCTATCTATGAGTTCCTGTTCATTATTCATCCAAATATATTCAATAGGTTTCTCTGTATATTTGTAATGACACCCAACCCTGATTTTTGGCAATGAAACTGATTTTGTTCTCAGATTTCTTTTTATCAGCCCATACATCTTTTAATATGTTATTCTAATTCACTTCACTATTTGATCTAACTTGATTAAAATTAGAATTAGAATTTTTAAATATGAGACGTGTATTTGCTGCATGGTATTTCTTTATCACACTCAAAATCTTCTGGGATATCAGGATGATTAATACTCTTAATAATCCACCTTTACCTTCAATTTTTTTCTTTTGATAATAATACCATTCTTGTCAAAATCATCACCAGTATATTTATGACTACAAATAGATCTTCAAATGCAATATCATTAGCTTGATGAAGATATTTTGCTACTTTTGGGCCAATAAGTGGGTGGGTACTTTTTGGGTCAATATTATCTCTCATTTTTTCTTTTCTTCCTCTTCAAGAGGTAGTAATTTAGTTTGTAATTTTTTGGATGTATTAGTTGATTCAAACATTTGTTTTTCACATGAAGATCCTGATGTAATAGAAGGAATAGGAAGGCTCAAAATTTTAGTGCATAGGTATTAATGGTTTTTCATTTTAATGTTCAATGGTTTGAGTGACCTATTTACCAACAGTTTCTACTTTTCCAACAAGATCATCTAATTTGTTTATCACGGGTTGATCTTTTTTATATTTATCATATTAATTTCGATCATAATTGTTTCCATTCTCTAAATTTATCTTTTATTTTATCTCTCTGTGCTCCAACATGTTTTTGTTCATGTTTTGTCAACATGTATTAGACAGAAAAATAGGTTGTTTTTTATTCAAATCTACCTATGAAGGTTCATACTCAAATAAACATGCTAGATGATTGAGTTGACAGAATTCTGACACATCATTTTTCATGATAATATATTTTTGTAATTATTTATCTATTTAATGTATTACATACAACAGATACACAAACAGTTTTTTTATTTCATCTGTCCTTTTTTATGACCGCATAATATATATAAACTATTTCTTACCATGATACAACACTTCATGTATTCAAATAATCAGACAGACATGGCGATATATTTTTAACGGACCCACAGGTGTTTATATTGTGTGTGTCTGTTTTTCTGTCAGTTTGTTTCCTGTCTGTTTGTTTTTTCTCTATTTTTGTCAGTTTGTTTTTTCTGACTGTTTTATTATAAACAATTGTATTTTATTTCTGTATTTGCATTTATTTGATTGTTGTGTCACATCAATAGTGATAAAATCATATTGTTCTTCCCAACATAATATAAATTTTTAAATTCTTCACACTTCATATCACCACCAACAAATACATGACAAATATGCTTAAATTTAAGATCATCCTGTCCAAATATATTTCAAAGTGTAAATTAGTATCTCTAATAAACTACTTAGAAATTTTAAAATGTTTGAGTCAAATACCAACAATCAATACCTTTACATCTTGCATATGTAAAATTTTCTCTGACAAATCTTGATCAGTAATCATCAAATAATACTAATAAATTTTCTTCTCAGTTATCAAGTGATAAAAAATCATCATAATGGCTTAGACATATAATAATATTATTTTAAGTTTTACAACATTTGTTAATAAACTCTTGATATTTTTCTTCTCAAAAAACATTGAATGAACATCAACATGATCAATTTTATCTGAATTTAACCATCCAGGACTCATAATATAGTTATCAATCAGTAAAGAAGTTTTTCCACAACCAATAGGTCCTATAATAGCACATTTTGTGGAAGAAGGAAATAATTTTCCATGTTCAGGTTGTTCTTGCTTACTTCTTAATTTTATTTTGTTTTCAGATCTATTTTTTTATTCATTTAAATAAGCAAAATATTTAAGCTAAATGGTACTTCACTTTATAACAAAAGAAACTGGTCACACCTTTATATATTTATTCACATGAATGTGTTGGCTTTTATCTACTTTTCTTACTCTGAATTTGTAACATTAAATAATAATAAATTGTATTATGACCAAAAAAGAGAATTATTTTATTATTCCCTCAGGACAGAATAATAATGAAAATTTAGAAAAATATATTTCACAACTTTCTCTTAATTCAACAAATATTACCTTGTATCAAACCTGATTGTAATTTCATTTCAAATCAAAAGTGCTTTTAAATTAAATTTTGAAGTTGAAGATTCTATCAATTCATTAATAGATTTTCAAGGACAAATTGTTAAAAAAAATTAACCTACTCTTGATGCAAATAATCCTACATTTATTCTATTCAAATGACATACATTTTAATTGTATTGATGGTGTGATTGTAAAAGCAAAAGAAGAATTTAACAGAGAAACAAACATTCTAACTTCATTTAAACCTCATCTTCAAAATCAAATGTCCATCATTTATCAACCATCACATCCTTTATTTGTACCTGTGAGTGATTGTTATTTGTACCTGTTGTTATCAAATTACACACAACAATGGATCTGATTTTTCAGTTTATGATGGTAAATCAAATGTTAAACTTATTGATAATTTTGTACTTTATCTGTCTTCATCTATTTGTGTTAAAAACGAGGACATATTTTATTTAGATTGGGTTACTTGGAATAATATCAATTGTTTTACATTAAAGTACATTTTCAACTTCAGAATGAATTCTGTTAGATATTGCTGGGTATAGTTCTAATTCAAAACTTCAGTCAAAAAGGATGAGATTCTTTGTCCAGTGAGATTGTTAAGATACATTTTTAAACATTTTAATGAAATAACTTGCGAAGAACATTTATGAAGACAGAATTTGATTTTTCAGAAAATAATTATTTAAAAATTATCTATATTACATGCAACATTTCGTGGTAACTTCTCATCTTTTTTTTGAAAAATTGAAGATCATCGTATTTGAAGATCTGTCTTTAAAGTTACTGGTGCTGCCAAAGCACATACTTTCTCGCATTGGTTGTAAATGCTCAGCAAAATTATACAACTACATAAACCAGCAAAAATGATTTCAACCAATTTCTTTTCCTGCTCCGAGACCGGATCTCAGTTCCTCAGAGTTAAACTGTCGGCACACATACCACTTCTCCTCACAAGAGCCGTATGGATTGACTGCGGGCAGAGGCATGAACAGGTAAATCCCTGACTCGTGTAAAAATCCCATCAAGAATCAAAATATCCTTTAGAAACTCTCAAAGCCTCCAGTCCGTTCAGCTCGATCAGGAAATATCAATTTTGGTGAAAATCGGCTGAACGGTTTAGAAGCTTCAGTTGTCCACAGACGAACTGATAGCTGCTGGGTTGATAGGTTGATTGATAGATTGATTGATAGTGATTCCACTCGCTCCCGAATGTGTAGTACATGTTTTTGCTGGGGTAGCTGTGATATACCCGCCCTGGATGGCTAAATCAAGCGCCGACCTACCGTCGGCTAGCGGGATATTCCCCAACCAGGTGCCTCCTACCAGAATGGTATCCTACTAGCCGGAAAAAAGCTCCCGACCGATCTCCCGGCATGTGTGGTATAGAGCGATTTTCCTAAGGTTGAGCCAAAGTGACAATCAGTGCTGGCAACATAACTGAAGGTTCTGTGGTCGTCGTGCCCTCGAGACCAATGGACTCCCTTCCTGCATTTGTTCGTTTGCAGTTGGCTAACTTGTCAATGGCTTCGACTCTTCATTTTGTGATGTCCTCGTCCGATAAAAATGTAGTGCGCCACGAGAAATAATTAAAATTAGGAAGTGCAGTGTTATGTGCTCTTCTGTAAAAATTCTTTTTTTCTATTAACATTACATTGAATTTACTTTTTGTGTGATAAATATTATGTTTATTTTAAAACCGAGACTTGAATGAGAGATGCGCACCGATGCACGTGGTTCCGGCCTTGGTGCTGTTATGTGGCGAGCTCTGATTGAGAGCTTTCTATTTACATTCGTGGCAGTTTTTTTTTACTGATTGTGAGAGCATGTTAAGAAATTTTACACATACGTAATTAAATTTAAATATTTCCCGAACTCGCGTACGTGCATATATTTAAGCGAAACTCTTAGACTTGTGCATAGGGATGTTTTAACAGGAGCTATTAGCACATTACGAAGGGGTGTGGCTGATCAGCTGGCGCGGCGGAGGGATAATTCTCTGAAATACATGTGATGTTCACTTGTTTTCGCGAACTGTCACTTTGGCTCATCCTTAGGAAAATCGTTCTATAGTGTGGTGCAAGTAAGTGTGTGTAAGTAAAGGGTAGATATGACAAGGAATGAGAAAAAAGTTCGCAGGCGGACCGTTTGGTAGGGTACTACCCCGGCATTCACCTATTGTGAATCAGAGAAACCATGGAAAGCTACCGATCAAAGCAGCCGGCAGGTAGAATTCTTTTCCGCACAGCAATAGTACTCGATCTAGTTATCCGGCTAATATCGAAAATACTGCCATCGTCATGACTCCAACCTAGTACCTCCCGGCCAGTAGCACTACAATGATATTAGTTGATGGCCTGAGCCACCTCTCCCGGTCAGTCGTTAAGGATATATAAGTCGGTCCTATGGATAGAGTATATAATGTATTTAACTTTCATGTTGACAGAATGATTAATTTACTTAAATCGATTCATCCAGATGCACAGAAAGACTACAATTAATTTGATGTGGCATACAAATCGAACAAGATAGTAGAAAACTTTTTTAAAAGTTCTAAACCCAAAAATCATATAATGACACTTTCAGCTTATTTAGTATCTTAATTGATTGTATATGTGAGTAGAATTGCTTAAAATTACTTTCAATAAAATTTCTGAAATTCTCAGTAGTTTTCTTCACAACACAGTATTGTGACAAATAATTATCCCTGAGCGAGGCTCGAACCAGTAGCAATCTTTAATTTTGTAGTTTTGAAATGTTCACGTTTTTGGGCATTTTCGAAAAATGGATCAATAGCTGAAATTGGGAATAGCACCATATTTTTTGACGTCTCTTATTGCATATAGGGAGAATATTTAAAGAAAAAATTTGGAGCGGTTTTTGAGAAAAAAATTCTTTAGAAATTACGTACATTGCAGACTTAAATCAAGCGAAATCAACTCGTTTCCGCGAAATATTGTACATGGTCTTTTTTAAAGGGCTGATTTTTACAACAGACTTTGTTTAAAGCAAAAATCACTATCCCAAATTTTGTAGTTTTCAGATGTTAACTTTTTGGCAAATTCGAAAAACAGACTAATAGCCGAAAATGGAACTAGCACCATATTTTTTACATATGAGGAGCAAATTACAAGAAAAATATTGGAGTGGTTTTCGAGAAAAAAATGCATACATTGCCCTCAGCATTACACGGACACTACCCCTATTTTTGAAAAATCGAACAGGAGCTTATTTAAAGACCCGTATCTAAGAAACAGAAGTTTCAAATATACAATATTTTAAGGAAAAAATACTTTGTCTTCAATATTTCAGTTGTAGGAAGACGCTCAAAAAATTGCTCTTCTCAATTTTCAAAAAATCTGTGATTTCAACGAACATGAAACTACCACTAATTCTCTTAAGCGTTCTTTACGCAACCCGAACACAAAGTTTCATCAAAAACATCTGTGCCTTTCTGAGAAAAAATTGAAAATGTTTTTGAGGCTTCATATGAAATACCCCCAAAATCAAAATCTCCGTTTGAAATTCCTAAAGCCACGAAATAATTGAGATCGATTGAGAAATATCAAAGAAAATCGGCTGAACGGCTGACCACAGACAGACGGACGTTTTGATGTCAATCAATTTTTCGGGATTAAGAACCAACAAAACATGGAATACATGGCTACATGGCTACATCACATGATAGAGGATTTTTTTAAATTTAGGAATAGGATTTCTTCACTTTTTCGTTACCAGAGCCCGGAAAAACAGTTTTTCTGCTGAAAATGCGCCGTTTCCCGGCGCTCATTATTTTTTCTTCTTACGAAAAACTTCGTAAGGGGAAAAAGTAAAAAGTTAACAAGTTTTCAAAATTTTGAACTTTTTAAATTTTCTAAAATTCAGAGAGATTAATGACAATTGGCCCTGCGGTACTTTTATCAACTTACTTCGCTCTATCCGAGAAAATAAGTTATAGAAAAAATTTAGAGACGTTTGAGAAAATTTAGAACTTGTCGTTGATGCTTAATATAAAGTAAACACTTAAAGATATCACCTTCAATTTCGCAGGACCTCCACTTCGGCCAGATCGATGGGGGAAATCAATTTTGGAAAAATGGTATGAACTGTTTAGGCGCTAGCGTTGACCAAAAGGGATGGTTAGCCGTCAACCAATATTTAGCAGGGACCCACAAAATGTGGATTCTGAAAAATGTATTAACTATGTATTAACAATGTATTAACTAGAAGCATTTTACTACATGTAGTACCAAGAATTACCCACATTTTTCAGATCAGTGACACACAATACGTGTTTTCTGTAAAAAAAAATTCACATCACTTTCCGCTACATCATGCTACTTTGTTTAATATGAATGTAGTGGCGAGATTGTAAAAACTTGGCAGATTGCATGTTGAATAGGTTTATAACGTTTACTCGATCTCAAAAAAGGTCTTATCGTATCAGTTAAAATGCAGTACGTACATTAAATACATCTCGTATGTATTGCTTAGATTTTGGTGCCGTTTACAATAATATCGTTTTCTTTTCTCTCGGTCAGTCCCAAGAAGACAAGAAGCATTGCAGTCTCAAAACATCTTATACAGAGACAACCAAATCTTCCATCTGCAGATGCTGTTCTGATTTACTTAGACAAGCACGTGTGGTGAGGTGTCAGACGAGCCATTATTTTATCAGCGGTCATTGCTTATAATGGGGTGATGGCGCGAAATTGCAGCCCAGTCTTGAAACACGCGAGCACTCTCCCCACGAGTTCCTCGCTTTCATTAACACTTCTTCGGACGATGACAGCAACCGTCGGCCTCGTCAACATCCTCAGAAGTGGGTAATTCACTACGGACAGAAGTCCGCCCTAGATTAAAGAATAGTTAATTAGAGTATGTTATTTGATTTAGAATTACGTAAATATGTTTTATTTTCAGAGTGATCATTGTCAATGAGACACAGCGACATGCAGTTGCAGGCCAACGACATTTCACTAGTAACCTACACACGAATAAGCTATACAATCAACTTACGAAATGAAATCACACTCATCAGATCCTGTTTGATCTTTCCACAATACAATACTATTGGGGGATTCACACTCTCGCCGCGATACCAATCCATATATACTTAAAAATAACGTTTTTGAAATGATCATGTTTAATTAACACAAAGCTAAATAATGTAGGAGAAAAAAGTGAACATTATTGAACTGAATGAATTAGCGAATTAGGAATTCCAATAATGAAATTAGGTATAAATAAATGTTTTACTCGTGATGTTGGTGACATTTGAAGTTGCTCAATGACATCTAGCTCTCATTTCCGGAAGTTCCATGCAAGCTTGTTGTAAAGAGAGCGCCTGCCGGCAAGAGTTTAAATTACTTATAGACTTGTAAGGCCGGCCTTAACTTCTGCCCAAACACCGAGCCAGCCTACTAAATGCGCATGCGCGCTCACTTCGCGGGGGCGCCCCGTCCCTGGCTATCTGACGACGTTAGGCGGACGAGATTCCGCCTCACCCGTAGCACCGGGCGGCGCGGTGGCGGAGACACATCATATTGAATATGCATAAGAACAGAAAAATTAACTTGGTGCGTGTACGTACCGTATTAATTAGCTAAAAAACGACATTATGAATTTACCATTTTATTTTTGTTTAGTGAAGAGATATTTCTCGCCTCTTTCAAGATTCTTAGGGATAGCTCAGCTTACTCTGCCTACCCTGATGCTTCGCCACTGGGTGTCACCAGCAATAGGTGCTAACTGACCAAAACCCAATTTTACAGGAACCACAAAAAACCTTTGTTGACCAAAATATTGATATTTCTGCATTGGTTTTGGTATAAACAGTTTCTATTTGGCTAATTGAGTGTACATAATGAACACTCTCAGGTTTGAAGAAGGATATTTCTGCATATTAGTCATTTTGGGAACAATCTAGTGGCAAAAGGTGCTATATGATGCAGTTAGCAGTAGTGGGGAGTTGCCGGTTCTGCATCACAACATCCGGTGTAAACAGGTAGTTGTGGTTTGTTGACACCGGAAGTTGACATCCGGTGTCGGGCCCAGCGGGTGTGACGTCACAAGGTCGCGTCCTTGTGTCGTCACAGCGCAAAGTCGCTGGAAGGCCGCGTCCTTGTGTCGTCACAAACACACACAGCTGGACCGTGCCCTCCCTGTCTACCAACCCCTTAAAAATAAAAAATAACAAAAGACTGGGCGACTAGGGGAGGATGTCGCTGGAAGGCCGCGTCCTTGTGTGTCGTTACACACACACACACACACACACACACACGCTGGAAGCGTGCCCTGCCTGTCTACCAACCCCTGAAAAAAAGCCCTGCCTGTCTACCAACCCCTAAAAAAGACTGGGCGACTAGGGGAGGAGGAGCAGGAGGACCTGGAGGCCCTGCCTGGCGGTGACGTAGGGTGAAATGAGAAGACGAGAGAGTCATTTGAAGGTAAACAAGACATTTATTTTAAATTTTAAAAAATACAATAATAATTTAAAAAATCTTCATTGCCTAATGACTTCACATCTTTGTCTAATTTGTCTGACGGTAGCCAACAGTGGAATGTGGTAGATCATATGCATTTATTGTTGGCGAACATATTAAATATAGATACACACAGTGAAACAAATCAATTTTTACACATGACTGTTCGTGCTGGCTCTCTTCTCTCGTTCTTCCATTCCCTCTTCCTCTTCTTCGTCTCATCATGTAAGGTTGTGGGACTCGCTTCCGCTTCATCTTCGTGAGGTGTGACATTTGGAGACGGGAGAGCTTGAACATCTTTCCAGATGAAGGTCATGCGTTTCCGCAGTTGCTTTTTCTGACACGGCTTGAATTTTGTATCGATTTTTGAATCTTGCAGGCGGCCAATGAGTTGATCCATGATCTCAAGAACTGCATTATGCATGAAAACGACCAGGTCATATATTGTCTTTTCTTTTTCATCGTTGAAATGATAGGTTTGCTCTTGACGAAGCCGCTTTGCGGTGTAGGCGACGTTCCACACGGAGTCGGAGATGTCCCACAGCTTAGGAATTTTCCATGCATCGTTCTTTTCCTGGCAGGCGATAGTGGAGAGATCGTCTGCGGCCTTCGCGATGTTGATCCACAATTTGGCCGCCTCACCCTTCCACCCGCTGCTGTCGTCGAGGGCGTCTTCGTAGGCGAGCCTCGCGGCAGTGATGTTCACTTCTCGTCTTGCCATGTTGACGGACACTGAATGAAGAGTGAGAGACGTGCATATTTTTTCACTTTTTACAACGTCGAACAGACTTCCGGTTCATAGGCGGGAGGAGTATTTTCGTTCGGGGAGGGGAGAGTTTGAATCACTTGCCGGATGCGGTCCACGCGTTGCTGCAGAGCCGTCTTGTGCAGCGGATCTTTAGAAAGCTGACTGACATTTTCAATGATTGCTAGCACTTCCGCATGCATGGAAACGACAATGTCGTAAATAGTCTTTTCGTTTACAAGGTAGTATTTTGCGGTCTGTTCGTCGTGAAGATGACGCGCGCTCATGGCAATGTCAATCGCCTTGTCGTAAATACCTTTCCACATCTTCACGCTTTTTTCACCCCCTTCTCTTTCCTCGGAGGCGGCGGTGGCGAGGTCCACGGCGACGTTCACGAGGTTTTTCCACATCATGACCGCTGCGCTCTCCCATCTGCTGTCGTCGCCGTTGACGTTGTTTTCACAAAGGAGTGTCGTGTCACGTCTTGCCATATTGACGGTTGTGGACGGAATGAAAGATATCAGCAGAGTTATAACATTGCAAATGCTCCCCCCACCCTTTTCTCTCTTTAGACTGCAAATGAAGGAAAGCTGCCATTTTGCAAAATGCATGGACACCATAAATAAATAAGAAATGAATAAATAGATAGAGAAAACCTACTCACTACAAATGAAAGAAAGCTGCCATTTTGCATAATGAATGGACAACATAAATAAATAGATAGAGGAAGCCTACTCTACAACCCCGCCTGCAGGGACGAACGTGTACGCTGAAGGAGCGGACGGACACGTACACATGATGGGGAAATGACCCCAGGGTAAACTTGAAAATTTATCGAGCCAGTAGCGTTTGTCGTCTGCCACACACAACGAACGCTTGTTTTGCACAAAAGAATAATGTTGATGGTTTTTGGAGCGTATGCAACATTGTTTATCTATTCTAATGCGATTATGAAATAAACACTCCATATAATTTTCAAATTTGTATTTTTTGACAATCGAACTCCTTTTGCTCGGAAAAGGCTCGTTTGAGAGCGGGTGAGAAAGGATTACATTTTTGGTCGCAAACCCACGAATTGAACCATGGGATCATTTCCGCATTCGTCCTTAAACAGTCCCAGTACCTTTTTGTTGCGTGGTGTGACGTGAAACGCATTATCGGGAGGAAAGCAGGACGTGTCGAACCATTCTGGACACCGATTCATCTCAGCGTACACGTTCGTTGAGGTAGAGAAAACGAATGAATCGGTGTCCATGTACAGAAGGTGAAGCTCGCGAAGGTGCTCTTTGCAATATTTATAAAAGAATTCATACATTCTAAATTTTGAAATTTCTAGTATGCAAAATCCTAAATAAATGGGCTTAAAGAGCTTCACTACTGTTTTTAGCAACTCGATGGTCATGAGAATTCCATTCACGTGGTGACTTCGCACGAAAGAGGGATCTGCGATAAGTCTTCTCGCTCCACATCTCCCATTCCATCTGTTCAAGAGATAAATGCGACGATGATTACGCACGTCCTCCATCGACTTTCCGTAAATTGAGTTGTTCATTAATTTAAAAAGTTTATCTTCAAAATCGGAGGACGCGCGCTACCGCCGTGAATTGTTGAGGTCCATGTAAGTGGCAAGCAATGGACTTCGGTTAAATGAAAGAATGCGATGAATTTTGGTGAGTTGTACTCCCAACTCTATGGCCTGAATTAAATTTTGTATATGAATGATGTAACGATGCTTAGGCAACAGCGTCGCCAATAATTTGGCTTGCCTGCTTTTCGTGTCGGGGGGCACCCGTGACTCAGGGCAAGTCGCTCAATCGATCGTGAATTTCGTCTGGATAGTCGAGGTCGACTTCGAGAACGTATCAGCGATCGTTCTGGGCGACCGCCTGCTTCAAGTCGAAAGCGCAAATTTCAGTATCCGTCAACCATTTAAACCGTCCTGTGGGCATGACGCATACTAAAACCGTACAAATTATTTGCATCTACGTAGGAGAGATAAGATTCCTTATCAGATGGATTGAAGGAATCTACTACGTGTGCGTGACTGGCTTCGCCATGGCGCCCGACCACCTGCACGAGTCCCTCCCGATACCTTTTTCGAAAAAGAGAACCATGTCAACATCTGCGAGTAGCTCAAGCGTGACGCCTGTTGTTTTTAGCATAGCGTCCCACGAGAGCCCGGGAGCGGTGTAATAAAACGCGGGATCGAGACCGTTCACCTCCAAGCACAAATTTCTTAAAGTTTCAAAAACGTCGGTGAGCAACAACACGTCGATTTTCAAATACAAATCGGCGTACTCACCTAAATTCCGAATGGAGAAAGCGTCCCACACGGCCCGCACGTGAGCGTACTCCGCGTCCGAGATCGCTGTTTGTGAGGTGACTGAAAAAGGCCTTGCGTGGGGGCAAAGACGTTTCTTCCAACTTTGTCATGCAATTGTCATAGTCGTAGGGGAAAACGCCCTTCCTGCGTGCCAGGGCAAAGAGTGCATCGTCGGGAAACGCTGCCCGAGTAAATTTCAAATTTTGAACGGACAAGGATTGACTCAAACTGTCCAGTCCTGCTCCTAAAAATTTTAATGAATCTAAAACGCGCAATTCCACACTTCCGATTCTCTGGGAAAGGGACACGAATCTCTCGTGATTATCTGGAATGGCGCACAGCTGATCGTAGTCACGGGAATGAGTTTTGGAGCCCGGAAGTTGTTGTTACAAATTTGATGAGCTGCTCCACGAAAACGACCTGTAAAATGGTCGTGGTCCCTAACACGAACGGAATTTGGAAGAAAAGGACCCTTGCAAATGTGACAGTCGGTGGAATTTTGAAAAGCAATTTCGTCTTCCTCGCGCATGAGAGAAACCGGATGATCCAAAAGGAATTGGTAATCTTTAGCCAAGACCACTAAATGTTCGACCATATGTTTGGCGACGTCGCTCCCGCGATACACTATTCTTTGGGAGCGTGATTCATCAAAGTCGCACACCACTTGAATACACGCCGAAAAGGGCTCGTGAATTTGACAAGCCTGAAGGTAGGATTCGCTCGGCGATGGCTCACACGAAGAGACGGGAACGGTGAGAGCTTCAAAATCAACATACACCGCAATCGGGCATTGCTGTTGTTTTTCAGGATTTTTGAAGTGCATGAATCGTTCCTCTGAAGAAGAAGACGGCGACGTCAAACGTGCTGGCGACACGGAGCTGCAATCTAGCATGTGAGTTTCAAGTTTCTGCTGTGTTCGAAATACATTCAAAAACCGTTCGCAAGCGAAAATCCTATGTTCGTTTGCATTGTGTTGACTACTCACCAACCTGCTCAAATTTTGTATCCAAACATAGTGACTCACACCGTTTGATACATATAACAGCATATTGAAATGGTTCGCTTTCTTTCTGTCCGCAAAGTGCACAGGACCTACAACGTCCCACGTTTTCGTTTCAGAATGCCAAACGAAATTGAAAACATGAAAAGAATTGCCAGAATTTTCTCTCTCGAAACGTTTAATATTGTGAACAGACATTGGTGAGGAGATATCTCGCAAATCAAGATGAGATTCTAATTCGTCAAAAGTAGACTGATACGTGGTGGTACGTTCCAGTCTTCCTCTTACATTCATAGTATTCCCTCGACCGAGACGCTTGTGAAAGACTCCACATGCGAGGGCCCACAGGAAGCATTTGTCATCTCGATTATGTACATTAATAACAGCGTGGAGACAAGCAATGCTATCGGGGAGGGGAAGATATGAAGATCCACTGTGAGCGATAGGCTTCAAAAGATGAATATGAACATGAAGACCGACAATTTCGTATAGTGCTTTTCCACTATCTCGTTCCTGAAACTCATCGAATTTGGAATTGATTGGATCAAAAATACGTTGAAAACAAAATTCTACGATATTATCACTTTGAGCCACCACAGCTGCGCGAGCGTTCAGAAAGATAGGTTGTATCTTTCCGACAATTTCATGCGTCACGGGATGATCTCGCTCAATTATGAAACGACATTCGAGTTGCGCAAATATTTTGAAACTAGGACTTGATGGAGAGAACAGTTCAAACAACTTGAGTTGGAACGGAACTTGACAATGATTGAGAAACGTGAGGGGATCGATGTCATTTAAAGAATTAGCAATGATACCACGCTGCACCCAACTGTTTAAAGACCGCACGACGTCCGTCCATTGGAGAGCATTTGCAATGACATGTTGTTGTGCCGATTGTTGTTGTCGGTGATCTATGGAAACAAAAAATGCGTAGAAAAAAAATGAATGTCAATTCAGCGAGAACGCATCGCTATGAAAGCATCGTATTTTCATTGTGAAATTTTACTAAAAAATATTAGAATAATATTTACCGTTTATGACTTGAAGAGTGACAGCCAAAGGAAAAATCTGTCCGCTACGCACGTAGGTATTACGTCACAGATGTGCACTGAGTCATGTCTCAATGAAGAATGGCGAGCATGGCACTAGACTGCGTTGAAATCGATTTAGTAATAAGGAGTGAGGTGGTGGTGGTGGGGGCACATACGTTTATGGAAACAGCGATTTTAATGAGGGAAACGGAAATCGTTATGGAAAGGAAATCCACATTCGCCGCAGCAGTGTCAGAACGCGAGCGGTTTTTTCGCCATCGAAGGAAGCGGCAAATTAACCACAACGTCCGTCGGAAGCGTTAATGAAGTCGCGAAGGAAACGGAAGAAACGGTTCACCACCAGCAAGAACGGAAATCGTTATGGAAAGGAAATCCACATTCGCCGCAGCAGTGTTGGAACGCGAGCTTCGGTAAATAAACCACAACGTCCGTCGGAAGCGTTAATGAAGTCGCGAAATGAGCTGGGGAAACACTTAATCGCAGATTCGGAAGACGTTGAAAGAATAACGTCTTTTTTAAATTTAAATTTAAATGAAAAACGTTGGAAACCGTTACCTCAGTCACTGCATATATAAAAGCGGTGCTCTAAACATGAAAAATGACTTTCTTGGTGATACTGTTGCTGCTGTTGCTACCGTTCTACTAAGGCCACTAAGACCTAAAGACCTAATGGCCACTATTCAAGAAATCGAAGGATGAGAAACTGTCGTTGCAATTCCGTCGACATCGTCGATGTCGAAGAAGCGGAAGGCATCGTATTTTTTTTATTTTTTAAATTTTTTTTCATTTTCCTTTTCTACATATCTTCCTATTCTTTTTAATAGTGTGAACGAACAGATGAGAATGGAGATGTTAGAACGGAGAATGATGGATGCGGATGTGACATCCATGGATTTTACATCGATTTTCGACGATGATGATGAAAATGATGCGTTCGACGCATATCGTTTAGCGTTGGTGACAACGCAATTCGTCACTGGCGAATCATCTTCATCGTCATCATCAGGGGCAACAATATGCGTGAGTGAAGCCACGGCGCCGCGTCTGGTTGCCGAGCCTTCATGCCCAGTCTTTATATATTCTCCACCCAAAGAGACGTAAGTAGAATGAATTACATAATTTTTTGACGAATTTTTTGAAGTAATTTTAAAAAATGAATTCATTGATTTTTTTTTATTTTTTAGCGACATCTGGACTGCAATTGCTCAGAGAGCGAAAGGGTCTAAAATATCGAAGCATTGGGAGGATTTCCCAAAAGGGATAGCGTATGAAATATCTAGGGCTAAAAGATTTTCGTCAGAAAGATTTAACACTGACAATTACGCCGTCATATTAAATGACAAATTCAGCACATTTTTACCGAGGTGTATTATCATAATTTTTTCTCATTCACAATCCTTATTATAATTGTAATTATAAATATATTAATAATTTATTTTGATTTATAGATTTACTTCCATTATTGATGAAATGAGCCTAGATCGATTTATGCAATCAAGGCCTCATGTAATATATTTTGGCATCAATCCTGGAAACAAGGCCTATGTATTATTATATCTATACGATCAGCTTAAATTGAAAAGCGTCTGGAAGAGGATTATGAATTATGGAAGAAAATATTTGAAATTTTAATGTATTTCTATTAAATTATTAATGTATTTTTTTAAAATTCAAAATAAATGTATTGTTTACCTTCAAATGACTCTCTCGTTTTCTCATTCACCCTACGTCACCGCCAGGCAGGGCCTCCACCCCTCTCCTCTTCCTCCTCCCCTCGCTTTAAAGAATTAGAAGTACTCTCCTTATGTAGTCATCACTCTATTCAATGAAATCAATTATATATATTGCAAACAGAACGTATTCAATTATTCATAATTCATATGAAAGGTAGTTTTAGTCAATGTATTAAAATATGATGCCATCAATCAATTTTTAATATATATATTTTCATCATAATGGAAATCTACCAATCGAGAATTTTTTATTGAAATCATTGCTTTAAAGTAATAAAACTAATAATATTCACGTTAAATTTCTCGAAATTCATTCAATTTTTTCATTTTTATTTGAGATGAAAGAATTAAAAGCCCTCCCATGTAGACATCATTAATCTATTCAATGAATTTTTATTCATAATGGAAATCTATTTATTTTAAATTTTAGGAATCCTATGTAGGTGGTGATGGGGTAAAGCATTTGGACTATTTCTATAGCAATTATTTATTAATATAAAATATGTTCACATAAAACTTAAATATACACTAAGAAAAAACAACGCTGGGGGGTTAACAATAAAACAATTTACAGCCTAAATCTACAATAAGAAAAGAAAAAACAAACACTGGGGGTTAACAATAAAACTATTTATAGTCCTAAGATTAATTCTTCATTGTCATCATTTTCTGTAATAAAAAAACTATTAAAAATTTGAACAATGAAAACAAATCATCACCGAACATTTATAAAGTGCAAATACACTCACCAGGATAAGCCGAAGAAGATTGGTGCTGCTGCGGCACTACTTGCTGCTGCTGCTGCTGCTGCACCATCACCTGCTGCTGCAGTAGCACTATTCCCTCCAACTCCTCTCTCGTCATTTGGCTCAACGGAAGAGGAGCTGGTGGTAGGGGTGGTGGTGGCAGCGGATGACCGCGGTAGTGGCGGAGGCGATTCAGCCGCGCCGTCCGGCGCGCGATGATATGCGGCGTCTCCTGGCGAGGAGGTGCCGGCTGCGGCAGCGACGGTGTCGGCGGCGAAGGTGTGCGTCCGGGGTCGAATTCCGGGGCACATCATGCGGCACTGCTGCGGGCGGTAGCGGCGGTAGCTGCTGAGGCTGTGCCGTCGCCGCCGACGGTGTTGAATATATGACCGCCACCGGTCCGCCGACGGCGTAGGCAAGACTCCTCAGCAACGACTGAAGATTCACCCGCCTCAATGACGGGTGTCCGGCTATTGTTGCTGGCGTCTTGCCGAACAGCCAGTCCACCGCCGTTGCCCCTGCGATATCTCGCACCTTTGTCGGAGCGCCGCAGTTGAGAAGAAATTTCAACACGTCCCCCGAACCATACGTCACCGCCACGTGCATCGGCGTCTGTCCATAAAAGTCTTGCACGTTCAACTACGCGCCCCGCCCCACCAGGTGCACACATACGGCCATACGATTATATTTGGCTGCTATGTGCAGCGGCCGCTGTTCGTTGACGTCTCTTACTTCCAAATATTCGGGATGCCTGTCAAGAAGGTCACTAGCTCGTAGTGACCGTTCTTGCAGGCAAAAATGAACTGAAGCGACATAGCGAAGCGAAGCGTGAAGTTGTTACGACGTTGCTGCTGCGTTAGAACTACGTGCGCAGAATGATGGAGCGTGTATAAATGAGCGACACGTAAAGTGAAGTGGCGGGGCACTCAATCATCTCATTGGCTTGCCTTTAAATTTATCAACCCTAACGTTCAACGAACGTCGTTAATCCACCAGTCCCCTTGGCTCCCAAGTTTATCGCAACGACTTCCTGCATCACTTCGTTAAAGACGGGAAGAGCAAACGAGCTGCGCCGCGGAACGACCGCGACCGGATGCAACTTCCGGAATATTGCTTGACACTAGTACGCAAATCTGAAGTCGAAATACTTATCATTACAAGACAAAATATTTCATCAACAAAATTAAATGATGTTGGTTGTTTAATTATTGGTAATAAATAAAATATTAGGGATAATTCGATTAGGATTTCCTGCTTGGTGCTTTGATTGGGAAAATAAAATAAACAAATAATTTTTGTAACATAAAATTTATTTGAGAGAAATAGTTTACATGAATAAATTTACTAACATAAAATACAGTCTTTGTTTCGAAAAAACATACATCACAATAATATAAAATTATTTATTGTAAAACGAATATAGTTCGTCTATGACTTCTTTTGTTGATGGATTTTCTTCATGAACGTCAGAAGCAGCATTAATAGCACCATCAATAACATCATTATCAGCATCGTAAAATGATGATGAAGAATGGGGCTGAAGAAGCACCATTTTCACGGCGCACCTGAGCCAGTTTGCAGCATGTTGCGCACAATGTTGAACGTTGATCCCGCAACATAAATGCGTCGTGTCGGTCGATGACATTTGCGAACGAGGAGGAGGAGCAGAAGAAGAAGATGAAATCTTAGGCGACCTTTTAGAGATTGGCGATGTTCGCTTACAATTATGATTTTCGCGCTTTTGTTTTTTGATGGTTTTTTACTTTGTCTTACAATGTTCCATGCAAGGATGGGAACATTTATCTGTTTTCTTCATTTGTTCCTTTCCTACTTTTTTCTCTGCCATTGTCATCTTCATCTTCTCATTTGCTTTGCTCGAGTCTTCTTCTTCGTCTTCATGTGATATGCTACATAATGGAGAAGAGTCTCGCACAATACTACTACTCTCTTCCGATGTGATCATGATTGTAGTCTTCTTGACAATGAGAGTGTTTACTCTCATTACACGTGATTTTTATACTTAACGAACGAGTTCTGTGATTGGATGATAATCCATGTGTCGTTCATAAAAAATGAGACAAAAGACAGACGTGTTAGCGGGCACGTTCGAATTGCATTCGAAAAAGATTTTAATATCTGATGCAGAGACGATCGTCGGCTCCTCGCGTCGGTATAAATCAAAGATGACAAACGGACATATCCTTTTCACTCCGAGATGTACATGAAATAGGATGACGATCCAAATACGATTTTTCGAAATTTTTGAACATTTCGAAGAATTCCGGTATATGCACACCATACTTGTTCCATCCTATGCGCATCTCATGATAAGGAAAAAACTCGTCGTTGGTGTAGAGTTTAATCGTTCTTAAATCGCATAGACCGAACTCGCTAGGATTCTTTTTCAAAGCGTTTCGACGATTGGTTTGCAAAGCGAAGATGATGTACTGCAGATGCTCCACTCCGCTGCTTGTTTTCACCGTCCACTCGTGTCGCGTTGTAAGTGGCAAATTTGCTGATTCGTGGAGTTGGTACCTCGCGAATTAAATAGGTATACTTGACCTACCGTTGAGAATGTTGTACATATACATTGTACCGGCATCGCTGAGTTTGGGGTGGGGCATTCTCCAAACGATGCGCTGAATTTCTATTTTCGACGGCGTTGCAGTTTCCTCTTCCTTTGATAGAAGACAGTCGGCGTCTGTTCGAGTGCAAGAATGAGCTCATGCTTCACACCAGCCACGATGCGTCTTTGGTCCTCCGCGAACGGAAGGAAGAGTTTGAGAGGAATCCAGGCCACAAACGAACCGTCGTCAATCAATTCTTCATTCAGCGAATGGCCGAGATGATCCATGCTCTCAAATGGTGACCACGCTGCGTAATGGAGTAATTCACGCTCTTCGGCGCTGATGAGCGGCATGTTCTTCATGGTGAAAGCGGTGCCAGGATGTCGCACGCTGTCGACTAGGACCTCATTGATCTCATATCGAATTTCGGAAAATAAAAATGCGTAGGCGTTGTTGATAAAGTTGGCAGGTGTGCGCCCGCCTCCGCTCGGTAGGCGAAGGTGTCTTTGTTTTGTATCATAATGCGAATTTCATTGTTTGAATCATATCCGTTCGCATACGGTGTGTAGTGATGATAATTAAAACCTTGAACGTTAATTTTTTCATCGATGGGATGTTGATGGAGGAGAACGTCTAAAAGAAAGTCTTTACTACCGGCCGTAGCGGGATGTGATTTTTTTGTCTTTTCATCATCTTCTCTGAGAACGTAGCCTAGCGCTTGCAGCAGCAGACGATTGGCGTGTGTTAATCTATTGGTAGTACAGTGTACAGTGTGCCGCGGTCGAAGCACGACCCTCATTTTATGTCATCGTGCGCAGTGCGAAACAGCACGTCACGATGAGATCAGAGTCACTTCGCAACGGAATGAGATGTCCTTCAGTGTTCTCGAGTCTTATCGTTCTATCATAAATCCAGTTGCGAGTAACGCGATGAAACACTTTCTCCGGAGGTCTCACCTCAAAAATGGAAGACGGTCGCTTGTCAATGTGGAACTGATGAAGAATGTAAGCTCTTCGATTATTAATATATCCACTTTCCACAAAATTGCATGTGACGAGAACGTTAAAGTCCTTGACGAGCGTGATGTCGGAGAAGACGTACTTACAGGAAGGCGTTGGGTTGACGTTGCGAGTGAATCCCAACAGCGGCCCCACGCTGCCCGCGACATCGAAGACTAGACGAAAGGAAGTACTGATGCGACACTTTTGAGTATTCTCTTCACCGGTCAACTCGAAATAAAATTTTTTACTTGCAAACTGCTCTTTGAATTGTTCTTGGAGAGTGAAATAGATTTGAACATTAACGTCATTGATTGTGTACGTGCCTGTCGGTAATTTCATAATGAAATTCTCATATTTTTGACCCTTACAGTCCTCGACAGGAACACCATAGTGGAATTCGTTACATCCTTCTTTAATGTTAGTCACCGTGTGCGCCGTTTGCAGAGACACCAGTGCGATTTCAAGCGGTACGTTGTCGAGATCGATTGTCGGAGAGAAACGGACACACACTTCCGCTCCTTTCCCGCTGAGCGTGTAGGTGCTCATCTTGATGTGTTCTCTCAGAAAGTGCTTCGCTCTCTGCCTCACATCAACTCAAATACTCATTTTATTGTCCACTCATACAACAGAAATTGCGTCACATGCTTTCCACGCATGTAGGTCAAAAACTCCGGTGGTGGGGGTAGACCGAAGGAGTCGAACTAGCGCACCGTTCTTCCTCGTTTTACGAATGCAACGAAATGAGTGCCCTCTCCGCGTGCGTTATCGAGATTGATCACCCCGCTTTCTCGTTCACGTGGCAGACCCCGGGGCAGACGGTCACGGGTGAAGATACCGCGAAAATGCGGGAGACATAGCGCGCGAGCAAATCGTCTCATTTCCTCATGTGTGAGCGCTCGCCGCGGCACCCGCACCTCCTCTAGTTCCTCTTCCTCGTGCGTCGCAAACGTAAAAGGACACCACCTGTTTTTCTCCTTTTCCTTCGTTTTCCTCCTTTTCCGACATGCCCCTCCCCGCCTTCGTTTCCATCGCAGTGTTATGACGAATCATTTCTGCCAATTGTCGTTGTTGAGCTTTCTTGTTATTGACCACGTTCGCGATGACCGACGCTCCGCCCGCCGCGGAAGCGAGGGCACCTTGAGCGCCTATTATCAGAGGTAGAATACCTTCTTTCTTGCGTCTCGTCTTCCGCCGCCGCCGCCACCTCATGCCGCTTCCGGTCGCTTCGCCCACCGCAGGTTCGGTTGCTGATGCTCTTCTTCGTGTCGCTGGCGCTGGAGGGCGAAGTGTTGTGCACCTACGCGTTGATGTGACGCGACACTGTACGAGTACGAACCATTGCAAGAGCAGAACTAAAGAAATGATATGTGATGTCCACCTTTTATATCAATTTAGCTTAGTAAATCCAACCTTTTATGGTCTGTTATCAATGAGCCTAAGGTAGTTTCATATTTCAAAATTACAATCAATGGCACGTTTCTCTTATCCTTAATACTAGCATGATTATCTGTCTTAGGTACATGTTCAAATTGAAGACGGTCTCCTCTATTTAAATTAAAAGTGAGTCCTCTTCATAAAAGTCCGTTATTTTTTCCGTTTATCCAGAGATGGACATGATGCAATATCTTCGCACGTTCCCGCAACAGGAAGGCGCTGATGTGGTTTCCGGACCTCATTTCCGTTCTCATTCCAGCAGCGGTGAGAGAACGTTCTACATCGGCCGTTCTAAAACGAAAATAGACGACGGCGGGTACATTGACGTCGGTAAAGAAAATTACGAAGCGCGCCCCAGCCTCCTCAAATTAATTTTCAAAAATGAACCGCATCTCGCAGTTGTGCAAGAGAGACTGGAATGATTATTAGAAAATTCTCCAGCACTCATACGCCCACAGAGAAGGATATAATAGGAACGGTGATATACGGACCGACAACCTATGGAAATATAATCATGTATTTGCTTCACTGTTTCCCCCTCCTCCTTCCCTCCCCTCCTCCTTCCTCTCCTCCTCGTGCCATAAGAGCAAACACGACGATGCAGCGAAAAGGGACCACACGAAATCGGAAAAAAGCGGGAAAAGGTCTTCGCTTCGTGACCCCTCCTGACTATAAATACTGGCGTGACCCCAACAAGCTTGTGCGAAGGCTCCGACTCATACTCGAAGGAAGCCGGAAATAATGAACACGACGGGGAAATAATAGAAATAGAGAACAAACTGCGTGATGCTGGTATTATTGTGTAGACAGCTGGTGGATCATGAAGACAAAGAACGCTACTTCGAGCGTGCGAGAAGGGTTAGCGCGAGAAATACACGCGCCAGCTCGTCGTCGTTACAGTAGACGACGAGTGATTACGAAAGGGCTCGACGACCTATGGCAGGCGGATTTGGTGGAGATGCAACCGTTCGCGAAATCGAATCGGGGCATGCGATACATTTTGAGTGTGATCGACGTCTACTCCAAGTACGCTTGGGCGGAAGCAATTAAGAAAATGACGGGGGAGGAAGTCGCGAAGGACTTTACGCACATTCTCAAACGCGCGCGGCCCAGAAAGCCTACGCTCTTACAAACGGACGCCGGTACGGAATTTTACAACAGCACTGTTGCAAAGTTGTTCCGCGCGCGTGGCATTCGTCATTATTCTACGTTTTCCAGCATCAAGGCAGCTGTCGTTGAGCGTTTCAATCGCACTCTCAAAGAATGCATGTGGAGGCGTTTCTCCGCTGAGGGCACACGTCGCTGGACGCGCATGCTTCCCTCGCTTATCGAGGAGTACAATAACACAAAACATAGAACGATCGGCATGAAACCGAAAGACGTGAAGGACAACAGATTAATGGAGACGGTTTACGCCAACGTGAAAACTATCGGCAAGCGACAATTGAAACAATTTCACGTCGGTGACCTCGTCCGCGTGAGCACGTACACGAGCTCACCGTTCCGGAAGGGCTAAGAACCGCGGTGGGACACCGAACTCTTCAAAATCGAACGCATTCATCTTTCCGTTCCCATCACGTATTCGCTCGTCGACCTTAACGGCCTTAACGGCAAAGCGATTACGGGCCGATTCTACGCGCAAGAACTGCAACGCACGCGATTTCCACGAGAATACTTGGTGGATCGCGTCGTTTGCAAAAAGGGACCACTCCGCCTCGTAAAATGGCTCGGCTTCGACGTCCGACACAATTCGTGGGTACACGAACGTGACATGGTTACATAAGAAACGGAAGTGGCAGCTTCCTCTCCGTATGTAATAACCTTGTTAGAAACGTCTAGAACACTCGACGGAAACAGGATGTGGTGACACTCATGAAACAGGATATGGCTCAGCATGACTTCTACGGTATATTCCGAGTGTTCTTTCGTTTCAAATCAGTCACTTCAGAACGTTGTATGCGTGCAATGTCCCATTGTGATTTTCTGTTTGCTGCACTATATGGAGTTTCTTTGAGAATTTTTATCCTCGGTTTAAACATGCTCGCACTCTAAACACGCGAGAGTGTGAAGAGGAGGAGGAAGAGCGTCCGTGGGACGAAGACGATTCCATCTCGACCGTCGACGCGGCCACCAACACCGACGAGGTGCGAACCTGGGACATCATTTCAACCAATGTCATCACCACCACCGCCAATGATTCTTCTTTTTGTTTCGACCTACCACCGCCGCTGGCCATCGACCCACCAACGTTACCCACGCTGACGGACACTTCGTCTTCTATTTCATACGAATCGCCGCCGCCGCCGACTCCTCCGTCTCGTCACTTCTATCACCGTGAACGGAAAATGACAAAGAACGCAATCGCTGACCTCCAAGGCTTCTGGAGAAACAGTTTGTCTTAAAAACGTTGACTGTGCTACGCATACCGAGCAAAATTAATAATACATCAAAGTATAAAATACGCACGTTCACCTTTCAACCTCTCTGTGAACTCGAAGAACTGAACACGTGCGATCGACGCTCGGCAAATTGGCTGCAAAGCCACCACCACCGTACGCCGTGGCACTGCGGAAACATTCCGTACAGGTGTAGGCACGAAACGATTCGCAGAGCTGTGGACGGAAATGACAAAATATTTGTGAAAGGAGGAACGAAGTCAGATTGGTTACGGGAGTACGTGCACTGTTATGTGGTCGAAATAGAAGTGTTTAAATGTCCATCGATCGACACGTGTGTAAAGATATACATTGAACTCTATAATGCAGATGTGACGTGGCGTCTTGTCTTATCACTGCTCGAGGGAAAAGGTACACTCCCAGTTCTGGCTTTAATGCATTGGCTCGCCACTTATCGACCAGAATTAATTAACAACATCGAAACAAATCCCGTACGAAATACGGCGAGCACGATGGCACTTCCTGTCTAATCGTCTCCGTTCCCATATGTCCGTCAGACGGTCAAGATGTGATGTCAACCTTGATGTACTTCCGGTTTCCACTTCCTGTTCTCACTCCACAACATGTATAAGCCACAATGCCTTTTAATTGGTAATCATCATCGAAGCAGCCGGATGGAGCGCACCACGAAAAACAGCGCCAACAAAGAAAACCTGAGTGGCAACGAAGAACTCAAACGTCTAGTCAAATTAGCTGAAAGGGAACAGCTCCAAACCATCAACGAAGCCATCAAACAATACTACACATCACGTCCACGTTCTCTAACAACACTCGACAACGAGTCTTCAACATCTGCCTGTCGCGTTTCTCTGCTATTCCTCGGCAGCGAGGGAGGTAGGAGCGGTCTTCAGACGTCTAACCGAGGACGTTCAAAAGCTCCCCTGCATTTTAGAGCTTCTACCCTGTCTGAAACACTACAACATCGGACGCACGCACATCGACGGACCGCCGCCGATCAAGCGGGACTGCACGGCTTGTCGACGTGCCATTCATCGCACGTCGACAAGCCGTGCAGTATAGTATAATATAGCAGCAACATCACGGATTGGGTGGACTGTATGATGATAGCCGGAAGTCTCATTCATTTGCTCATGGTGGCCGCCGCTCTCGTGTGCTTTCTTTTGTAAACTTTGTTTATTATTTCTGAGACGATTCAACATTTTTTCACTCTACCATGGATTCGAACACAACAGATTCTAGTCCTCCTCCTCCTCCTCCCCCTCCATTTACCAGTATGACTAGATATAAACTTGAAACTAGAACTATTTGTCCCATCTGTCATAATGATTCTTTATTGGGCTATAACAATATGTAATCACGTATTTTGTAAAACCTGTATTGAAGTGTAGCTGAAGAAAATATGAGGCGGGAGAAGAGCAAACATGTCCGTTGTGTGGTTTCGTCTTAGTGTCCAACTCAACGAACGTGGGGGAGGAGAAAGGGGAGGAGAGGGAGATAAGAGATGGAGAAGATTATGAAGAATATGTTATAGGTGTCTTATCATCCATTCGATCGTCTTTTAGTCGCCATGTAGTGCGAAGCGTGGGACGACGGTTAAACGACGCGCTGCGACTCCACAACCCGTCCTATAGGCCACTCATGGATTTACAGTGGCGATTAGGACTAGAAATTACTGTGCGCCATGTTGAAGACTTTGACGTGCAACAACTCGGCGGTCGAGTCCTCGTGGTGGGGGTGGAATCTCCCCCTTTTAGCTGGTAGTAAGATGCGGTGGTGGTGGGGGGGAGATTGCACAATGCTGTGGAGTGGGGATAGTCTCTCTCGCTAAGATTAGAAAAGTGATTAAGAGTGGGGTGAGAGGACTCAATATAAGACGTTGTGTGCCAAGGGCGGATGCATTAGTACATTGACACACAGCCTAAACGAGACATGTGCGACAACGACTATTACGCGGAAGAGGAGGAGGAAGAGGTGTGCGACAATGCGCCGGCAGAGGGAGAAGACAACGGTGGAGACAGTGTTCTTGAAAACAAACAACAACGACGAGACGATGCTCCCACCAGGGCGTATGTGGACGCACGTTTCCGTCATGTATTTCAAGCGAACGAGGATGTGCGTGCCAATCTAGAGACGTTGATTGCCAATCAGACAAAATGTCTACGGCAATGGGAAAACGCTAGACCCTTCAACTCTGATCTTTTTCGAATTTCAAACGTCGGTCAACCTGCTGAGCCACGTGACGCTACGACCAAATCGTACGTTGATCGGCGTGTGGATGACATTCAAAAACAACTCGAAGAAAGATTCAAAAAACTACGTATCAGCAAACTGGGCAACCTCAACGTGCAGAAGTCGCGCATCGTCAACCTAGCGATGCCCACCCACAAAGACGATGCGGCCTCAAAACGCTTCGTCGACGAGGCGATGCAGAATCAACGGGATTTCATCAATCGCAACAGCCTTCGTCGCACCGGGGAAAACGGTGAAGACTACCACTTTCAGGGTAAACGACTCGCCAACGTCGCCGACCCCGAAGACGATGCCGTCAATCTCAAAACAATACGGCGCCTTTTTCTCGGCAATAACTAGTGAAGGAAAAAAATTCGCACACTTCGCTCTCGATTGTCGCTCCGTTCGCATCATCAACAATCTTCATCATCATGGGCGGAGATCACGCATTCAACGTCGGCGACGTTTTTGGTGACACGGCGCTCCATCTCGCCGCGTGGGCGGGACACTACAGTACCGTGGTGTTGCTTCTTACGACGTTTCCATTAGGAACCATGATGGACTGACTGCAGAAGTGACGCAAGATGAACACATCAAACTGCTATTGGCTACCGTCAGACAAATTAGACAAAGATGTGAAGTCATTAGGAAAAGATGTGAAGACATTAGGCAAAATATGAAAAAATGAAGATTTTGTAAATTATTATTGTATTTATTTAAATTTAAAATAAATGTCTTGTTTACCTTAAAATGGCTCTCTCGTCTTCTCATTTCACCCTACGTCACCGCCAGGCAGGTCCTCCCCCTCCTCCCCTAGTCGCCCAGTCTTTTTAAGGGTTGGTAGACAGGCAGGGCTTTTTTTCAGGGGTTGGTAGACAGGCAGGGCACGCCCTCAGCGGGTGTGTGTGTGACGACATACAAGGACGCGGCCTTCCAGCTTCCTTGTTAGCAATACAGAAAAATCAAATCTGTTCGTTCGTTTATCGTTACAAATAAGTTTTCTATAATTCAGCAACGAAAATATCTGGTTTTTGAATGTTAATCTCTCGCTTTTTAAAATTTATTATTTTTATTTATTATTATTATTATTATTATTATTATTATTATTATTATTACTATTATTTTTTCATCTTTCAACTATTAGTAGTAAAATTGTTGGGAAGGGTTTCTGAAACTCAAGAAAGCGTGAGCAGGTGATTTTCTCCCCCCCCCGTCACAGAGTTTTTGACTGTTTTTGAATAAATAAATAAATAAATAAATGTAAATGCTAGGCAGTGATTTGGAGAACATGTGATATTCATGAGGCAAATATTGTATCATTTGAAGATCTTTCTGTTTTGCTGATGTAATCGGCAAACGTTCTTTGTAAAGTGCAGGAAGGTTTTTTATTTCAATTTGTTTGTATAAACTGTCCACACGATCCTGTATATTACATCTTGGCCTTTTCAGGATGTTATAAATTGCCCAGCCTTTTAACACACTGTGAGATGTCCTCACATGTAATACCATAGGGTTATCAGCTGAGCATTTTAGCCACCTAACCTCACTAATTTTGAGTTGTCGGTTTCTATATATTTGTGATTCAATGAATGCAAAGTCCACAAACTCTCCTTCCATTAACATCACTTCAAATGAATTTACTGATCTTGCATGTGTGATCATTTTCATTACATCATAAGAAACATTGAGAATACAGTTTTTTTTACTTTTTTTATTGAAGCAAAATCACGGTCATACGGTAAAAAGCTGTGTCCAGTAACCAAAAACTTCTGATTTACTTCAGTGAAGTAATTAACCATAACAAGATAGTGACACAGGGAAACCATCTTCCAGTTGTTTTGTTGTTTTGTCTGACCACAAAACCAATTTCCTCTCTTCATTACATTTCAATTTCCTAAAATTCTCTGTAATATACATCAGAAACATTTGAAACAATTTCCGCAGATCCACGTTTTCCAATACTGTCATGCCAATAACATAATAGGTGTACCCAAATTATGCTTAGCAAAATTATAATTTGAATATTGCCTTTAGTAGTATATATCTAAATGTTTCAAATTTGGAGTGAAGATCACTTGGTTGCAAATCGACACATAAAACAATTATATTACCACTGTTCTTAGCTGTTTCTGTATCTGCAGACAAAGAGGAGTAAGCAGACTCCGCTTTCTTATAGTGAAGTTCTGATGAAACACAAATTTTGTTCACCTCCTCTTCCGTTTTAGCAGTTGAATGAAGTATCCGTCGCAAACCTTGCGTGTATCAGAACGCGGAACTCCAAATCGCAGGTTGAATTTTGTGTTCAATATATTGCGATATGTATGAAGCTTGACTGAGGTGTGTGGATCCTTTACTACGAATAGCTGATACATTTTGCGAACATTTAGGTCAGGATCAAGACAGTTGTTCTTGCTAGAATTGCGAGCATAATGACTTTCTTGAGATGGAAAGGATTGAATATGTTTGATTATATCCTCTAAGTCAGTATCTGCAATCTTGCGCAAATTCTCATGTTTACCTCGTCCATCACCCAAACGCTTCCCATTTTTCATTTTACCAACAAGGACATTAACTCTTTTCCTTGTGATGTCCAAAGTAGCAAGAAGAATATTTCTACATACTTGCACTTTAACAATGTCTGCAGGCAGAGTATACCTCAGTGAACACTATCGGCGAGAAACAGCTGCTTCTTGTATTTTTCTTTTCGGTTTTTCCAGTTCTATACAATGACACAGAAATATCGTTTGTTCGTTGTAGAGTCGCTGAAGAGTTTCAATTTTTGCTCGAGTTAAATCCCGACACCTATTGTAACTGCAGTTGCAAGGATGATTCTGAAATGCAATACGATGTGCTATTAATGGATTATTTCGTTTAATACGTTTGGTGTACAGTATACATGGCAGATAGCACCTTTTGCAACTTACTGTATTTGGAGGTGTTTTCGCTTGAAATGCGTCCCCCTTGTAGTTTTTATACTCCTTTCCAGCATCCTTCAAATTCTTGTTCTTCGCCCTTGGCCGATAATCATAATTTACCGGCCTTTTTCCCTTTGTTTAGGTGTTTTACAATGTTCGATACTGGCGACATGCGCGATTTCTATGCAGATAGCACACCTTCTGCAATTAATTCCAAGTTTCGAATATCGAAAATAATGCATTGTAGTACGCGTACGCTCACGAGATTGCAACAGCAATACAATTCCCTCACATACTACCGTTCTACATTGAAATGTAACTTTCGACGACAATGTCCCTTAGCACCTTTGGCTGGTGACCCCTTCAATTATTGAACCATCTCTATACTACGAATTAACGTAGTATAGTCAGAATCAAAGTCTTGTGATCCTTGATTACGAAAAAAGTTTTGTTCAGCAAAACCTTTGTCCATCAGTTTGTAGTGCCTACGTCGTACAAACAATTTGACCATCGGTCTATCTGACTAATGTCGCAACCCCTTAAATTTGAAATGGATATTTTAATTTTGGGGGATACTTTACATGAATCCCCAACATATTCTCTCAAAAATGGCTCCAATTTTAATTTCCCGCCAACTATTTATCTACGCAGTAAAAAGAACGTATCACAATGCGGCTGCAGAAATCTGCGATTTCTGGACAATAAAAATTGTTTTGTGGAGTCCTGGCATCTAAAAAGGGAGTAATGTCTTGTTCAAATATGTAGGTCATTACTTGCTATGTAGTACATTACTACTCGTTGTGCAGCTAGAATCCACGTTTTGTGGGTCTTTCATTTCGAAAAATTGATTGATGGCAAACCATCCGTCTGGCTGTCCCTCTATCTGTCCGTCCCTCTGTCTATGATGAACGATAGTGCCTAAACTATTCAGACAATTTTCTCCAAAATAATAATCCCTTCGATCAAAAGTGACGTCCAGGTAAGTTGCCTTAAGCGCCCACTTCAGTTTTTGTGTACCAAGTGTAATTTGTTTTGGCGGTGTAAAACGCTTAGTGTGTTTGTGTTTACGGCAAGTGTAACAAATTACCTGTGACTTTTCCGCTGAAAAGTCAAGTGGTTTTGTTCTGCGAACTTCCCCGTCAGGTTTATCTGTTTTTGAAGTATTTTCAATGTGTGGCCTAGGTTTATTCTTCTTGCTAAGACGGCTATGTCATCAGCATAAAGGAAAATCCGTATTCAATGTGTATGTGGTATGTCACTGCCATACTGCGAGAACAGTAGTGGAGAGAGAAAGGAGCCTTGAGGGACCCCGGCCGCAATCCTCCGCTTTGAGGATCTCGCCTTTCCGACATTTACTACGAATGTGCGGTTAGCGAGGACAGACAACAATTTCGGTTACGTCTTGTAGAAGGCAGCGCTGAAGGTTTGTGATGAGTGTGTTGTGTGGCACTTTGTGAAAGGCTTGCACCATGTCGAGATATGTGACAGATAGTACATCCTGTGTGAGTGACAAATCAGAGGAAATCTGCTGAGTCATACAAAGTGCTTATAAAGAATCGGAATGGCCCAGTCTGAATGCGAACTATTCGTCTTTGATTAGATTCCGCGAGAGAGCAGTTGACAGGATTCGCGCAAGGAGAAGCCTTTCAAATACATTTCCCATAACGGGGAGAATGCTGATTGGCCTGTGACTCGCCGCGATCGTGAGATCCTTACCGAGTTTGGAAAGCACAGAAATACTAGCATATTTCCAGTTTTCCAGAAAGTATCGCTGTGTAATGCAGCAGTTGTAGATTCGCGTAAGCTCCGTGCTTATGACCTGTAGGACCTGAGAAGAGATGTTTGTTTACCCTCCACGTTGTCGTGACCACCTATGGCGGTAGCGGGTTTTGGTACTGACCTGAGCGCCTTTTGGAGTTTGAAAAGGCCGTTACGAGAGTGAACGGAAAGGATCTCTTTCATTCGCAGAAGCTCTTCGTCATCTGGAGGAAGAGTACCTGAACACTCTTCCGGCGGGCACCAGAAAACCGGCGTCGTCTTTCTGTGTTCTGTTTGTATGCGTTTTGGGAGTGTGTGTAATCTCGCGTGTATACATTCTTGTGAGTGTAGTTAAGTGAGTTGTTTGAGAAACTCATCTCAGTCGGTGGGTTGTGGGACGCACTGCCTAGGGCCGCAGAAGGAGCTGATGCTACCAACTGCGAAAGTTATGGGAATGTTGTCAGAAAGGGAGAAAGAATGGGTTTGGGAGTAGTGGCTCGAATATTCCCGGATGTGAGTGCCTCATCGAGGAGTTCGGGTTGGAGGCGGAAGACAGTGGGGAAACGGGTGGGTGTGTAGGGTGGGATGAGTGTCCTAGTATTGTGTGACAGCAGGAAACTTACGTGCAAATTTCCATTGATGTTTGTTGTGTTGAATCCTCATTCCTCGCACTTGGCGTTCAGATGGCCTGCGAAGACCGTGCGAGGCGCTAGGGAGAGCAATGTCGAAATCGTCGTCAATGAGAGGACGATTTGGTGCTAAGTATGCTGACACCAGGGAAACTTCGCCTTCCGTCGTGTTTGCTACAACCGCTGCCGCTTTAGGCTTCGAAAGACGAGGTATAGCTGCAAGGCGATGTGGTATCGAGCGACGTACGACGTCTGCTACACCGCCTCCGCGTTGGCGAGCATCGCGGTCGGTGCGGTAGATAGTCATGTCGTTCAGGTCGTCGGCGTTTATTAGTTTTGTTTCCTGCAATAAAAGAACATCAATGTGATGTCTATTACAGAATAACTCGATAATACGCCGATCTCCTGGGTTCGTGTGACCGGAACTGCCGTTGACGTTCTAGGCGGCTACTGCGAAAGGGCTACCGTGGATTCTGGTGTTTCCCGACGATCGGTGTTCAGCCTTTGTGGGCTCAGCCTGGGGGCTGCCCACTGAGCGCAAAACGTTTGTAGAAGTGTGGCGAGATTTTGAACCTGCTTTTTCAGCTTTCTTCGGACCATATAAACATAAATGGACAAGAGCCGAGACAATTTGCAAGCTTGAATCACCTAACTAGTGTTGCTACATCATATACTTTCTCGCATTATTTCTACGTGCTCCGCTACGTATACATGCGAAAGTGTTTTCAGCCAGTAAAAATTATTTTCCGCACCAATACTCAAACTCAGGTTCTTTGAGTTAACAAGCACGCCATCTATCATTCTACTATGCTACAGAAGAAAGTTTGGTTCGAACTCGGGCGTATGCTTCAAAATGTAATTGTCCCAACCCAATATTTCCAACACGAAATTTTTCTATTTTCGAAAAAAACGAGAGTTCGCCGAAAATGGAACTAGCAACATTTTTACCGTCCTTTGATACATACGAGAGGGTATTTGTAATGACAAAATTTGATGCGGTTTTTAGGAAATACTTTTTTTTAATTGCATACATTTCAGGCACAAATAACGCGATATCTGAAAGCTCTTGGCTGTTCGGGTGACGCAACGTCGAAAGCATTGATGCCGACGTTCCGATCAATTTCGGGCTGGAGTGCGCTTTTTTTTCAATTTTCCCCTCTCCAGTTACCCTGGAGAGGCGAGAATTTATTCACAATTAGGGTATACAACTACTCGCTGCAGGCTTTACGGCTTCTGCAGCTTAGGGAGGGCGGATGTCTTAAAATACTACTTAAAAACTAGCTTATAATTAACTTACAACTAAACTTTCATTCTTAATCTATATATATATATATATATATATATAGAGAGAGAGAGAGAGAGAGAGAGAGAGAGAGATTAAGAATGCGGGAGCGCGGAGCGGACGGCCTCAGCACCCTTGCGAGCGCAGTCTCCGCCCGCTTGTGCAGCTCCGCCGGGAACTGATTGCGCACGCCCAGAACTCTGAATACGTCAGCGTTATGAGGAGTGCGGTCATGTCGGGGATTTCGGAGATGCGGGCGCGCCGCGAGGCGCGCCCCTCTGTTCTCTGCGACCCGAATGGGGCGCAGAGTAGAAGAGCGAGCGGCGGCGAAAACCTCGCATGCATACGCCCACAAGGTGCGCACGCACGCGGTGATTAAGCGCCGCTTTAAAGGAATGGAAAGATCGGGAGAACGGAGAAGAGGTTTCAAGAGAAGAGTGCGGTTTTTGATCTTGGCCGCAAGATATCGAGCGTGCGCATGCCAACGGAGGCCGCTGTCAAGCAACACGCCCAGATATTTCGCTTCGCTCTGCCAAGGCAAGCGCGCGCCCGCCAAGCTCACCGTTTCATCGGGGTTTGCCCTCTTACGAGTGAAATTGACGGCTACGCACTTATCAAGGTTCACAGCGAGTCGTTTCCGGCTTAGCCATTCAGGAAGGGCGGCGAGACAGTCGCTTAAGTATTTAACTGACTGCCTTCCGTTCGTCGATTTCGCATAATATGCGAAATCATCCGCGAACATCACGAGCCCGCAGCGTTGAATACCTGTTTTGGTTTCAGCAGGAAGCGGCGCACCATTTACGTTTAGGCCGAAGAGCGTAGGAGAGAGAACGCTCCCCTGAGGCACGCCCGCCTCGGCTCGTCTGAGGGACGAATATACGTTGTTGACGCGCACTTTGAACTGCCTGTCAGAGAGAAAACTCGCGATCAACCTGACGTAGCAATCGCTCATCCCCGACTCCGCGAGGCACGCGAGTAGACCCGCATGCCACACAGAATCGAAGGCCGATCGCATATCCAGAAAGACCGCTGGCAAGTTCTGCCGTCTCTCGAGGGCGAGGCCATCTTTCAAACGTCTTCCTTAGGATGGAGAGGAGACTAATTGGTCTATAACTGCTCGGGATTAATTTATTCTTGCCAGGTTTTGGGAGAAGAGCGATGGTCGCAATCCTCCACGCCTTCGGGAAATAGCTGCACGCCAGGCACGCATTCAGGAGCTCGAGTAAAAACTCGACTCCGCGCCCGCCCAGAGCACGCAGCTGCGCCCCGGTAAGATAATCTGACCCCGTTGCCTTTCTCTCACTAACGCTTTTCAGCGCTTCGCGGAGCTCCGCTCCCGTAACTCGGCGAGCCGAGGAGAGAGGGAACAGCAGGCCAATGGCGTTGCAGCTGGCCGCCCGCGCCAATGGCTGACCACCTGTAACAGCAGTAGCCAATGGTGGCGTAGCGGTGCCCGTTTCAAACGCGCGGAACTGCAACTCGAGCGAATTCGCGAAGATTTCGCTTTTCGTCGCTTCGTCCCACGCGTAGACGGGCTAAGGCGGTGGAGCGCCGGGCGCCCCCGTCCCGGCGTTGCTCTGGGTCGGGCTATTTACTCCCGGTTTGCGGCCCAGCGCACGAGAAAGATCCCAAATGTGCCTCTGGTGGAGGTTGCATTTTGAAATATTTTCAGACCATTGAGCAGTTTTTTCCTCTCGTAGAGATGAGCGGAACTCTCTGCTTAAACTGCACGCCCGTCAACGGGATCGCCATACCGGCGATGAAGTTTGACAGTTCTGCGCAGTTCTCTTAAGATCCTTCTTCGCTCGTCTGAGAGCTCAGGGCGAGAATTCTCTACTCGCGTGACAACGGTGTTTTGCTTGAAAGCCGAATTCAACGTTGCAGTGAGGTGAGTCACTGCTTCGTCGATTTCGTCTTTCGTATTTACTGGTTTCCGCTCAAGCTGAGAATTCAACTGAGCTGAGAACCCTGCCCAGTTCGTGTCACGCGAAGTTCGAAATTTAACTTGGCATTTCGCTACAAGAGACGCCACAACACATGTTACTGGATTATGATCGGAATCTAGTGCAGTAATTGAGCGGGGAACCACACACTCAACGCCTTTCACGATCATAAAGTCAATAACACCCGGATTTCTGTTACGAGCATCCGGGAAATGCGTAGGGCTATTCGGCGCGCATATCTCGACGCCCCGCCTTGTCGCTACAAGATTGGCAATTTTGTTGCCGTTTCTGTTAGCTCCGAGGCCGCCCCAGGTTCTATGTCTGGCGTTAAAGTCACCTACAAGGATGACTTTGGAATTTAATGCGAGAAGCGCATCAATTCCAGCCGGATCTAAGGTTTGGTCAGTAGATGGATACCACTAAAAGTCGACCGTTTCCTACCCAAACGTACGCCCCGACTGCCTCTAGAGACGCCGGAGCAATAGCAGGGATTTCGGCTTCGAGCTGCGGCAGGTCGCGGAGCAGTGCAAGCGCTACGCCGCCACCTGGGTTGCCTACGCGGTCTCGGCAATAAACAGCGAATCCCAGGGTCGGGCAGCGTCGGGCGCGGTTAGCACTTGGATGGGTGACCTCTCTGTTCTGCTTTTTGTTTTTTGTATTCCCCGCGCCAGTAACCCTGACGAGGCCGGAAGCTGCTCTGCTTTTTTTCATTTTTCCCTCGCCAGTATCCATGGCGAGGCGGGAATTTATTCAAAATTTGGGAATACAATTTTAGAGAGAGCTCTAATCTTAAGATTTCTGGAGCTTGGGGAGGGCTTTTATCTTAAAAATACTACTTAAAACTATCTTTAACTTAAAACTATTAATTGCCACTTTGGGCGACTGTTTTAATAAATAAATTCTTTAGATTATGTGATTTCAAAGTTCATAAGATTGTTCATTGTTCTTTTTTTTTTTATTCATTCGCTCACTCAGTCATACTTATACTATATTTACAAACACATTCACTCACTCATTCATACCACACTACACTCCACTAACACTAACACTATTTACACTTTGTACACTGCACGTTGCTCGCCACGGCGCCGAAATCACTCAGGCGTCCGTAGCGCCACGACGCTCTCGGAACCGGGCGGCCCAGGCCCGGCGGGGCGCGTTTCCGCGCCTCCCACGCGGATTCCGGCATCTGGGAGCGGCGATCGCCTCCCACGCACTAGCTGCTCCCCCGCGTCCCACAGTTCATAGAACTTGTGCGGGGGAAGTGCGCGGAAGGTGAAGGCGACGTGCTTTGGGCCCTTTCTTCTGTGGAAGGCCCTGTGCACGCCGCTGTTCGCCACTACGCCGGTCTCGCGCAGGATGCGCGGCGCGGACGGCCGCAGCGCTCTTTCAAGCGCCGTCTCCGCCCGCCGAGAACTGATTTCGCACGCCCAGAACTCCGAACACGTCAGCGTTTCGGGGAGTGCGGTCAGGAGGAACATTAGAAAGATGCGGGCGCGCCGCGAGGCGCGCCGCTCTGTTTTCTGCGACCTGAATGGGACGCAGAGTGGAAGGTGGAGCGGCGGCGAAAACCTCGCATGCATACGCCCACAAGGGGCGCACGCACGCGGTGAATAAGCCCCGCTTTAGAGGAAGAGAAAGATCGGGTGAACGGAGAAGAGGTTTCAGAAGAAGAGTTCTAATTTTGATTTTGGCCGCGAGATATCGAGCGTGCTCGTGCCAACGAAGACCGCTGTCAAGCAACACGCCCAGATATCTCGCTTCGCTCTGCCACGGTAACTGCGCGCCGGCCAAGCTCACCGTTTCATCGGAGTCGGCCCTCTTGCGTGTGAAGTTGACGGCGACGCATTTATCGAGGTTGAGAGCGAGTCGTTTCCGACTTAGCCATTCAGGGAAGGCGGCGAGACAATCACTTAAGTACTGACTGCCTATATTTCGCCTCAAATTACACAACTACTCATATTTTCGAAAATTTGAATATAATTTTATTTCAAGATTGGTCTTTAACGAAGAGATTTTGTGAGGGCATAAATCTCTATCTTCAATATTATAGTTGTAGGAAGACACCCAAAAAATTGCTTTTGCAATTTTCGAAAAATATAGGATTTTCGCGAACATGATATCTGCACCATTCTCTTTAGCGTTCTTTACGCCATCTGAGGACAAAGTTTAATAAAACACATTGTGCCATTTTTGAGAAAATTTTGAAAATGGTTTTGAGTCTTCATGTAAAGTACCCGCAAAAATAATAATATCCATTTGAAACTTCCACAACCTTGAGTTCGTTCAGATCAGTCGGGTATATTAATTTTGGAGAAAACCGGCTGAACGGTTTAGGCGCTAGCGTTGACCACGGACAGAGCGGTATTACCGTCAATCGATTTTTCAGTATCAAAGACTCACAAAACATCGAATTTCGCTACCCCATGTTTTAGAGGAAATAATTTACTTAATAAAGCAACTAGATTTATCCATTTTTTCGTAACCATGGCCCGGCAATAAGAGTTTTTCTGCCGAAAATTTGCCGTTTCCGGTCCACGATTACGTAACTTACTCTTCTTACGAAGTAAGTGCGAGAAAGTAAAATATACAAGACTGCATCGAAAGAGGTGCAGCGTAAGCCATGGCTAAGAAAAATAAAACCAGAAGCAAGAAAGGCCTTCAGACCTAGAAAGAAGAAACGGCGCCAGCAATAAAAGATCATTGACAAGAACACAAAGATGTAAAAATAAGTAAGTAAAGAAGTTTTTTTCTAAAAATAGAAGCCTGGGCCATGAGGAGCACTGGTCTGCACTACCAGCCAATCATGTTAGTCTTCGGAGTGTGAGCTCAAAGAGAGACAATTGTCGGTTTTCATCACGCTCTTGCCCACCGGCTGAGTTACGCTTAGACCACTGACACTGTCTCTGACTGAGAGGTTCTAGGGTTCGAGTCCCGACAGTATTTTCGACCCTAGCTAATTACCTTTGTCAAATTCTGCCACTGTCGAGGATTTGATTGATTGATTGATTTTTTTCGTGGTTCCGGGCGCGTCAACTGCTTCGGTCATTAGTCCCGTTAGTGTAGTGCATGTTTTTCTCTCGGGAGATGGCGATGATCTTCCCCCGCTGGATGGCGAGATCCGGCACCGACCTACCGTCGGCTAGTGGGGTTTCCCCCTAACCAGGACTCTCCCACCAGCGGGGCACCGCTCCAGCCGGGACAAGCTCTAAACTCCCGACCGGTGTCTCGGAATATGTGATAGTGTGGTGCATGTTAGTGTAAGTGTGTGTGTAAGAGGAGAGGATAGGACAAGGAAGAGGAAGGACAGATCGCGCGCGGTCCGTGGCCCGTTTAGTAGGGCACTGCTCTGGCCCACTGTAGAGGAGAATTCTAGCGACCGACTGCTCTGATCGGTAGATTTCAGTGTTTTTTTTATCAATACGAGGTGAATGGCGGAGCAGTGCCCTAACAAACGGATCACGGACCACTCGCCGCCTTTCCTTTCTCTTCCTTGTTCTACCCTTTCCTCTTACACAGATTTACACTACACTGCCACATATGTCAGGAGACCAGTCGGAAGTTTAGAGCTTCTCCTAGCTGGGGTCGGGCCCATCTGGTGGGAGATACCTAGAAGGGAAGCCCCGCAAATCGGTGCCGGATCTCACCATCCAGTGGAGAGTAACACTGCCGCCTCTCATGAAATTTCTAAACTTCCGAACCAAGAGGTTTTAATGAAAATCCGACTTAAAGCGTGTAAACGCACTGGGTTTATGGTAACAATAAATTAAAAAAAGCAATTTTGCCCGTCGCGGGTTTCGAACTTTCGTATAAGCAGGCGACGAATTTGCTGCCAATGCTATCATAGCTACTTACGAGAGTCCGCACTGTATTGTGACGTGCCACCCTCGGAGCTGACTGGCTTCAGCGTATTCCTTTGGCGGTGCGTCACTTGGAGATCTGTGGTTGATTTACTAAGTTGTGAAAGTTGAAGGGAAGGGGGGGCAGCTTTCTCAGAAGTCATGTTTAAGTCAATGATAGGCGATAGACCAGATGAAGGAGTTATATAGGAGTCGAGAGCTACAGATTCGATCACTCTGTGGACCAGATGCTCCGGCAGGGGCGGCAGTGCAGCGGTGAGGCTCTCACGTGTGCCTCTGCTTACCGTTCATGACTGGCTCCGTGTCTGCTTCACTTCTCCGACGCTGGCTCACTTCTCCGCGTTCTTTGGCTCCGTCCGGTCCGTTTATATTGGCCCTTCGCTTGCATTCAGCAGCGTTTTTTATAGGTCGCTGCCGGAATGTTTTGCGACGCTGCATGCCGCTTGCCTTAAGAGTCACCCCCAGTATGGAGTGATGTAACGGCGTCTCACCACAGTATGTTGACAAAAATACTTACAAGAAAGCTTTTGTGATTTCGACAAAGTTCTTCGGCATTCATTTAAAGCATGTTTGTTCTAAAATGAATTGAATCATAAAATAATTAAGTTCCAAGATGTTTAAAAAATTACATAGGTATGTCCATTTTTGAAATTCATATTTTAAAGAAAATGATGCGTGTGTCATGGTTGTCTAAGTTACGGTCCACGGGACACATCCAGCCTTCTGCATTCTATAGCCCGCCAACCCAAAGTACATTCTAATTCAGTTTTATTTATTTATTTATTTGTTTGTTTGTTTAATTATATTCTAGATGAAATTACAAAGTTCAGTTAATGTAAAACTTTCCATTTGCATTTACTGGTTTACATTTTATCTTAATCTAACTTATTACTAATACTAACCTACATCTGACGAGTGGACTCACAGAGCTCATGATTTATTCTATACCGCTGAATACGTCCATGTAACGGATACGGAATGCATGTAACGGATAGCTGCTTTTTATTCGATGCGTGAAATTAAGTGAATTGTGTGCACATTTTCAAAATTCTGTGATCCCTACACTAAGTCATATACTACTTGTTTTAAAAAAATCGCATGTAATAAAATCTATTTGCAAGGATAAATAAGCAATAAATTTTGGCTCTTATCCGTGTTGTCCTTCGGAATAATAATTCCTGCCGCGACATGGAAACGTAAATTTGAGTAATTGTATTTCCCACTGAATTCTAGAAGACGTGCACAGATAATGAAGTTACATTTATGTCCAGAAGCAAAACAAGGGGCCATCTCAGCATTTGCACAATGGATTAGGGAAACTGGACGAAAAACCTGATCGAGATGGGGGTCATTGACCCAGAAGCTGCGATACAATACTTGTTGCATATTGTTCAGAATTATACAGTCCAATGGTAAATAATACATTAAATATCACTGTAAAATTAATGTTACTTTCCTTGTGATGCTCAGTATAGTCTCTAATTGTATAGAAACAGTTATGCAGCAGAAACGATTTCACTTGGGATTTAAACTTTTCTATCGAATTTAATCCATTAATGTCATCTGGAAAAGTGTTGTAAAATAAAGTACATGTATTGTATGTTAATTTTTTGTAATGAGCTGTTGATACTGTCACCTGATAAATATGATTTCTACGTCGAGTGCTATAGAAATAGACCGGCATTTTCTGAAAATATATTCCCGCCCTTAAGCAAGTCATTTTTGACAAAAACCACTGACTGGTAAATAAACAGACAAGCTAATGGTAAAATTCCTAGATTAATGAAGAAAGGCTTACATGAATCACGTGGGTAGGTTTTGGTTATTATTCTTACAATTCGTTTTTGTAATCTAAAAGTCTGGGAGCTATAAGATGTATTTCCCCAGAATATTATGCCATATCTCAGGCGGAAATGAACATTCGCGAAACATACACAACGAGCAGTATGAAGGATGACTAAATTCGAAAGAATTTTGAACGCGTAGCATAATGAACTTAATTTTGTGTTCAATTCATTTAAATGGACGTTCCATTTGAGGTTAGACTGAATTGAGAGACCTAAAAATTTGGTTGCCTTAACATCAGTCAATGGTACACCGTTCATTTTCAATGGAGCACAGAATTGTTTATTTGAAATGGAAAACTGCATTCAAACCGTTTTCTTTTCGTTTACCATTAATTTGTTATTTCGGAACCAATTTGAATCATCTGATAGTGTACTATTTACGGTTTCTTTATTGCAAAGGATGTTCGTATCATCTGCAAAGAGAACCGTTCTTCCGTTTCGAATCGTCGAGGGCATATCGTTTACGTAAAGTAGGAAGAGAATAGGGACTAAAATCGATCCTTGAGGAACTCCACGTGCAATAGGCAAAGAGTCGGAAAGGTGCGTACGTAATGTTCCATCAATCCAGTAAGGTATTTCCACTCTCTGAGATCATTGTTTAAGGTACGAACATAACCAGTCTAGAGCAATACCACGGATTCCGTATGAAGGTAATTTTGAATGTAAAATGTCATGATCAATGACGTCAAAAGCTTTTGAGATCTAAAAATAATCCAATGGGTGCCTCGTTTTGATCCAATGATGAGGTGACATTTTTAAGAAAAGAAAATATAACTGTTTCCGTTGATTTTGATTTTCTAAATCCATGATGGCAATCTGAAAGCGCGTCGTGTTTACTGAGAAAGGTTTTCATTCGTACGTAAAATATCTCTCTAATATTTTTGAAAAAACTGATAGAAGAGAAATGGGCCGATAATTTTGAATTTCATTTTTGTTGCCTTTTTTGAAGAGCGCCTTAATTTTAGCTGTTTTGAAAATATCTGGAAACGTTCCGGTGCATAACGATGAATTAAATATGTGAGTTAACGGGTGTATAATGGCATACGCACAGGCCTTTAACAAAGCATCTGGGAATTCATCTAAACCGGACGAATATTTATTCTTTAGTTTACCGATTATTTTGAGAATTTCATAGGAAGAAGTTTCGGAAACGAACATCGTGTCTAAAATTTTGGGTGAACTGTCTGTTTTTGAATTTTGTGGCTGAAGACCCTTAGTGAGATCGGCAGCAATTCTTGAAAAGTGTTGGTTAAAGCCACTGTTCCCGGATCGTTCACATTTATATCGTTATATTTTAAAACAACATTCTCCACAGGGTTTCTAGTTGATTTGGTGGTATTTTTTATCATATTCCACATTGCTTTTGTTTTGTTATTTGAGTTCAAAATATTCTGATCATGTTTCATGATTTTAGCCTGCCTTATGACTTTTCGTAACAATGATTTGTATTGTTTAAAGTAGATTAGGAAATCTTAAGATACGTTATGACGTTAGGAACGAAAGAAAGAATTCGCTACTTTTTAGAAGAAGTCCTAATCCCTTGTGTTATCCAAGAATAGCTTTCCCGTGAAATATTTAATTTTCTTTTTTGAAGAGGAAAGCAAGTGTTAAAATGAAATGAAAGAGTTGAAAAAAAAAAAGACTTTAAACTTTAAACGGCTGTAACTCCGAAATTATTGGCCCAACGACCCTTAAATTCGCATGGCAGATTCACAATAACCTGCTCTATCTTCGAAAATTTAAACTTATTTTTCGGGAATTTTTGATGAATTTTCGAAATACAAAGCCTTAGATGGGAAAATGCACAATACAATTGAAATCGCCATAAAATTTCTAGTTAAGAGCGAAGTTTTCAGAATTCTTTAATCCCTCAAATTCTTTGAAAACTTTAAAAGGCTGTAACTCCGAAATTATTGGCCCTACGACCCTGAAATTGGCATGGCAGATTCACAATAACCTGCTCTATCTTCGAAAATTTAAACTTATTTTTCGGGAATTTTTGATGAATTTTCGAAATACAAAGTCTTAGATGGGAAAATGCTCAATACCATTGAAATCGCCATAAAATTTCCAGTTAGGAACGAAGTTTTCAGAATTCTTTAATCCCTCGAATTCTTTGAAAACTTTAAAAGGCTGTAACTCCGAAATTATTGGCCCTACGACCCTGAAATTGGCATGGCAGATTCACAATAATCTGTTCTCTTAGAAATTTTAAACCTATTTTTCTAGAATCTTTGATGATATTAGGAAAAACAAAGACTCGGAAGGAAAATGCTCAATACCATTGTAATCGGGATAAAATTTCCAGTTAGGAAGGAGGTTTTGAGAAATTTTTTAAACATGTCAAACTTTTTTGAAATGTTTAAACGTCTGTATCTTATAAACTATTGGCCCTACGACGCTGAAATTTGCATGGTAGATTCACAATAATCAGATATTTTTCGAAGTTTGAAACTTATTTTTCTCGAATTTTCGATGCATTAAGGAAAAACAAAGCCTCAGATAAGAAAATGCTCACTACCGTTTTTATCGCCATAAAATTTCCAGTTAGGTAGAAAGTTTTCAGAACTTTTTAACATTTAATTCTTTTTGAAATCATTAAACGGCTGTATCTCGTACACTATTGGCCCTACGTCACTAAATTTGCATGGCAGATTCAGAATAATCTGCTCTATTTTCGAAAATTTAAGCCTTTTTTCTGGAATTTTTGATGATTTTAGGAAAAAATGCCTTAGATGGGAAAATGCTCTTACCTTGTAATCGCCAAGAAATTTCAAGTAAGGAAGGAAGTTTTCAGAACTTTTAACATGTCCAACTTTTTCAAATGTTTAAACGGCTGTGTCTCGTAAACTATTGCCCCTACGACGCTTACATTTGCATGGCAGATTCACAATAATCTGCTCTTTTTTTCGAAGTTTTAAACTTATTTTTCTGATCTTATTGATAAATTTAGGGAAAAAAGAGCCTTGGATGTAAAAATGCTCAATACAATTGTAATCGCCATAAAATTTCTACTTAGGAAGGAAGTTTTCAGAACTTTTTAACATATCAAACTTTTTGAAATCTTTAAACGGCTGTATCTCGTAAAATATTGGCCCTACGATGCTGAAATTTGCATGGCAGATTCAAAATAATCTGCTCTATTTTCGAAGTGTTAAACTTATTTTTCTGATATTTTTGATAAATTTAGGAAAAAACAAAGCCACAGATATGAAAATTCTCAATACCATTGTTATCGCAATAAAATTTCCAGTTAGAAAGGAAGTTTTCAGAACTTTTTAACATTTCAAACTTTTTGAAATCTTTAAACGGTTGTATCTCGTAAACTATTGGCCCTACGACGCTAAAATTTGCATAGTAGATTCACAATAATCTGCTCTATTTTCGAGGTTTTAAACTTATTTTTCTGGAATTTTTGATGAATTTAGGAAAAACAAAACTTAGATGGGAAAATGCTCGATACCATTGTAATCGCCATAAAATTTCCAGTTAGGAAGGAAGTTTTCAGAACTATTTAACATTTCAAAGTTTTTGAAATATTTAATCGGCTGTATCTCATAAACTATTGGCCCTACGACGCTGAAATTTGCATTGCAGATTCACAATAATCTTCTCTATTTTCGAAGTTTTTAACTTACTTTTCTGGAATTTGGAACTAAAAAACGGCTTACAGTTTAGGAGATACAGTATTTTGAAACCTATCCTTATTTCTTTTCAAGTACATAAATGTTCGACGACGGCGAAGAGGCATTTTCCATGCGAGGCTGTTTTCTGTAAATTTAGGAAAAAAATTTGAGACCATAGGCTAATAATTCGTTTTTAGAGCATATTCTGAAATATCTTCCATGCAAATTTCAGCGTCGTAGGGCCAATAGTTTCGGAAATACAGCCAAATAAATATTTGATGTGGTTTCAACACATGAAATAATTTTTGGATTAAAAAATGGCGTCTGAAGGGAGTGTTTTTCGTTCGAATAAAGTAAATAACGTGTATTCTGAAAGTTTTTTAAATTTTGAAGCAGGGCTTTGTCCCTGGCATTGAGAAACGGCTTACAGTTTTGGCGATATAGGAATTTAAAACCAATCTTGATTTCTTCTGAAGTTCGTAAAAGTTCAACGACAGCGAAGAGCCCTTTTCCAGGCGACGCTGTGTTTTCTGTAAATTTAGGAAAATTTATGAAATCATAGGCTAAAAAGTCGTTGTTAGAGCATATTCTAAAAAATAGTCCATGCAAATTTCAGCGTCGTACGGCCAATAGTTTAATAGATACCGCCAATTAAAGATTTGATGTGGTTTCAACACATGAAAATATTTCTCGATTGAAAAATGGCGTCTGGAGGGAGTATTTTTCGTTTGAAAAAAGTTAATTACGGTGTATTTTGAAGGTTTTTAAAATTTTGAAGAAGGATTTTGCCCCTGGAATTGAGAAACGGCTTACAGTTTCGAAGATATAGGATTTTAAAACCAATCTTTATTTCTTCTGAAGTACGTAAAAGTTAAACGACGGCGAAGAGCCAATTTCCGGCTGATCGGTGGAAGACTCCCTTCGCCGTCTATCTCAGGGCTACTGGTAAATGGCAATCTCCTTACCTCTCCACAAGAAATTGCTGAAGAAATGGCCTGTCCTAACGAACACATCTTCAGCTCCGTACACCATCCTTCTGGCTTTAAAAAATCAAAAAGAAAAATGGAAAACTGTAAATTAGACTTCTCGAGTCGCGTGGAGGAAGATTACAATGCCTTTTTGTCCATGGACGAACTCTCCTGTGCCCTCGCTTGTGTGAAAGATTCTGCTCCAGGACCAGACCTGCTTCCATTGCATAGGGGAATGAAGTTGAGGTTGACTCCTACTGCGCTTCAACTTAAACGGTAACCAAAAGTTCCTAAGCTAATTTAAGTAAATATGGCAGGTGATTTACATAAGGTTGGTATTGAAAGGATTAGGGAAACTAGACGAAAAATCTGATCGATATTTGGGGTCATTAACCCAGAAGCTGCGGTACGATACTTATTACAGATTGTTTAGAATTATACAAATGGTAAATAATACACTAAATATCACTGTTAAAATTAATGCTACTTTCCTTGTGATGGTCAGTATAGTCTCTAATTGTATAGAAACAGTTATGCAGCAGAAACGATTTTACTTGGGATTTAAACTTTTCTATCGAATTTAATCGTTTAATCTCATTTGGCAAAGTGTAAAATAATGTACATCATTGTATGTGAAATTTTTGTAGTGAGCGGCTGATACAGTCACCTGATGAATGTGATTACAACGTCGAGTGTTATAGTTATGGACATCAGCGTTTTCTGAAAATAAATTGCCGCCCTTATGCAAGTAATTTTTGACAAAAACCACTAATTCGTAAATCAAGAGACAAGGTTAGATTAATGCTTACAATAATCACGAAGATTTGCTTGTTCAAATTGGTTCCGTAATACCAAATTAATTCATTTAGTACAATTATTTTTTGTAATCTAAAAGTCTGGAAGCTATAAGATTTATTACTCCCGAATATTATGCTCTATCTCAGGCGGGAATGAACATTCGCGAAATATACACAAAGAATAGTATGAAGGCTGGCTGAATTTAAATGAATTCTGACCGTTTAATGAACTTTGTGATCAATTCCTTTGAAATGGGCATTGAATTTGAGATTTGATTGAATTGAGAGGCCTAGTGCACAGAATTGTTTATTTCAAATAGCAACTGCATTGAAAGCGTTTTCTTTTCATTTACTATTAATTTGGTATTACGGAACCAATTTGAAACATCTGATACTGTACTATTTACAGTTTCTTTGTAGCAAAGAATGTATCATCCGCAAAGATAACTGTTCTTCCGTTTCCAATCGAGGGCATATCGTTGTTTTATGTATAGTAGGAAGAGAATAGGGTCTAAAATCGACCCCTGCGGGACTCCAAGATTCGGAAAGGTGTGTACATAATGCTCCATCACTCTAGTAAGGTATTTCTTCTCTCTGAGATCGTTGTTTAAAGTACGAACATAACCCATCTAGGGCTGATTCCATATGAATGTAATTTTGAAAGTAAATCAGCCTACGTATATGCTCTTCCTGAATTATTGCAAAGCTTATGGCAATGTGGAGATATCAAAAATATGGTGAATTTTATAGAGCTATGACATTCCAGGAAACGACAAATGCAATTATAAGCGTGTACCAGAATACAGAAATTTAAGGTGAATGATTGCAAAACATCGGAACTCCTAAAAGTCAACCAATGATTAAGAAAAGGGTGTGGTTTGTCCTCAACCCTCTTCAACATATATATGAACAAAATTATGGATCTATGGTTTTCCACAAATCCAAAAGGTATACCAATATTGAGAAATAAACCCAAAAGTACCCAAAAGTTCTTTTGGGTACCTTGGAAGACGATATCCAAAGAAATATAACATGCCTTAATCGAGAGCTACAGAGTTATAATTTAAGGATATGTAATCAAAAAGAAAGGCTATGGCATACAAGGTAAATATTTTAGAAGAATAAAAAGTGTTATCAACAACGAAATCATTGAACAAGTTTCCAACTTCACTTACCTTGGCTGCAAAATATCAAATGACATCAACCCTGAAATGCAAGAGAATGTAAGTAAATGCAACAAGGTGAATGACTTTACGATGAGACATTTAAAAAATAATATGTTGAATAGCACTCTAATACGATTTCACAATGTTATATCTCAACTCATAGTCTGCTTCACAAGTGAAACGTTGATATTGAGGAGAAATGACAAAAGAAGATTAGAGGCTTCCCAAATGAACTTCTTAAGCGCTCTACTGGGTCTAATCTTGAGTAACAGAGTTCCAGGAAGTATTATTCCTTGACGAAAGACATGATGAGGGATAAGAGCCCAAATTTATAGCTGGTTTACCCTCGAAAATACATTTTATTACATCGGAGCGAATATTTTGCAAACAATCCTTCAAAGAAACTCTCAATGCAGAAAGAAAATGTATTCAGAATTCAAGTAGTATATGCCTTACGGTGGGGATCACATAATTATGAAAACGTGCACAGAATTCACTTCACCCCGCAGCACGTCACACACAGTTTTTAACTCTTTTTGACGTACATAAATAAGCAAGTGGGCATTTTTACTGCGGGAAGTCAGGGCACATTAAGAAATATTGCAGAAAATTGAAAGTTAAAAAGGAGAATAAAAGAGAAAATAAGATTCAAAGTTCGGTGTTCCTAGTAAGAAGCTATGCAACGAATATTATTCAAGGTTCAGCATTCCTGACGAGTAACCGTATGACGTCAGCGGATCTGTGGATTGTTGATCCTGGTGTAACGCACCACATGACATCAAATAAGCAATATTTTGCAACTTACAATAAGTTTACCAGTTACACTGGCAAATCAAGAGGCGATGTTGGCTGATGGTTCTAGTATTGTCAACATGGAAAGGTTTGTCGACAACAAATGGACTCCGGGGACATTTGAAGAAGGTTTGGTATGCTCCAGACGTTTCAAGATATTTGTTTTCTATCAAAAGATTACGGCAAAAAAGTACGGCAAAAGTGCAAGGAATTGGAATCAATAGAGAAAACGGAAAAGTTCTGCTGTATCGTGGTAAATAAAGTATTGGAACTGGTGAGTGAAGAGTGAATGCGTATATTCTGCATATGCATTGTAGTGCCGCAGGTACCAGTAATAGTAAACACTGCGACAGGAGGTGAGACGCGTGAGATGACATGAGCATTTTGAACATTAATATAAACGAAATGTCTGGAATGTGTTGAAAATCAATCACATGAATTTTGCAACCGCAATTTTGCAACCGAAACATGATTTTTGTTTGCGAAAGGGATGTGCTTTGGGCAAGGCACACAACAAAACATTCAAGTCACGGATGAATCGCCCTGATGTTTTTGGAAAACAAAGAAATGCAGATGTAAATGGATCGACGTCAGTTGAATCCCTTCAAGGTGAAAGGTATTTGGTGTGTTTTAAGGACGATTGTAGAAAATTTCGTCGTGTTTTTTAAAACACGAGAATGAAGTTTCCAGGTGTTTGGAAATCTTTCTAAACGTCGCTACTGTAGGCCATAAGGTGAAGACTTTTCGGTGCGATGGAAGCAAAGAGTTTGACTGAAGATGTTCGACGTATCCTAGGTGATCGTGGATCATGCGAGTGATCCACGCCTTACACACCGGAACAATACGGAGCTGCAGAACGAGAAAATGGAACAATTGTGGAGTTGACTCGGTCAATACTTTTAGTGAATGAATTCTCTAAACCGATGTGGTCACAAGCATGTGAAGCAGCAGGTTATTTATAAAATCGCACAGACCAAACTCCAGTAGAAAGTCAATCATCAGTGCAATTGTGGAGTGGCCGTTCAATTTTAAATTTGGAACGTCTACGCACTTCTAGTACAGAATGCCATGTGCACATAGAGAAACAGTTTCGCAGATAGCTTGACAACAAGAGGTATGATGGTTGATAACAGGGATGATGTAGATGCATATCAGGTATATGTGCCGTCTCTCCAGATAGTCAAATCACATGTTTATTTTAAGCTAGAACGAGTTTGTACCACCGAAGATAATTTCAAGTACTCAGCAGTGAGGATTGACGATAAGCCAGTCTAACAGGAGGAAAATGAGGACTTTGAGTTGTGCTCTGAAGGCATTACAATCAGAAGAGTAACCGTTGGATAAGCTACCTGAGGAACCACAGGAGGAAGTCATACGACACGAAAAACCACGACGTACTGTGAAACCGCATGATTGACATCAGGAGAATATGAGATGTTTTCAGCACTACCTGCAGTTACCGACATTCAAAATACTTCATTATATAAAGATACCTTAAATTCTAAAAACTAAGCCGACTGGATTTCAGCTATAAAGAAATGGATGCTTTAGCTGAAAATTGTACTTGGGAATTGGTGAGTTGTCCAAAAGGTGCTAAGGTCATTCAAAATCGCTGAGTCCTCCGCACGAAGTTGAATAATGATGGATCTGTGACACTCGTTCGTGCTCGACTTGTAGCCAAGGCTTTGTACAAAAAGCTGGCATATATTATGATGAAACATTTACTCCAATGGCACGTTAAGACACTGTACGTGTGGTACTCGCTGTTGATGCTAAGGTGAAGCTGAAGTTACGTCAGTTTGACATAAAAACAGCGTTTTATGGTTTATTTCAGGAGGAAGTATACATGTGTCTGCTGGAGTGGTTCGACGATGGAAGTGGTCGTGTTTGTAAATTGAAGAGAAGTCATTATGGTCTCAAGCAAGCCTCACGTTGTCTTCGTCAGCTTCATGGAGAATCAAAGACTGAAGGCTACCTCTGCTGATCCTTGTCTGTTTATACGTGAATGTATGGATAAGAAATTGTTGCCATTTACGTGTATGACGGGGTGGTAGCTGGAACAGATCAAGATGAAATTGATTATCTTACTGAACAATTACAGCAGAATTTCAAAATTACTACAGGGCTCTTGATGATTTGTCTGAGAATGCATATTGAGAATGTTCAGATGGTATCTTTGTCAATCAGAAGGTCTATACTGAAAGGATTCTTATACGTTTCGGCATGCAAGAATCAAAACTTGTGACTACACCTTGTGATCGCGGTGACAATTGGATACAGAATCCAGTATTGACAAAAGTACCGTACCGTGAAGCTGCAGGATCTTTAATTTATCTGATGACAGCTACTGGACCAGACATTGCCAGACATTTCGAGTAAACTCGAAACTTTTACTTCTTGTTCAATGGAACAACCGACAAAATCTGATTGGACACATGTGAAGCGCATTTTTCGATATTTGAAAGGTACGGGTCACTACGGCTTTCTATATCAAACCCGTAATGGTGACAAAGGGCTGCAAGCATTTACTGACGCAGACTTTGCTGGTGACATCAGGACTCCTCTTTCAACAAGTGGTGTTGTGACAATGTACAATGGAAGTGACGTGACCTGGACTAGTCAACTACGAAGATCAGTGTCCTTGTCGACAACAGAGGCAGAGTTCATTGCTGCCAGCGAAGGTGCCAAAGAGTTGGTATAGTTGAAACGTCTTCTTGAGGAGCTTGGAGTACAAATCAAGGAAAACCCAACATTACATATCGACAACACCAGCACTTTCAAACTTTCCAAAATCCTGAGTTTCATAAACAATCAAATCATATTGAATCCTTCAATAGATTATTGCTTTAGTTGTCTTTGTTTATTTTGTCCTTAAAATTGTGTAATATTTAAGAGGAAGTATTGAAGATGTAAACATTATGCATGTTCCGTATTTCAATACTTCATTCATAATTCCTTCACTACTTGGTGCATTTCGGGTTTTCAGAGTTTTTACTATCTTTTGCACATACTCTTTCGTGATTTCTACTTTCTCTAAATTGAGATATTCCATATACGAGTAGGTTTCTAGATTGTACTCAATATCTTTATCTAAGTTTGCTAAGTATTCTTTCCATATTTCACTAATAACATATTGAATCCTTCAATATGATTTGAGCGTTTATGAAATTTGTCGAAGCCGTTGTCAGAGATTCGAGGAGCTAAGTATGAAGATAAATCTTCGTTCATGATATGTTCTGACAGTGCTTTAGTTGTCTTTGTTTATTTTGTCCTTAAAATTGTGTAATATTTAAGAGGAAGTATTGAAGATGTAAACATTATGCATGTTCCGACATTTACCGGAATAGTTCGGTAGTTCCTTGACTCTTGGTAGTAGGACCTGCTTAGTGAACGTGTGTGTTCTCGTGTCTCGTTCTCTCAGGAACTGTTTGCAAAATTGTATTCACACGTTTCCATTCTGATGGTATTATACCTCTCTTGATAATGATATTAAATATTATAGTTTGTTGATCTTCTAACTTCTTGTCCCCATATTTCAATACTTCATTCATAATTCCTTCACTACTTGGTGCATTTCGGGTTTTCAGAGTTTTTACTATCTTTTGAACATACTCTTTCGTGATTTCTACTTTCTCTAAATTGAGATCTTCCATATACGAGTAGGTTTCTAGATTGTACTCAATATCTTTATCTAAGTTTGCTAAGTATTCTTTCCATATTTCACTAATAACATTAACGTTTACTTCAAACTAGTAACAATAACGTTTACTTCAAACTAGTAACAATAACGTTTACTTCAAACTCTTCCGTCTAATTGTACTGTTTACGTAATATTTTACGTAAAATTCATTTTGTTGTTTCAAAAATTACACAAATGTATTTTTGTTATGTTCAGAAAAACAACTCACTTTCCAAACAACAAGTTTATTTACACAGTAACGGAAATATTTACAATAGCGATCAGAAAATCATTTTGCCTAATGCACACACTACCAAAACCACTGTTTCTCGAATCTACATCTTCCGCTCAGTCTGCTCCGTCTCTGGCGGCGCTCCCTTATCAAGCAGCCGGCGCCGTAGCCTCGCTTCACGGCCACCGGCTCGCCGGCTAGCTGACTATTTCTCATTAGCCGGGCGTCTTTACCGGTCTGATGCCCAGCCGCCACCCGCCGCCGCGCCGCTTTAGGCGCGCTCTTCAAAATTACCACACAGCCGCAACAATTTTTCGTAAATATCTCTAACGCTATTAATATTTATAGTTTAAGCAAAATAACACTATTATATCTCCGAGTAAAAGTGCTTTAAATGACTTCGAATGAAGTTTTTCGAAAACTCAAAAATTTTCTGTGAAAAAGCTTCAAATTCTGCATTTATATTAAGGCTTCAATGCCAATTTCTTAAAAACAGCTCTAAATTTTTCAATGAAAATTGCTATTTAGGACTCTTCTTTAATATTATTAAATATTTCTGTTCTACTATTAGAAAACCGAAAAGTTGAGGAAATTTCAAAATCATATTTGGGGCGGTGATGGATGGCAGCTGGCAAGAGGATGGGGCAAGACCGGAAAATCAGTCCACACCAAGGAAATTAGAAAATGATACTATGAGAAAGTCTGTGCCATTCTGTAGCACGACTAGTACTTTCATGTAAAGGATTAGAAATAATGCTAATTGTGATGATTCATCACAATGTAAGTGTGCACGAATTACAAATAAATACAACGATAAACCACATCAACAATGGGGAATCTGAAAGATGAAAGTTTATAAATAATGAGAATGGAAGGGAAGGGCAGTGTGCCTAATATACGTGAGACATTTCTGTGGATATTAGTCAAGTTTCGTAAAACAAAACAAGAATCGATAGTGTGATAAGCAAGAACCCTGGGTTTAGTTGAACGATAAAATCGGCATCCAGCGTCAGGAATAATGACACTATATGCAAATTCAAAGTCAAAGAATACGCGTTGTTAGCACAACCGATCAACCAAATGTAATATTCCATGCTTTGTGTCATAGCGCTGTGCTGATGGACACGGCTCCGGAAAGATTATATGCAAAAGGTGCGCAGAGGACATTGAAAGTTGTGATCTTGCGAAAGGACGCAAGGAATCACTCTTGCTAGATGTGCTACAGAATGGCACAGACTTTCTCGTAGTAAATTTTTCTAATTCCCTTAGAGTGGACTGGTACTGCACAGTCTTGTCCCTCCTTCTTACCTGCTTCCATCTATTGCGGCCCAAAGAAAATGTTTTTGAAATCTTCACAACTTTCCGGTTTCCAAATAGTATAACCTAAATTATATTTTAATTATATGAAAGAAGGCTATAACGTTGTCCTAAATAGCATTGTTCATTGAAAAATTTGAAATCGTTTTTAAGAAAATGGCGATTAATCATTACCGTAAATGCGAAATTTGAAGCTCTTTTCAACAGAAATCTATTGAGTTTTCGAAAAATATTATTTGAAGTACTTTGACTAACAAATGCAATAATGTATATAAATCGATGGAAATGTATGAGATATATAATGGTGAGAGATTTTTCAAAAAAATTACATTTGTATATTTTTTGAAAAAAAAACAACAAAATACAGCAAAATGAACTTTATGTCATTAAACAGAGAAATTAGCACTACTTATTCGAAAAATATTAAGACAAAATTTGGAGATATCTTTTAGAAAATGGCGTTTCATCGTTTCTGAAAATGCAGAATTTCCAGCTCATTGTTACAGAAAACACGAGTTTTCCAGAAACTTTATGACCTTAACACGTGTACTCATACATTTATTAAAGTGACGAAATCGCTTCTGCGGTAAATATTACCGACGTGAGAGACAAGTAAAAAAAATCACGTTTTTGTAATTTTTGAAAGAATATATAGTAATATGTTTATGCTATCGTATAGTGTACATTTTTCACTAACAGTATCAAAAATTTAAAAAAGTTTGGAGCTGTTATAGAGAAAATCTTGTTTAAGTTAATTTTTAAAATTGCAAATATTGACTCACTATTGCACGAAAACTACTAAAATTTTCAAAAATATCTTTATAACTTTAATGAAAGAACTATAGATTTAGATAGAGGAGTCTTCCATTTTGAAGATCGTACGAATGGTTTAGGTGGTAGGAGTTTTCACAGACTGGCGGACGAATATTTTGCATCCAATTGGTTTCTCGTCAGCAATGACCCACAAAAGAGCGATTCTGCCATCACCACGAGTTAGAGGATTTTATTCTCTTAATTTAGCAACTGGTTTGATCTACTCTTTCGTCACCAGAGCTCGGCAATGAATTATTTTTCGCCGAAAATCCGCCGTTTTTGTGCAGCATTACATAACTTTCTCTATACTCGGTATAGAGAAATAAAACGATATTGATGCGAACAGACGTAAGTGGTTGGTGAGGTTCCAACGGGTTTTCAGCATAGGCTGGGTATTATTTAAACGATTATGAGTCGGGAATTTATGATTAGCTTTAGGTTTGAGAGTTTGGTATTATTTGTTGTAGTATTAAATTGTAATTGGAAATTTTATTATAGTAGTAGTAGAAAATTCGAATTAAAATATACTGTGTTGCAACGGGATGTATATTAGGGTGAAGTCGAAGGCTTCCCTAGCCAGATTTATGTAATGATCTTGGCTATCCGGGTGACGCCGCGTCGAAGGCTGTGTTGCCGACGTTTCGACCATCTTTACGTGGTCTTCCTCAGGACTCGTATACGCTGGAGTTAAAAAAACAAAAACAAAAAAACCGCTGGAGCTCTTCCGCCGCGATTGTTCGATTGTAGGTTTGGGATTTTTGTGACCGCCCTATGATTCTCTTATGTGGGCGGCGCACTTTGTTATTTTGTTAAGTTTTATAGTTTTCTTTATACACTTAAATTTTAAGCACTTAAGTTACACTTAAGTTAAGCGTGCAGTTTTGTGCTGCACTTTGTAGCATAATTGGTTCTTCCTCTATATTCAGAAGCAAATCCCTTCAGGATAAGCTAAAAATCCGCCTATACCTCGCGTGTGTACGGAGCGCGGGACTCTATGCATGTGAGGTGTGGGCAACGTCTGCGGAACAGCGCCGTGAGAACCTCACCCGCGCGGAAGACTTTCATTCGCGCCGCTTTCAAGCCCCCACCTGGAACTATCTTAGACACAGAACTCAAAAACAGAAACACTAGCACCATCACCTCCACCACACACACACTTGCCACGGAGAGGATCACAAAGATCTTCACCAATATCCACCTCCGCCCCCACTTCGAACCATTCACACAGTAATAACAAAAATTAAAATATAACAAACAGTATTACAGCACAACTTAAAACTCAGTGCAAAAACTTACTACAAAGAAAAGCGCGCCGCCCACATACGAGACAATCGTAGGGCGGCGACAAAACACTTAAACAAGACAAAACAACGAATAACCTCGGCGGAAGAGCTCCACCCCAGGAGCAGGCCGCCTAAGTATAAAACAAACGCAAGTAGGTGATAATACCATCATTATCATCATGTATTTATAATGTATTTATTATGTATTAATGTTATTATGTTACATGGTATTTATCATGCCATTACCATGTATCCATATAAAAATATCTATCAAATGTATTTATATAGTCTGGTTTAGGTGTAGGGACGGACGAAGCGAAAAAATGAGATGTAGCTATCTGATGATGGGTATAATAATGGGTATATTAAAAAATTAGTTAGTAAGAAAAATTCTCTTAGTTCGTAAGAAAAAAATCTGGTGTAGGGAATACTAGTTAGTAAGACAATTTATTTATGTTCTGTGGTGTGTTAGGCTAGGATAGATCAAATTATGTTTTACTGCTATTAAGTATTATGTATTACAGATTAGGTTAGGTACTACTGTATATAAAAATATTATGTATTTAAAATTGTATATAAAAGTAACACGTAAAAAACAAAAATAAAGTACCAAAACAAGACCGGAGAGCGTGTGACGACGGGAGTGGCTTGGTGATGATCACTTCTTTTTGGGAGCAGCAAAAACCCCTATGTGGAAGAAAATTTCAGTGCAGATAAAAACAAAAACTACAAGCTAAGTGTCAAAGTTCGCCGCCCACACATGAGACAATCATTGGGAGCCACAAGTTGAACACAACAGGTATAAAAAATCCTGGCGGAAGAGCTCTACCTCAGGAGCAGGCCGCCCCATACATATAACAAACGCAAACCTGATAATACTAGTATAAACTACATGTAACCCTGTGATAATTATAATGTAAATAAAAAAATGTAAATAAGAAACAAAAATGTAAAACCGGGAAACTAGCGAGCCGGGAGTGACAACTTTTTGGGAGCAGGCTATAGTACTAGGCAGCCTATAGTGAAAGTGGAAGTGGAAGTGAATCAAACAAAACTAAAAGATGATGGCAGCGCGAAGTGCACAAAAGCGCACGAGAAAAACCAAAGTGAAACCAACACTCAACTCAGGATAACCGACAATAGTAGAAAAACATTTAAAACTAAAATAAAATCAGTGCGCGGACGAGCTCCCGACAGGCACTATACCACAAGTATCTAAAGAACACGCTCTCGTGTGCGTGGCAATGGCCGCCAGGCGTCGTGGAGGCGCAACTCCGCGTCGCCGTTGATGGTCTGGGGGTGTCTGGCTATCTCCATCGCTTCCTTTATTTGTCTGGGCCAAATCACTCTTCCTAGCGAGCACCCTCGTGTCTTTTAATAAGAAGTCATGCCTGGTTTCCCACGTGATGGGTGACAGCGGAGCGTTGAACATTCTTATGTTTAAAGTGGAGAATGTGCTCGTGTAGCCGTTCCTCCACCGTTCTGCCAATCTCGCCGATGTAATTGCACCCACAGCTACAAGACACAGCGTATACTCCTGCTGTTTGGACTGACGGGAGCTGGTCTTCACGATAGAATTTGGCCGAGCATAAGCACGGGTATTGGGGTCCTTGAAGATTGTTTTTATACCGTCTCAATAATTTACCAATCCGGTCTGTGATGCCCCGGATGTAAGGGAGTGTCACTGTTCCCTTGTCTTCGGTTTCCGTGGTGTTGGTTTCTTTGAGAGCAGACAGTGGTGGGTGAGTTGTAGGTCTTTCTGGATAGTTGGTCCGTTGTACGCATTGGCCACGAAGGTCTTCTTGGGAATTTCCCGCTAAGCAGGAAGGCTGACCTCATCACAAATTATGGCTACACGAGAGGTGAGAGTTCTCACAACGGCATACACGCTTCCCAGGAACTGGAACGTGGATGAGTAAGAGGAATATACGGGTCCTGGATCGGAAGTGAGATAAGATAAGCCATTTCCGGTCTCATCTCACTTCCGATCCAGGACCCGCATGACCTGTGACGCGAATGACGTGGGGTCTTTGGCGCGGTGCGCGCGCTCTGGTGACGAAGTTTGGAAGTGAGGTGGCTCGCTCTGCTGGCGAAGTGTGTAAGTGTGTGACGTAGCTTTGGCGCGGTGCGCGTGCTCTGGTGACGAAGTTTGGAAGTGAGGTGGCGCGCTCTGGTGGCGAAGTGTGTAAGTGTGTGTGACGTGGCGTGGTGGTGGTGTTTCAAAAATGCTTACCGTCCGAGGCGGATTCGAACCAGACCGAGTCCCGTTTCCTGTGACTGCAGGGGTGGGGGGGGTTGGCGAGCGCTTTGGCACTGAGATATATACGTACGCGCGCGCGCGGCGCTGTGGCGGCGGCGGCGGCAGCGAGTCGGGCGGGCGGGCGGATGTGTCTCGATAGCGCGCGCGCCCAACCGCAACCACATCCGGATGTTGTCTGTGCGTGGAGGCAGCGCGCTCGCGCCCGAGGCCGGCGACCGGGCGGATGTGGTCTCATTAGCGCGCGCTCTCCGAGCGTCGACTGGAAGGAAGGGGAGAGAGAGAGAGAGAGGTGCGCGCGTGTATTTTGAAAATACTTATTTCATAACATAAAATGAATGATTGTTGTTGGTTTGATAAAAGGAAATCCTACAAGGATAAAATGACAGGATAACAAAGGAAAAACAGTACAAATTGAATGAATGATTTTTATTATAATCAATTAATGCATACAAATCGATACAGGAAAAAAATTGACATTCATGTTTGTGTGCTGGCTAGATATTTAGCGATTTCCCTTTTGATTTTATCATCTACATATCCTTTTGTTGCACCGTCTTCCTTTTTGATGGGCGGCGCCACGTTGACGAGACGTTTTTTCATCACGTTGACGTTTCCCAGTTTGCTGCAACGGAGTTTTGGAATTTTTTCTAATTGCACCTTGATGTTTTTGATGTTGTGGTCGACGTACGCTTTGTTGGCGACATCTTTTTCCTCTTGAGGAGAAGCCGTATTCGAAATGCGGTAATGATCGGCGTTGAAGGAGGTATCGTTGACTTTCCACTGGCGGAGACATCTGGATTGAGTGTCGATCACGAGTTGTAATGAGGTCTTTAGCGGTTGAATATGTTCCGTGATCGTGCAATCGATATCTCGTGATGCAATTTGACGAGCGTATTCCAGTCGTTCGTTTACGTAATCTTTGGTGGCAACGTACGCTGGTATATTGCAAGTTTCTTTTTCATCACCATCATCTTCATCATGCGAATTCTCTTCGTCATCGTACACACCATCGTCCTCATCATCCTCTACCGAGTCGTAGAAGACCATGCTGTTTACTTGACTGTCACTCATGATGAACTGACGAGCATCATGTTCCGTCGCGTCTTTTTACACAAAAACGGTGTCGCAGACAATGGTTGGCGGTGGATGAGATAAGCTTATCAGGTGTGACGTCACACGCAGTGAATGTTAGCCATGAACTCTCTTCTTTCGTTCTTCCATTCCCTCTTCCTCTTATTATCATCACTCGATTCATCTTCGCGAGGTGCGATGCATTTCCTCTTCGTCTCATCACGTGAGGTTGTTGCGACACTCGCTTCACATTGTGGTGGTGATGATGATGATGTGACGTTTGGAGACGGAAGAGCTTGAACGTCTTTCCAGATGAAACTCATGCGTTTCCGCAGTTGCTTTTTCTGACACGGTTTTGAATTTTTGTTTTGTTTTGATGAATCCGGCAGGCGGGCGATGAGTTGATCCATGACCTTGAGAACTTCAGTATGCATGAAAATGGACAGGTCATATAAGGTTTTTTCTTTTTCATCACTAAAACGATAGGTTTGCTCTTCACGAAGCCGTTTTGCTAAGTAGGCGACGTTCCACACGGATTCGGAGATGTCCCACAGCTTAGGAATTTTCCACGCGTCGTTCTTTTCTTGACAGGCGATAACGGAGAGATCGTCTGCGGCCTTCGCGATGTTGGTCCACAACTTGGCCGCTTCGCCCTTCCACTCGCTGCTCTCGTCGAGGACGTCTTCGTAGGCGAGCCTCGCGGCGGTGATTTTTGCTTCACGTGTTCCCATGTTGATGGACACTGACTGAATGAATTGTGTGTCTTCAAAGTATGAAGCAGATAAGAGCACTGATCACGAAAGCAAAATGCATAAGGATGAAACAGATTTTGAAAGAATCTATACAATTCATGACACACACACACACACACACTTTTACACAGCCGTAAGGATATTCCTAAGACAAAACACACGATCCCGTTTCAACGTCGGCTGTCCTTTGTTTTCTTGCGAGTAGTGGTGCTGCGTGCAGGAATTGTCGAGCCGACACGAAGGACAATTCTTCCTCGACGGTGCGTTCGCGTTGTCCTGCGCGTAGTGTTGATTGCAAGGCTGCCGGAGATAGATGCAAACGCGACAGTCCCGCTTCGGCGGCGGCACTGTGTCAACTTGCGTCCGTCCACGATTCCAATGTTCTTTACACGATCGAAGTTCTTGAACACACGGAAGGTTTCGGGTGTCTTCAGATAGTTTTTCGAAAACGCGCTCGACCTCGTCAGGCCTTGGCCAATGACATAAAAATTCGATAGGAAATTGATTCAATGTTTCCGGGTCGAGATGTGTAAGCCTGCCACCGACTACACGTAATCTTCTGAAAGCGCGGTTGATATTTTCTGATGTTTCTCGTCTGGCCTTTTGAAGGGAGTAATCCAATACCGCTGTGACGCACCGGATGAGCTTACGATCAGATACGAACGACTGAGCACTCTGCATCATAATGACGAGCGAAGTAATGGTGAGCTCGCTTATAATGTTTTTTTACAGCCTCCTCTAATTCATGACGCAGCAAGTCCGGTCGATTGTCGCACATCCATTCATACAAGGCGATGACGTGTTGTCCTGCTAAACTGACGTCATCGCAAGCGTAGAGTTCGCGATACACACGTAAGCACTCATTCAGCGGAGGACACCCGAACGATTCCAGATCGAATATGCGTGTTTTTGTTACATACTTTTGCAACCATTCTTTCTTCTGTCCTCCCTTGACGTATACAGTTGTCACACCTTCTAAAGCTTTCCTAACCACAAACATCCTGTCTCGATAATCATGATTCCCGCCACTCCACGTTGGTGTGACTTGATGACAGCTTTCGATCCACCACACTTGATTCTTGTCGGCGTTGTTCAAAGTATCGAAAGGACTCGGCGGACGAAAGATGAATTTTCGAACGAACCCTCCCCCACCCCGCTTGTCGAAATCGCCTTTATCGAGGATGACGCTCAACACTTTGATAACGAATTGCCCGCTTATCCAAAAACCTTGAAGATCAACGACAGCTGTGAGCCCATGACCGTTGTTCATTCTTCTTCTCCTTCTTCTTCTTTTGACTTCGTTCTCGCGCCACGGTGTGGTGATCGGTTGTGTGAGCCTCACCGACGACGACACTGTCCACGCATTCTCCTTCTCCTCCCCATCCTCCTTGTTCAAAGATTTCGAGTCCCTTTCAGAAGAATTTTTCTCAACGTTTTTTTTTCGTCTTTTTCATTCAACAGTTGACGCAACTAATTTTTCATGTAGCTCAACATGACTACACATGCAATACCGTAGACAACAAACGGTCGGACACCAAACACACGGAAATGACAAAACGCAAGCACCGACAACCACAGCGGAAACAAGTCGATCTGAATAACACAGCGCGTCGGTGGTGTCTCATCCATGTATAGAACTAGGGGAGACTACTGTAAAAGACTGACGGTCGTCGTGCTGTCACCGTCCTTCTTATACGAGGCTGTGACGTGACGAAGATATGACGTCAGCGGAGTTGTGATACAATCTTAATCTTCAATGTCTCTCGCATGCACCCACGAATTATGATGTGTGTCCAAACCGAGCCATTTCACGAGGCGAAGCGAACCCTTTTTCCGTACGACGCGCTCCACCAAATATCGATCAGGATATAGCGTGTGACGCAATTCCTCGGTGTAGAAGCGGCCTTTGATCGTTTCACCATGCAGGTCTTCTAATGAGTACGTCACGGGATTCGAGAGATGCACACGAACGATTCTGAAAAGTTCGGTTCCCCATCGCGCTTCGTATCCTTTCCGAAACGGTGAGCTTTTGTACGTGCTCACCCGAACGATGTCACCGACTCGAAATATTTTTTGATTTTTTCCCCTCAGAAGACGTGGGTCGAGCTTTTTCACTTGTGCGTACACTGTTTGCAATAATCTATTGTCTTTGACGTCTTTCGGTTTCATACCGATTGTTCGATGTTTGGTATTGTTGTAATCTCTGATGAGGGTGGTGAGCATCAGGGTCCAGCGTCGCGTCCCCTCGGCGGTGAAACGCCTCCACATCCGCTCCTTGAGCGTTCGATTGAAACGTTCGACAACGGCGGCCTTCACGTTGGAAAAGGTAGAATAATGATGAATGTTATGCTCTCGGAGCCACTTGTTGAGTGCGGTATTGTAAAACTCGGTGCCTCGGTCGGTTTGTAGGAAGTGGGGCACTCGACCGCTCCACGTCACGATGCGATCGAAAGCCTTGACGACTTCCGCTCCCGTCTTTTTCTTTATCGCTTCCGCCCAGGCGTACTTGCTATACACATCGATGACGGTGAGAATGTAACGCATCCCTCGATTGCTTTTCGAGTACGGTTGCATGTCGACCAAGTCGGCTTGCCATAGATCATCGAGTCCTTTCGTAATCACCCGCCGTCTCGCGTAACGACGTCGGGCAGGCGCGTGCAATTCCGCAGCGAGTCCTTGACGAACGGTCGACGACACGGACGTCTTCTTTTTCTTCTGCATGATCAGAGGAGCTAGACGATAATACCGGCGTTACGCAATTCATCCTCTATTTCTACTATTTCTCCATCGAGTCCGTTGTTACCGGCGGCTTTCGAAGCGTGTAAAAGACTGAGCCTCGCCACGAGTGTGTTCGGATCGCGCCAATATTTGTAGTGTGGCGCCGTCACAAAACGTAGCCCCCTCCCCGTCTTCTTGCGAAGTCTTTGACTTTGTCTTTGACTTTGTCTTTCACCCTTGAAAAGTTTTGCGATAATTTCACGGTATTTCTTTGTATTAACCTTTGTGTTATACGGATGAGCCGACACGTAATCCTTCTTGTGTGCGGAAGTGAGTTCGAGAATCGTTTTGTATTGTTTCAAATCGTCTTGCGTGACATCATTTATGTTGGGATGTCGATCGAAAAGTAGTTCGAGAAGACCTGGCTCTGGATAGAATTTGTAACCCTGAACGGAGAATGCTTCCTCTTCCGGGTGAAGTTCCAGCAAGCTGTCACCGATGCGGGGTTGTCCTCCTACATAGTACGGTCCCAAAACGGTATCTGTTAAACCGAGTTTAGCATCCGACAAATACTTTGTCAATGCATTATAATGTTGGTGGCGAACATCTTTATATCTTCTTCTGTCTTCGAACTCTGCTGGAAGTGTTTTGAAGGAGTGACCTTCTTCACTTGTTTCCGATTTGATTGGAACACGCGTGGAAGATCGAACTGAAGAAGGTGGTGTTGATGGTGGTGGTGGTGGTACGGTATTTTTTTTCTCTCTTTGAGGTAGCGCTTTCGAGACTGGCGTCGTGAGGTAAGTATCGAGTAATCGATTGCGCATCGTTTCGCTTTCTTGCAAGACGTTCATTTTGTTGCGAATGTTTTCACGTTCCTTCTCCACCTCCGTTTTCAATCTCTCTTCCGGCGTTTCGGATCGAAGGGGAGCGGGTGTTGAAGAAGGGGGAGGACGCGGTTTCTTTCCACGCAAGCTCTTTTTCGCTTTCTCGAGCGCGCTGAGCGTCTTCAAGTCTATGTTTAATCTTTTGCCGTTTTTAGCACTTTCACTGCCTACGTTTCGTCCTCTTCTCGCGTGTTCGCGAAGTCGTTTTATTTTCTTCACGCGTCCTCCTATTTTCGTTTTCGCTTTCATCACACCCGCCACACCGAGCGCGGCCGCTCTTTCACCGAAACTCGCGTCCCTGGACTTAACCCGCTCCCACGCGGCCTTCGCGAGCGCTTCATCTGCCCTTTTGCGTTCCTCACCGCCTTTGTAGTTGTGGTAAGCGATGTCGTGTTCTCTACACGCTTCGTCCAACGGATTGATGCCCCGATCGTCTCTTTGCAGTCTCTTCATGAGCTTCGTACCGGGCCCGCAAAATTGATATCCACCGGGAATGTGAAGTACGAAGGGCAGTTTGTCCATCGCCTGGTTCAACATCCGTCCTATAATCCCTCTTCCGCATCGCCCCCCCCCCGCAACATTGAAATGCTGTCGCACGTACACCATGGCGTAGAGTGAAGTCTGTAGCGAAAGAAAAGACGTTATATAACCTTTAAAAATTAGCATCAGACGGCACGAGAAAGCGGTCGAAGCCCGATCGGTATCGGCCGTTACGAAGCGCACTAGGTTTACATATTACAGCAAAAGCAAAGCGGTCGGTGTTCCACACGTTGGAACACATCGCCTTAAAATCATTGAATGTTTTAAAATCGTTTCCGACGTATTCTTTGTAGATATACTCGAGGTTGTTATCATCTTGCCGGAAGATGACAATCATATTCGCGTTATCGCGAATCAACTGCTTGGGAATTTTGGTGTACGTTTGACATAGATAGAGCACGTCCGTGTGTTTATGTCTCCCGGCCGCGAAGTAGGCTTTGATACAGTCTTGTTTTTCCGTGGCGATGTCGTCGAAAATGAAAACACTGTCGGGCGACGCCTCGGCTGGCGGCACTATGCTATCGTGTTGCGAAAACGAATGAAAAGGAAGGAGTCCATCGCAGACTTGCATCAAGTACGTGTACATGGGCTGCGTGTCTGTCGTGGAATATAAATATACGTTGCGGAACGCCAGTCCGATCTGTCCGGTGAGAAGCGAGACGACTACGTTTGTCTTTCCGCATCCGGAAGGTCCCACGATAAGAGCGCGCACGCTATCGGGGAAAAGCGGTCCGTGTCGGCTCTTGTTCTCGTCATCTTTTCCGCGCCATAAGGCCGTCACGTTCACGACGGGCAGTGTCACCGATTGTTGAACAACGTCCATCGCCATGCGAAGAAAGAGAGTGACTGTTTGCCACCTACCGAAGGAAACTGTTTATTAAATGCCAAGGGAAGGGGAGGGAAGGGGGAAAGGGCCTACTCGGCGTGTAATAAGGATAAGAAATAAAAAATACAAATAGAAATACATCATTTTATTGATATTAAAAAAAATACAAAGACATTACACATGACTGTTGTCGTTGGTAGTCATCGATGCAATCGCCATCTGCACAGCTCTCGCTAACCATTCCGCGGCGTTGCGCGCGCATCCTCTGACGTCCAGCGGAAGATTGCAACAGAGCGTATCCGGTGAGGCCGATCGTCCCTTGCAGCGTCGTGATGTTGTTTTTTTGGTCTTTCGCTCTTTTGGTTTTGAGCCCTTTCTGGTTTTCCTCGTCTTCTTTTTCGATGTGCAATGCTTCGGACAAGGATGATCGCATGCAGAGGGCTCCTCCTCTTCCATTTTGTCTTTGATATCAACAAAAACGGCGGAATCGCAAGATGAAGACGAACCGACTTCACCGGCAGATGGAAGTTCTTCCTCTTCTCCGTTCATCATCTCGTGAGGGAAAGACACAGAATGAAGGCAGTGAGCGAAACACGCGATGTCTTATACGATCACGTTTTTCTTCACCACAAAGTCGTCGATCGGTGCGTATTGCACTTCTGTTTTGTAGATAATGACACAATACGCCGTGACGTTAGCTGGCATAGCAGTACCTGTTTCCCACGTGATCTTGATGTCGGTTTGTGAGGGGAGTACGGCAGACGCTCTGGCGGAGACGTCCCATACGATAATAGGAAACCAACTATTCACATACCAATATTCCATTGCCGATACGGGTTCGCGATTGTACTAAGAACGTTCCGCTTTTTGCATCATTTGAAAGAGATACGGGTACCAGCGTTCCGTCCCGGAGGTATAATATTTTACATGACATTGAAGTTCGGTATAAGGATAGAACTCGTCGTTTAAATACAGTTTTGCTCTTGTCATATCGATATCATCGAATTGACCCGAATTCTGTTTCAGATTTACGTCTTTCCCCTTTTGAAACCCGAAGAAAATGTACAGGGGATGGTCCTCTTTTGAGGCAGTCTTCACCGTCCACTGAAACGGTCCTTTTCCCCCGACTGGAACGTTGGGGTATTCGTGAAGTTCCCACCGCCTGAATTGCATGGGTATCGGACGCCGACTGTCCAGCGTTCTCGTCACCGCGAGGGAAGCAGCATCGCTCAGTGTCACATGAGGCATTCTCCAAATCACATCCGTCACGGTAATTGTTGTTTCGTCTGGTGTTTCCTTATTCGTCGTGAGACATCGATTATCATGGCGACCTCGAATGAGAACGAGGTCGTGTTTCACACCAGTCATGATACGCGTGTGATCTTCGAAAAATCCCATCCACAGTCGCAACGGCACGATACCGTAAAATTTCCCGCCAGTCGCACTGAGCATGAGACTGCTATTGCACAGGTCAGACACGTATTATTTGAGATCTTCGGTCCAACACGCATTGCCGAACGATCTTCTTTCTGCCGGCGAAAGGAAACACACGTTCTTCATCAGGCTCGTGATACCCGGATTTTTCACAACGTCGACGATCACGTTGTTGATTTCGTAACGAATTTCGCTAAAAAGAAAAGCGAAAGCGTTGTTAACCAATTCGCAGTTGGTGCGGTCTGCGGTGCCCGTCTTGACCGCAGATCCCACGATGACGAGTTCACTCTCGCAAGGTAAGAGAACGGCGTCCTTATTCATGATAGTAATGCGAATTTCATCGTTATTACCAAACGATTTAATGTACGGAAAATGTTCGTGAACAGCTTCGTTGACGATGTGGTGTTTAATATTCTCCTTGCGGAGAATATCGATCGCGTGTTCGTCAACAAATTCAGTTGAAGAATGATTGGTCTTCATTTTCTTCGACGACATTTTCCTTCTTCTTTAGAAAATACTGTAACCCAACGCTCGTAAGGTTTGTCGACTGGATGGTGTTAACGTGGTGAGCGGACAAAGCACTCTGTGCCTCGGACGTGACACGACCTGCATTTTATAGTGCTTTTTCAATGTTCTTTTAGAAGAAGGCGGCATTGCTTCTGGGGCGCACGAGTAAGGTGCACGTCAACGGCGTTTCCGAGTACAACGGAATCACATGACCGTCCGCGTTCTCTAGTCGAATCGCGATCTCGTCGATCCAACGCCGCGTGACGCGGTGAAAGATTTTTTCGGTCGGCCTTTCTTCGATGACGGCGGCGGGTAAATCGTTGATGTGAAACTGATACAACACGTGTGCTATTCGATCGTTTATATACCCGCTTTCGATCACGTTACACGTCACGAACACTTCAAAATCTTTCACGATGGTCGGTGAAGCATCGGCCGGCTCGTACTCTCCGAAAGGTGTGGGTGACACGGTCTTTGAAAATCCGAGGAGAGGACCGATAGACTCGGCGTCCTCGAATCGCAGCGTGAACGACGTGTTGACGCGCACTTTGTTAGTTTGCGGGT